>CM044436.1:87651260-87692365 GCA_024363595.1 Xenopus borealis
TTTTTTTAATTCCCCACTATTCCCTGGTCAAATTTCGAATTTTTTTGCATTCAAAATTCGACCTTTAGTAAATCTGCCCCTTAGTGTTAGTACCTTTACACATGTTTCGAATGATACAGCAGGCTCAGTCATTAGAATTTTACTTTAAAGGGAATTTTGTCTTCTTTCTGAAAACTGTTCTGTTCTCTGGAGATCCATTCATGAAAGCTTAATCGAACTTCTGACAGATATAAATCTATGGTTAAATATGTTACTAGGAAACACTTTTATTAACCTCTCCAAAGAAAACAAAAAAGAAAGAAAAAATTATGTTTTATTAAGTATCTGAAGAATTTTCAAAAAGATTCGGATTCAAATTTCGAATATGCAAATTAGGCAAATTCGACCAAATTCGACTATCGAATATTCGAATTCGAATGATTCGAATATTCGAATTTAATTTTATTCGAATATTCGAAAATTCGATGGTCGAATACCACCCCTTTAAATTCGATCACCTACTTTGCCAGATTAAACCTACCAAAATGGGGATCATTCCCTAAGAACAAATAAGAAAAATTTGATCGATCGCTTAAAAATCGTTTGAATATTCGATTCGAATTTTCCCTATTCGATCAATCGAACTGCGCTAAAAAAATTCGAATTCGAAATTTTTTAATTCCCCACTATTCCCCCACTATTCCCTGGTGGAATTTCTTTTTCATTCGAAATTCAATAGTTGTATATAGTTGTTTTTCCTTCTCAATGTATCTGAATAGTACGCAGTGGGACATGTGTTTTTACTATTGAGTGCTGTTCTTAGATCTAACAGGCAGCTGTTATCTTGTGTTAGGGAGTTGTTATCTGGTTACCTTCTCATTGTTCTGTTGTTAGGCTGCTGGGGGAGAAAAGGGGAAGGGTGATATCACTCCAACTTGCAGTACAGCAGTAAAGAGTGATTGAAGTTTATCGGAGCACAAGTCATATGACTTGAGGCAGCTGGGAAATTGACAATATGTCTAGCCCCATGTCAGTTTTCAAAATTAAATATAAAAAAATCTGTTCGCTCTTTTGACAAATGGATTTCAATGCAGTGGAATAATGCATTGAGCAGCACTATTAACTGATGTGTTTTGAAAAAAACTTTTTTCCTATGACAGTATCGCTTTAAGTAACTCGGTACCAATGGAGTACATTATACAATCTATGGCATTTAAAGATTAAATTAAAATAAATTAACTCTGCCTTAAAGCAATTACATACAAATACAACTGACAATACTCTAAGCAATTGAACAGATCAAATAACTAATTCTTTCTTGATTTACATGTAAAGTCTTTAATAGCCCAGTACAACCGAATATTTTTCTTTTACACTTAGAAGAATAAATGACAAAACTATAAAATAAAAATCATGGTACCAATTAGTAATAACTACATCCAACTGTAGAAATTAAGCAAACTCTCTAAATCTACTTATGGATAAAATTATCTGTCAGTGTAAATTCCTTGGTATTAAAATGGTTAGTGCTTTTAGATGAAACAAAATAATTGTATTTTAGTCCAAATATAAAGCTACCCAGCGGCCATTTGATCTGTGATTTTATATGAATGTTGGAACAGCTGCAAGCAATCATTGAATCACTTTATTGCTATAATTCATCAGTCCTGCACAGGTGCACAATGCTTGGATGATGAATGATTATTATATTATGATATGAATGATTATTTTGTATATTTATACCTATTCTGTGAAATGTTACAGATTAATATATTAATAATGCTGGTAATCTCCATAGACCCCATTTTATCCAAATAATCCACATTTTTAAAAATGATTTTCTTTTTCTCTGTAATAATAAAATAATACCTTATACAAATTAAAGAAAGATCCTTCCTGAGTATTCTGGGTAACAGGTCCAATACCTGTATATATTTAGTGCTACTTGCATATGTAGTAGTATTGCGCATAAAGGAACTTACTACTTTGATAATAATACAGTGAGGACATACATTACAATAAATACATATATATACATTTAAACTACATGTGCTAAGAGGCACAGGGACAGTAGGTCAGTGCCCATAAAGCTTACAATCCAAGTTGGAGGGTTTTTGCAAGCAAAAAATAGGGAAATAAGTAGTGATGGGCGAATTTATTTGCCAGGGGCGAATTCCCGCGATTCGCCACTGGCGAATAAATTTGCAAAACGCCAGCAAAAATTCGGCAAAAAAAACATGTCATGCGTCGAAAACGACGCGACGCGATCGACGTGACGCGCGTCAAAAACAATGCGCGACTCATTTTGCGAATTTTTGGGCGAAGCGAAACGGGTGAGATTCACCCATCACTAGAAATAAGTTATGCTATTCATAATGATCTTGCCAGTTGACAATAAGTGCCAAGATAGGAAAAATGCACCAAATGGTACAAGGTTTGTAGAATCAGAGTTTAGCTTTTAGTTTCAGAGGCTGAGAGAGACAGCCTTACATTGAACTTTAGGAGGTAAAGCAGATGAAAGCAAGAGGATAATAGATTGACTAAAGTGGTGAGAGGTGGTAGACCAGAGGCCAGTTAGCAATAATTCCAAGTACACTAGGCAGGATAGGATATGGTAGAAATATAAAAATTGTATTGGTTGCTATAGGGAGAGAAGGAACTGCATCTTGAAAACATAACTAAGGAAAAAACATTATATTTTGTCAATAGTATACAAGACTGAGTCAGTTTACTGACTCAATGGGGTTAGTAGTCAGGTTTGGGTGAAAATGAAGAAATAGGAAGGGACCAGTGTGCTGGTGGTACCTCACCCAGATAGAGACCCAATAGAAGAGGGATTAGGTTAAGTAGGGCTTACTGTGCCTCAAATTTACATTGACAACTGTAGCAAGTCTGTAAGAAGGTACAGCATCCCTAAAGAGAAAGAAATAGCAGGGAAGTATGCATCAGGCCCTATGGCTATATAATGAAACATAGTTTAGTAGCATACAGTATATGCGATAAATATATATAAGATTATATATAATATTTATGTGTATATATTGCATATACTGTATACTACAAAATTATGTTTAATGACAGTAGGTAGCAAGTGCTACTAGGTGGTACAGATATGTATCTAGTTATTCAGAATCAAAATAAAAATGGTCACAGATGACTAATACGAAAGTCTATGGGGCAAATTCACTAAAGCGCGAAGCGTTAATTCGCCAGTGTGACGTAATTTCCCAAGTTCACTGATTTACTAACAGTGCCCCTAGCGAAAATTCACTAGCGAAGTAGGTAGACTAGTGCAACTTCGCACCCTTACGCCAGGAGAAGTTGCGCACTGACGAAGGGATGTAACTCAGCTAATTCATTAAGATGACCATTTTACTGAACGTTACCTCTTGCGCTAGATTTTACTTTGCAAGGTCAGACCTGGTGAAGTTCAATACAATAGGTAGGAGTTTGAAAAAAAAACTTTACATTTTTTCTAAGTACCAAAATTTTTTTTGGGGGGGTTACCCTCTTCCCCCCTACATTTCCTAACATATGGCAACTCAACTATACAGTGGGCACATGTTTAGGGCAATGGAAAACATTATTTTATTTATTAAAGGTTTCCTGGGCTTGTGTAGTGGAATGTAGTGGCTGTAACATATACTTCTATTATACTTTTAACCTCGCCTTGTATCCAAATTAGGCATCTCTAGCCTAAATGCGTTTTGCCTGATGACGTAACAGTAGCGCAACTTTGCTACTTTTTGCCTCCCTGAACGCAAATTTGGATTTTAGTGTTTAAGCGGCGGACTGGTGAAAATTCGCTTGGCGAATTGTGGTGAAGGCGTTTCTAGCGAATTTCCGCACTTTAGTGAATTTGCATCAAAAGTGATTCAAATATAGTTCACATAGTAAAATACAAGAGGTCCTATTATCAATATATTCAAAACATTGAGACATTTTGTGCATACAGCTACTAAAAAATGCCTTTAAATATATTGCAATATATGGACAAACAATCCCTGTTTTGTTTTGGACAACTACGTCAAAGTCTTCCCTGGTATGGCCAGTCCTACACTTGCAACTTGCATCTGATTCATTAACAATTCTATTGCTTCATTATACATTTTACAAAGGGACTAAGTTTTGTTTCAATGTCCTTAATATATCAATAATGGGGGTGGAGTGCAGAGGACCTCTTGTATTTCTCTATGCGAATTTTGTGGTCGCAACCTCATTGCACCCCTGCTTAATGTTTTGAAATATTAGTGGTGAGCACAACTTTCCCTTCTTTGTCAAATATAGTCAGTCGTTTTTTCAACTGAAAATAAAATGTGAAATTTCTCCATGCGTCTTAAAATTTTACAGTTATGTAAAATGCAGATTTTCATGAAAAGGTAAAAAAAGACAAGAAAGAGAACAGCGGGTCATTTTGAAATACCTTAGTGTTAATCTGGGCCTGGAACACAATGCCGTACCTTTAGCTCTCTTCAACTGATATGTAAATAAAGTTTGCCTTCTTTCAGACTGCTGCACATGTTTATACATAGCCGGTGTTAGTTTGAATTTCATCACATGTTTTTAAATATTTGGAATAACAAAGCAGCATCACACAATAAGAAAGGTTATAACCGTGGAAAGAATCCTAGTCATTCAGATAAACAGATGTGTCACTTGAAAAGGGTGTTACAAAAAGTTTTAATACACAAGAGCTACAGTGTGATACCAATAGCATGTTTCAATGTTGGGGTTTTTTTTTACTGTGTTTTCATGGACATTATACAATATGAGAATATGCCTCATCACAATGCTTTTGTGCTGCTTTATACATACTGTAACTATGCAGAGGTACATGTGTGCATACAAATACTAGCTTAGTTCCATAGAGGAATTAGAAACCAATGTTTAGTGAAAGCTCTTGCTACGAATTGCAAGCTCTATGCATTCAGTTGTTGAGTTGGAAAAAAGGCTCCAATTCATAATGGTAAGTGGGGAAATAAAGATTTCCTGCATCACTAACCTTGAAAAACTTCAGGAACTAACCCAACAATTAAACTTAAATACCTTCCAGACATAACAGATGATCCTGTGTTACGTGCATAGTTTTGAAATAAGAGTTCCCTGGAAAATACGCTGGTATTGACCTTGGACGGTTTTATACAGATGAACTATATCACCTGTAAGAAGCCTTGTTTCTCATTTTAAGAAGCCAGCACTATAAAGCCTGCCTTTATAAGAAAGTTCCCCTTCCATGACCTTGTTCACGTTTACTGATGTATTTTTGTATATTGGCAGACAGAACAGAATCCTACATTAAGAGCAAATTGTTTTTCTCAGCTTTTAAGAGCAAGACTGCTGGCATTAAAGTTTATAATAATAAACACTGGAGCAGCAGGTTGTGAATGGATTTTCACAGATTGTATACTATGGGCAATAGATAGAATAAAAAAAATATACTTTTGATTGTATAGGTATGGCATCCATTACCCAGAACCCCAGAAAGCTCAGAATTATGGGAAAGTTGGCTCCCATGGACTCCATTTATCCAAATGTTCAAAAATGATTTCCCTTTTCTCTGTAATATAATAACTAGTACCTTGATACAAACTAAGATACAATTAATCCTTGCTGGCATGTTTTAATGCTGTTAGCTTGACCCTTCCCAACGAATGCACAGTGATTTAGAAGCTATTGTGCAAGGACTGTTACATTCAACTGGGGGATAAGTGGGACTCCTTTTCCTGTGTCTAGTCCTTCTGTTACTGTGTGCATGTAGGAATTTGTCATGTGTTTGTTTCTGCATAGGCCTAGAAAAAAGCAAAAACCCGCCAGTACATGAAATGCATTACATGTAGTTTTTTCTGCCAGTGCGGTAAGTTCTATTATTAGGCTACACAATCCAGTGGAAAAGAAAAATCTATCTATGGACAAAATCAATGAATAATGGAAGCCCCAAGCTAATCTACTGAATTTCATTTGAATGTTGCTGCGGGTATACTGGAAAAATGAGCTGCATTGTGTTGCTGTAATTGGAAGCAGACAGAATGAAGAAGATAAAAGACTTCAGATTTTAGAAGTCCTTTTGGTAAAACAGAAAGTGACGTTAACATCAATAAGAATATTGTTCGGCACTCTATACAAAAAATCCAGTTGTTTAAAATACAGACATTCCTTAAACATCTGTTTAAGGTTTAAGCTTTTATCCAGATACAGTAAATTTACCTAAATGCAGCTGTGCTTCCTTATATTCTGAAAAACAGGAACAATAAAATGACTGTACTTCTAGGCTTTACACTCACATTATGGTGCAGGGCGAGCAAGAGCAGGTGAACACATCCATTTCTCCTTATTTGTTGATCTATACCAGAAATAGACTAAAAATGGAAGAGCGAGCGGGAAACAAAGACTTGCTGGGAAATGAATGTATATACTGATACACCACAATATATAAAGATTTGAAGGGAAACTATTTTATATTTTTAAACATGATAAAAATAGAATAATTTACTTGACCGTTTCCCTAGGATTCCACTTTATAGCAGCAATGCAAGTAAAATCTGTGGGGGTCATTTATAAGCTTTGCGCAGGGCAGATTGGTTCGCAGAGTGAATATATTTGCCCTGCGCCTGGTTATATTTATAAAGCTGATTAAGAGTTTTTGTTTGCAAATTTGTTTTTCACATTGCGAATGTCTATAGGAGCTTTTTAAATATGGCAAAGATCACAAATTGCGAACACTCTGCGCCACAACTTTGGTGGTGGAGAAAATATTCGCAAAACTGTTTTGCAAATTGCCAATTTAAGTTATTATTTTCGCACAAAACAACCTCGCAAAGTGCCTGTACTCACGCAAAGAGTGAGTTTGTTTGCGAGTTGTTTGCGAAAATTCATTCACAATGCGAATTCGCAAAAACCCGGAAAGACGGGCACAGTAGTGCAATATTGTAGCGTTCAGGAAAAAGCATGGGCAAAACTAACATTTGCGAACAATTATGTGCTGCGCGAACTTCATAAATGACCCCCTGTGTGTTAGTCTCAGCATCACCAGTGTTACCAGAACAATATCCAAATATGCCTTTGGGGCAGATTGTTATGAATATTTTGAGTGTGCTTCTAGAGCAGTGATCCCCAACCAGTAGCTCGTGAGCAACATATTGCTCTCCAACCCCTTGGATGTTCTTCTCAGTGGCCTCAAAGCAGGAGTTACATTTTCAATTCTGGGCTTGGAGGCATGATTTGGTTGTAACAAACAGAGCCTTGTGTAGGCTGACAATCGACATAGAGGCTATCAAATGGCCAATCACAACACTTATTTGGCACCCGAGAACATTTTTCATGTTAGTGTTGCTCCCCAACTCCTTTTAATTCTGAGTGTTGCTCATGGGTTGAAAAGTTTGGGGATCCCTGTTCTAGAGGGAACAATGGGCAATTTTGCTTTCATTGTTCAACCTGCAGCTGACTTAAAAAAGCTAATCACTAATTGGTTGCTATGAGTTATTGCCGAGGTGCAAAATTGCCCATAAATGAGCCCCAGTTAGTTGAAGTAGTGTCATGACTGAATATTAATGGGGACAGTTCAACAGTAATTTTTTTGTGCCTAGAACTGCTTTTAATGATTTCAAAGTAGACCACATGTGTACAGTAGTATCAACTTTCACCAGGCATGGATTTGCAAAAATCTGCCACAAAAAATCCCATCAACAAGAAAGTTGTTAAAACAAAATTGTTGCAGAGACAAAAGAGTTGCCATAAAAAAGCCCATTGTTGTTAATGCACTTGGACAAAAGAAGTCAATGAGACAAAAAAGCAACCAAGGCAAAAAAGTTGCTAAGACAAAAAAGTCATCAATAGAAAGACGCCCATTGACTTTAATGCATTTTGAGTGAGGGAAAAAATTGTTACATGTTGATGCCCATTGACTTCAATGTGTTTTGCTAATTTTTTTTTAGTGTAGCAAAATGGGACCAATTCACGCAACACTATCAATTACTACTAATGCTTCTCACTGCCATACACACACATTTATTTATAGCAAAATCTAAATTTGTTACCAGCACCTTGCTCAAGGAGACATCATGAGAAATTAAGTTCAGGAACTTGAAGTCATTTTAGAAAGACAAAGTAGGGATTAGTATTCTGTGACGTGGATTTAAGAAAAAGTTCAGACACAAATCTGAAGCATAACCTTATTGAATTAAAATTTATATTAACAAATATTAGTAAGCCAGTACATATGTTGGAGGATGTGATCAGCTTCCCAGGCTACATCTGCTTCTATTACAGATGGACTGCACGTGGTTAGCGTAACATATATTCCAAAAAGCAAAAGGGACCTTGTCGTCCTATCAAACCTATGGCGCAACCTATTTGTCAAACCTATCACGCAACAATCCAAAAAAGTTGTGGTTTTCGGGGGACAGTCTGAAAAAGGCGACTATTTTTCCCGATCGAATTGTTTCGAGTGATAAATAAGGGCAAATTGTGGATTCTAGTTTGGTCTGACTTTTTTTAATTTAAAAAATCAAAAAAATTCAGATTTTAACAAATAACTCCCCAAAAATTGTTTTTGTAAAAACTGATTTGAGTTGCTCTTAGTCATGGCTGATGTGCATCCATAGTCACTTCAACCCTTAAATAAATGATGTGCCTATTGCCCTTCTTGTGCGCTCACAATGAAAGCAACATTGAGTGCTTTAAACAAATGGTTATAATTTGGAGGTCCCAGTACTAATAGAGCCTGTGCTAGTCTACTGATTTCAGGGAGAGGAAGACTTATAAGTCACAAAAAGTTAAGAGTGACATGTTCAGGTGCTTATATTTATTTGAGTGTTAGCCCAGGTTTGGTAACCCATAGCAATCAGCAGGTAGCATTTAGTGATCACCTATTTAAAATCAAACAACTTATTGGTTCTTATGCGATACTGCACCTGGGCAAATTTAGTTCCTTTTATTACATATGTGGGTTATTTTCATAGTGATATATTATATACAGTGAATCCTCAAATTTTACATACCATGCCTTGAAGGGGGTTATTTATCAAAATACCAATTTTTCCGATTTTTTAAATAAAAAAGTCAGACGAAAATAGAATACATGATTTGCCATTATTCGACTATCGAATGCTTATCTAATAGTTTTAGGCTATTTTTTCTTGATATTCGATTTCTCGATGAAATCGTACGATCGAATACCTATTGTTCAATTTCATGAAAAAATCGTACTTCTTCCTTCGAGCACTCGAAAAATTCGTACAATTCGAACGATCTAGGCATTCGATCGTACGAATGGTATTCGAGCAGGTGTTTGTAAAAGAAGCCTATGGGGGGTTCGATCTGGCGAAGTAGGCAGTCGAATAAATTAAAGTCCTTCGATCATCGAATGATCGAACATCCGATCATTCAATCTATTCGATCATTCGAATTTTCAGTATTCGATGATTGAAGTGGCCAAATTTGCATATTCGATCCTCCGAAAAAAATCGTACGATCGGAATTCGATCAAACTTCGTTCTCTTCACGTGAATTTTGTAATTTTGCCCCAAAATTTTTCGGATTGATGCACTAAAAACCATGAAAAATGTTTGCTGAAAAACCAGAGTCAAAACCTGGAAACTAAGAACATTTCATGAGGGTTAAAACATATTCAAATGGTTAAGGAGACATCTGCCATTGACTTTTACATGAATTGGGCAGGTTTTAGATTATGTGTTTTCGGATTCGGACTTGGAACAGCTTTGGATCTCTATAGCTTTATATTACTGTAGCTTTTATTTGTATAGCTTACATACTATAGATGATATACAGTATCTATAGCTTATACAGGTAATGCTTTGGACTAGGGGGTTTCCCAATAAGGGATCTTTCTGTAATTTGGATCACAATACCTTACATGTTAATGCAACTTAGTTACCATCAGGTACAAGCTACTGTTGTTATGTTTCACCGAGGATACAGGATACAGTACAAAGAAATTATCCCTTTAAAATGGTAGAAGACATCTTCATCTTATACATTAATTATAAGACAAGTAACTTGCAGAATGCCTTGTTGAATGTAGAATGAAGAGGAATATTTCTGCAGAATAATGCTGCACCCTCTACAAAGGTATTCATGACTAAATCCTCCCTGCAAAGCAATTGCACCAGTAGAGATTAGCTATTGTTCAAATCCATCATTGAAAGAATAGGAATATATATATATATAGTGTGCATATATGTTTTTAAACCCAAGAAAATGTGGACTCCCGATTAAAACATACTCTCTGATCATAAAGAAAAGCATAGCAGTTATTGCCAGCAGGGGGCAGTATAATATAGAATAACAGTAGAGATATATACAGAATAATGCGTGTACAAGATATTTGTTATAAAGCATCACAGTAATGCTGCTGAAATGTATAGCTAAAATACATAGTCATTGATAATCTCACTTTATGATACATACAATGTAAATGTATATGTGGTCAATAACCAGTGCAAGGCAGTTTGCAAAAAATGTATGCAATTGACATTTTATTGCACTTTTCACACTGCCTTCCACTTTCTTTGGATTGCTGCAGGTTTCTGCACTAATTTCAGAGCACACAGAACTGCAGCCTCCCTGCAGCTCTGTTTGCGTTTGGCTGCACTGTATTCAAAAGGTTACATATACTGTAATTTATTTTAGAATGAAAAACCTATCCATTATCAATACATGATATGCATACACCAGAACTGGTCTTCATCCCCAGCATGTACAAAAAATACTACCAGAAATAATTGCTCTTTTTTTTTTTACAAAAGTCCTAGTAAAAATGCTGCAGGCACTAAGATGAATTTCTAACGCCTTCTCAGTATGAATAACCTAATATTCTTCTGACTAAGGCAGCCTGCAGGAATACATTAAACATGTATGGAGTCTTTTGTTTCCTTCAGATATTTTCTTTGCGTTTTCTATACAGGTTACTCCCAAAATGAAAGGCAACACATGGGCAAGGCATAACATATATAATGTAAGTGCTTCCCCAAGGTGTAGTTCTGCTGCTAAAACCTATTATAACATCATGCAAAGGCTTTTGGATAAAATGTGCAACCACAGTTGCCTAATATTTTTGCTGTTTTGTGTAGATGAAAATACTACATTATATTTGAGCTAAGGAGTAACTTTTGAATCTTATTTGGTAAGATAATATTGTTTAAATTTCATGAGAAAAGTGTCTAAAATGATGGTGGCTTGAAAGGCTGAGGGAAAAGAATATCCAAAAAAGGACTATAGTAGATGAACATGCATAGTTCTCAAATGTGCTGTTTGTGCATCCATTCTACATTCAGGTTATAAGAGTGAATCGTCTGCATGCAAATATCAACCTAGGAAGTTGAAAAGAAGTGTCATCATGAAAAGTCAATGAAGGAAAGTCCAGGTGCAAAGATGGTCATATCACGTTGCTTTCTACATGTGCTGCCTATAGGCAGGGGCGATCCTGATGATCCCAGTTAAAGGGTATATTTATTGATGAATTTACTCACTTTATTTTTTGATTTATATCACTATAATAATTTTCACCAGACCATGATAGCCTACATGGTCAATTAGGAAAATATAATTTACTATAGGCAACAATTTACTAATTGATCCAACAAGTGGGGTCTTAACTTTTCTCTGGATACAAGGTGTCAGTAATCTGAATGGTGCGACTTTTATGGCTTCCCCTTTCTCCTTCTCCAAATAGACATAACTGAATGGCAACATCCCACATTACATAAGCAGGAATTGGATATAACTTTTGCAGAGTTTTTGAAAGCCACTCTCATGCCCTTTTGCAGTTAAGATCTTGTGTCTCCAAGTAGCTCCCCATCTTCTTTTCTGCTGATTCACTAATTCACATGCTCTGTGCTTCGGTCACTTGCTGAGCGTAGAGACCCACTCACAATATACTGTATAGTACAGATCGAATAAGGCTGGTTAGTAAACAATACGACTGCACAGAAACCAGTGCAATTAGCATCACAACTTAATAATTAGCCCTGTAGCATCAGCTTATATTACAGACCAACCTCATTTTCTGCTTGATAATTTGCAACAACCCCTAAGCTTAGCTTCTCAACAGCTGCTCAGAGCCCACTGATCATGTGAGTGTCACAAACACTTTCCAAGATGGTGACCCCCTGTGACAAGTTTGAAGTCCTGGATCATTGCTGCTATTGACAAGGCTGGTACAATAAGTTCAGTATATAAAATATGGCATTTTTTTGCCATTGCACGATTTACAAGGCCTTTCTCTTCACACTTTTGATAGCTCTGGATTATTGCAGACAATACATGGGTCATTGCTTAACAGCACCTTAATCATGCAGACATGTTGATGCCTATTATGATTATGATTCAGACTGTCAGGAAGTGCTTAATTTCTTAAGGTATTTTGCTATACCAGTGGATTCTGGTTCTATTCTGGTGTGTCAGCTCCTTGAGCAAATCAATTTTCCTTTGCCTCCAGCAGTAAATGAGACTATAAGCTCTAGACATCATTAAGGATTCACTGTATATGCAAGATTGTGTACATAACTATTTTAAATCATTGATTCAAAAGAAACATATGGAAGACTGCAAACTTTCTTTGTCTATAGGCAACATGATTTATAAATAAAATAAGAGACTATAAGGCATATATGGCACAAGCATTTCAAAGCTGAGTTTTTTATTTAAAAAAAAAAAAGAAAAGTTTGGGTATATAGGACACTATAAAACAAAATGTACTCATCTATCTACCAAAAGTTTTCTTTTAAAGGGATTGTTCACCTTTAAACCTTAGTATGATGTAGAGAGTGATATGCTGAGACAATTTGCAATTGGTTTTCATCTTTTATTAAAAGACATGTAAAACCTACATTTTCCTACCATGTATATACGTTGGCATATCTTTCCCACCCAAGCCACATCATTTGTATGGCATATACCCCCTCCATTTGCCAGCATCCTCAAATTTTTTAAAACAAATAGCTTTCACCCGGTGGCCATTTTTCCTCTGACACATCACCAATAACACTGACATGTGCAAACAGGACATGTACGCTGTAAAGTTCATGCAATGCAGAATGCAGGTTACACAGGCACAACATACTTTGATAAAAACTTCTACTGGGGTTCAACACTGTTATGGTTAATCTGAGCTCAGGAGAGGTGGTTAGGAGAAATAAAATAGGATCAGACAGCTAGAGCACAGTTTCTATGGGACAATAAGTAAGGAGTATTGGGGATCACCTCCCATCAAATGGGAAACAATAGATGGTGTGCAAGGTCAAATAACCAAACAATATACTGTAGAGAAAGAAAAAGAATTGACCTATTGCTTTGCACCTTCCCATCCCTCTTAGTCCAAAACTAAAGTCATATGAATACTCCACAGCATGTGTTTAAAACATAACATTTAATAAATATCATTAAAAAAGAAAAAAGAGATCCAGATTAACACCATTAAAATACGTTAAAATAAAGCTCTGCAGAAGTGTGTATGCCGAATAATCCCACAATGTATTGTGGTGGCATGTAATTGTGTACTGGTATCAGTCTTATGTATATAGGCAATGTTAATCCACCATACAAAACATCTTATACATATACAATGAAAGTTACCACAGCATATGGTGTCCAAAATGTTAATATCGTAGTAGACTAAGAGGCGCTATCTAAATGCGACTCTTAAATTAATTTAAGCAGAAGTGGGTTCCATTTCCCAACCATTCCAAACCAACCCCTTCACCCACAAAGTAAACCCTCCCAGGCACTAGAAGAGGTAGTAAATAACTGCAGCTCCAAGGTTGCTGCAGCACTCTTAAATTAATTTCGGCGGTAACAGAAGTAGATTCCATTTCCCAACCATTCCAAACCAACCTCTTCCCCCACAGTGTAAACCCTCCCAGGCACTGAAAGAGGTAGTCAATAACTGCAGCTCTGTAGTTTTGGACTAAGAGGGATGGGAAGGTGCAAAGTAATATGTGAATTCTTTTTCTTTCTCTATGTCAGTTTCTATGGGAACCAGCAATGCTATCTCTTCATTGGCAGTGTGTTTAGTAATCTGAGCTGAGAAGAACTGAGAATGCTCCTGAGCCAACAGCCAAAGTAAATACTGAGGGGGGGGGCAGGTGGGTTAGAGGAGGAGAAGGAGTTCTAGGTGATTAATGGGATGCTTGAAAGAGTCAGAAGAAGAAGACAAATAATTCAAAAATTCTTAAAATAAACTAATTGAAAAAGACCAATTGGAAAGTTGGGGAGTGAGTCTGAATATCATCAAACTGTACAAAGTAAAAAATTAAATATGGCAACATCTTAATATTCAACCATTCTTTGTGTAGGTACAGTAGGTTGGTGAATTCAGTTTTGTCCCAAAAAGTACTAAACATTACAACTAGATAAAACATGATATTTTACAAAAATGTAGTTATACAGTTATAGCAGGAACATCTAAAGGGTGAATAATTAATTGTGTCTTTAACCAAGAATGCCTGTTCAAGATACAGCATGAACATTTGTTTTCTGTTGGCATACTTTGGTTTCTCCCTAGGGGCATTAGCTGGCACACGGCAGATGTACAGTGTACAATACATGAGCAGAAACAAGTAAGAAATAGGTACTTAGAAACAATAGATAACAATTTTAAGACCCATCTGCTTAGTATATTCTCTACCTGCCTGTAAAATTAATCATTGAATTGACTTAACACAGTCAGAAGAATTCCATGTAAATCTCCTTTCCCTTTATGTAAACATGTCTCAACTCTTGGAAAGATCATTTTAGACACTGTGGCAGGGATTAAATAGTAAATTTAAAATACACTTTTCTAGTAAATCTTCTCTATCGACCAACTCAATTAACAAGGCATGCTGAATAGAGGTATCTGGGAGTCAGGGAAGGTAGGAAATGATACCCCAACTCATATTTGTGCCCAGGCTCCCTACGTTACACTAGTAGTCTGATACTCTTAGTTCTTTTGTTAAAATGCTGCTGATATCACAGTTTCATACCAGTATGTGAAATTATTCTCACTAGATCCCTAGCCAATAATGTTTACCAAGAGGGTAATTCACAAATCTTAAAAATTGTATGTCTAGGGAGGCCCACCAGGGCTACCACCTCAGAGGCCCCCACACCCCCTTGGGGCCCCTGCCACTGTACCCTTCCCCCCTTCTACCACAGCCATCTCCCCTGTACCTTTAACATCTTTCCTTTTCTGTAAGCAGAGCGCACAGAGTGGGTCTGGGTCACCACAATGGCGGGGCCCAATGGGTTTTTCCCTATTCTAGTGATGTGGTACATAGAACATTGCTTCAATCAAGAGTTTGCCTTTTATTGATGACCAATACACAGCGTAGGCATTCCAGAAAACAATCCAAAACACTGTAGTATTTGACCACTGTCTGTCTTTTGAATTGAGATTGTGCATGCTGGCTTACAAATTGACCAGGGTCAAATTAAAGTGGTTCAAAGCTGGCTGGAAACTGCTCAATCCCCACAGGCTCAGAACAAATAGAATACTGTACCACTCATGATAACATGTAAATGTCTCAGCAGACACTCCGCTAAACCTTGTTAATAAAACATTTTCATAAACACTGAATCTGCTTAAGAGCCTTGTCCCATTTTCCCATGGCAGACCTTAACTACAATAAGGATTGCCTAGGTTCACCAAACTAAAATCAAATCTTTAACCTTTTTTGGATAATCTGCAGATTAGGGTTCAGATCTGTTGGCCACCATGAGCCCCTAACTCTTTACATTTGGTGGCAAACTGGGTCCCCGGAACTATAGTAAGCGATCCCTATAGTCCGAAGACAGGACGTTCTTCATTACATTGCACTTGGGCCAATAACATATTTCCCTTAAGCTTCATAATCATCTTAATAATTATTTAATTATAATATTTAAGTGGTAAATTACAATATCTTGCCATGCACTCTCACATTTCTATGTATATTTGGATGATTTATAAGGCACTTCCTTGCCAAAGCACACATTTCATACATTTTAATATGCTGCTTAAGTATGACATTCTTGATCCATGTTTAAACAAACACAACTTCCTCTTATAAATAGTTGCCTACTTTAATATCCCCTGTGGATGAATAATTTAAACTCAGAAGCCTGCCAAGCTTGATTAAGTAAAATATATTTTGAGAACATGCTTCTGGCATTTGTGGTTTGAATAATGCAATTTGCAGGCATGTAGATTTCCAGTTTTAGCAATCTTGCATCCTTGGTGTCATTAGAAAAACAACAACTTAGGCATTTCTTGCAGTAATCAATATATATTATGAGCATACTGGCATGGCCCATATTCTCATAGGATTTTGAAATAGTTTTAAAAAAGTTCCAGGAACTGCTTCAAATCAATTCTCATTTTAAACTATTATGGGCCTAATCGGAAAAATTCTTTTTTTTTTGTTTTTTTAACCAACATTTACTTATTTTAATTTATTTTAAATGTATCAATTCTGTAATTCTTAGGGGGAAATTCACTAAAGCGCAAAGCGTATAACGCTAGCACTAATTCGCCAGCGTGACGTCAAATTGTAACTTCACAAATTCACTAACACCGACTCGAAGTAGATAGACTAGCGCATCTTCGCACCCTTACGCCAGGCGAAGTTGCGCACTGACGAAGGATTGTAATTACGCAAATTCACTAAGATGACCATTTTACTGAACGTTACCACTTGCACTAGACTTTACTTCGGCAGGTCAGACCTGGCGAAGTTCAATACAATAGATAGGAGTTGTATTGATGGAAAAAGTCCCAAAAACGCTGGCGTGTTTTTGGGGGGTTACCCTCCTTTCCCCCTACATTTCCTAACATATGGAAACTCATATGGCACATGTTTAGGGCAATAGGACAACTTTATTTTATTAAAGGTTTCTTGGGCTTGTGTAGTGGAATGTAGTGGCTGTAACATATACTTCTATTAGACTTTGAAATTCGCGCCGTATGCAAATTAGGCATCACTAGCGTAAATGTGCTTTGCCTGGTGACGTAACACTAGCGCAACTACGCTACCGTTCTCCGTCCTTAGTGTAATTTTGCACTTTAGTGAATTTGCTTAGCGCTGGCGAAAATTTGCCTGGGGAAGTGCGGCAAACGTTAGTGAAGGCAACGCTAGCGATTTTTCACGCGTTAGTGAATTTCCCCATTTTCAGACTAAAAGTGAGAGTAGAGAGTACATAAACCCTCTACCACTATAGTGCTTCTGTTTGTAGTTAGGAACCTGCATTTGGGATGGATGTTTCCCTGGAGTTGTGGGATACCTCAGGGCAGCACCACTAGTGCTGAAATACCCTTTGTAGGAATGTCTATGTAGCTCAGCTGTAGTATTCTTTTTTGGAGTATTCATGTATCAAAGAACATGTGATTTTCCACCTCTCAACCTACACCCATGGATGGGTGTCCTGGCATTGGGAATGCTGCCCAGGCCTAGTTATATATAAGTGTAAAGGAACATGCAAATAAGGTTTAGTCAGAGATAAACCCCCAGGGGGGACCCGGTCTGTGGGGACAGAGTGAAAACCAGGAACACTTTTGGACAGAATGTCTCTTTGCCCTCCTGTTTACTTCTGGAAGTTCATCTTGAAGATCATTTAGAAGGAGATATTGAGAGATTATTTATTTGTCCTAAATATCCTTAGATGTATGGCTGAATAAATAATACAGCAATACTGTATATGGCTATGGCATGAGGTAAAGACAGGGCTGGACTGTGGCCCCTATGAAAGGTGTACACTACAGATATTCCTCTAGGCAGAATTGCACCCTTTTGGCTAGTAATTCTTTTGCACTTCTGTCCAGAGTAATTGTAAATGACCCATACTCTTTAATATATGTATAAACCTCATGTGGGCTTTGATTTCACTCTACAAGAACAGAGCCAAAACAATGCAGCTCTAACTGATGGTTTGGAAGGAAACATTTACAATATGGCAGCAGAAAAATAAGCAAGACATCTTAGCCCCTTTTTGTTCTTAGCCCCACTGGGCAGTTAAGAATAGGGAAAAAATGTTTATAGGCAGATTTTTCCACAATTTGAATTTTTTTGTACCCAAACTCACACAGTGAGTTATATTTTCTAAAACACTCTGCTGTTTATTAAGCATATGAAAATTTGCCATCTAAAATGTGGCAAGGTCATGCAGAAGTCAGTGTGAGTTGTCCTAAGCAAAGCTCGCGGTTTTTGGTTGATTTGAGGGGTTTTATCTGAAAACTCAATCAGTTCCAGTTTTTGGGAGATGAACCTGATCAATTCGAGTGATTCAAGTTTTTTCGGGACATAAACTCGATCGTTAGAGTTTCTTTTCCCTGTCATTTTTCATTGAGTTTTTGACATTCAGATTTTTTCATAAATACCCAAACATTAAAAAATTCGATGTTAATCCGAGGAAGAAAAACCCTCACATAACTCACAAATTTGATTCTTGATATATATATGCCCTTTAAAAGAGAAAAACATTATAGCTAGAAATCATAATTAAAACATGTTTTTATCACTTGAATAAGATATTAATATATACTGAAGCCCAAGTTACAGTTGTTGATAGCACCAGATGTATGACATACAGCAAATTTACACAGCACTAGACTACACAAATTACAAATTAAAAAAAATCTAAATACTCATCTGTGACAAAAATAATAACAAAGCCATATTATTTAACATCAATTTAACAATGTTGCTTTGAAGCAAAATGTTTTAATCTCTGACAATGCTAGCTGCAACCTGAAAACAGTTTTCATCAACACTCAAGGCAGTTGGTTTTGTTTTTATGCACTAGGTGTAGTTTTGGTAGCTGCAACTTTGTGGGCAATCTACATTGTAGCCATATCTGGAACTAGGAGTAAGCAGAATAAGCAGCTGCCAAGGGCTCAAGAGGGGAGGGGATGCGCAATAGCAAGATAGAGAACAGATGAATTACCAGTGGTTGTGGGATTTTCAGTTTGCAATTGGTTGTTCAAGTGTGTGGGGCTTGTGTGAGAGTGGCAGAGCAAGAGGGACCTTGGGGAGGGCAGAGCTGTGCCAAGTAATATTACTGCTTTGCTCAGCCCTGATTGTGGGTAAAAAACATGCTAAATTGGTTCCGAAAATTCTTCTTTGCATGCTGTATCTGATAAATAAATGCCCCCTCTAATGTTTACAAGATAGGCCACAATAACCAATCTCATGGGCTGAGCACAAGTACTGGAGTCCTAGAGGTCAATTCACCGAGCACTTGCACGCATGGTATCGTTGATGCAATATACACTCAACCCCAGTGTTGTCGGGCACAAAGGAGTCCTGTTTTTAACATCTACCACAAGGGCTGCCCCTCTTGAATGCAATGACATACAATCTAGGAGTCTTTCCAGGGGATGCCCTTTTGGCAGCATTCAGCATGAGGCTCAACTCTTTATCCCACAATTTTCCCAATAAGCCATAACCCTAATTTCCTAGAATGGAGCACAAAGTTCAAAAATTAGGCTATACGCACATTTTGCCATTTTACATAAATGGCCCAGTTTTAGAAAAGTCTTTTGTGAGATATTTTTATATTTAGGAAACTGGAGATCTTAATTCCAAAACATTTGCAATTATTAGATTTGGAATGTGATCCATTTAGTATTACCGATGATTTATGGTAGACTTCCATCAAGTGCTATAAAAATAAAGTGCCCATGAATATGCTTTAATCCATAAAGCAAACCTATAAAACATAAATGAAGGACTTCACCAAAAAATAAAACATGCAGCAGCCACATTCTCAGAATTTCTCACATGGAGTTATGTAGGCAGGAGCAGAATTTGTTATCTTGAAATATGTTTGCTGATAAGTAAAGTATGTGGTTACATTTCTGTTAAAAATAAGTACTATTTATTTTCAGTGTGACATAAACACAGATCATTGCTTTGATAAATTGCCGTGATTAATGGCCTACCCTATAAAATGTTGCATCCCCTATATACACTTTGATTAAAGATCTGAACAAAATTGAAAATGTTTGAGGAACTTCAAAGCTTCTCATTTTGATTGTCTGTCATTAGGGTTTTTTGTTCCATTAGGGTGATTTAATATTTCTTTAATGCAGATAACTTCTGGAGATAGCACTTTTTTCCCACTACAAAGCTTGGTTTCAAAACACCAACATGTCTTGTTGTGGCATGGCATATTGATTCACACTGCAAGTTTTTGAAGTGCACAGAAATATAATATAATAGATACCTGTGCCTTTTTATTTCCTTTTACAAACAGTTTCACTCTCATAGCATTTAGATGCAGGTTCTGCCAAATGGTGTAGGATTTTCTAGTCTGAAGATGGAAATAAGGAAGGTCTGATGGGAGAGAATGTTATGCTATTCTAAAAACAGCTTACAAAGAAGTCCCAGATCATTGCTGCTATTGAGAAGTTGAAACTTTCGTTTGGTGCAAT
Source organism: Xenopus borealis (assembly GCA_024363595.1). Taxonomy (NCBI): domain Eukaryota; kingdom Metazoa; phylum Chordata; class Amphibia; order Anura; family Pipidae; genus Xenopus; species Xenopus borealis. Next base: position 87,671,641 of record CM044436.1, read on the forward strand.
AAGTTATATAATAAGTATATAAAATAATGCATTTTTAGCCATATTCATTGTAGGGGTTAGTTCTCCTTTGAACAGAGCATTTGCCATTGCACAACTTACAAAGCCTTTCTCTTCACACTTTTGGTAGATCTGGATTATTGCAGACAATACATGGGTCATTGCTTAACAGCACCTTAATGCTGATTCACTGCACATGCTCTGGGCTGTTGTCAGGTGCTGAGCTTAGGGACCACCTCACAGTATACGGTATCTACAGAATAGAAATGTCGCAATGTAAGGCTGATTAGTACTTAATACAGAAAATTGCTACGTAAGATCAGAAAAGGTGCAATTAGCATCAGAATATAATAATTTAATCAGCCTTGTAGCACCAGCTTATGTTACAGACAAAGCTCATTTTCTGCTTATAAATTTGCAACAACCCCTAAGCTTAGCTTCTCAACACCAGAGTCAACTGTTCATGTGACACTTTCCAAGATGGTGTCAGGTTTTGCCACAGATGAGTGACTGGGAGGTAGGAGCCTATGTGCTGTATAATGAAGGTAATATAGGAACAGGACTTGATAATCAGAACACCTATTGTGAAGAAAGATGATTTATCATTGAAGCCGTAAACAATGAAGAACGTTCAATGGAAGGTAACAAAATAAACAACTCCTTTTACCAGGCTAGAGGTCAGAGGCAAGTGGCTAGCAAGCAGAGTCCATTAACTGGCAGAAAAGTCTGGGCAGGCAGCTGGCAAGGAAAGTCCAATGGACATGCTGAGGTCATGGGCAGACTGTAGACACAGGGTAGTCCAGAAAACAGGCAGAGATCAGTACCAGGAGGTCAGTCATAAACAGGCAAGGATCAAGAACATTGTTATCTTTGACTAATAGTGATGAGCAGAAACATTTAAGTGTGACAAACATGCAAAAGAATAAGAAATCAGGAAGGGGGCAAATAGTTTTTCACACCACTGTATACTGGGGAAACATATTTAACAATTCATGCAGTTGATGTTTCATTCCCTTTAAAATATACTGATTTACACCCAGTGCTCCATTATAACAGTGGTCTCTTTATGGGTGGAATATCTAGTTCCATAACTACACTCACATGTAAAAACATTTGTGTGCCTTAAGCCTAAAACTTACGACAGCAGGGATAATGTAAAACAGACATGAATTAAGCAATTGATTTACACCTAATACAGTAAATTGTTCTTGTGCTACACCTAGAACAGAAATGAGTGTGTTTATTTTATGGTGTCAATTTTAAGTGTGTATTGTACTGTGTATTAGTATCTGGAAAAACACCAATATTGTTTGTATTTATTATTTCTGGAACATACTGCACATCTATCTATCTTTGATACGTGCATTGTAATTGATGTATCAAAGATGCTGAGTTGAAGCATAATTCAACAGTGTAACCCCTTTTAAAATATTTAGACATTTCAATTTAGGGTTCTTAATATTTTAAAATGCCATTTGAAATGTATATTTGTACCAAATAATGAAAGGAAAGCTTTTCCATATGAACTCTTTTGATATTACTAGGTGGTCCCGCAACAAGGGGGAAATTTGATATGCTTTGAACGGCCAATCTCACTGTGAGCAGCAATCTAATTGGGTTGAATTTTAGTTTCCAGGTTATCCATTTTGGATCTGCAGATTCAGGTTATATTGAATTTCCTTTTCCTAAGTACTTAAAGGGTTTAAGCCGTAGTACATAATATACACATATCTGTGGTTTTTATGGGCTAAATGGTATGCAGGCCCTCATGAACCTAATGAATTAGCTTAATTTTGGAATTACTAACATTTCTAGGAAGGTCATCTCCCATAGAATCTATTTAACTCAAGTAATTCCTATTTATAATAATTTCCCTTTTCTTTGTAATAATCAAACAGTACCTTGTTCCTTGTAAACCTATTGGCTTTATTTGATGTCTAAATGCTTTTTTTTTTTAGCAGACAAGGTATGGTGTTCCAAATTACAGAAAGATCACTTATTCAGAAAATCCCAGGTCATGAGAATTATGGGAATTATTGATAACAGATCCCATACCTGTACTTGAATCAGTACAACACAAACATTTTAAATTGCACAAAAAACTTGATCACATTAAAATTGCATTTTACTTTTCATTTCAATGAGTGTGCAAAATTATATTTTTTTTTCCTGAAATTCAAGCTCACCAAGCTTAACTGTCTATTGAATTTGGGTGTCCATATAGATCACATCTACTGCCCCCCACTGTCCAGTTTCTTACTAGTCTCATCATAAAAAGCAATCAAATTTGTCTGACATGACCTATCCACCATAAAGCCACACTGATTACTGCTTATAATGCCATTCACCATGACATAATCTTGAATGTGATTTCTTAACAAAATCTACATTTTAGATACCTTTCTCACCAAAGACATGAACATTATGGATTTATAATTGCTAGGTTGAGATTGTAATCCCTTCAGTATTGAATTATCTCAGCTTTCCTCCAATGTAATCACCATACCCGATGAAAGGAAGCCTTAGAATATCTGAAAAAGAAGCCTAGCCTACCTCACTAAGTACTTGAGGCCAGGGTAAGATGGAGCTGAAATCAATCAATCTGCAGGCCAATTTCAGCCCCCAGCTGCTAGCAGACTCCTCTTTTGTGTTTTCTCAAAATGCTAAATCTTGAGTTTATTCGCCGAAATCCTCAGGGGCACATTTACTAAAGGTCGAAGTGAATATTCAAATAAAATTTGAATTTAAAAAAATTTGAATTTCAAAGTAATTTTGGGCTACTTCGACTATCGAATAGCCCAAAATTCAATTAGAATAGCAAAAATTAGAATATTTGATAATTTGAATTTTCAAAGTACTGGCCCTTTAAAATCCTTCAACTTTGACACCTTAAAGGAACAGTAACACCAAAAAATGAAAGTGTTTTAAAAGAAAGAAAATGTAATGCAATGTTGCCCTTAGTAAATCTGCCCCTCAGAGTGTGTTGTTCTGTTCCAACACAAAGCTTCCAATAGCGAACCCAGAAGAAGATTCAGCTAGAGACAGGAGGGATTTCAGCAGGCTGATTATGGCCCCTTCTGGCTGATGCCTAAGGGTATATTTCATAAGGCCCTGGTGAATAAACATTTAAGTACCACATCCTGTGTTAGTCACTGACTTGATTGAGCTAACTATCTGGGTCCCTATGAATTTACCTTAAAAGTCTTACTTCTCTATTGTATATATTGAAGAAAAGAAGATTAAGAACATTTGCTTTTGCTGGACCCAATTATTAAATGTAGCCACAGTTTAACCTGCTTTGTTTTACTATTAATACACTTTAAACATGTTTGGGGTATAGTCTTACATTGAGAACATTAATGAGTTAATATAATTTTAAACGAAAACTTTTTCCCTTCTGTATTTTTAGCTGAAAACCTAACATCCCACTCTATGTATTATAATACTGATCTTAATGAACCAAAAATTAACTTACCTGGAAATTCAGAGTCTTCACCCCAGTGTATATTTGCTTTTTACAACAGACATTAAATGAGATGTCATTATTTTCACTGTTACCCAGGGATTCTAGTACTTGCACATTTGCTATATGTTCTGAATTGTAGAAATGCAAATCACTAAATCAATTATATCATAATTACTGGTTGGCTCCTCAAAAATCTGTGACATAAAATTTTACAAAGTGGGCCGGCCCCCTGAACCCATATAGAATAGATCCTATCCTATTAAGCCTATTCTGTACTGAAAAATGAGTAGCATCTTCCCATGGCCAGCATGGCTTTAAGTCCTTGCAAAGCCCACCCATCAAGGAGGTAGGAATAGATCAGTGTCACAATTGACCATTGAAATTAACTAAAGTGTCTGTTTGACCATAAAATTACTATTGCCATTGCTTTTCTAATGCAACGCATATGCTGTACAAAAAGGCTAATTGCTCTAAAGTGTTTGATGCAACATGCCCCTGGCCTGTATTTTGGGAGGTTTGATACTATACTAGGTTGCTGCAGCTAACTGCATCTATCACAACTTATTAGAGTTACAGTTCGTAGAGAATGAAACAAAGTGGAATGAGAAACATGAAGGGCAAACATAAATACGAAAACTGATTTTAAAGACAAGAAGAAGGAAGAAGATAAGGCAAGATGATGAGTACAATATAAGTCAGTAAGGTCTGGTTGTTGTACAGGCTTATCCATGGAAATTATGCTCTAATTTGATGATTCATCATTCACCCAAAATAGTTGCAAGGTAGATAACAAGGTACATGAGAAATGGAAAGATGAAAATTGGGAAAACAAAGGAAACCATGGAAGCACTAAAGCAATTGAAGGATGAGGGAGAGGGATGGAAGAGGAATATGAGATGGTGTACAACCTAGAAAAGAGCAGAACAAAAATAAAAATATAATTAATAATTATATTTTAGCATTTCGGTCTCTTCTGACTAATTATATTGATATTTGAACATGTTCTTGAAGCAAAGGGCATTGTAATCTACCATAAAGAGGAAGTGATATAGTTGTCCTGCACTGGCAAGAGGGGCCCTTTTATCCAAAGTAGCTGTTTCATTTGAAAAACATCAAATTCAAAAAAGTATCAAGTGCCTTGTGCCTTACTATTGCAATCTCAGTGCTGGACAAAATTCAGTGGGACACAACCATTTTTCAAGATCGTTGCAAAAGTTGTGTTTTTTCAAAGAATATTTTTTTTGTTACATTTTGAAAAAAAGTTAACTGGTTATTGTTAATTTCATAGAAATATTGCATTTTGCTAAAGAAATATGTTAAAGCATTAAAATGAAAATCTGAAATGAAAGAAAACTCTTTCCTCAGGCAGCTGAATTATAGGAGAATACCATGTTGTGGCAGGAAAGTAAGTCAACACCCAGTTAAGTATAGAGCATGAGGTAGGCATCAATATATCAGGTGGTTTTAGCACAGGATATTTTAGGACAGCGTTCTTGCAGTAACACATTACAATTATGCTTTACATATTTTATAAGATTGCCATAACATAACTTTGTGGCATGTCATCACAGCTGATTTTACCTTTCGGGTTCTATCATTTAACTGCTATATTCTTTGAAAGTGAGCACAGCAAAATATAACAGATAATCCAAGTGATGTTTATCTAAGTATTAAAATCTATTTTCACACATACAGTCACCAGAATAATACTTATAGGCCACATTAAAACTGGCATTGCTTAATTTAAAGGTTAACTAAACACAAAAAGACTTTTGTGAACAGCTGAGATCCCTTTTCTGTCTGTGGCACTGCTGGGATTGAGGAACACAGGGCTTTCACTCTAGAGAGAGGTTTGAGAGCCCTGGTGTTGCCCTGTCATTTAAGGTTAAATAAGAAAGTAAGAAATAAGAAAGTAAAAGCTTTATGGGCAGCATTAAAGGCTTTTAACCTTTTTGTGCCAGTTGATGTTCCTCATACCTGCGGCTGATAAGTAAATATTATTTGCATATGGACAATTCAAATATGCATTAAATTGGCATGTGACAACATATACAGTATGGTAGTCAAATACATAAAAATACATTTTTCCTAATAATATAAACTTACAGGACAGATTTATTACTGTCTGTTTTAAATACATAATAAAGAGCTTTAATTTACTAATTATTATCTTCTCTGTTACTACAATTCAGAGCAACTAGAGGAATCAACAGAAACAATAGATTCATTGCACTATGTCTAACACATGTCTGTGGGTACAATGACAAAAAGCCAGTAATATCCTGAATAAATGGATACTACATGTTCTTAGTTAATTACAGATGTGTTGTTCATAGAGACCCAAAAATTGGCATGTAATTGTAATTAGCACATTCCGATTTTCATGGCTGAGACTTTGGCCCCTGCAAAATAAACTCACTCTATAAGGTTTATGTGTTGCAAAAGTCCCCATTAGTAAGATAATTCCACAAAATCACATAATGATTACAGATTCTAAAGAATGCAAAATAGCTAAAGGTGGCCATACACGCACCAATATTATCGTATGAAACAAATTTTCGTAACATATTCAGTGCATGTATGGTGGGAGACAAAAAGACCAATATTGAAATTAACAATCTTTCTTGGTTAGCTAATAGTTAGCCATTTCTAAAAATAATTCCAAACACCAACTGAAGAATGTGCAATTTCCTAAACGCTCAAGGATAGAAAAACAAAAATATCATAAATATGAATTCCACAAACCGTTTGAATAATTTGATATCACATATGTATATAAGATAATAAAGTATCACAGAGAGACCCCAAAATATAAATAGTGCAATTCAATTTTCTTTTGTAACCATGTTAAGAAAACCTGATGCCTGTTTTTCACGTTTTGTGTGTTGTAAAAGTCCCCAGAGAGGAAGTGTCCATGGCCACCCCTTTAGTGCTCATTCATTTAAACATCTTACAGGTTACTATGGGCAAATGTCCAGGTGCAAATGTGCACAGTGTTTATAAATAACCTCTTCTGAGTGTCTTTTACACTGGGTACTTGGGGGAGGAACATTGCTGGGTGCGAGGAAGCATCTGAAGGTGTAAGAGTGAGGGAAGAGGCAGAGGAGTATGCAGTGCAGTGCTTGCAGGGTATTAAGTCAGCAGAAGAGGAAGGTCCTGCCTTTTCTCGGCAGCACCAATACTAGCAGAATCCTGCCCACCTTCCCCAGTTTATATTGGTTTATCTGTTCCAGGTACTCATTTGAGAGGCCCAAACAGCCCCCCACCAGCCCACTAAATAGTTGCTTTCTATAGCATCTTACAGCAGCCCCTCTGCCATTTGCCAGAACCACGCCTGGAGCAAGGTTTTTTTTTATTTGGCGGATGCAAAGTACTAGAGGGGTTATATCTATGTAAAGTATAATGACAAACTTGCCAGTCAATAGTTTTTTTTAATTTCACATTTTTGAAAATAAGTACAAAATAATAATATAAAAATTTAAACCTTAATTTGGTGACTATGGTATCACACATTTTGTACCTGTTTTTGTAAGAATTTCAAACTATACTTCAATAGCTGTAACACCATGTACTTATGCAAATAGATCTATAAAAGGAGATAAACTTAAAATAAAAACCCTTTCAATCACAGTTGGGCTTGCTAATCACAGGATAGGGTGTTCTGCTGAGACTTGACTGCAAGCCAAGGAATAGTCAAATAATCAAACTGCAGATGTCGGAATAATAAAAAAAACAAAATTTATACCATGGCTGAAATTCAAACAAGAAGAAAAATGTACCATGAACATTGAAAGAATGCATTACCCACTATTTTTTTTCCTTAACTAACTCTGTATAATAACCAGACCTTTATTGATCAAAGGAATGCTCCTGCACTGAACATGTCAAGTCTGCTTTCAAACTTCAACAATTCCTTTTAATCACATTTTTACATTGATGAAAACATAGTTAATGGTGCCAAATATTGACTTTGGAAGACATATACCAACGTCTACTTAGACAGATCATTGGTGTACTCTTCCTTTTTGCTGGTATTTCAAATAAATTGCCACTGAACTGTATAAAAAAATAAGTCAGGACTAGACACCCTTCTTTTCTCCAGCTGTAGCAAAACTGGAGCACTCAGCAGAAGGTCACAGTAGATGCTGGAAGTTGTGTTTCTAAAACAGGTAAAGCAGGGATTCGTCCACCTTACTCCCTAAACTTTATTTTACATATTATATTTCAGTTTTAGTTGTTAACAGTATACAAGGTGCAGAAATATGAATTTTTAAAAAATATTTCTAACAGCTATGACATTTTTTATTCTCTCACTAACTGGTAAAAGGGGAAACGTTATGTAAAAGGGACATTTTTCAGTGAAGTGAAAAGAAACAAAAAAGTACAGGTATGAGATCAGTTACCCAGAATTTCTGTAATCTAGATTCCATACTTTACTTCTGCTAAAAATCATTTAAACTTTAAATAAACCCAATAAAATAATTTTGCCTCTAATAAAAATTAATTATATCTTAAATTGGAGGGATCTTCCCATAATTTGGAGCTTTCTGTATAACAGGTTTCCTGATAACAGATACCATATACCTGTATGGCAATTTTGCCCTTTTCATATTATAAATCAAAGGATAAACTACACATCTGGAAATTGTAGTTAGAAATACATATTTTATTCGTGGCTATTAAAAGATAGAAATTAAAGTCAGGTATAGTGTTGGCTCTAGGTCCTGAATCGTAGGCGTTAAATTATGTCCTTTTCCAACAGAAATTCAAATAAAATTTTACTTGTAGTATAGGCAGAAATTGAGATTTTTATTTGTTGTTTTAGTTCTGCTGAGTTGGTGTCTCTCAGGAAGTCAGGGAAAGTTCAACCTGAACATAATTTTTATAGCTGAATTACATTTGCATCACATTTCCAAGTGGTTTCCTTATATTAATAAGCACATTTTTAGGTACTGTTTGGGATAGCAGCACATAATTCATGCATGAGATAAGATTTTCTTAAATTATGCAAAACAACATTGTGGAGTTTGCCTTTAATTGCAAGCTCTCACAAGCTTTATTGGCAGTATACTTTTTAATTCCATGCCCTTTCTATTCAAACAAATATACTGACAGATGCATTAGATTAGTTTCAAGGGTCTGATCCCTTTTTGACCAACAAGAAAGACACAGCTACAGCCACCATGTAACATATGTAATAAAAGAAACAGAATTGTTTTTACTAAATGTAATTACACAGTTGATATTATATTTATACATTTGAATTGTGATTTTTTTTTAGGAGAAGCTTCAATTTATTACATTCTCCCTTATATTCTTATTATTATGTTGATCCAGAGACTGGTTTGGTTTGATTTCAGATCTTCTAGAGCAGAATATTGACACCATGAAAAAAACACATTCAAATGGGTCCACAGTTCTTTGCTGTTATAATGTGTGCTAGATAGGTACACTAAAACAGCTGGGTTTCCTTTTTTTTAATAAAAATATTATTGTAACAACCCTGAAAAACATTAACACCAGGTAAAAGCCGTTGATGTCCCATAGAAATCAATGTTTTCCATTCATACTTTTACAGGTTTTTGGATATTTTTTTAGCTTGTAATTGTTGAATTCTTAGAGGATTTCCTATTTTTTAGCACATTTTCTTTTTCTTCCTATTCACTTTTATATTTGGATTGTTTCATTACTTTCATGGCATTCAAAGTTTTAGAGGAATAGAGTTTAATCATGCTTTCAAAAAACTCTATAACCATTAATTGATTTTTTTAAGTTTTCAAGTGAAAATCAACGTCAAACACCCCAAAAATGTGTGAAGGTTAAAGATTCTTCAATTGGTTGCCTGCTGCCATTGACTTTTACATAAATTTGACATGTTTTAGAGTATTTTCTGATTCATTTTTTTGTGAACAAAACTAGAATTGTTAGAGATAAAAAAGAGTTTTAATAAATAACCCCCATGGATTTTGCTGGCAGGGTTTGGTGAGGACTATGCTGGAGTAATGTAGAAAGCAAGAAAATGAGGGTGGGAGGGTACAAAAAGAACCATATGTTATATAAGAGAGCTTTAATTGTCCTCTAACTCTAAACAAGGTGGCAGTATCACACATATTAGCTTTCTTGTATTTTGCCCTTATGATATTTACATGGTAACACATGGAGCAACAGATCAAAGACCACACCAGTAAAAACATTGCAGAAAGGCTACAAAAACAGGATAATATAATATACTGATAATTTCCGTTAGTTTATTTTCTTGTAGAGCTATTATGCCACATATAAGACCTAGCAGTGTACACATATATTTTATAAACTAACAAAGTTTAATGAACAGTCACAAAAAAGTAGATTGAAATCACAGACTATCTACTTCCTTAAATTTAGCAACATCCCTGTGAGACATGGCATTTCCTGGTGTATAATTCTGGGATTAGTATTTCCATCAATTTCCTGTGATTGCTGCCAGGCATGTGTATCTGCAGATATCTGATAAGCTTCTGAAACGGCTCCCATTACCCATCAAAACTCTTTAATTAGCAAGAATGGTTTGAGCCAATAATCACACCAAAATGTTTGGTCGCCTAAGTTATAGATAAGAAGCTAGAAAATAAGAATGCATTACAAAGGATTCTGTTTCAAGGAAACATTAAAGTCAGGCTTAATTAACATTAAAAGAAACGTTGTGGATTCCATTTTAGTACAGGGGAATTTGACCTTAATATTTAGATCATGCACATTTATTCTAAGTAACATTGAAGGCTGCATGGTATTTCTAGTTTTTATAACATCTATTATTTTATTTAGTTTGCCAGAATTTTTTTCTCTTATTCCCCTTTGCTTTAAATGATTAAATGTTTTTAATTATCGTATATGCAACTCAGGAGAGAAGCAAAACAAAAATGCAAAATGGTTGAAACCACAGTATTTGACTGCAGCATATTCAAAGGGCAACCAGAACCATTTTAATAAATAGACCCACCAGGACTCGATGCCCATCTTCCAATTTGTCATGCTTTACTTACAAAAGCCATTTTATTTGTCATTTCTTTTTTTTACTTTTATTGGAACAAATGGTTATTAGGTTGGTTTTTGGGTAGTGACCCTCTAATCTAACTTATATGTAACTCAGGACTCTGAAAAACTAAAATGCTTAATAGTTGAAAGCCACTATATATACATGAAAATCTGAAACATACTCAAAGAGGAACTTTAACTTTATATTGGAACAAATGCCCCAAAGTAATATTTGTAATAATAAAGTTCCCATGGATGTTAGTCAAGAATGGCATCTGGACCCAGTGGCTACTTGAGTCAGCACAGTCCATGTATCTCTTGCTTTCCTTATTATATTCAAGGCCAATTCCTTAATGGTAGTATTGCCACAATTTTCTTGAGGCAGCTGTGAGGCCATGAGATCTTTGCTTTGGGCCCACCAGTACCAAACAATGGCCTTGATTTTCGTCACTGCAGAAGTGCATTCCCATTATGCACCACCCCCTAGGACAGGGGTACCCAACATTTTTACCCATGAACCACACTTAAATGAAAAGACTGTTGGGAAGCCAAACAAGCAAGCAAATTTTCTTGGAGAATACATTGTGAATCTTGGAGAAATTGTGCCTAGTAGCTAGGTTCAGGCATTGCTTGGCATATTAAGGATGCTGCTCTCTGTTTGTATTCTGACATATTTAAACAGTTTGCCTCCAGTGTAAGTATCCATTCCTTCATTTTAAACCATGTGGCAGATTTATCAAATGTAATTTTTACAATAAAATGTTGTGGTTTCTCCCTGTTCAACTATTTGTCACATTTATGATCGATTTTTCTGACATTCTAAAAACATTTCTTGATATTCTGGATCTTTTCTTGACTTTAAAATACCAAAGCATTAACCCACTTTCCCCATTCTTTTTCCTCCTGAAGGTGTTCTCTAGTTTTCTCTATCATTTCAGTCAACTAAAAACTTGGGGAAACCAGTTGATGAGTCATTTCCAGAAGTTCTTGAGCACTAGCGAGGTGCTCATTTAAAAAGTAATTGGATCTGGGTTCTGGTTGCACTTTATAGATAGTGCCAGATTGTAAAAGGCTGACCTGTCCTCCGTTGCTGCTGTGTCTGCTTGCAGTCCCTAACTAGAGTGGATGTAAAAGTTATGAGAAGAATAGAGGGTGTTATGGTGTGTATCTTTATGCCTCCCTCCACTGCCCCTAATGAATACCGCTTTGCTGAATGCAGAAAGTAATATATTGATGGGGCATACTGTATACAGGTAAAAGTTTGAAAAAAACAGGACCATTTTTTTGCACCTTGCCCCATACCCTGCACTTTATAAATGAGTGTTAACAAGTATATGGGAAGTTAGTGCAACTCGCTAAAATGTAATAAATCTGCTAGGGAACAATAATAAAATATGCCCCTATGAATGTATGTTTTGTCAACAACCATGAACCACTTCTAGAAAAACAGGATTGTGGTTGTGATGACGTATAGGAGCATGCCCAAATACAATTTTTATAGACAAAATGTTTGTGGGATTTCATTGCCTGTCACAGAGGAATGGACACCTAACATCTGTTGAATTTTACATTCCCCTAATAAATGGTAAAATCCACAACAGAATTCCAAAGGATTTCCCCCAGATATATGCAGGAGGATAATGTGCTGTGATTTACATCTGGTGAAATGCATACATTTTGTTGTACTGGGAGTTCTGGTTTAAGGGTTTTGCAGTCAGAGCACCTGGAATATCAGCCTTTTATAAATTTGCCTCAACATACAGCCACAAGGATCACTTCCGGCACTTTTTATCTATTTAATGAAATTTAAATATACCCCTAAAGTTATGAAGTAGCCAGATGGCAAAGAATCATCCTACAAAAAGTAATCACTGTGGTACTGTAGAATGTATGTAAAAATAGGAGCAAAAAGGTCCAACAGATTTGAGAAACTACTTGTGTATATTGAAGAAAAAACATTTTGATATCTACATCCCTTTGTTTGTAACACTCAAAAACTTTGGGGTTATACATACGATACTCTTTGCTGCCATGGCATTTAACCCCAGCAAGCAGAGACTGAATACATTTTCTAAAAGTCATGTCTGCTAACGTGCCATTCAACACCAGGCAAAACTCTTTGCACTCCATACTTAAAGTGATACTGACACTAAAAAATGAATTTTAACATAGGAATGTACATTAAATTTTACTTACTTACTTAAGTTACTTATAGGTCATGTTGATCATTTTTTGCTGAGAGGTTTGTTTTTTGTATATAACTGTTAGCTGAAATGTCTAAGCCTGACTCTCTGACACTCTGACTTTGCCAACCTAACAGTCCCATCTCAGTCTGTTAGTTACAGTTTGTAATGATAACAGATGCCGGGTGCACAAATATGGCAGCCCCCTCATACAGGAACATGGGGGATCAGACAGGTAATGTAAAAGCATCATGCAAATACCTTATGGCAAAGTTAGAAGTAGTTTTCAAAGCCAATCTTATAATAGATGTAAAAAAGAGTTTCATGTCAGCATCTGTTTAAGGGTCAAAGAACTGTGTCTACCAACCCTTGGCAATATAAAATGGTGAAAAAGATGCATTGTAGACAAATATTATGTGTCATACAGCATGCCATGATTAGGGGTGGGGGGGTGGGGTGTTATTTAGTAATGGGCGGATCTAGGCAGATTAACTTTGCGGAAAAATTCTCAAATTTTTTTGACGAGCGTTGCGTCGTTTTCATCGCACGTCTCGTTTTCAGGCGAATTTTCGCCAGGTGAATCTTTTCGGGTTTTGAATTTATTCGCTGGCGGTCGAATCACGGGAATTCACCCCGAATTCGCTGCTGGCGAATAAATTCACCCATCCCTAGTGCTATTAATAAAGCAAAGGGTGTTTGTTTAATTGAAGTTGCCATAGTGTGCCAGAGCATTTCTTTTACAATGCAAGTGTGTAGTCTTTGTGTAATAACTGCAGGTTTGGGGTGAATGTCAGCAAGTCATGCGAGATTTAACTGCTGATACCAGAGGTAGTAAGTAATTGAAATGTCACATGTGGCATTAGCCTTAGTCTGGAAAACAACCCACAAAAGAGAATAAAGAAACTGCCTGTCTCTCTGTTTTTTTAACTGTCACCCAGACTGCTGGCAAAATTTGTAAGAGCCTTTGTAAATTATGTTTTCTGTAAATGTCTATAGTTAGAAACAAAAAATAGCAGTTAAACTACAGAGAAAAACAAGCCCTTTTGCAGAGTTGATTTGATTAAAATATCTAGATAATAATGATTGACAAGCATGGAGAATGAAATTAGGCACAAGACAAAATATTCCTTATTTACATATTTAGGGAGAATATATGAGGTTTTCAGGGTGAAATAAAATTATAGTTTTCACTTCCAATCCAATTCACAGTGATATAATCATAACAAGCCCATGCAAGCCTTGCAGATATTCCCTGAAGTAATACCCAAACTACAATCTAATGGGATAGTTGATGGATTATATTCCAAGTAAAAAGTTATGCAAAATGGTTCAAATAATCCTTTATATTTGCAGGTATGCCCTGTGCATAGGAACTGCATAATAAAAAAATTCTGGTGACATCAAAATGTGCAGTTGAAATTAATTTGTAAAATGTACAGTATACAAAAAATTATGAAAATGAAGGCATTTATCTCATGGTCTCAGAAATCAATATATATATTAATTCCCCTTTCTAGCATTTGGCATTAAAAATGTGGACGCTTATATATTAGAGGTAGAATTTTAGAGGTTTTTGAAACTCTAAAACCACAAGAGCCATGAAAGTTATTAAAAGATACGAATTTAAAAACTACGATTGAAAAAAAAAACAAAAAAAACGCTGAACAATGCACAAAACACATGAATACCTAAAATCAAAAACCTCTAAAATTCGAGTTTTTGGGACAATTAACTTCTAAAACACGTTCAAAAATAAAAGTCTAATAGGATAAGCTCAGCTCCCATTGACTTCTGTAGGACCATGACTACTTTTATTTGGTAAAGTTTTGTATTAGTATTTTGTCTTAGTAGACCACATGCAAGTCCCATTAATGTACACATTTGGCGGGTATTAATTAAAACGTTCTTTTTTTTTCTCATTTTTTATTTTAAAAAATTAGACCAAATTTCCAACCATGAATAACCTTAATTTACTAATAAAGTCTAATGAAAAAAGCATATGCGGGAAATATAAAAATATTTGTCACATAAAAATATTTTTTTTCATTTGTCACTTGAAGAAGCAGCATCAAAATGGATAAAAACCTCGAAGATCATGAAGGCAAGAAACATCTTCCAATGGTAAAAGGGACATCTGTCAATGACTGATTCGTATTTGTCTCCATTATGTTCTTTTACACAGCTTTTTCTGCTTCTTTGCAACAAAAAGCTTAACCAGAAAACTTTGATATTTAATAAATGTGCATCTAGCAAAATGGTGTCTGAATCTTATGTTTGCTCCAGCTGTAGGAAAAACACTGTGTGTGACTGTCTCCCTGGTAGGGTCTGAGTAGAGCCTGAGTGCAGTGATAAGCCTGGAAGATAGTTATGGAGAGATTTGGGAAGAATTTCCTAATTATTCACCTAGACACACCCAAAAATTCCAGCTTGAAAGTTAGAGTTGTTGAATGTTCAAGATATTTTTGGAACTATAGTGAATGGCTAATATACATATAAATATATGCCCAAGACTGAACCTCCAAAGAGGTCTTAAAATTAAAAAGTCTGACAACCACTAGCATAGCACAGAGTAAAACATATAATAGTGGAAGAAGGGCATCTCTGCCTGTTATGCTTTTATTCTACTTACAAAATTATATAGAAATAAATACAAGTGAGTTGTGCTACTGGGTGCCTAGTGTTTCATAATGTTTACTTTGTTCTATTGGACAACATAAAAACAGGTTGAAGAGATGACCAAAGCTGCATCATATCTGGGGCAAAGAAAACAAACATGAACTTCTGACTAGGAACCATATGGTACTCTAGGCCTCAAAGAACCAAGTGGGTTTTTAATGGCAGCCCTAGACATAATTTTTTTATATAGCACAAGCGAAAGGACCATATCCCAAAATTCTAAGGCATTATAAATGGTTTCATTTGTAAAACAACATAGACACAGATGTTTGTTAGGTATCCATTAAGAAATGATGGCCAAATTGAATTTAAAAATTTATCTTTAGCTGCTTCACCAACGTTTCACAATCTCTAGCATTACTGCCTTTATTTTGAATAAACTGAAATACTGTTTAAAATGTAAATACTGAGTAATGTGATTTTTTATTATCTAGTGAAAGTCACTAAAAACCATGAACCTATTTGATTAGAACATTGTACAGTGAAGGGTTTTCCAAAACCCCACCCGACAATTGGCCACACTTCTGGATCCTACCAACATGGCTAACCTCACATAGGCTTAGAGTAGGGCATGTATCCCTTGCTAAAACAGTACTAGGATTTACTTACCTTTGGTTTTATGTTTTCTGGTACACAGCTATAAGTCTTAATTTAAACATTTTAATGACATTAATTAGTACACTTTTTCTTATTGCTTAAGTAATATGCACAAACAGAAATGACTATGAAGATTTTCATTCATCCAGGTCATGGTATATCTAATATAAGTAATTCTAAAACAACTGGACTTGCTGAGCAAGTCTTGATTACTCAGCAAGTCCAGTTGTTTTAGAATTACTTATATTAGATACACAAACAGAAATGTTTTTTTTTCAGTTAGATTGGTTTTGTTTTTTCTCAGTGTATTTTTATAATAAATAATACAATAAAATATTTTTTTTTCTTTCATTTTTTTATTAAGATTTCAGTTTAGTAAAAGAACCGTGAAATCCCATGTATAAACTGTGTAAAGTGTTTTATACCAAAAAAGTAAAAATTGTGAAATACAAATGTGTGTTTTATAAAGTTGCGTTGCTCTCCATCCACATAATATAAAGCTGACCATCATGCTTTATGAAATTGTCCTTTACAAATAATGAATTATATATTTATATGTGTGGGAGATTTATTTTATGTGTGATTAAGGCTAAAATTATGCAATTATTTACACCTTTCTAGTAGTGATGGGCGAAACGGCCGCGTTTCGCCGAAAAATTTGCGAATTTCCAGAGAAATTCGCCAATTTTTCGCCAATTCGCGAAACAAGTCGCGCGTCATTTTTGACGCGTCGTTTCCGACAAATGGCCTATGGCAGCAATAGAGTATTGGGTTAGGCTGACATCAGTGAGGACAACTGATTCGATAATTAATGATCCCCAAGTTCATCAATTCTTGAAATACATGATTTATAAGTCTCAGTCATGTTTTCACATCGTCAAAACAGAAACTTGTTCAAACTGGAATTCTATCATAAAAATGAAAAAGAATTTTCTTCAAACATTTTAGGGAATAAATCTGATCTGAAAATATACACATATCATGTTTTATATATTCTTTCATACAGCGTCTGCTATTCATTTTTCATTTGTTATTTTGAATTCTTCTTTTATTAGCAATCCAAATGTTTTTATTTCAGAAATTTGGAAATGGAACAAGTATTATATTTTCACTTTGACTGGATCAGTTACCACTGAGCTGACATTCCTTACCTGCAGACATGCTTTGCCTTTCTGTTAAATTAAATAAGACTTCCATTGGATCCTGTCGTTATTATTGGGTTTTTTTTTTAATACAAAGGGATTTGTTTTTTTGCATAACTGACCCTATAGGGTCTATTGTATATCGTCTGGACTTAATGTGTCTGCCTATATATATATGATATCTTTTGCATATCATTGATACACAGTCTTTAAGACGTAATGTCCTTCCAATCTTTGTTGTTTGCATGTTATTTCACACAATAATGGAGTGCTCTAACCTCATGCGATAAATCCCTTAGAATCGGGTGCTTAAACAGTATTAGAGTGTTATTGTACTTATGTTTTTGTTTTTTGAACCACATCAATGTTCGTTTAGCCCTACTGGTTTAGGACACATGTAAGTGGCTCCTGTTGTTGTTTGAGGGTCTAGGCATTCTATGCATCTGCTGCAAAACTGGGAGCACAACATCTTATTTTGTATACAGATATGTGGGCTGGGACAAACGGCAAACACATTTAATGCAATTGACTTTATGCATCTGCCTTCTCAAGCTGCAAGGCTATATTAGGATATTATTCAAAAACATCACATAAGGCACTAATCGGCTTGCCGAGGAAGCATTGTTGAATCCGAGTATCACATTTAAAAGATCAAAAACTTTATTTCCAAAAAAGTGGTTAAAATAACATCACAATGAATTCAATTTGTAGGAACAAGGGCAGGGGAGAGCATGGCTTAAGTTCCTACTTGCCTTCCTCACCTCAGACCAGCGAAGTGCAATAGAGTAGACAAGAGTTCATAAAACAATTGTTGAAAATTCCCAAAAAAACACCAGTGTTCTTTCATATTTACATGGTTATAGGCTGAAAAAGATCAAAAGGTTTTTTGGGGGTACCCGGCTTCCCCCCTACATTTCACAAGATATGGAACATAAACTATATTTTCTTTTATTAAAGTTTCCCGGGCTTGTGTAATGTAATGTATTTGCTGCAACATACTGTATAAGTCCATTGAACTTTAACTTCCCAAAGCTAGCGCAACTTCGCTTTACTTGATAACGCTAGGGCAACTTCGCCAGCGTTCGGCAACCTGGATGAAACTTCGCACTTTCGTGAATTCGCTTGTCTGAGTGTTGCGATGGCTGCGAAGTGGACACTGGCAAAGTTGCTCTCTTTAGTGAATTTACCCCTTGGAATCTTTCTGACGTTGCTAATGTTGGGGGTTTCTGGATAAAGGATCTTTCTGTAGCACACCCACCCAATCTACTAAAATCATTTAAATGATAAATAAACCCAATACGATTTTCTTGCCACCAATATGGATTCATGCAGATTAGTTACCATCAAGTACTGGGCACTGGGTTTATTATTACAGATTTTAAAAAAAAGTAACATTTTTAAAAGTTAGACTTTTTTTCTTAAAAGGCTATGGGAGATGACCTTCCGGTAATCTGGAACTGTCTGGATAACAGGTTTCGGATTAGAGATTCCAGCCCATAATACATATGGAAAGCTGTAACCCTCTGACTTCTCAAGGTTATTTTGAAATCATTAAGAAACAGTTATCAAGTAATACAGATCATCAATAATCTAATAATAAAGTGATGGTTTTGTACACCCTTTAATTGAGCTTTTAAAGTGATATGAGAGCCATTTTAATAAATGTCTGCAATGGCTCATTATCTCACTTGTGACATTGAGTTAATAGATCCTAAATATAAGTAGGCTATAATTTTAATCTTACGGAAATACAGCCTTATGTTTTATGTTTAGGTTTCTTTTAACTTAGAACAATGGAATAAAACTATTTCCCTGAAAATATGTTCTTTAATTCTGTGGTCCTATTATATCGGTCTTACTATGATATCGGTCTTTCACAACATGTTTCAGATCACATGAATCACATTCCAAGTATAAAAAGAGGCCCAAACAAACCCCACCAGCCCATTTAGTGGTCACTTTCTATGGCATCTTAAAGCAGCCCATCTGGCGTTTGCCAGAACCCACAGATTGCTAGTCTGGGCCTACATGTGATCCAAAACATGTTGTGATAGAGCCTGAGTTTGGAGTCCTCCATCCTACTGAATATTTTGTAGTTAGTGGGCTGCCTGGTGACCAGACTATCCACACAAATATCCTTTTTTGGTAACATTTGCATATAATTGTGGATATAGAGTTAAATGTTAAGTACTGATCTTATATAATTAAACGGACCAGAAAAAAATCTTGTATAAGTGAAATTTAAGAATGTATTTGTTGTTTTTATTTCCCCTAAACTTTAGAACTTTGAACTACAATTGTATTGTGAGTAAAATTGAAGCTGCACTTTTATTTAAACTAAATTGTGTCATGTGTTCATTGTTGCATTTCATTTTTTGTGCCATGTTTCTAAAGACCTTATTTTATGGTTCGTTTCTTCTACTAGTATAAATAAAATTAAAGCTTTCCTTCCTTTAGAGGACAGAAGGAAAGATTTGACTAACAAATCACACATGGCCAATGAAGTTAACAGACAAACTGGTAATGTGGTTTAAAGAGAACCGTTGTCTTTGTGATGTTGTTTAGTCGTTCGGGTTGATAAAATAAATATTAGCAACAATTTAAAAGCACATTAAAAAATATCAAGAGAAGATGTACTTGCACATATGCTTTGCAGTTGCTGAAGAGTTCCCAGCTGTGATAGTATTCTGCATTTTATAACCATAATAAGAATCCTTTAGTTTATTCTTTTTTTGTATAAAGCTTGGTAGCAGGATTTAACTATTAAAATATGAATTAGAACAACCATGGTTTTATTGTGTGGATAATGCAAAAACTAGCTAAAATTGTTTTAAACACTTTGCAGTAATCAAGTTAATTAGCCCATTGGTATTAAAAGGGCTGAAAAGAAACTTAATAGTTTCAGGTACCAACAGACAAATTCCAAACCTGAGACTTTACCATAAGGAAAGTCAGTGACAAGCAAAATGTTCAAATTATCAGAAGCATAGGAAAAAGACAGATAGAATAAAGAATTTCCATGAAAATAAAATACTTGTTAACTTTAAAACCATAAGTATTCATACATACAATAGGGAGCCCTTAAAACTGCATGTCGACTACTGATTTATGCCCTTATTGTTTCAGCCATTTCTTTCAAAGACTTAGAAGGATGCAGTTTAGGTAGTTAGACTGAGTAGATGAGAGTAATCAAAAGCTGGGATGTGAAGACATGTTGGTCCTTATACGGTTTGTTAAATCATTCCAAGTATAAAATTAATAAACTTCACTTTATTATGGTCTATTACTGTCTGTAAGAGAGTCATTGGATAGGATTGGACAAGGTACACATTCAAAGAGATTTTTAATGCCCTCTGTCAGTGAGCTACATGGACTAATCAATATTACAACATTTTCATCATTCAAGCCTATAATTTAAGTTGCCCACAGCAACTTGACCACCTTCCTATCTAATTACTCTGCTCCCACACACAACACCCACATACTAACTAAAGGTTTTATGTTTTTCTGTATACACTTACCACTACTGCCATAGGACCTCTACAACTAACCACATTACGTCTCATTTCCTCTCCATTTTAGATTGTAAAGTTGTACGAGATATGGTCTCCTAACAATGTGAATCAACAGCACAAGACAATGGCACTATA
>CM044436.1:87704524-87720843 GCA_024363595.1 Xenopus borealis
AAAAGGACTTTTATTATACAGATTTTTGTGTCTGGGTGACAGGTCCACTTTAAAAGGATATTCCAGCAGAAGATGTTTGCCAGTTTTACATGTGTTCGTCTCTTTCATCCTGTATTCGGACGCCAGATTACACAAGCTTTTAAAGCTCTTAACGTTATGGCTGCTGGTGGTGCATTTTTTACATAATATTTAGGAATGTCTCCCCGGCAAATATCTTCCCATCTTTTTAGTCTTTAAACTCTACTAAATATTTATTGATCGAGTTTTTGCTCTATTATCTGAAAAATTATCTGTAGTCTTACTACAATTTGTCTAAATATTTAATATTATGTAGCACGTTTTTGTTTTAACAAATTCTTGTAATAGAGAGCATTGAACATTGGTACATAAATATATATAATATAGAGTGCACATCACGAAATTTGTTGTCATGGGTTTCTCTTTTTTTTGCACAAATAAAGCATAAGGTTGCTTTGGAACAATCACTTCCAGACTTAAAAAAAAGGGATGAATATAGGGTGACCAAGTAGTGTGAATGTGATAGGGAGTTAAGCTTGAAAACACCAATTGGATGGGGACGGATCTCTGTTAAATTTTATGTCCTTTTACTGCAAATTCATTAGTTATCACTACCTCCCCTCCACAAAAATAACACAATACATAAAGACTGTAATCACAGAATTTTATTTAATTTAAAAAAAATCAGTTAAAAAACACATTTTAGGTGGTTGTCAAGAGCTCCTCACTTCTACATGAGCATTATGGAGCCCAAACACACCCATCATCGATAACATTTTGGCAGGAGCTTCAAGAAATGCTGCACTGATTAAATTACAACAAATATATTATACCTTTTAAAAACTGAATGTAAAACAATAAATAAAAAAGGCATAGACAAATTAAAAAAAACAGTCATAGCATTACAAAAAATTATTAAATAAAATCACAATACTAATAATGTGCAGTCAAGTTTTTAGTCTACAAATGAAAACATGCCAGTAAATCCCTATATAACGTTTCCAGTTGGCAATAAACAGTCAATTATTCACATAATTATTTTCTTTAAAATTGTCTTTTGCTCAAACAAAAAAGTATGACCTGGGCAAACATAGTCTGCACTAAATACTGTTTTCTTTGGTAACATGCAACTTCCCTTTTTTGCTTTTAAAGCACAATTAGCGAGATACATTCAAAATAAGTAAGGTTTTTTTTCTGAGCATCCAGAGGATTCTATAAATAATGTACACTGTAATCTTTTAAGACAGGGCTTTTAAACTGGGAGGCCCCAGGTCAGAAGTATCTCTCCAAAGACTTTTTATAGCCTCCAGCCAACCAAAAAAATTCCATAGGCTTCTTTGCTTTGCATTGATATTTCACGATACAACTCACAAAGATGTCTTTTTCTGGATAAGAACAATGCAGAGGAACGGTCTGACAATCATTTAAAAAAAGAAAAACAATAGCAATGCTTGGGAAAATAAAGATTTCCTATTATATATATATGAGTATGTAGACTATACGACAAACCTTTCATTACTGTACTCTGTACTACATATAGGACTGTGTGAGTTCCTGTGTAACGTTCCCAGCACATAGTAGAAGTATTTAGAGAATCAGGACAGTTTTGTTTTGGGAGAAGCTGGGAGCCATGGAGAAGATACTATAATAATGTAAAAACAGATGCATCATTACTATATACTTCTCTTTAAACAGTCAGGCATAACAGTGTATTTAATCTTCATATAAAGAATAATGTTCAGCCTCTGCTGACTGGTTTTAAAAATACCAAGAATAGGTAAATAAACTATCAAAAAACAGACAAATAACATTTTTCAAAATGATGAATACTGATAGAAAATACACACAAAAAATGTAACAAGAGGTTAAATACATTGTTATGTGCATACGGAACATGGCAATATGGCTGCTCTTACAACCTTTAAAAGGGGTTGACTTCAAAGTGAAAATAGGAATATTTTTAATTCTTTTAGCATTCATGTGTCTACTTACACAATTATTGGTCTAGTCTTAATATGACTCTCATAAAAGGACTCAATGAGATCCAGTGTCTAGCAGCCATGACATATACAAACACTGCCATTCTGCCTGATATTTAGTACATAAAGAAAATAGGATGTGTAAAATTCAGTAAATCACGGAGTAGATTATTGAAAGCAGTTCAATAATAAAACTCACTATGACTGACTTAAATTTAAGCTAAATTCATACGAGTCTTCTGTAAAATTTTTTTTTTTTTCAGAAGAAAATGCCACTTGAGATGTAAAAGAGCACACCAGTCTTTATTTGTTTGCCCAGGCCCATCTTCCTATGTAGTATCTGTGAAAACTTTTATTAATTCTCAAAATCCAGTTGACCCCTGAAATACCTTTATGGTAAAAAATTAAATTACTGTTCTTCATAGTTTGAACATAACCACCTATTTCTCTTTCTACAACATTCTCATAATATAACTTTATTATACCATTTTGATGGCCAACGATAGATCTTATTACAATATTTTTGCATTGTAAACAAAATATATACATACACTTGCAAATTTCTTTCTATTCCATTAACTTCCAAATCAAATTGAGACTCAACCTTTACTTTTTTCTACTTGCCAAAAGCACTTCAGCTAACATCCTAAAACCAACTAAATTCAAGGACCATTTCATACAGTATGCCAGTTATTATTTCAGATAGTATTTGCCGACAGTGAAGTAAAAAATGTAACAACATACTAAAATTAGAAATGACATCAGTTGTAAAGGAATCTCGGTAGAAAATAGTTTGGGAAACATAACAGCAGTTTTGTCTGTCAAAATGTTTTGCAAATGTACTCTAAATTCATAAAGTAATTATTAAAACACAAGGAAAAATATAAATAAAACAAGCAAATAAAACCGAAGCATTCATGTTTATCACTCTCCTATATTATAATAAATTATACGTCCATAATTTCAGATTTCATGACAGTGGGGCCTAAAAACACGGTTGGAGCTTAAATGAAAAGGCATTTGCTTTTCTTGCATTTTACAAACTATCACGTCTTTTGATATAAGGCAGAGTTGTCAAAGATTGTTTACACGCGCAAGAATCCAACACTCTGGCCATATAACTTTCTCATGACTAACAGAAATGTTAATTCATTAATGTATCTTCCTAGTGTAGGGACTTCCATAGTATGTCTCAACTAAGACATTCAGTCAAGAAAAGAACAATGTATTTTTGTTTATAGGCCCAAGCCACTTTGACTTTTACTTTTAGAGTTAAATTTATAGATCCTGCGCAAGAGTGACAAGTGCAAAGCAAAACTGTAGAGTAATTCTAGACAATGTACATGTAAACAATATGACTTCTATAGGAAAAGGATATAATAAAGGTAAAATTGTATGTGCTGACTTGGCTCATTTAATAACTGAATTCCAGATATAAAAACATTTTTACGCTTCACAAAATGATTACTGGTGTGATTCAAATACAACCACTGTCAGCAAAGTACCTGCTGAATACCATAAAGGTATTTCAATCTAAAATGAATAACTTTAAGTGAAATTGTTACAGATCTCCAATGCTTTTTTATAAACCTGAGTCACATCATCCATATCTGTAAGCAAGGAAAAGCTATTGTCTGCAAAACGGTTGCGGTATCGTTTCAAGTTTTGTGGACGACTGATTTTCTGAAGTCCATCCAAATCCTGCAGATACATGATATTTTCAGCAGAAACACAACTGCGTATTCTCTGCTTGTTTGATCTTCCACCTTTTAACTCAAGCAAAGCATAGGAGTCATTTGAAAGAATGCTGTCATCGCTAATGATGCTGGATGGACGACTGTAGCTTCGAGACAGTCCTTCTCCAGGCATAACCCCTTCTTTCATAGATTCCAGTGAAGATCCTGTGAGACCAGCTACTGAAGAATCATTGCAGTTGCTGGAATATTTGCTATTATGCTTTAAGATTCCTTTTCTCCTATATGAAAGACTATGAGACACCATTTGCTTTGTCTCACTGATAACATGTGAAGGACTGATACTTTCTTCTCCATCATTGTCCAGTAGTTCAGATGACTCACTCCTTTCAGGAGAAGAGTAATAACCAGACTCTCTTTGTGGCATCTTTTTTAAAATTCCCTTTTTTGGCATTGGTGTGACCTGTTTGGTGTCACATACAACTGGAAATTCAAGGTCTTGTGTGGCATTGGGAGATGAATCTATGTACCCTTTTTCATCATTGATCTTGTATGTTGGGGATGAAACAGGACTAACAATACCTGCAATATAGCCAGCACTATGTGAACGATAATCACTATTTCTTTTCTTTAATATTCCTTTGGGTCTCTTTGATATTGTCACTGATGAGGTTTCATCATCACCATCTTGCAAAGACTGTGCAATGTCATTCTCTTTCTTGGATTTCTTTAAAGATCTTTGCCTATCTAATGAAATTTCAGATGGTTTTGTAAGGCACTTGCTTTTGTTTTCAGTCTCAAGAGGTCTGCTGCTAGAACGATTATGCCAATCAATAAACCTTGCAAGTAGTGGAGATTCAGAGTCTCTTAAAACATCACAGTCACAAACACTACTTTTATAGCTCCAGTTAACCCACCAGTGGTTTGCAATATCTTCAATTGTTGCTCGACGTTCAGGATTAACCATGAGCATCCATCTGATCAGCCCACGAGCATCTGTGAATACAAATTCTTTAATTAATATATAAACACACAATGACAATTTTTTTCGTTATCATGTGGCACCCAAAGAAACAAAATATTCATTAGGAGTCATGTGACATACAGTATAGAATGGCAATTAGGGTAACATACGTACAAAATATCCATTGTTAACCCCAACAATAAACCTAATGCGGCCCATAAACAGTAACTGGGACAAAGCATGGAAAAAGAAATAATGGGTGTACAGATGCACCCAACTCTGTATCTATGCACTGCACAAATCATGCAAAAGTAGGTGGAGTTCTAGGGGGAAATTTTGCAGTATGGGTATGAAAAACAGTAATTTTTTGAAAACTACATATTGCATTTATAATAGACATGGATTTCTCATTCTGCTAAAAAACTGTTGTTAAAAATTGCCAGATTTTTGTAAAACTGAATGAGGAATTGATGTGATCAAAATCAACATTTAAAACAGAGTCTTGCATTCTTCAGAACCCTAAAATATTTGCTGCCCTGAAGCTTTGAATAACATAGCGGCTGGAATGGTGGCTCCATTATAAGATAATAGAAAGGATCTGCCTACCCTGTGACTTCAAGGTGACAAAGAATCAGAAGAAACAACATTATATGAATTTTGTATGTTGTGCTAGAAGGTACATATATGTACCTTTATCATTTAAATTAAAAATGTTTACAAGCAATGGGGATTTCAAGCAATTCCATCTGAGGAGACAGGGCCAAAATATCCCATGCCACCTTATATTTTTTCTCATTGTGAATCATCTGTAAGTGATAATCCATAAGCTTTTCGTGAAATTCTTGCCTGAAATTGCAGCAGTCCAGGTTTACAACAAGTACTTGAATAAGGATTTTCAGGCATTTCAGCCTCCACATATCTGGACTGAGGCAGGTAACTGGAGTGCCTTTGTATGCAGTTCACCTTTAAATAAACTTTTAGTGTGACGTAGACATTCATATTCAAAGACTATTTGCAACTGGGTTTAGGTTTAGCAGCTCTCCAACTGTTTATTAGTCAGTGACCCATTTTTAACAGATGGAAAGGGCAGAATAAGAAAATTGAAGAACTATATAAAAAAAAATTCAAAATGAAGGCCATTTGAAAAGTTGCCAAGAATATGTCTGTAACACAGCAATAGTTAATGTAAACGTGACCAATCACATAACATACCTCCCCCCCGAAGGTGAGGTAGTTTAAAGCGCTATGAAATATGTTTGCGCTATAGAAATACATGTTAACAATAAAAATACAGAATAATGATCTACACGTGAATATGAAATGGCTAAGAGCATGGGCAGATTCAAACTTGCATATTGGCTAGGGTGTAGTGTCAATTCATAGGTTCTGTTTTAATGGCACACGTGCAATAAGCTTAGTCAGCCAATAAACCAGTCAAATTTCACCTTCAGCCTGACTTAGCATGTGGTTTCAGATCATACGGTACCTGATGGTTGTGTTGGCTCACGGTATTCTCCACTGCTTATTTGTCTGATTAGGTTTTTGTGATCAAAACCGTCAAAGGGCATTGTTCCATAAACTAAAGTGTAGAGAAGTACTCCAAGGGCCCAACTGTCAACCTAAGACCGAAAAAAAAGATGCTGTAAATATGATTAGAGCATACGACAGGAAAAATATATTGATATAAGGAGGACAGGACTGAATTTATATTCACTTAAACAAGCTCAAAATAATTTAGAGCAAAAATTAAAGAAAACCAGATTTGTCTATGGCTGCTGAGATTTGCGGAATATATGTCACTTCACTAAACAGGACTTAAGGGATTAAGAGTAGTAGACAATCCTTCTGTCTTTGATTAAGTTTTCAATCCGAGAAGCCGTTGGCTAAGCATTCTGAGCCTGACTGAGCATTGGCAACAAGATCTAGAAGTTAGGGGAGCTAGAACTGGCAGACTACAGGCAACATAGCTATTATACAGCTCCATGCAGTGTAACAATTATGATTTCAAAAAGATTTACAGAGTCTTCAAAATACTGGTATTTGAATTCAAATGTATATGTTATTTTTTGTGTTGCTGATTCTTTAGGGGATGGTGTTCTATTGAGAGATAACTTATAGACTACGGTCTATATTACATCCTAGATTACTGTCTAGATTACATAAATTACTACATATTAAGAAAATTTTGCCAACTTAGTTAAAGAGCTTTATTCAAGACAAGAACATACCTCAGGACCTCGATATGGTCTCCCATTTACGATTTCCGGAGAAGCATAAAGAGGGCTTCCACAGAAGGTTTGCAGAAATTTATCTTTTTGATAAAGGTTTGAAAGACCAAAGTCAGCAATCTGCAAGAAAGATAATAAGAGTTGTTCACAAAAATGATTTCTCCTAAATCATATTAATATCCTACAAGTGGAAATGTACACTTGAAAATGTAATAAGTTTAATCAAACCTTCCAAGTAATTTATGGAATGTTATAAATAGTGGGAAACGCAAACAGTGACATTGCTACAAATGGAGAAAGCCTTGCAATATACTCAGCAGACACATTTTGAAATTGCTTCCCACTGAAAAGAATATTTAGTATTAAATGCAGTTAGCTAGCTGTTGCAGTGGAGAAAATGACCCATCTTGGGCTTGGGGATGCCAATCTACAACTTCTGTATTAGTATCTGTTCTATATGTCTAAAGCTCCCCATAGATGCAATGATCTTTCCCTGCCAAACGACCAATCTTAGGGAAGTCCAACATCGGTCTGAAGAATGATCGGCCAGGTTAGAAAATCTTTATCGGTCCCCATGCAATCTACCTATGTTTGCATAGCCAAGCAGGTTGCGATCCTTCAGTTTTGCTGGCAATATCACCTGAAATGGTCTTTTTAGTTGATGGACACATTGGACATTTAAACGATCATTTTGAGACAATGGTGGTCTCACGATAACCATTGGATCTTTCAAAAAGCTTTACATCTATGGCCAGCTTAATTAGGGTATTTTCTCATCTGTTGTGTGTCTTTGATAGACGAGCTGCTGTATGAAAACATGCAATGTGCTCCATCAGCTTCAGATACCACAGTACATTAAAATTGATTGTATTCAGTTTATAATGCATTTGAGAATTCAGTACAACTAATGTGTCACTTAGTTGACTCCTACATGGCCAAAGAAGGCCCACCTTCACCATAATCATTCACATGATGCAAGGAAATGGGCCCACAAGTACACTAATTGGTGCACAACACATGCCTGTACAATTCTAGGTTGGTCATTGACCATATACTCTGGCTTAAAAGAATATGGCTTTCCATTTTAGTTGACCATCCTTGATATGATTGAACAAATGGTTTCTCAATCAGTTGAATAGTTTTAAGGGATCATGTATGTCCAAGTGATCACACAGTTTAGCTAATTATGGATGACATATAAAGGCATGATTTGTTTACTTTATTGTCATAGTATCATATCTATAACCTGTATACATAGTCACCTTAAACCAGATAAACTAAAGCAACACTAGCTGGGCTCATAGTCAATTTCATATTGACTTAAAAATAATATTTAGAACAAAAGAAAAGCCTGTCTACATCCCACTGCCTATCCCAAACTCATATTCCCAGGCTCATATTGCCTTTAATTGGCCTAAATTCCTCTTCATTATCAGTTCACCCTTGCCAGCTCATAAAAAGTTACTATTAAGTCTTGAGAAGTGTGCCTTGTCAGTCAACAGTGGGAAAAATGGACCATTTCCATTGGTAATATTACTGTGCATGTCCCTGGACTTTCTTCTGACCCTACAGTGGCACTGACTAAAATGACATCTTATGCTGCCTTTAAAAGAAAAATTCATTTAATTGCATGAATGTGTCATCATGAATGGAAATGCATGATATATTTTATGAAGGAGTAAGTACATTTAGCAGCCATGTTTTTATTGCAGCCATTCAGGAAAACATTATTTACATTAATGTCCCCTCCGATCCTCACAGACTGATGTTTATCAGCTTTCCCCATTAAAGCTGTCAGACCCATTGAAACAAGATTAATATAAACGGAGATTACTTCATAGTCTTGGCACTTTAAAAGCACAAAACTCTAATGTAAAAATAAAGAATAATATTTAGAGGATTTTAAAGGACAGAATGCAATTTTATATAAAATAGATAAACTGCATCTGGGTTAACTACCCCTTAAAAGCAAATGAACAATTCTTACCTGCATCTGGCTTAAAGACCAAAAATATATTATCCCCAACAAAAGGTGCGTATAATAAAGCATGGCTGCTTGAACCAGGAGCTCCCTCCAGGTGTGGTTAGTCAGCACTGATTGAGAGTAACCGTTTTTTAAAATGTCCCCCTACTGGGAGTGCGGGCTCTATCAGTTGTGGATAATATATATAGGTTGTGGATAATATATACTTTGGCAACAGGTGCCCTTTAAGACCATTGCCACAATGTTTCTACAATTATAGAGTTTTAACAGGATGGGTTTACCAGCATTCAAGAACAGTGGCAAAATTAACCTTGAACCACTGTGAGCAACAGTTATTTTTCTGCTTTGCTTAATTAAACAAAATGACAAAAATGCAAAGAATTCTGGGCTTACGACAAAGGACTTTGTTTTTTCACTTTAAGTTGCACATTATATCAAATGCAGCTCTTTGTTTTCATGGGCTTTCTAGAACAATATGGAGTACTATGCTTCCTATCGTTTGTTTTTTAGCTCCTTTGACCCTTTCAGCTGGATGAAACTCCAATGGTTAATACTTTGGAATGTGCCTGTCTGGAACTTAAAACGAAGGTCAGCTCATGTCAAAACTAAATATCAGCAGAAAGTCAACTGAAAGAGACTTTTTAAAAATACAGAATTCCAGAAAATTGCAGTCCATCTCAGAAGATGTTTTATTTGACTGAAAACAACATCCAATACCTGTACATAAATAGACTTAAAGGAGATAATATTTTAGAATAAACATGGTCCTATTAATAGGCTTTTCACTGGATCACTGTGTCAGCAAAGCAGATTTCTAGCAGACAGAGAAGGGTCTATTGGATATTTCAGTAAGTAAAACGTTAGCATTATATAATTAACTTCAGTAAAGTTATCTATAATCCTGATCTCTAATATTATATGAAACGCCTGATAATATTAAATAATGATGGCTGGCACAGAAGTCAATGTAGCTCTACCCCTGTGGAATACAAAAGCTTACAGCACCATTCATCTTTAATCCACCTAAAAACCCAATATTTGAGTCCAGTAAAGAGCGATTGCTTGGGGCCCATGAGGTATAGGGGGCACTGGCTATTGATCAGTTGCAATTCAAAAATTTGAAGACTTCACCAAATTTATGGGATCCTAAAATTAATTTGCTGTGAGGCCCAGTAATACTAGCCATGCAACTGAGCCGAATTAAACAATAAACAAATATTTTTATTTAAGATCTAATAATCAGAAAAGGCTTGGAAATTCAAATCAGAAATAGAAAATACAACATACCTTTATGTTACCGTTTTCATCAAGAAGAATATTCTCCAGTTTTAAATCTCTATGTACAACACCATTCTAAAAAAGGAAAAGAAAAAAAATTATAAAACGTGTTCTATATATAGAATTTATTCTTTAGGTATGATTTATCCACCAGACCATTACGAGGCTAAAGAATAGCAACAGTCTATTAGTCACTAAGCTATGTGGTTGGGACAAAAATGAATGGAATCCATCCTCCTACAAAACATAGGAAACAAGAGGGGATTCTTTGGGTACCTTGTTTCACCTCCCCTCCACAGCTTTGTGCTGAAAATGTTTTACGGAGCACCAAGGGCTGTAAAAACAAATTTAATACCATTCTGGTGCCTCTTTAGTTTGATATAAACTTTTAAGAAACGTATGCTCGATGGCTGAAAGAATGTTCTATTTCATTAAACTCACTGAATCAGCTTCATGTGTTTTAAACAAAATATATTCCCTCTGAGAATACAGTTGCAATTTCTTTGGGCTTATTGTAGTCTATCATTTTAACTCATCCGTAACCACCCACAAATAAATAAGATTTGTGTTCCAGCAAGATGATGTGCTAAAACGGAGTGTGCTTCTATTTGTGGCATCAGTTAAGTGAAATATCTTGGCAGGGGGCACTTCTCTAATCAACCAATCACAACTAATTATTTCCATGTGCTACAGCATTCACTAGGGAGGTTAGTTTATATAACAAAGAATATTTTCGGTGGCCTCCTCTTTACGCCAGAGACACATGTGTATGTGTATGTGCACGTGAGTGTTAACAGCTAAAGGAAAATACTTGTCCGACAACACATACTGTAATGGACCTAATTTTAGATGAATCTTTAGATGCAGTAAGAATTTTTTTTTTTCATTCCTCCTTAGAAGAAAAACCAATATCTTTTTGAAAGGTGGCTAAAATATTCTCTTATAATAGGTCAGCAAAAAGATATTTGTTCAATGAAAAAATACATATTTCTGTGCACTTAATATAAATGGATGCTCTTAGGGCAGTGGCACACAGGATGATTTGATGCCCGCAATTTTTTAGACTCCATTGCCGGTAATAGGAATGGTTGGCGGTATATTCAATTGATCACTAAATCACCAATAGATGCTTTCACAGGAAACGTCTGGTGATTTAGCAATAAGTTGGGCATACCACCAGCGATTTCAATTACAGACAATGGCCAGGCACTTTTGGGAGATTTACCGCCTGCAGCTGCATCTAAAAAATCAAGGGCGACAAATCTTCCCATGTGCCACTGCCCTTGGTGCCAAGGCACTAAAAATTTACCCAGACATTATCTATTTCAGCTCCTGTCTTTTTGTTTTTTATTGTATGAACAAATACCAAGTAGGCTAGTCTGTTTTACAGTCAAGCAGCAACAGTACAGCACAACTCCTAACATCAATGAATATTTAGCTGTTGAAACCTAAAGAGGTAATGGCTGGAAATACTAAAGGATGTTGTGCCATTCTTATGGCTCAATATCAAATATTGCTACTCACAAAGCTACAGCAGACAGGAATTAAAAGTCTAACTTACTAATTACTTACTAAAAGTGTTTTAGGAATTTGGGCTGCCGTGTTCTCCATAAAGAAAACTAATGATTATTCCAAATTCCTGTGCTTGTAGTAATTACCTAGTCCCAGTTGGGAATTGGTTAAACAACCATGGGCCCCCAAGGCACAGAATCTCTGGTGGTCATCGCCAAACAGAAGTATACATATTAAAACCTAAGAGCAGATCAACTTCCATTGCATATACTTCTGCACATTGAGGACTTCCAAAGCTCCTAAAACTGGATGTGACAGCACACAGATGGCAGCAACCAGTTACAGTTTCACATTTGGGTCCAAGTCTGAGGGAGGTAGACTTGTGGGATTTTAAACAATGACAGTGATGAAGTTAGACAGGAGACCCAGAGTACATTTTACTTGAAGATTCAAACTAAACAACCCTCATATGATGCAGACAAAGACATAAAAAGTGGTTGCTGTTTTTAGAATCCATAACCAGTCAGTAAAAATTAACAAGATACATATTCCTCAATATGTACAAGATGGGAGTGCACACAAATACAAGCTAGTGGGAAAAAGTACTACATTTAATACAGCTCAGAAATCCGAGAACTAAAGCAAAACATTTTAGCAGCCATCATTCTTCTCACCTTGTGGCAGTAGTGCACAGCAGAGACAATCTGACGAAAGAAGTGTCTGGTTTCCCTTTCACTCAGTCTTCTCCTCTCACTGATATAATCATACAGCTCGCCTTTGCTTGCATATTCCATTATGATCACAATTTTGTCCTTATTTTCAAAAACTGTATCAAAAAAAGAGACACGGAGAGAAGGCTTTTAGTAAAGGTTCAGACAAGCTGCATAAACTTGTGGTTTCACCAACTCCAGCATGGAAGTAACTGACCAAGTACAAAAGGGAGTACAGACCAGTCTTCAAACAAAACTGTGAGAAAATAAAGAAAGGAATAATGTTAATAATGTTTGCTTGCACTAAATTTGCTTAACAGATACAAGATGCTTCAAGGATCGCTATTCCTTTAAAATGGACCTGTTACTCAGACAGAATTCAGTTTTTTATTAAAGCATTCATAGAAGTTGAAGACATTTAAAAAACTCAGCTGTCAATCAAATATTGCTTGCCCCTCCTCTATGCACCGTACTCCTCTTTGTATCTACAAAATGGCTCCTACCTGCTTGCTACAATTATGAATTTCCAGACCAAAGGAAGCAAGATTCAAATAATTTATGCAGTGTAATTATAGTTCATTTTGCTTGACTAACCGTTCTAAAATAATATTTGGAATAATGTTTTGGGGTGACGGGTCCCCTTTAATTTTTTTAATATTAATGTAAAAAGGAATATAAATAGATAGGCAGAATTATTTTCCAAAGGTTCAAAATACTTTTCATCAACTGATGCGTTAATACCATGGCCTTAAGCCAGTGGCAAACATCTTGAACACAACTTCAATTAAAAAAGAAGCCAAATGCTTCCACCTGTGCCACAGCTTCCGTTTATGTGTTTCCAGCAGACTCTCGTTAGCCAATATGAATCAGAGGTAGGCTACTGTTGTTGATCTATGCCTGGCCATAGGTGCACCTGTGATGAGGCTGAAGGTTCAGGAGGCAGAGTGTGTGTGTAAAGGCTGGATGCCCTAATTCTTCTCAAATTGGGAATAGAATTGTTTAAACACCCATACATAGCTTCACTTTGTTTCTTTCCAAACACTTTTCATTAAGAAAACACTGCCAATTTCAGAAATTAATTTTAGTTTTTAATGTTTAAGAAAAAACAGCCCAAAAAAAAAGGGTTTACTGCATGTCTTCATCACTGTTCCACTGATTTCCTTCACTCTGGTTTATTACAAGTAAAAAAAATCCTGAGAAACACCCCTTAAATATTACAAGCACCTTCAACTATTTGCCAAGTACTGTTATATTTGCTTGCATCATTGGGATACCAACTCCGAATATTACACTCACACGTTAAGACTATAAGCATTTAGGAGACGCCTCAGTAGGTCAGGATATTTAGCAGCCAGTGCTAGACAAATAAGGGAATGAACATCTAGCTGAATGAACTCTAGTTACTGTGATGAAAAAGAAGGGATATGAGCCGTCTACATTCCCTGCAGCTTATCACCATAGGCTCTCAACTGACGCGAGTCCTGTTCTCTGACATCAATTCAATTTCCCCATGTCTGAGAACACATAGACCGATATGGCAGAACCTGATGGATCCAGCTGCCTTTAGTGAATGTGCTATTCTTTACAGTACAGTGCATACAACAACTCACTTGAACATCAACGGAGATAGTGTAGTCAAAACAATTGTATTGGGTTTAATTCATGTGTACATTATGTTTTATGACAAAGTATGGAAATATCCCTTATCCAGAAAACCCCAGGTCCTGAGTATTCTTGATAACAGATGACATATTGTTACATGTCTAATCTATGGCAGCAGGAAAACATTTACTGGTCATCTTATCTTGATTGCTATGGTTAATGCAGCTGGGCAAACTCAGCACCTTTTATTAGCTTTAGAGATGAGGGTTTGAATATGAAGCTGGTTTTATATTTGCTGCTAAAACAGTCTACTCTTCTGGGAAGGCTTTTCACTAGATGCTGAAACTTTGTTGGCTGGTTTTACCCATATTCATACATAAGAGGTCAGGTATGGATATATATATACTTATGACAAAAAGGTAAAACATAAATTTAGATTTTAGGGTATGTACTGTCCAGTAACGACAACTGTGCAAAAGGACCAAATCACATTAAAGTATAAATTAGAGAACATTAAAAAAACTTTTTTGATGAATTTTAAATGTATTTTAATTAATTATTGTGGTTACGGTTGAATTGCACTAATAAATGTTATTTCTGAGATACTGGGCATATTCTCGAATTTATCCTTTAAAAAGGTAAAACATAATTTCTCAGTGATGGTGAAAATAATAAAATTCCAATAAAACTTTAGGGTGAAACAGCGGTCACTGTATCTTTGACTTTTTTTTGTAATAACAAACAAGGACATCTTAGAATTTCCAGCAGGACACATAATATATCTCATTTTGATATTTATCATGCCCAACATGCCAAACTTTTGCATTACATTCCCACTCTTGATTTGCAGCCAAGCCAAAAAAAAAAGGAAAGGAAGCAGAAAGATAACCCAGAATGTTCTTCTCTCCCCCCCCCCATATAGGCTTAATTCATGCTCTTGTTGGAGATTCTCCTCAGTATGGCAGAGCAGTCTCTGTGCAGTTTACTTCATTCATAGCCGTTCATCGACATTCTTTTTTTTCTCCAAGATTTAAGATGATGACTTTCCCAGGCGGAAGTGCTCAGTTTTTGTTTGCTGTTGGTAGGATGCCAACAAGACATTTGGTTTTGCAGTGTAAGATGGTGGTCAGTTGGTATCATATTCCAGCAATAATTTAGTTTAGTAGGTTATTATTAAATGTCAGAGAAAATACTGGCTTTATTGCTCAGAATGACAGCAATCTCATATGGTTGAAAGTGCAATCATCAGTTAATAGTCTGTAATGCAGGGTAAGGTATTTGTGAATAATAAAACCTAGTAATTTACTTTTGTGGTAGAATCCATAACCAAACATTAACACGATGGGCCAAAGCCCTTTTATGTATATTTATTTTCCCTAAGGTGTTGTGCAGCTCACATTTCGATGCAATGAAGCAAAGAAAGTGTTTCCATCTCAGCAGTGGAAAGAGAAAAGACAGATGAGACTTTCGTTTCCAGATCTTTTCAGTGAGGGTATGCTTAAACATTCAAGTCAGGCTTCATTTATTTTAAACTCACATAAACCACTCATGCTTCAAATATGCATACCTGCTGTCATTCTTGGTCATGCCATTAAACCCACTACAACCATATGTGCCCATATCCCTGCCACTAATATCTATATTGTTAAATGTACAACAACCCCTTTCAAAATAGGAACTGTTGGCAGATCTGCATATGACCATAAAATGTAGATATCTGCAACTGCACTGCATTATCTGCCACTGAAAGTCCTAAACATTAGGTTCTACAGCTCGGGGTCAGCTGGAATATTCCCAATACTTTCCCTCTCAGTTTGAGTAATCACCCAAATTAGTTCCAGTGTGTTGACATTCCTTCCATCTGCTGTCTTTCCATGCCCCCTGTATTGGTATTTTATTACTCTATGAGCAACTGCAGACAGAACTAATGTTCCACAGTGACAAAGTGCCTCCTTATTTAAAAGATCAACCAATCAAAAGGCAAAGCTAAAATGTATTTTATGTACACTAGGCCAGAGAATATCAACAAACCCATATATTCTATTTCCAAAAGTTGATCAGGTCATAATGAGAAACAAATTTTAGTCAAGAATTCCTTAACCATCAGCAAACTTGAGCCTGCCTTCTTTGCAACTCAAAGGTTGGTTCAAATTTGGAGATGCGACCTAGAAACACTAAGGGGCAGAGTTACTAAGGGTCGAATTCGAATTAAAACCCCTCGAGTTCGAATTTTCGATTTTAACTATTCAATTGAATTTTTAATATTTGATAAAAAAACTTGGGAACTCCGATGGGAGCTTCCCATAGGGTTATATAGCAATTTGGTAGGTTTAATCTGCCAAATTGTTAT
>CM044436.1:87723327-87735800 GCA_024363595.1 Xenopus borealis
TTCCAAAGCGTTATCTTTTATTGAATAGCTAACTGTCTCCAACTCTGCAGAACCAGTGCTCTACAAGGAAACAAATCTCCCCCTTGTGTTTGTATGATTGTTTCCCTGCTCAGCAGTAAGGCACCATCTGACAATTCCTATCCACAGCAGTAAATGAAGGGAGAATTTCACTGCATACTGTCAGTATATTGGAGATATGTTTAGATAATTTTACTTAAAAAAAAAACTATTTTGGGGGGAGATGGATGCCAAGAAGCAGTTATGTTGTGTTATTATGTTAAAGGAGTGGTTCACATTTAAGTTAGCTTTCAGTATGTTATAGAACGGCTAATTCAAAGCAAATTTTAAACTGTTTTTTTTTAAATAATTTGCAGCTTTCAAAATGGGATCACTGCAAGGCCACAAATGCATTGGTATTGCTACTTTGTATTAGACATCAGATCTCGCCATTTAACCACGCTAGCAATGCACATTTAGGGGATGATTTCGGTAAACTTCACCAAATCGTTTTGCATTTGTCAGATCTATCATTAAAACTTGGCCGGTTGAAACCGCTTTATTAGCAACCCAAAAATTTTAAAGAAAATTGATCTTAGCCTTTCCACCATCATATGGCCTGTCCCACGTAGTGATGTAATCTGTGTGCAAAAGCAGGAGACAGGGTCTGTCATGCTTCCATACCTCCCGTTTTGAGCAGGACAGTCCTGCTGTTGACCGCTCAACCCGCTGTCCCAGGTTAGTACTAGAAAGTGCCAAACTCTCAGCACTGAATGGGGAAAGTCCCCGATTCTCTGCACTGAACGGGAAAAAGTCCCTATTTCTCTGCACAGCCAAAAGAGATACAATGTTTGGCAGAGAGCCCAGAGTAGATACTTGATACATTTGTAATAGTTGTGTCCCTTGGGAGAAGAGTCACAGCTCAAAGGGCAATTCACCTTCATTAGTAAAACTGCAATAAAACCTAAAAACTACAGAAATGTGTTTAAACTTTCAGAACCTGGCAAATTTAGTAAAATGGGCATGGTAATTAGGAGGTGTGGGGGGGGGGTGGCAAATCTTTTTGTCCCTATTTCAGTTTCAAAAATGATGGGAGGTAGGATACCTCACAACCAGATAATAGTTTGTATTTAGTCATCCTAGAAACATTTGCACTGTGGTATGATAAAATTCCCATCCCACATGGTTGTCACAAAGACATGCTTTAGATTTTGTTGTTCTATAGATGGTTGCATTATAAAGCTATCACAGAAAATGTGCCACTTGTTGTTTGGTTGATTTGCAGTTACATGCATGCCTTGGCGAAACAACCTATTCAGTTAACATGTAGGAGGCTGAAACAACAACCCTTAATGTGCTTACTAAGCACAACATTTTATCTCTGCATTGGAAAGCGGTCTCTACTCTAATTTCTGTTTTTTAGGTTAGCTGTTAAATCAACCGACAGTGAACAGAGTCATTTACTGTCGGAATTCACGGCTCCAGAATGTTTCTTAATGTGCTTTAATAAGCTAATTAGATAGGTGCAAAAGACTGATGTGAGGAAACCAAAGGTGGCTGGAATGTGACAGTGGAAAACCAGGGTCATTTTGTTCTTAACTCTCTGGCTTGACAAAACTCTCATTTGCAAATGTGCAGAAGTGTTTCTGCTCTTGACGTCGCCGCTCAGCAAGACAGGAAATTAATTAGAAACATGGTCTTAATTGAGAGGTAAAAACAATGCCAGAAGTATGCATCCTTGATCTAAATTAAGAGCCAGTCTATAATTTCTTTATTTTTTTTTTACATCCAATTTCATCCCTTTGTAGGGTCACCTAATTTCAGTATTCTCCCTGGGAATATATTGTAGCTTCATAATTTGTAACGGTAATGTAATAGTTTTTATAACCTAAAAGCAGTAGTTACTGAAACAGAACACAACCTGAAAATTTAGTCTTCCAAGTACTAGACATGACATTTTGTCACTGTGGCAGTTCTTTTAATGAAATAATGAAAAAGATAAAATCTTCAGTGAGAAGAAAACAAACAGATATCTGACTAAGGGTTGTGGTGTGCTTAATTTACAGTAGAAATACTGTGTCAAAAGCATAAGTGTTTCTGGAAAATTTATTGAGAATTTCTTTAAACACACAAATAATTCTGCCCATTTGTCCCAATTTCTGCTGCCTCCAATCGCACCTTCAGCTGCTGCCATGTTCCATGAATTATAAATATACATCTTCCTGTTGCACAAAACATTGCTTGTCTGCTTATCTACAGTATATTAAACATTAGTTTAAAAAAAAAAAAGCAATATTTCTAACCTTGTGTTCTGGGCCAGTGTCCCACCATGTTGCATCCCATTACCAGTGGGCACAGGTAATACCCAGGCAATCGAATCCAACATGGCGGTGAGGCATCAAGATTTTCATGGTAGGTTGAATAACACAACAATGTTTCACTTATCAGCACCTAGTACAGAAAAGTTTGGCACCTGAGGTTTTGTAGGCAAACAGTGATTTTGTACCATGCAGAACCATCTCTTATGGCAAGATATAAATATTTAAACTTGAAAAACTGTATACGATTATTTTGTAACCAATATGGATTCATGCTACTTTAGGTCTAAAGAACAAGGTACTGGTAACGAACAAGTAACAAGTAACTAATAAAAAGCAATAAAAACAATTTAATCAGAATTTAAAAGAACCAATATCTGGAATACTTGGACTAACTCTGAAAATAGATTAGATAGAGATACACTATACGGATTTGATTAGGAATGCCCAAGCAATGTGGCTTTAGCCAGGCAAGGAAATGTAACAGAAGGAAAACAATGGCATAGAATGGTACTGCCATCATTGTGGAAGCCTCGCTGTAACAGGGAACAGTGGGTCATGCTAAAGGCCATGTTCCTTTGTATTTAATCAAAATTGGAAATATCTGCTTAACAATGTTCATTAATTTTTTAATAAAACATGCAGTAAAGGTAACAACTATACCACTTTCTCCATCTACAAGGGGAAGCAGCATTTTGGAATACTGAGCTGAGTCTGCTATGCATGGCAATGATTTATTCATAATTACCCCTTCCTGCACAGAGGAAGAACGTAACAATGTCCAGTCAATATTGCATTACTGGCAAAAGCTGGTCATTTTTTTTTTTTTACATTTTGTGAAAATGCAGAGCCTGGTGCCTTGTGGTACAGCGAAGACTCAATATTTACTGCTGCCAGCACAAGTGTAAGATGGCCATAAAGTCCAAGAACCGTCTTTCATTACATCTATTTTACAGTTCACTTCACTGCAAGCTTATATGCCTGGAGACTAAACCTATGAATTCTAGTTACAAGCAGTGCTCTCTTATACATGTTTACACTTGGATATTGACTAACTGTCATGTGCAACATGTCTCTCTTTGTGCTGTTAAGATGTGAAAACATGCACCATATAGGGGGAAAAAAAGTCTTTAAATCCCCTTTAAGATGGCATCAAACGCATCCTAATCATTAAATTAATTAAGATGCATGAGTACATAATCCTTAAAGCAGAGCTTCTCAGATTTTGGGGCTCACCTTGGGTGGCTTGGAGCAGGGGCTGTGAAGGACCAGCTTGAAGGCTATTAAATGTGAGATGAGCTTTAGAGAATTGACTACTTGGTTCATGTAAATAATCGTGAAGAACCAAAAATTAAGGTAATTAGTGTGAGATTTGAGGTGAAAATATCTGCTACCCTGGTATTCTTGGAACTTTGGCTTATTGACTAATACATAGGGTGGATCAGAGCAAATGTTGGCCCTTAACAGGGCACTTGTACATAAAACATCACAAAACCTATTCCCTAAAATATTTGAGTGGCTGAAAGCTAGAATTTTTAGAGGATCACGGCCTGAGCTGCTATTCTTCAGGCACCAATAATAATGCTCTTGAAATGGAGACATCATATTTTGAAGAAATGCAAATTATTCAGATTTCTCTAAGAATTTGCCTGCAATTCTGAAAACTATTTTAGCAGATTCTATTTTCCCTCCAGAGTAAAAGGAAATCCCCACTTGATGTTTCTACTTGGCAGCTTTACCGATGAACTAGGGCATGTATTTTGGTGATCAGTTTTCAAGAGCTCAGTGTAAGCACTGCATGTTTCTTTTTATTTTTGTGCCCAGGCATTCTTCTGCAGATTTCTTGTCTGGGCCCTTTTTTTCTGCTTTTTGTGTAAACTTGGCCTAAACTGTACAATACACCACTTACACCACACTCCAGCCTTTTCTTGGCTTTTAGTATCCTCTGCGGGTAGGGGGTTGTCTCATGTAAAATAAATGGAAAACTCTTGATGATACTAATGCAGTTCCTCTGACTTTGTTTCCCCTTCCCATCTGGTGCTGTAATTTAAATTTCTTGGCTGTCTAACAGACCAAATAGCTTTAGGTTACATTGGGACAATCGGTTACAATGTTATCTCCATTCCCTACTTAATGAAACTAAAGGCTCGAGCCAGCATATTTATATCTACAAAAACAAAACAATTTCAAGTTTAATATGCAAAAAGATATAAACCAAACTGCCCGAATGAATAACAGAATACTGGAGTTAATATGGCCGATGTTAAAATGCAAATAAAGTATTATATTTTGAAGAGGTTTTCCTATTATTTTAGACAACCGATAACAGATTTTTAAAGATAGTGTGATAATAAGCCTCCTCTACCATGGGACCCCTGACTGCAGAAGCCCCTTTATGGAAGCCCTGGGAGCATCCCCTACAGGACATTGGCAGCTCAGGCTGTGATCCCCTAAAAAAAATCCTAGCTTTCAGCCACTCAAATAAATGTTTTAGGGAAGAGGTTTTTGTGATGTTTTATGTTCAAGTGCCCTATTGAGGGCCAACATTTGGTCAAGATTCCTTGTTAATAGGAATCTTAAGTTAATTTGTCATCTTATATAAATATATGCGTTTCTCCTTCTCCACAAGCAGAGTTCTGTTCCTATGCCATAATGGATTTACTTTACAGCAATGCGAACAGTAAACAAAAAAAAACAAAAAAAAGATGGTGCCTCTTTCTGCACATCAAACATGTTTAATTCAAATATCAAGGCGACTCAACCGCAAAATGGGCATTCTGGCACTCAAAAAACAACTTTGTTTTTAACTAAATTTTTGGTGAGCTCCATGTTTTTTTTTTGTGGGAGTGTCTGAAACTCAATTTTTGTGGTTGAGATATACATACTTTTCCATGGCCTTCTGAGGGTCTGGGGTTGGAGCACCCAAACCATTTCTTATACTTGGTAAATCCTAGTTTACATAATTTATTTTTACTTAAGTACTGTGTTTTATGCCAAATGGTTATTTTCTGCAAACAAAATGTCATCCCACTTTCATAGAAATTAAAGTTACTCTGCAGAGGATCTTAAAGGTTAAGTAAACCTATAAAATAAAAATGTAAAATTGATGCTATTCTTAGCACTTTTGGAATTTCAATTCATTATTTATTTTCTTTTTATTCCAAGATATTAAGGGATAAATGTGCTGTTAATTTGAATGAATTAGGTTACAACAGTGACACCTGCTGGTCAGTTTCTGACCAGTCTGACCACCAAGCAGTCTAGGAAGTTGTCAGTAGAAAGACAGAGGCTGCTTTGATGTTCTTCTGCTTAGGAAAAATTTGAGAAACTTAATTGACTACTTGATGATCAGAAACTGACCAGCAAGTGGCAATTTTGTAACGAAATCCATTCATATTAACAGCACATGTATTCCTTGATATCAATTTTCTTATTTTCACTTATTTCAAAGGTTTACTCATCCTTTAAAGGAATCAAGGGGGTGGCGGTGGCATTTGTCATTTCTGGCAAAAGCCTCTCCCAAATACACATGTACAGATGGGAGTGCAGTCCAATAGCTAATCAGTATAGTTTATAAAAGTGGTCTTTTATTTAGGCCTACAAATGTAGCAATGGATGAACAAAATCTAAAAGTCTGCAAAACTGTAAAATCTTGTTTGTTGTACACCACCATTGACAAAATAGCTGCTTAAAATTGTAGGAGATGAATGCACTTAATGTCTCAGGAAGCTTAAGGCAGGGCTGCTTCTAAGCCTAATTGTTAGTAATAAGTCAGACTGAATATTCTGATGCTGTATCTCTCGAGTACTACAACATTATTAAGTTGTCTGGATGCAATCCATAGGAATAAACATCTTTATTTGTTTAATGTCATAATGCATTGTGTTCCATCCCACACAAATATAGAATGCTGGCAAAGACTTAAATATGGAGTTTAAATGCAGGACCACACAAATATTGCTTTCAGTGATATCCACATAAATTTACCTTCATAAATTCTTATG
Source organism: Xenopus borealis (assembly GCA_024363595.1). Taxonomy (NCBI): domain Eukaryota; kingdom Metazoa; phylum Chordata; class Amphibia; order Anura; family Pipidae; genus Xenopus; species Xenopus borealis. The sequence continues at coordinate 87,729,647 of CM044436.1, forward strand.
ATATGCTGGTGGTCGAGTGATGACATGATCTCGATTTCTCTTCTAATGTGAACCATATCTTGCTCATCTCTGATTTTGTCTTTTCGAATAGATTTTATGGCAACCTTTAATACAAAAGAAATTGACCATTACTATGGGAACAAAACAGATATGAAGCAACACTTAAAATGGTTCCAATATGTTCCTGCTAGCAACAGCTGCACATAGACCTGATGGAAGTTGAAATGTTTGAAAAAAAAAAAAAGTTGAAATGATGGAAGTTGAAATGAAAAGAATATTTGACCGCACATTTTATTTGTTCCTATATTTGGTTATCATCTAATTAAACATGTATGGCATATACTTTGGAGCAGTATAAAGTAGCACATTAGTAGAAGTGGAACAATAGAATGTTTTATTTAAATGTGCCCTAAAGGTCCAAGCATGAGGACAGTAGGAGCAGTGACAGATTCCATTCAAGAAAATGACAGGCTGAAAAATGATGGCACTGAATGCACCATTTCCTTAATCTAGGTTGGCTGTTGCGGGACTACAGCTGCCAATAGACCTGAAGCCTTGTTGGATGCTGTAGTCCTATCTGAGCAAGCAATGGTGCAACAATTTTACATTTTATGGATTTATACATGTGGTTATCATATCACTTTCTATGTAGAGCAGTCCTACATTGATGAAATTCCAACCCCCACAACCTAATATTGTTGGGACCAATGCATCTTTAAGTCTTCAGTCTCCCAGCCTAAGCCTATTCATTTACCGTTTTCTAGAATCTACTCCATGCTTTGATTGCTGGCCCATAGCTGCTTTTTGAGATCTCTTTTTTTCTAATCAACTTTAAAATTCTAAATTCTCTATGGTTCCTGAAAAATGTATAAATATGCTTATAATGTTCCACATCTATTATTGTCGGACTATAACTACACCGAAAAGCCACATGCAGCAGGGCATAATGGTTTGTATGCGAATGGCAAACATGTGCCGTTAAAGAGATGACAAACTGCTCACCTCTGTGTTTTCAAAGGGTAGTCTTCCTATAAATGTTGGAATCATTTCTGTAGTATGGGATGTATAAAGTAAGTTGGCTGGAATTTAAAAATTACATGAACATGACAACCATGTTCCTTGAGTGCCCACATCAAAAAGTGTACATCTTTTTGTGTTTGCTGCTAACAGTTTGCAGGATAGATCTTGTGAAAAGGTAGCACAAATACAGCAGGACACTAATAATTACATTATGCAGCCAATTAAGAGAAGGTAAGAGATGCGTTGTAGAGGGGTACAGAGATTAGGATAAGGACACACCAATATTAGACTGTATTAAAGTTTATTTCATATTTGTATACGGACTTTCCAAGCAGTGTGTCTGCACTAACACAACTATGTAGTTCGTTCAATCCTGCTCATTTTGTTTTAGGAAAATCAACATTAATTAGAAAGGTGCTTAGAAACAGATGTTGCTATCTGCTGAAAAATGAAGAGCTTGCATCCCATATCGCATCCAGACAAGATCATATTACAATACACAAAGACTGAGAGTTTAATTCTCTGGAGGAGCCAGTTAAAAAATGTGCACCGAGATTTTTTTCAAAGGCTTTGCTTCAGATTCTTGCATCAGGAAATACAGATATGAAAATCTCTAGGAAATGAGAAATACAAAGAAAACATGGGCTTCAATCCTCTGTCTAGTAAAAATGTGTCTGATTTCCTGAGGTATTCCCTCCTAATTAACCAGCCCTGCTTACAGGGAATGACTGGCAAATGATTTTCTTCAATGGCCAAACTCTTGATCATATTCACAAACAATTTAGTGCATACAGATGTGAATCAAGCATAGGGGTGACTCCCCTTATAAAGCTTCTGATGTAGGAGTTAGTTAGGTCTTGTCTTTGAAAATATGTCAGTCACCAGAACTCATCAAATTGCCTTTGAGCATGACCCCCCCACCTACAGACATCCCCAACCAGTGGCTTGTGAGCAATATGTTGCTTAACAACCCCTTTGATATTGCTCCCAGTGGCCTCAAAGGAGGTTCGCATTATTTAGCTTCTGGTTTGGAGATTTGGTTGCATAAAAGACAAATGTTCTGCCAAAGAGAGCCATCTTCAGGCAGTCAGTCCATATAGGACTCATGCTTGTGTTGCTCCCCAACTCTTTTTACATTTGAATGTGGCTCACAGGTTAAAAGGTTGGGGTCCCCTGTATTCAAGTATGTATTTGTATGTACAATTCTTTGGACAAAATAATGCACTGGAGAAGTGGGGACATCATCTTTGTAAAAGTGGAAATTTGGAGAATTGGACAACTGTGTGTGTATACATATGGGGGGGGGGGGGACAAACAAGGACTCAAGGACTTAGAGAGGCAACACCAGAACTTTTTTGATGGCCATTTATTCCATCAAAAAAGAAGCCATGAAATGATTCTCCATCACCATGTGTCTGAGGTTAGAATAGAATGCCAGATCAACAATTCAGATTACTTAGATTACTATTGACTACAGGGGGGTAACATTTGAAAGTAAGCTCCCTTTTACAGCCAAAGGAAAAAAAAATTGGGAGGAAGTAGGGTCCCTGATATGATATAGGGTAAGAAAAAATGGACATTTGTCTGTTAGTGTGCACTGGGGAGAGAGACTATTGACTACAAATATCTGTAACAGAGCAAAATAAAAAGGAGTATTATAGTGTAATTACTTCATACTCAAGTTATTAGTGTTATACGATTAGTAGCAGCGCTACAAAATATGCAGGCGATATATGAATACATTTTCATAAAATAATTAAAGTAACAATCAATTTAAGAAAGAGAATGGCATGGTTTTATACTTATTATTGCCTACGGACATAATGCCATTGTAAACTTAAGGATTCATGCTCTCTCTCTTTTTTAACATATCTCTCATTTATTCATGTCAATACAAGTATGTTTTCAAATGATCTTGTATTCAGGTCCGCAGCTGCTTCGACATGCATTTCTGGGCAAGAAAGCACAAGCCGAGCGAAGGTTCTGCTGCATCAGTTTATTTATATTGTTTGGGTAAAGGCAACACCTTTATAAAAGGCTTTGTGCAATAGACAAATGAACAAGCAGGAACATAATTGTGGAGAAACCACCCCCATACTATTAAGTATTGTACAAATCATGTTCAGCATGAGACACCTGATCTAATTATTAGAGTGAATGTGATCTTATTATTATCGTAACCCTTCCTGCATCATTAGAAGTAAACATTTATAAAAATAACACAAGGACAGAATATGGTGCCACAATACCATACTACTCAGAATCAGATGACCAGTGTATTATTTCAGGGAGAGAAATCCCCAGCAATATGTGCATACTTCCTGCTCCCAACACAACACATGCTAATAGTTAGGCACTATGACCATCTGAAAGCTGGAGAAAGTTCCTAAGAGAAATAATTGTGAAGAGTTTGTATACCTGGCATGTGTGCAACTGTGTTTTCTTATAAGCCCAGAGATGACAGAGACAAAAGTAAGCAGAAATCATAAAGTAAATCAAGCTTTCTTCACACGTGCTGCAAGGTAATCAGGATGATTTACAAAAAATGGAGCAAAATGCATAGTGTAAAAAGCCGACACAAAGTTTCGCATTTTGGTACTCCTGATGCGCAACCATTGCACTCCATGGTGCAGCATATTGATGTCAACTGGAATGTTCTTCATGACATTAGGGGGCACTAGCACCACCTTTGGCGTGAACTACGATCTCTACCTCGTTCCAGATTTTAAATCAGAGCCTGCTATGAGTACTGCTATAGTACAAGAAATATGATGTCCCAGAGTTGGAGGTAAACTGAAAATATTGGGAAATGGCAAACTTGTACAGGTATGGGTCCTATTATGGAGAACAGCCAGGGAGGAGAAACCGATCACTGCAGCATGGATGGTTGCCCTTTCGCCATTCTTGAAGAGGGCAGGAAGTGGAGTTTCTGTAAGTTATTTTTCAATAAAGGCTTTGCTATTTAAAAGATTCATTTGTCTGGGTGTTTATTTCTCGTTGTTTACTAATGAATTAAACATTTGTTTTTTTAATGTTACTGTTCCTTTAAAGAGCACCTAAAAAAAAAAAAAAAAAAAAAAAAAAAAAAAAAAAAAAAAAAAAAGGGACTGTAGTGGGGGTGGTGGACTATAAACAATGCAGGTGACGAGGTTTGAGGGTATGAAAAGGGAGAAGGGAAGACATTAACTTAGATGTACAAGACCCTGAAAACTTGATATAACCGTAGCAGCAAAACCCAGGGGCTTTGTATGTATAGACCTCTCAAGAGGCGGTTACAATGGACCATCAGAACAACCATGGTGTGAGCTGAGCAGGAAGATGTGTTACAGAGGTATTATAACATTTTTCCAAAGACAGCCTGCTTAGTGGGATTCTGCTAAACACACTTTCACTTTTTCAAGCAGAAATATACTTTGCTATAGTTTCCAGCATCAATGCCTATGAGACAAACTACATTAGAAGACTTAACATTAACTTTTTTCCTTCCTTAAAATACTTCAGAGTGCATTTGTGGCTGTGTTTTATAGTGTTAAAAATATGCCAGCTTCATAAATGGCTTTGAAGCATTTAGCATGTTTTAATCAGGTATGTTGGGCAGACTCGGGAGGAGCTGTGGCTGAAATAAAAGATGCTCTGTTAGCCCAAGCATCTTGTGGCAGCATATCATAAGGAATATTCTTTACACATTGTCATGCATCTGACCACATCCCAGGCACATTAACAGCTAAAGTGAACAGCAGCTTTCCTCTATTTGTACCTACACAACTCCAGCCCCAGCCAGATGTTTTCTACACACTAACAAAAACAAGATTTCCTTTCCAACCAAAAAGCCCATGAAATTGCAATGTTCAGCTGAAACAATTTAAACATTTGAATGTAATTTCCTTGCATATGTACCATCTGCTAGAAACCACCATAAAACCTATAAAGGGAAAGACATTTTTTGATTTATGACTTGACAGCCCATAAACATTTTTCATCTATAAAACATAGACATCGGAATAGTTTGAGAATGTCTTGCATTCAAAGACCTCAGATAACCTGAGTGGAATAGTGCTAAGGGTAAGGGCACAGAGCAAGATTCAGGGAGATTTAGTTGCCTGATGACTAATCGCCTCTTCGTCTGGGCAATCTCCCCAAATCTTGTAGTGTGCCCTTACCCTATGAGGAAAAGAAGAGAGGTTTGAAGTGACACCTTTAATCCTGGCAGAAGAAAAAAAATCATCTGTGCCCTTGGGTCTCTTTTCAAGAATGGACCACAATGTCTTGAAGGACTTCAGCTTCAGGAACATTTTGCAGTTTCCTTTTAAGCAATGCCCACAGTGCAGCATCTAATTTACAACTGTAGCCAGAAAATACAGATCTTTTCTTATCCTGAATGAGCAGCCAGGTTGCTGGTAGTTTTTCCCTAAGTGCCCAATAGGCAGATGGAGCTGTCATTTTGCTCCATAAAGCTCAAAAAATATCTATCAGTCTATCAGTTGCAGTTTTGATACTCAAACTCTCAGTATCACTTTAATTGAAGTGGTGGTCTAATGTATTTGGAAGCCCCTTTCAATTTGGCTCCCCCTTTAGGAATGAAAGATTGCCATAGGGTAGGTTGTGCAAGAAATTTTACTTCAGTCAGAAACCCAAGCTCATCATAGAGATGTGACAGTAGCCCCCCTTATTGTGCTATGTCTAAAACAATTGAACCATATACTTCATGTGCGGTTTCTCAGTGAATTAGAGATGGCATGTCCCTACAGGCTATCCTAGCAATGATTTCAAGTCTTCTACTTGGCTGTAAAAAGTTTCATTAACGCTATGTACAAATCGACTTAATGGAGTTTAATATGAAATAACACTTGCCTATTGCAAAGAGTTCAGCTTCAAGTAGTTCCTAGCAAAACTATACCCCCCAAACAATGTAGGTCTCTATAAAAAGATATTGCATAAAACAACTCATTTGTAAAACCCTGCTTCATGTAAATAAACCATTTTCATAATAATTTACTTTTTTAGTAGTATGTGCCATTGGGTAATCCTAAATAATAAAATTGCCATTTTAAAAAATAAGGGTGGCCTGGGGTTGTAGGATTCACAGTGCACACAAACAAACCATACAGGTTAGGTCACATGAGCCAATTAACAG
>CM044436.1:87737614-87777840 GCA_024363595.1 Xenopus borealis
ATGTGAAGTGCAATAAAGGCGGTTTTATCATGAGCTGGGAGTGCTGCAATTCTCTTTGGTTAGTACCAATGTACCAGACACATTCAATGAAAGAAACAAATGTAATGTTGTTGTCAATAAGTGCTTGCCAGTCCATCGCAGACAAGGTTTACTGGTTAAGTGCAACATCAAAAAGAACGGCCTGTATCTTACCTTACTTATAATTCAAAGAACAGAGTGTCCTTTCATAGAAGAGCAAAATGGTGTTCATATAAAGGCAGATGAAAATCAAAACCTTCTACAATTGTAGGAGGTTTTCAAGAAAAGAAACAGATAAATACATAATAAAATCACAAGTAATAAATCTCAGTGGTAGTTATGTTACATGGGGTACTCTCCACTCCACACAGTATTAAGAATGGTATATGTATCCAGGCTCTATGGAATGATTCCACTTTGAAAGCTAAGCCATATTATCCCACTAAAAGACAGACAGTATGTCTACCACTCACATACCAATACCAAAGCTAAGCATGCAAGGCTCAATGGCAATGATACATGTAATATCACTTCCCAGACCAGAGCTAAGCCTGCTATTAAAGCACAATATATATTTTTTTGTTCAGGTATGCTTATTGAACAATACATGTAGCAGTGTATAGAATGGACATTACCATTAAATGACATTGAAAGAATTAGTAAGTTCTTTTGCAGCAATGTAATTAACAAAGTACATATAATTTACAACATATATTTATTGGGGAAAAAAACACACATTTGTGTTGTTGAGGGGGGCACTTCCTTAACCATGGACCCCAAATGCAGTGGAATTTAACACATTGCCCCTTGCATTTTGCTATCAGTTATTCTGTATTAGCCAGTTGGGACATAACTGTAATCCAGTGGGTGATAGCTGGAGAATCCTTCGATTTCCAGTTAAGGGTTAAGAGCCTATGCAGCTGGAATAGGGGCTTTGTTAAGGCTGTATGCGAGTTTACAGTGATGCCCTTCTGGATATTTAATATACACACTTTAGGATCACGAATTAGGTCAATTTTCCCTACTACCGAAAGGATCGCCAGTGCGTTGGACCAATAAGACTGTATAATAGGACAGTCCCAGAGGGTATGATGTAGTGTGCCCTCCTCTTGATTACACCTTAGACACAGTGCTGATGGGTTAGGTTACATTTTATGTATTCTTCTCCTGGTATAATGTGCCCCGTGAAGCAGATAGAGTTGATACCTGACAGAGGGCCATTGTGTAGAAGTCAAGACACAGGTCTTCTTCCCAGTGAGGTTTGCATTTTAGTGGTCTAGCCTTATGGTGGTATTCACAGATCAGTTTATAAAGGGTGGATATAAAAGAAAGATTCTTCAAATGTTGGATGAAGGTGGATACTTTAATACAAACCTACTTTCAAAAACCTAAATGAGTTAGTGTGATTAGCATGCCTAGTGCCATGGAATATTTTGTGAAGAATAATGAAACAGCCTTGTTACTGAATCAGTCAGTCCTTGGATGGAAAGCAGCAGATATATAAAACATATCAAGGGGGAAGAAAAGACCAGGAGAAACGGTTTCCGTAAATAGGCAATTGTGTGTCATGGGTAGAAAATGTAACTTACATATAGGGGCAAAATCTTTCCTTCTAATACCTACATTAGCCCACGTATATGGTCTGTGAATGACTACAGTACTCTTTTTCCCCTTGTCGGTCACACGATTCAGATTTGGCCCAGTATTTGGATGCCAACACAACATTTTTTTTTTCCCGTTTTCCACAAATCCTGCCCACATTCCATTATGCTGCTTGTTACACCCAGATTATACACACAGCTCTGTTTCAATGGTGGAGTTTAAATTATTATTTGGGTAGAAATTACAAGAACTGGGCTATTGCTACAAACAACCAAGCGAAACACTGTCATTGCTGAAGAATCACTCATTAACCAGCCAAATAAGTGGTACACCAAGGTAAATTGGTTCTTGAGACTTGTCCTAGTTTAACTTGGAGACAGAGCACATTAGAAGAAACAGTATCCAGGATGGAATGGAATGAGATTGCAGTGAGCCGCTGGTCCAAAACAAAAGGATAAAGGTTTGCATTCCTTCCAGCATTAGAACATTTCAGGATAAGTGCCCAATCTGCCCAGCCATGACACTAATCCACTTTTCAGCCCAAATTCTTCTCAGGTCTGATAATCAGCATTGGTCTTCCAAAACAGGGATATTTGGGATTGAGGTATAAACTTGTAGGGAATTAGATAACAAGGTATCAACATCATTACATTGAAGTGAACTGGAAGTGGCTGTTGGTTGGTAATGGAATCTTTATCTCCTAAGTTCTTGGAGAAGATCAAGATCTGTTGTGGGCCATGGGGCTTAGAAAACTGCAAAGCACTAGAGATATCTCTATATAAAAGCTAGTGCTAGTATCCCTTTAATAATTTGGCATTATGATACAAACCTATCCATGTCTCCAGCATACCAGGATTTTGAAACTTATTAAATGTTTGCATGTGCTGTTTTGCAATAATTATACTGTAAACCAGATGTAGCACAATAAAGGCACCATGACTACATTGTTTTCAACAACAGAAGATGGATCAATTCAATAGGCCCTCAATGAGTGTCATTTGCAAGGGCTGTGAAGAGCATAGACCCATTTTACATTAAAGTAGAAGGTTCCTAGAATCGTAATCCTACCATAGCGGTGCATAAAGAAGTAATAAATATGCTTCTAATTATTTCCTGTTAAACACAAGGGCCTGTCGCTTGGCAGTGCAAGGAAGCAGATTAAGCAGTTTGAGACTGTTGACAAGTGAATTCCAAAATCTGTGTGGGATAAGGATTTAAGGAAATGCAAAAGCAAAGCTCAAACATATTTTAACTTGCAGAAGCAGCAATAAACTGGGAATTTGATAAATAAGGACCATGTTGTTTGTATTCCCCCTACTATTATGTTGTTTTTCTGAAAATAAATAACGGGTTGAAAATTTTCCCTGAGCAAACATAAGCTAAGAAAAATTCTTTTTTAGTTCTTTATTAGCAAATTCCAGTGTCAAATCTGGAAAATTAAATCAAAAAAATAATTTTTGCTCAGACCAATGAAAACAAAAAGACAGCTCTGTATTAGCAACAATAAAAAAAAACTTTCAATAAGTCATTAATTAATTAGACATTAATAAATAGAAAGAAAGGGGTGGGAATATAGTCTTCTCAAGCAGTAGCTATTTATGCATGCTCAGTTTTTATTACACTTTGAATAAAGCCACACAGTACGGTTTTTGTCAGCTCTGAACATTTTTGTCAGGGAAAGGCAAAAAGCACAAGGGTGGTGGAACACGTAGCATTTCGGGGAGATTAGCAGCCCAGTGACAAATATCCTCTTCTTCGGGCAACTACTCACCCAGAAATGCCTTCCTGCCAGCTAAAATGTGAATCGCTGGTGGGATGGCACTCTGATCTCTTCAATTTTCCAAAGTCGCCCCGAAGTTTCCTTTTGAGGCAACTTTGGAAAACGAAGTGATCCAAGTGCCATCCTGCCGGCGATTCACATTCTTGCCACGGGAAGGCATTTCGGGGAGATGAACTGCTGGGTGACTAATGTCCCCAGAATGCTCCGTGTGCCACCACCCTAAAGAGAACAAATCACTAAAAGCAGTTCCATTGATGCAACCCCATGGTGCCTGCCTTGGGTAAGAAATATATTATGGCAACTTCCCTTATACTGATACATAAATAAGATATTACATATAGCATCTTTCAAGAACACAGACTCCTTTAACTGACTTGCGAAGACAAAATATTGACGTGTACACTACAATTCCAATGGGCAAAGTTTTCTTAAACCTTAGAGGTTATGCTATCCTTAGAAGATCCAGGAAAGCAAAGAATACGGGGGTTGTTTACTAAAATTTTCAAATGTCTCACGATTTTCTTTAGAACCAGTTTGACCAAAATCCAATCCACATTTTTACTATATTTATCAATAAATTAACTCGAAAAAATCTGGTGCAGGAAAGACTCAATAAAATTTTGATATTACTGTACGAAACCCAGCACAGATCATGAGATCTTCCAGTTGTAAAAGGGATATCTGCCATTGACTTCTACATGACCATGGCAGGTTTGAGATAGAGTTCTTTTATATTCTGGCTTTAAAGCAGAAAAATTGGGATTTTTTTTGTCTGAAAAAAAATTGTGTTTTCACTTTTAAAACTTCGACCAGAAAAAAAAAAGGACTTCAATAAATAACCTCCTGCATGTTGGGCTAAATGGGGCATAACACGGTTTGCCTTGATCAGTGCTTATTCCTAGAATTTAGGAGATCTATTGTAGATCCCATAGAAAGAAAATGGAATTCTTTTCATAAATCCTAAAGACAACAATGTACACCAATGGCACACAAAGCAACCCATTATATCGAGATATCTTCAACCATAGGAAGATTTTTGCTCTAAATGTCATCCTCTGCATGTCGCACTCCCAAATTCCAAGCACAAAAATGCTAGTTCAAGGAAAGGGCATGGAGTATTTCAGTTCCTTTATTTCCGAAAACAGCAATTCAAGCAGAGATAAGATACTATTTTGATAGAGCTCTGAATCATCATAATTGATCCCATGTGTAAGTCATACTTGAATGCACACCCAGTCTGTTGAGCAAATGTTCACTAGATTTATGCTTTCATCACAGAGGCCACTGAAAGACAAATCTGATTGTATCAGATACACTTATTATTTTATGATTATTATTAACATGTATTTCTATAGCGCCAACATATTTAGTAGCGCTGTAAAGTAAATGTGATTATACATCTAACTCACATGAATTACATACACAGAACATAAGGAATTGCATACATCACAATCAATACCGGTGAGAAGGCCCTGTGCACGGTTATTCAGGACATTTTTTTTTTCATACTGGAATGAGTATATTACATGGATACTGTCAAGGGAAACCATGTTTTTTTCAAACACATCAGTTAATAGTGCTACTCCAATGGGAAGGTAACCAGATAGCAGCTCCCTAACACAAGATAACAGCTGTCTGGTAGATCTAAGAACAGCACTCAATAGTAAAATCCAGGTCCCACTGTGTCACATTCAATTATATTGAGAAGGAGAAACAACCGCCTGCCATAAAGCAGTTCCATTCTAAAGTGCTGGCTCTTTCTGAAAGCACATGACCAGGCAAAATGACCTGATATGGCTGCCTACACACCAATATTATAAATTGAAGGGAAAAAAAGTACACTTGCTGGTTTAGGAATTACATTTTATAGTGTAGAGTGAATTATTTGCAGTGTAAACAGTGTAATTTAGAAATAAAAAATACACCATAAAAATTGTGACAGAATCCCTTTAAAAATAACCATGCTAGGATTGTATATGAAATTGTAATGCTTCCAAAATTTTCATCCCTAGGCTGTAGTTCTGGCAAAACGCTTGGATTAGGGTTGGTATTTGCTTAATTAGCTCAACAATTAATTCAGATTACCATCTGTAAGGGCTCATGGGTAGAACAGTGAAAGACTAGGGATAATAGAGAGACATAATGGGATGAGAAATAAAGAATGAGGATTCCAAATAAATCCTGTTGGATTTAAGAGGATAGTATTGAAAGAGGGGGCTACCAGATTAAGCGGTGGATTACTGTATGTATATTTGTATTTGCATAGTGCTACTTATACACACAGTCCTGTAAATTATGGTTAACTGCCAGCATATTAATAAAGTGATTATAATAAATTGTGACGATTTCAGTGCAGACATTCAAATTTCAGGCGGAGGTTGAAAGTCACAAGTGTTTAGTTTAAAGGGGCTATGCATGTGCCAAAATGAGAAAGGAATCAAGCTGTGAACTGTTGCAGGGTTTGCTTCCCATCACATGCATCTCTTGAAAAGATAAGTGAGGTGTGAAACTGTCCTTAACCAGTTTTACATGTGTTTCTCCAGCTGGGGCGTAAAATGCCTCACGACTTCCAGTAAATCCCTCTAACTAGGCACATAAGGTGCGTACACGAGTTACCATTGCAGATGTGCAAGTGTTGAATGAATGCACTTTCACCACGTATAGGTGTCCCTGGTTAAATACATGATCCCACCTTAAAGGAGAATTCAACAACCCAGGGAAATGCCGCAAACTTTATACTTACCCCACGGGACACAGATTCAGGCAGTGGAGTTCCAAGCGGTCTTCAGTAAACTGCAATCTGTAGGTTTCAGACAACTCCACATGCGCCAAAACGGACGGAAATTGCCAACCTCCCAGTCAGTTTACTGAAGACCCGCAAGATGGCTGCATGCAACTCCACTGGCAGAATCTGTGCTGAGGGTAAGTATAAAGTATTGGGCATTTCCCTGGGGGGAGGAAGGAGTATACCTGAGTGGTCTACATGGGGTGGGGGGTACGGGTTTTTTTATGACAGGGTTGAATTCTCCTTTAAATCTCAACATATTATGTGGTACAACCTTTAAAATATATTTTACTGTATCTAGCTACTTACATATACTCTGAGGTGTACAGAACATCTAATAAAACAACAATTCAATCTAAAGGTGGATGAGACTAAAGGTGGCCATACACAGGCAGATTAAAGCTGCTGCTATCTGTCCTTTAGATAGATTTGGCAGTTTATCTGCCAGGGTATGGGGGCTTCCAGTGGAACTCCTCTATCGATATCTGTCCAAGATATCGATTGGGGAGGTTTTTTTTGGGATTGAGGACAGCATCCGCTAGTGTGGCCCTATGACCCATTGGCGCCATTCTCTTTGTGGTAATTCAATAGTTCAGCCCTGGGGACGAACATTCGGATTAACCCGGCATATCAAGGAAAGATCCACTGTTAGACAACCTTGAGATCCCCAAACAAGTGGATCTTATTGTGTATGGCCACCTTAACATGTCAGATCTCACTAAGATATAAGCAGTGGAAAAGCATAATAAAAAGCATAAAAACTTGCATATCAACATCAGGAACCCAAGAGGAATGTTGTACTCTAGTTAGTAAAGGAAGGCAGTCGCATGCACTAAGCACATCTCGGCATGATAGTTACTGTTATAAAAAGACAGTCAGCAGTAGCTGTGGCAAAGCATGTTTGGTGCTTTCTTTTAATAATGTGTGTGATACTAAACCCTTTTACTCAGCATGCTGTTAATTTTAATGAACAACTTGGCACTGAAGACATTATACCTCACGTATTGTATGTCATCCAGTACAGTTGGCCAGCTGTGCATATACATTACATTTACAGGCATTTATCAATGTTGCTAAAACGGATCTCTTGCTATGGTAACTTGGTTATTAAAACATGTCCCACCAAACACTAATATAAAAAGTCAAGTTGCTACAAAACCAAGGAGAACATTCTAACTAGCACGGATTTACAATGCAGGAATGGGGTGCATTACCCTGAAACCCCATTATCCAGAAAGTTACACAATGGCCATCTCCCATAGACTTCCTTTTAACCAAATAATCAACATTTCAAAAAATTATTTCCTTTTTCTCTGCAATAGTAAAACTTGATTCATCCTTGCTGGAGCAAAACCAGCCTATTTGGTTTATTTAATGTTTATATGATTTTCTAGCAGACTTAAAGTATGAAGATCTACATTATGGAAAGATCCATTATCTGGAAAACCAATCCCATACCTGTATCTGAAATTAACACGATTGTTCAAAGTTAAAGGGATACTGTCATGGGAAAATATAATTTTTCCAAAATGCATCAGTTAATAGTGCTGCTCCAGCAGAAGTTTGCACGGAAATCCCATTTTTCAAAAGAGCAGGCAAATTTTTTTTTTTATATTCAATTTTGAAATCTGACATTGGGCTGGACATATTGTCATTTCCTCCTCCCCCCCCCCGTCCCCCCCAGCAGCCTAAGAACAAAACAATGGGAAGGTAACCAGATAACAGCTCCCTAACACAAGATAACAGCTGCCTGGTAGATCTAAGAACAACACTCAATAGTAAAAGTACGGCCTGCCAGAACGTAGTTCCAAGTCACATGACTGGGGCAGCTGGGAAACTGACAATATGTCTAGCCCTATGTCAAATTTCAAAATTGATTATAACAAAAAATCTGTTTGCCCTTTTGAGCACATATTAAATGATGTGTTTTGAAAAAAACATGTTTTTCCATAAGAGTATCACTTTAATTTCCCCACTTCTAAGCTTCAGAATAAAAAAAGACCAATTTACAACACCACTAGGGTAGAGAAGAATGGAACTTTGTTCTGGCATTATTTGAAATCATTTGTGGATTCTATCAAGGCATTAAAATGATGACCACTAAAAATAATAAGAAAATGCAAAACCAGTGTAAACATTATACCACATAATTCCACTTGCAGGGTTTAGAGATCTGGATATACAGAAAGGCAACATTAAGAACCTGAGGGAGGCTAGAGAAATACAAGTGTGTGACAATAGTGGGGTCCGTTCCTTCGGGTGTCATTATGTTTCCATTATATTGCTTTCAGAATTTCATAATTGTTCAGTATATTGTCCCTTCCAATGTTTCATGAAAGGAACTAGTTGTGCTTTTAAGTTTTAAAGAAAACCAGAATGACAATTTAATTAAACACAGCCGCAGAAAGTGATCTGTTTCTCGTATGAAACAAATTACAAGACAAGGAAATGTGTTTTGATGCCACTGCTGGGCATTCATTAATTTTTCAGAGGACAGTGACGTTGATGCATTATTTAGGTGTTTCTATTTTCCCTACTGAAACTTTCATAATAAACTATTTTACTAATCTTCCTACTAAATACCAATATCTTCAAAGTATTTGTAAATACAACACGGCAGTTCAAATTGAGGCATGGGGTGGAGCAGACCTCTGAAGCAGGGTCGTCAAAACTGTGGCCCAAGATGGATATGAATGCGGCCTAGCTTCAAACGCTTGGTTACCGAGGAAATGTCATGTTGCAAAGGATATGGGAGTAGGCAGGAGGGGGGGGGGACCATGCCCATTGCCCAGTTAGTATTATTAATAATAATAATAATAATAATAATAAGTCTATTTAATATCCAGGTGACCCATATTCCAGTGTATAGCTCCATCTGGTTATCCAACTGGTATTGTAGTTCTTTTCTGTGCATTTTCTTAACTTTTACAAATCAAAAGTGTTTGTGTATTTCACATGTGGGCCGAGACAATTTTTCTTTTTCCAATGTGGCCCAGGGAAGCCAAAATGTTGGACACCTCTGTTCTAAATGATGCACAATGTACTCCATAACCTCCTTTACATGGCATCATTTTATCTAATGTGGTCCTTCTCACTAGCATGATCAGAACAATTGACTGGCCCTCACCTTTTGAAAGCACTTGAAAAAAAAATCCCAGTTTCCATGGTAGTCAACCCCACCCCCCCTTGGGTAGGGCTATGGCCAAATCATTGCCGTTTTAAGTGCACTAAGACCAGTGTTTATTATATGACAAAGAATCAATGGATAATGCATAATGCTGTAACAATCAGCCATTGTCACCTGACAAAAATATGATTAGCTTTCAATGCAGATGATTCACTTGAAACTGATTAATTCACAAACCAAGCAGATGATGAACTGGCCAATAAATCATATATAGTTTTAACTGTCATTGCTCCTAAAATGCTTTGGTGGTGGTATTTTCCCCAAGCAAGATCAGGAATTAGCTCGTAAAGGGGATCTGAGTCACTAAAATGAGAATGGGGTCATATGCTCATTTCTACCAACTGCACAGGTATTTTTCAAGAATTCCCAAGCTTATTAGGTAAAAAAAAAAAAAAAACTACTAATTTATTGTAATATACCAATTTGTCCTGTCCTTCCTATCATAGACTATCAACCACTTTCTCCTTTTGACAATACAAAGCAATATTCTTCCTACACTTCAACATAAACCCATCATCTCACATGCTTGTCGGCTACGCTCTTGTCATGTCTGCAACTCTTTTTCTAGCGGCACCTCATGTCTGGAGCTCTCTTAAATATATGTCAAGCATCGTGTCTCCATACTTTGAACCACATTTATTCAGTACTTAGCGGAAGCTGCTTTTCATCTAGGGTAGGGGCAGACTAGCAGATTCGGGGAGATTTAGTCGCCAGGCAACTAAACGCCTCTTCCGCCCAGTCACAATTTCCCTGAACTGCCTTCTACCTGGCTTCTGTGTACTTCAATGATGAATCACCTGCACTAATTCACTCCCAGCACTTCGATTTCTGAAAATCGCCTGAAGTTTCCTTGTGAGGAAAAGAAAGTGCTGCGTGTGAATTGCCGCAGGCATCTTTCATTTTAGCCAGCACAAGACAGGGGGAAGGGGTTCGGGAGATTAGTCGCCCAAAAGAAGAGGCAATTGTTGCCGTTGTGTAGACCTAGCTTTAAGTAACGTTTCTCTGCCTGCACACATTGCTGTTTCACAAGCCAGTATTTATGTATCTATAACCTGGGTTTACCATTCGATTTGGAAAAACAAATGTATGACAGCCTAGACTGGAGTCTCCTGAAGACACTGTTGTGACTATAAAGAATGTTTTAACTTGTGGGTATGTTTTAGACAAACACAGTGTAATTTGTATTCATTTATACACTGAGAACTAGTGAGATGTACAAGGCATTCTATCAAACACAAACACATTTTAATTGGCATTTCTAGATCACAATGTACCCTGGCTCCTCTTCTAAAACCTGGTGGGTTCATTCTTGCAAAGATACAAAAGGCTGCATTCTGTCCCTATTATGAATGTGCAATTATTAGCTATATACTCCAGCAGATAGTTAGGTAATGCTCAGAAAGAGCATCAGTAACACATTGCTCCACATTTACATGATTTATATGCTGTGTACAATGAAAGCTTTTCCCCAATGGCATGTGAATTTAATTACCACCATAGCTTGTGCATCAACAGAGACTGCATTTACCCCTGCAACTTTGAAATCCAAAAACTACATTATACTAGTGTTGAGCGAATCTATACGGTTTCGCTTCACAGAAAAATTTGCGAAATTCGTGAATTGGCGAAAAAATTTTGAAACGAGTCTGATCATGTTTTTGACGGTCGTTTTCGGCGTGTTGCTTAATTTTCGGCACGCATCACTTTTTTTTTCTGCCAGTGAATTTTCAGCAGGTGAATTTTCGCTGGCGTTTCGCGAATCGCGGGAATTCGCCGTGAACTTGCACCTGGCGAATATATTCGCCTGTCACTATTTAGGATTCATTTGTTGCTGCCATTATAAGTTGTCTTGTCACCTGACCTGAAGGCTGGAAGGTTGTATAAGGTGATTTTAAGCAATTCCTTTGCAATCTAGTTTTTAGGATGAAAACATTTGTAAATGATTCAATGGACAATAAATCTGAGTAAGTGCAACAAAAGTAGAGGCTCTGTGCAACATTGAGATGGATGTGCTAATTCTATAATCACAAGCTAAACTTAGTAGCTAGTCATTTTACACACAGGATGTTTAGACCCTCTTTGTAGTTCAAAATTGTGATCTAGAACACCGTTATAAAGCTCTAAATAGCTAAGCAAGCACGAATTCTCTGCAATTCTGATCCTACCTGGTCTTCACACTGGTCGTTCAAGTACTGCTGCTCATGGGGGGCAGCCTCTCAGTTTGGGACCCTCCTGTTAGCTATCCTGCCCCATGAAGCAATGAATGCAATCAATTCTTCCATTCAAGTGGGACCCTCCCTACCCATCATGTAATAAAAACTTTCAACTCTGGTTAAAAGAAATATCATCATCATCAACATGTATTTCTATACATATAATGTTACAAATTTGTTTCCATATCCCCCCATTATAGTTCTCTTATAAATATTGCAACATCATCAGCCTATTAATGAAAGTAAGCTACATCGTGTTTAAATAAATCCAATTATTTGCTTCCTGTTATAAATATGTATAAAGCTTGTATAACAAATACAGAGTCCAATGTAAAAGAGTCAGTTTTTTTGTATCAGTGACACACATGCAATAGGCATGGTATGAAATGCACAGTATTTCACCAGCATAATGGTTTGTTTCAGCCAATCGTTTAATAGCCAATGAGATGAATGGTTTCCTGCAGCAGCAGCAAAATATACAAGATACTTTCTCTTGTAGCCAATGGGTTTGCAGCAGATCTTGAAGCTCTCTAGTAAACATTAAGGCATGCAATCTTGTTGCTATAACAACTCACCCTTTCCTATTAAGCTTTACCTTTATTATTTCATCAGGATAAGAACAAAGCACTATGTCCCATGCCTTTTTAGAGATTTTCAATAGGCAGCCCATAGGCTATTGGTAAAGTGAAACTCCCAGAAGCCTTTTTAGGCCAATATTTATAGAACAGTCATTTAATTCTGAAAGTATCTTAAAAAAAAAAAAAAAAGATTCAGTGTGCATGTTTTATAGTAGGACAATGTTTGTTTGTTCAGACAACAATTAAACAAAATGAACTAAACAAACCTTCATTAAAAAAAAAAAAAACCTTACCCTCCATAGACCCACCTCCCCGCCAGCATAGCTCTTACCCTGAGCAAATGCCCCTAACATTTTAACTCACCCCTCGCAGCAATTTCAAGCGTTGGAGTTCAAGGCAGCCATCTACTTCTTTATTGGTAATCTTTGTGTCTTCTTCCGGGTCTTCGGAACTACACATGCAACGAAACACCGTTCTTTATACGAAGATTACCGAAGAGAAGATGGCTGCCTTGAACTCAGATGCCTGAAACTCCCACAAGGGGTAAGTAAAAGGTTAGTGGCATTTGCCTGGGATAAGGGTAGAGTAATTTTTTTTTAATAAATGATTCTGTTCTCCTTTAAAGGGATACTGTCATGGGAACATTTTTTTTTTTTTTTTTTTTAATGGTGCTGTTCCAGAAGAATTATGTATTGAAATCCATTTCTCAAAAGAGCAAACAGATTTTTTTACATTTCATTTTGAAATCTGACATGGGGCTAGACATATTGTCAATTTCCCAGCTGCCCAAAGTCATGTGACTTGTGCTCTGATAAACTTCAAGAGTGATATCACCCCCTCCCTTCACTCCCACCCCCCCAGCAGCCTAACAACAGAACAATGGGAAGATAACCAGATAACAGCTCCCTAACACAAGATAACAGCTGCCTGGTAGATCTAAGAGTTCCCTCCTAAAGTGCTGGCACAAGTCACATGATCGGGGCAGCTTGGAAATTGACAAAATGGCTAGCCCCATTTCAGATTTCAAACCTGAATATAAAAAAATCTGATTTCAGTGCAGCACTATTAACTGATGAGTTTTGAAAAATAATTTTTTTCACATGACAGTATCCCTTTAAATGTCCCCTGTGTTGCATACAGATGCCAGTAAAATAAACATTTGCTCCGTATAAAAAGGAGGCGAGAATGTCATGGGCAGCTCTGGTTTCCTATGGAAATTCTTACGGTTACATGAAAGCTTACTAGAATGATTTGCAATTCTGAAGCAAGGTTTGAGTGGGTTTTCAGCAAGACCCTTATCCAGCTGTTTGGGAGATGGAAGTTGTGCGCATGCAAATCAACTACACACTTCTAGTGTTATATATAATGTTATCTCAACTGAAATAGCTCTCGGTGCTGGTTATCTGGCTGAGGGGTGCTCAGTATGTGTATATCAATACAGATATCACTTTGGGACAAGCTAATCCCTAGTGGCACCCTCCATCACTGTCCAATTACAGCCTTGCAATTAGGGGCAGCCGACCTACAGTCATTGGTCTTCTCAATCTCTTAAGGTGGCCATACACGGAGAGATCCGCTCGTTTGGCGATGTCGACAAACGAGCGGATCTCTCCCCGATATGGTGGGCGATATCGGGCTGATCCGATCGTGGGCCCTAGGGCCCAACGATCGGATCATAACTGGGGCCATGTGGGCGGTCGGATTGTGGGACCGCATCAATGAACAGATGCGGCTGTGATCCAACGGGATTTTTAATCCTGTCCCATTGACATCTGGCCGACTTTCAGGCAGATATCGTTCGGTAAAGCCCATCGGAGGGGCCGCATACACGGGCCGATAAACTGCCGACTTGGTCTGTCAGTAGCTTTTATCGCCCGTGTATGGCCAATGGACCAAAGCATATTCTAATGATATAGGTCTAGATAACAGTTTAGCTGTTTATTTAAAAGCCTTCATGCAACTATTTAACTTTGTTTGTGTCAGTAAATGGGGCTGATGCACTTATAGTACTTATATAGAGTAAAACTCCCCAAATGGGCCAGTTTACATTCCCATCAGCAGCATACAGGAGACTATGAAACTGGGACCTTTAGCAGCCCTGGGTACCACTATATGCATGGCCCTTTGATTGCCAGAGAAAGACAGGTTATGTTAGATGATTGCAGGGTTGGAACACAGAACACAAATGCATGGACTTTATATAAAGGTATATTGCCATGAGAATTTTTTTTTCTTTCAAAATGCATCAGTGATGTTCCAGCAGAAACCTGCCCTGAAATGTTTCTCAAAAAAAGCAAACAGATTTTTTTATATTTCATTTTGAAATCTAACATGGAGCTAGACATACTGTCAGTTTCCCAGCTGCCCCAGTCATGTGACTTGTGCTTTGATAAACTTCAGTCACTCGTTACTGCAAGTTGGAGTGCTATCGCCCCCCTCACTTTCCCCCCAGCAGCCCATCAGCAGGACAATGGGAAGGTAACCAGATAGCAGCTCCCTAATAAATGATAAGAGCTGCCTGGTAGATCTAAGAACAGCACTCAATAGTAAAATCCAGGTCCCACTGCAACACATTTAGTTAACTTGAGAAGAAAAAACAACAGCTTGCCAGAAAGCAGTTCCATCCTAAAGTGCTGGCTCTTTCTCAAAGCACATGACCAGTGATGACTGCCTACACACCAATATTACAATTTACAACTAAAAAAAAAATCCACTTTCTGGTTCAGGAATGACATTTAATATAATAGAGTGAATAGTTTGCAGTGCGATTTAGAAATAATAACATCATAAACATCACGACAGAATCCCTTTAGTTGTCTTTGCATCATAGATGAATTAGCTACATGCAATTCAGTAGATCGTGGGTCTGAAAGGTTTCATAGAAAGTATAGACAGGGGAGTGGGAGCTGCAAATGCCATGGTACTTACCACTCTGCCTGAAAACCTCTCGACGGCTCGCTTGACTTTGCCATAGGTGCCCTTGCCCAGGGTCTCTTGCAGCTCGTACCTGTGCTTCAGGTTGTGCTTGTGATGGTGCCGCTTCACCCCGTGTAGATTGACCAGAGCCCCAGCTGCTGCGTCTCCCTCCTCCTCCTCCTCCTGCATCTGCTCTGCTGTTAGCCCCACAACTGGGCTCTTGTCATGAGCACTTGTCATGTCCCCCCAGTGAGAAGCGCCCACTCTCTAGTGCGAAGCAGCCACTGTCGCTCGTCTCTTCCTATCGCAGCTGCGCATTTGGCAAATGAAGTCGCTAAACCCACCGTCTCCCGTGGGAGATCGGCGGCGGCGGTGGGGGTGGTGGTGGTAACACAGGCGATGCGATTGAACGTACGTGTGGCTGCACACTCCACACAATGCGCGATCAGACACGCTGCGCGACACTCATTGACTAGCGCTGAGGATCCAACCAAGCGTAGGGTCACGGGGGGATTCCACTCTATAGTCGGCTTCCGGCGTTTTTCAGTGCAAGCGGAGAGCACAGTCCGTCTGTAGCTCCATTCAGCTTTTAAGCCCGGCAGTATGTGGGGGGCAGCGCTCCTGAGGGGGGTCGCCGAGGGACAACAGGGCGCAGAGTTAACGGAGAATAATTCACCTCTCTAGGTGCCCCCATGTTCTTCCCTTTCTCTGCGTGTCAGAGGCGCCCAAGCTGCAGCAGTTTGCGATGTTGAGTGAATGCGAGGCCCTTTCATCCCCTGCTCTTTCCTCTTGTTTAAAGGGAAAAGCCCATGTGGGTGGGGCGTCACCTCATACTCCTCCCCCTCTCTCTCTCTCATTGCTGGCTGGGCTGGACTGGAGCAGGAGATGGGGTCAGTCAGCGGGGCACAAGCGCTACTACAAGGGAAATGCCGCCCCAGGACTCTCCCATGAGCTGTAGCACCCACACTTCTACAAAGCCTTCCAACAACAACGCCACCAACAACCTAGAGTTTCCTCACACAAAATGTAGGGTAAGCCATTCAGAGATTCTAGTAGCAGCTATTTGTTGTGACTACTAAATGCCAAAACATACCCTGCCGCCATTACAACGTACTGGTAATTTCCTCTGCTAAAACACGCATAGTGTCTTAGTGAAGTAAATTATCACTTTTGTCTATTTTGTATCTGTGATAAGTAGCTGCTACTAGTAACTCTGTGTCTTGACTCTTAGGCTAGTCCACACAGAATGATACAAGGCAATTTTCAGCTACTTAGGAAAACGCAGCGCTGCGCTTGAATAGGCACAGACGACTGTACATTTTAGCGGGCTCAAGAAACGGGTAAGCAATTCAGGAAGATTAGTCGCCCAAAATAAGCAGCGATTGGTCGCCGGTCAACAAATCTCCCCGAATCTTACCGTGTGGACTAGCCCTTATGGCAGGGGCACATGGGCAGATTTGGGGAGATTTAGTCGCCCGGCAACTAAGCGCCTCTTCTTCGGCGTGACACTCTCCCCGAACTGCCTTCCTGCCGGCTACTAAATCGCCAGCAGGATGTAACTCGCAGCACTTCATTTTCCGAGGTCGCCAGAAGTTGCCTCACGAGGAAACCAGGCGAGTTTGGAAAACAAGCACCGCCATCCCAATAGTGATTTACATTGTAGCCGGCGGGAAGGCAGTTTGGGGAGATTGTCGCCCGGAAGAAGAGGCAAATAGTCTCTCCGAATCTGCCTGTTGCGCCTGCGCTTAAGGTAGCCATACACAGGCAGATCTGCTAGTATGTCGTCAAACGAGCAGATCTCTCCTCAATATGCCCATATTGAGGTGGGCGATATCGGGCTGATCCGATTGAGGGCCCTAGGGCCTAATAATTGACTCAGAATGGAGGCTATACGGGTGGTTGGATCAGGGGACCACATCAATGAACAGATGCAGCCGCCATCCGACAGGTTTGTTTTACCCTGCCCGATCAACATATGGACGACTTTCAGCCAGATATCAATTGGGAAAGCCTGTCGGAGGGCCCTACACATGAGCCGTTAGGATGCTGACTCTGTCTGTCGGCAGCTTTTATCGGCCCTTGTATGGGGGCCCTTAGGGCAGAGACAGACAAGAAGATTTGGGGAGATTTAGTCACTCGGCGACAAATTGGCTCTTCTTCGGGCAACAAATCTCCCCGAACTGCCTCCTTGCTGACTAGAATCTAGGCTGGCACTAGGATCATATCCTGTCTGCCGAAAATGCATTAAAGTTTAAAAAACGCTGTCGACTTTTCCTTATTTAAGCGGGATTGCCTGCAAAAGTCCTAACTTTTTGGCTTAATATTTTTCCCCAGACACTTGAGAACATATGGAACATTCATTTTACGGTGGGTTTATGGGTAGGGTATAATATTATCTCTTTTGTATTCAATAAGATTTCTTGGACATCCCTAATAAAAAGTGATAACTTCAACTTCAAGCATTTGCACCAACATCTCCAATAAAGACGTCCACCCTATTCAAATTGACCTAAGTGTAAGATCACTAGCATATTTTTGCTAGGCATAAATGAACGCTAGCGCATCTTTGCTATGAAATGCACACCAGCGCTCAGCGCCAAGGAAACAACTTTGCATATTAGTGAATTAGAGTAGTGGTAACAATTTTGCACTTAGTGAATCTGCCCCTGAATATAATGGTTGCCATACATGGCCAGATTAAAGGAGACAATTTGTGTAAAAAAATAAGAATATTCCAGTGCATTATACTCATTTAGATGTAGAACATTTATGCTTAAAAATTTAGTGTTTCAGGCTGATCTATTGAATATTTCTGCAAAAACCCAGCTCATTACACTGTAGGACAGGCATTAATCAGCAGCTAGTAGGACCTGATAGGGAACTGAAGCCTGTTTGTGATTGTGTGACTGCAGGGCTGTGATTGGCTGTCCCCTTCCTACTATGCTTCTGGCAGGGACCGTTGGGGTACTCCCCACTCATTTGAAACAGGGACTAGTGAATATCGATAGGGAGCTTCAATAAGGGGGCTATTTTTACAGATAATATTAATTTTTAGCTCCATGTAAAAGCAACACCATTTATTACTCATAATTGCCTACAAAATAAAATTTTGTGCCTATATGTCTCTTTTAAAGCTGCCTATATCAGTCCTTTAGACCAATTCGGCATCTATATGCCCGTGTCTGGGGCTTCCGAAGGGTCTCCGAGATCAATACCAGACCAAGAATCATCCAGATCAGCTAGTTGATGCAGTCCTACAATCTGTAGGCGCCATTTTCCTTTGCGTAAGCCAATTGTTATTGCCCTGCCTTTGGTGGGCATATCAAGGAAAGATCAGCTTGTTTGGCAACCTTGTGTAAGGCACACTACTGCCACCTTAAAGGAGAAGGAAAGGCTAAGAGCACTTGGGGGTGCCAAATGTTAGGCACCCCCAAGTGATTGTATTGACTTACGTGTAACCCCAGGCTGGTGCTCCTATAGGCAGAAAACTGTAGAGCGATCCACTTCCGTCTTCTTCATTCTTCAAATTTCCTGGAAAAATCGCATGCGCAGTAGAACGAAAAAGCCAACTTTTAATCTATGGTTTTGCTCTACTGCACATGCGCGAAGGAGGAAGATGGAAATAGAACACTCCGTGGTGCTCACTGGTATAACGGGCCAGTGCAGTTACAGGTAAGTAGATACAAACACTTGGGGGTGCCTAACATTTGACACCTCCAAGTTGCACATGGGACACTGACAGTCCTCACATCTAAAAAGCTTTTGGTACCAAGGGTTGCCTGTCACCACTCAGTGAGCCCCAGTACAGTGATTTATAGTTATGGAGCAATAACGGGCACACAGGGCTGCTCTGCTTCCTGGTTTCTGGGAGATGCAAGGGGCTGCTTACAGTTACACCAGAATTGTGCGTGAGGATACCCAGTTGCTGAAAATGAGTACAAAACTTGATAAGTATTCTGTTTTTTTACATGACAATGTGGTGAGTTTTGTCAACATTTTTTTTACCTCATAATAAATAGGCTCCTCTGTACATCCAGGTGGCATACTGCCCTCAAAATAAAAAGTCTTTATGAGCTGTCTTCGAACAACACAATGCTGAATAAAGGTAGGCAGCAATGACTGATCTAAAATGATTTTGTGGGAAGATAAGCAAGGACTAAGGGCTACTTCCTTTCTAACAAGATCATATCAGTCCTGTCTTAATAAAAGTGTCCCAAGGATGATGAAGGTGTGCAATGTGCATATATTTGTTGTCTACAGAGAAACTACAGCATCAGTTTGCTGGTGGGTGGCAGAGGGTCTTGCTAGAAGGCAAGAGAAATTTACTAGGCAGGTTTGCCATATGACCCTTTTTTATGGAGGCATTTTATTGCCAATAGATTAGCTGCAATAGTGCAAGCTAGCATGCTATATTTATTCTGTAGAATGTTTTACCATACCTGAGTTAAAAGCTCTAGAACAGGGGTAGAGAACCTTGGCTCTCCAGCTGTTAAGGAACTACAAGTCCCAGAATGCAATGAAGGCGTCGGTCATGATTCATAAAGGCAAATGCATTGTGGGACTTGTAGTTCCTTAACAGCTGGAGAGCCAAGGTTCCCTACCCCTGCTCTAGAAGTTCTCTCTATTTCTTTAGGCTAGCAGCTGCAGTATTAGCTTGGTGTGATGTCACTTCCTGCTTGATTCTCTCCCTGCTCTGGGCTCAGATTACAGCAGAGAAGGGGGGGAAGAGGAGTAAACTGAGCATGCTCACGCCCCAGGGCAAGAAGGTTTATGCTGAAAACAGGAAGTCTGAAACAGAAGCCCATGTGTACATAATAGAATGAAAGAAATTGTGTTTATTTTTACAGAGCAGCATTACTTTGAGGGTTTACTGGTATAATTGGATGGCTTACTTAGTTATAACCTTTCCTTCTCCTTTAAAGAAGAATCCAACCTATAATGAACCCCCCTCCTGTGTGCATGTTCTGTGCTGTTTCAAAGCTAATTTACATTTCCCCTTAATAATGCCAGAAATGCAGCCTGCAGGGTTCCCCTGTGATTCTGGGGTTCATTTTCGAGTCTGGACCTGGGCTTATGGCAGGTATTGTGATAGAATTGGTTTAAACTTCATGGCAAGGCAAGCAAGATGATAACACCCGCTAACAAACCCTATATAATTAAAGGGAGACTGTCATGGGAAAAATGTTTTTTTTTCAAAACGCATCAGTTAATAGTGCTGCTCCAGCAGAATTCTGCTCTGAAATCCATTTGTCAGAAGAGCAGATTTTTTATATTTCATTTTGAAATCTGACATGGGGCTAGACATATTGTCAGTTTCCCAGCTGCCCCAAGTCATGTGACTTGTGCTCTGATAAACAATCACTCTTTACTGCTGTATTGCAAGTTGGAGTGATATCACCCCCTCCCTTTCCCCCACCCAGCAGCCTAACAACAGAACAATGGGAAGGTAGCTCCCTAACATAAGATAACAGCTGCATGGTAGATCTAAGAACAGCACAGTAATAAAAACCCATGTCCCACTGTGACTCCTTCAGTTACATTGAGAAGGAAAAACAACAGCCTGCCAGAAAACAGTTTCCTCCTAAATTGATGGCGCAAGTCACATGGCATGGGGCAGCTGGGAAATTGAAAAAATGTCTATCCCCATGTCAGATTTCAAAATGAAATATAAAAAAATCTGTTTGCTCTTTTGAGAAATAATTTCAGTGCAGAAGTCTGCTGAAGCAGCACTATTAACTGTTCACTGTTTTCCCGTGACAGTATCCCTTTAATGATCTTTATACAGGAAAACTACAGGAAAATATTTTCTGAATCCTTCAGAGAATAAGGAGCATTATGAACTAAAAATTTGCATGCAACAGAAAATAACACTGAAAAAGTCTGCATGAAAAATCTAATGTGTTTTGTAAACGTGGGTCATTCTGTTATGTTGTTAACCCCTTCCATCTTGTTTTCTAAGGTCTACCAACTGTTAGAACCCAGGTCCCTTAACACATAAAATGCACAATCTAATTATCACTATAATAACACTTGCAATAAGAGCCCGAGCCATGGTTCTGTGGAAGCTATCATACCAAAGATAAAATACTATACCAGGGCTAAAATAACTTTTATCTCCAGAGGACACATGAAATCACTATGCAGAACTCTGTCATAAATGTGCCTTCTTTTTTCACATTTGGGAAAGCAAACAACCGGTAAGCCCTATAAATAGAACAGAGGAGAGGTCATTAATCAGGGCCCACACTAGTGTTCCACATGTTTGAGTCACCAGGATATAAAATGACCATTTTTTAATCATACCCTATATAATCAAGCACCATGTTGTGTCTGGGTGGGGTTAATTCAGCAGTATATGGGAATTGTTAGACTGTTGGTTAATCATCCCCCATAAAATGAACCAACATGATTGCTTTCAAAGGGGCTGAGCAACTGTAGATCAGTCAAGAGCAGGTCAAAAGTATCATTATGCCCATGTTTATAACAGCAACAACAAATATTCCAGATATTAGAGAGGAATTTCAGTAGCTTTTAAAAACACTCTCATCATGTAGATAGGCAGTCCCCAACCTTTTCTTACCCCTGAACAACATTCAGATGTAAAAAGAGTTGGGGAGCAACAGAAGCATATAAAATGTTCCTGGGTTGCACAAAATAAGGGCTGTGATTGGCTGTTTGGTAGCCCCTATGTGGCCTGGCAGCGTACAGCAAGCTCTGTTTGGCAGTACACCTAGTTTTTATGCAACCCAAACCTACCTACAAGCCAGAAATTAAAAAAGAATCACCTGCTCTGAGGTCACTTGGAGCAACATCTAAGGGCTCCTACACACGGGCGTTTTTACCTGCGCTCTCCTGCGTTGCGTTTTGCTGCGTTCAAATGCAGGGGAGCGCAGGTATAGATGCACTCAATTATTTTCAATGGGGCTGTACTCACACGAACGCATGTGAGCGACGAACGCAGGAAAAATGCAGCATGTTGCGTCTGAATCTGCGTTCGGCGCTTACACGCGTCTCGTGGGTACAACCTCATTTAACAAAATGAGGTGCGTCTAGACCTGCGCAGGTCCTAAGGGGTTGGTGAGCAACACGTTGCTCACGAGCTGCTGGTTGGGTATTACTGATTGTAGATAGAAAAAATCTTTTAAAATACCTTTAAAATTTTCAACTTTATAAACTATCCAGTGATCCCTTCCAGTCAGTGTCTGTATTACAGATGAGTACTGTCCTTACTCATTCCTTAGAAATGCAGTATCACAGGGTTATTTCAACATTAGATAATAACGGCTTTGCTCACTGACTGAGAGATCTACTGTAGTTCCCTGTCAGGTCCACTGAGCAGCTGACATTGCTGAACAGCCCACAGAGCTTCAATCTGAAGGGTGCACATGCAGATCCAGTCAGCGATTAATACATCAAATAATCAGATAAATAAAAGAAAGCAAATCTGACAATACAGGAAACTGTCACCTCAAAGAGGTGGAAGTATCTTTAAATGGTATTCAGCCTGTAGGACACCAGCTTTCCTTTCACTATTACACTGTTCTGCTGTTGGTGTGAGGCTGAGATCTGCAGTTTCACAATAGCAGGAAGTCGGAAGTCTAGACGGAAATTCCTGATGTATCTAATGAAAATATCTACAAACCATGATGCAATATCATATGTCATTTGGACTATGAACTATAATAATCCCCAGTTAGGCACAGGGCTTTCTTTGCCTTACCTAAGATTGTTATTATTATTATTATTATTATTATTAACATTCATTTATAAAGTGCCAACTGCCAACATATTTTGAACACTGTATCCAGCTTATTCTCTAGAAACCCACAAAGTCCATATGATTTATAAAAAGAGAACTGCATTGATATAATCGTTAATCAGAAGAAAATAACGGCCGGGAATGCAGATAAAATACTTTAATGTATGTATGTATGAATGGCTCACAATCAGAAGCTAATCCACTGATATGTCCCCTAGTCAAGACAGCAGCACAATGGTATTCATTGGGGATAGCAAAGTTAATCTTCTAATTAACAAACTTACATTCAGAGTTTCCAATAACAACAGCATGTGATTCATTATTAGGTTATATATGTCACACCATGCAGGACAATATTGTTTTGAAAAACAAAATAGTAAAGGGGGTTTGGTGTAGGGTGGAAAAATATGCAGTATGCTACATTTTTTAACAAGCCATTCACACATTAGCAGTAACACCCCTCTTTTCACTAATGTAGATGGAATTATTGAATTGTTCTTACATAAATTAACCCTATGATAGCTTTTAACGAATGCTGATTGGTAGGCAAGCCAGGGGCACACACTATAAAGACTTGCAAGCCTGCAGCTGCCCCATCCATTTACTCATTAACCAGTTGATGGGACTTCCCTAAGGTGATCAAAAGCCAAGGTTTAATATGGAATTTTTTGTTTTAAAGCTAGTAACATTCACTGTTCACAAACCAGTAGGTTTCTAATGTAGGCTTGAAAAAACGTACATGCTTAGCGGTTTTGTAGTTGTACCGTGCAATGTTCTCCTGTCAAGCTGGACTCCATCAGTCTTATTCAATGGGGTAAGGTGAACAGGAGGTTAACAAAGCCACGGATGGAAAATCAAAAAGGAAATTTTATTGCCAAGTTAGCCTAAAAACATGAACAATCTAAAACGAAAGAATAAATATTATATAGTCCCAAACACAATCTATATAATTAAAGGGGATGATAAAGTGCCAGAATGAGGCATGAAACGCGTCAGGTGACTAGACACACTATAGTTTAGCTAAGGTTCTCAAGATGGATGCCTGTTCATGTTTTTAGGCTAACTTGGCCATAACGTGTTCTTTTTGATTTTCCATTAATGGCTTTGTTAACCGCCTGTTCACCTTACCCCACTGAATGTTTCTAATGTAACATGACCATATTAGAAAAAATATGTTGGAGTAGGGTGACCTTTGAATGGTTCCAAAAGGTGTTAATAGTAGGGTGGTGGTTATCTGAAATCTGTATTGATCTGGATATTATCATGATAAACTAATTATCACCTCCCACAGGCATCCTATTGTGCTTGTAATCCCATTCCAAGATGCCAGAAGAGAGAGCATGGTTTAGCAACCCAGGAAGTTGGCTTGACATCTCCACGGACAGGACCAGCCGACAGCTACCTGGGTTATTGCATAACCTGTAATGAGATATATCATATATCAATTCCAACATAAAGTAGGTAGTCCCTGTACTAAGCACATTTTTGTTTCTTGAATATTTGAGGATGCAGTGGACTTTTAGGGTAGGGACAGACAGGGAGATTCTGTCGCCTGCTAAAAACGCCAGGCGACAGAATCTCCCCGAATCTCCCTGTCTGTCCCTACCCTTAAGAATTCTGACATTGAAAAATACTAAAAGTTTTGGGGGGCAACAAAGGATGGAATGTATGCCCAATGTACCACCTGATTGTTGTCCTGCTTGAAAGTTTGAATTAGGGTGCATGGGAGAGAGGGGCATTTAGCAATTGAGTTAATGACAATATGATCACATATTCTTTCACCAAATGATAAAAATAAATCCCTCTGCAATCTACTGGACCAGAGTCATGAAAATTCAATTATTGTAGCGCTTGCCAGGATCAGGATGTATTTGGGGACTATATAATATTTATTCTTTAGTTTTAGATTATACCCAACTTGTTCCAGAAAAACAAAATATACCATTTTAAAGGGCCACTCCACCAACCATTAAAGGGGTTGTTCACCTTTGAGTTAACTTTTAGTATAATGTAGAGAGTGATATTCTGAGACAATTTGCAATTGGTTTTCATTTTTTATTGTTTGTGGTTTTTTTATTATTTAGCTTTTTATTCAGCAGCTCTCTAGTTTGCAGTGTCAGCAATTTGGTTTCTAGGGCACAAATTAACCTAGCAATCCTGCATTGATTTGGATAAGAGACTGGAATATGAATAGGAGAGGACTGAATTGAATGATAATTAATAAAAAGTGGCAATAACAATACATTTGTAGCCTTACAGAGCATTTGTTTTTAGATGGTGTCAGAGACCCCCATTTGAAAGCTGCAAAGAAAAAGAAGAAAATTGCAAATCATTAAAAAACTAAGAAAAATAAATAATGAAGACCAATTGAAAAGTTTCTTAGAATTGGCCCTTCTACAATATACTAAAAGTTAACTTGAAGGTGAACCACCCCTTTAACTTTTGACATTATGTAAACAGCAATATTCTAATGTCCTTTTTTTTCTTTTTTTTTTTTTATGTAAAGATCTGTAGCTCTCAGGCTTGGAAGTGAAACTGCTGCCTGGTGGTTAATTACTCTAGCATGCAGGCAGCAGTGTGTAGACAGACTGAAAGATGAATAGTGGACAGAGATTAGGTATAATAGTTAAAAATAACAATTAAACCAAACCTTCATGTGTGATGTGAGAGATAAGGTGTATAACCACAGTGCTTGTTATAATATATTTAATGAAATTGTGTCCCCACCCCCATCGCTAAATTGTTCCATGCATTTTGTAAACAGAATTATTTTTGATTGTTATTGGATGTTCATACAACCATATAACATACAAAGGAAAGTAATAAAGGATACAGGTAGTCCTGGTTTTGATGTTTTGACATTGATGCTATATTCATAAAGATTAGAGTAGACTGAGAAATCTTAAAGAGGTGGTTCACCTTCAAGTTAACTTTTAGTATATTGTAGAAGGGACGATTCTAAGAAACTTTCAATTGGTCTTCATTATTTATTTTTCATAGTTTTTTAATGATTTGCAATTTTCTTCTTTTTCTTTGCAGCTTTCAAATGGGGGTCGCTGACACCATCTAAAAACAAATGCTCTGTAAGGCTACAAATATATTGTTATTGCCACTTTTTATCACTTATCTTTCTATTCAGTTCATCTCCTATTCATATTCCAGTCTCTTATTCAAATCATTGCAGGGTTGCTAGGGTAACTTGTACCCTAGAAACCAAATTGCTGACACTGCAAACTAGAGAGCTGCTGAATAAAAAGCTAAATAACTATAAAATCACAAACAATAAAAAATGAAAACCAATTGAAAATTGTCTCAGAATATCACTCTCTACATTATACTAAAAGTTAACTCAAAGGTGAACAACCCCTTTAAATCAGTTATGTCAATATATGGAGGAGGGGAGTTGCAGAGATCAGAACTGAACATGAGAGAGACTGATATAGGAAACAGCAGGCAGGCAACTTCGGGCGATTTCAGAAAGCGAACCGCCACGCGTGAATTACTGCAGGTGACTTTTCATTTCAGCCAGCGCGAGACAGGGGTAAGTGATTCAGGGAGATTAGTCGCCCAAAACAAGAGGCGATTAGTCGCCAGGCGACTAATCTCCCAGAATCGCCTGGTGTGGACTAACCTTTAAAGGGGTGCACAACATATAGTTTTGTGTTAAAACTGAAGCGATGTTGCTTGTGTTTAAATTTAATTACAAGATCTTGTGTAAGAAGAACAAAAAGTGTCATACTTTAATTGAGGCAAGACAATTTTGAGGGTTGCAGGGCAAATCAGATCACACCCATAGATCTGTTTGGATGTACATTGCTAGGTCTGAGATTCAATCATCACAAGATCATAAGCAGATTGGCTGCAGGGGATGGAAAAATTGCACTGATGTGATCAATGATTGAATTGTCAGTTCCCATGGCCTCACATCACACATGCCTGGAGTAACAATAGGGCTTTATAGAGCTGGCATCCTTAGATCGAGAAATAAATAGTTTGATGCCTTCTGCTCTGACTGTATAAAAACAAAAAGAAAGAGTCAAGTGTAAGCAGAGCAAGCAGAATTCTGTTTGAAGGTCTTGCATTGGTTGGACTATTGACCTTGGAAGTAGTTTTACTGTGAAGTGTTTCTATAACAGTTAATCTCTATGATTACTGGACTAGAGCTCCCACCAGACTTTAACCCATGCTAATATCCAGGAGAATATATTCTCAATGGAGTTGTTTCAAATAATATGGCAATTGAGGTGATATAATGCATATTGTTCCCTGTTGAACTGGATTATATGACTCGTTGGGGCCCACTCACTAACAACTGAATTGAGATCTTTTCCACAAATCTTGAAAAATTTGTGGTTTTCCTAAATATCTAAAAATTCAAAATTTATTTAGTGAAAAAAACATGAAAAACGTTAACACCAAACTTCAAGTAAAAGTTGTTGAGATGCTATAGAAATCAATGGGAATTATCTAAAAAACTTGAATTTCTAGAGGTTTTCCAGGATCGTTGTTCCATTCATACTACACTAACATATAGCAGAACCCCCATTTTAGAATTTTCAGGGGACCAGGAAAAAGTTATGTAAAATAACGGGAAAATTTTAAATCAGGAAATTTATTAAAGTAACTTTTTCTTCAAGTACTGAAAGGATATAAGTACAGGAGTCTGTTCTACTTTGATATACAATATACACTGTATTAATAACAAGCGTTAATCATTGCAGTGCTAATGTTACACTATGGGGGTGCAAGGCTCTCTGGCCCAAATTCATTATTGCAAGAAGCATCTAACGCTAGCGCTAATTTGCCAGCTTGACGTCAATTCGTAACTTCGGAAATTCACTAACACCGGCTCTGGCGAATTTACGCTAACAAAGTAACTTGCACAACTTCGCACCCTTACGCCAGGCGAAGTTGCACACTGACGAAGGATCGTAAATTCGCAAATTCACTAAGATGAACATTTTCCAGAACGTTCGCGCTTACATTAGACTTGACTTCGCCTGGTCAGACCAGGCTAAGTTCAATACAATAGATAGGAGGTTGAAAAAACATATAAACATTTTTCTAAGTCCCAAAAAAACGCTGGCATGTTTTACCATTGGAGGGTGGGGGGTTACCCTCCTTCCCCCCTACATTTCCTAACATATGGCAACACAACTATACAGGGGGCACATGTAGGGCAATAGGGCAACTTTATTTTATTTTATTAAAGGTTTCCTGGGCTTGTGAAGTGGAATTTAGTGGCTGTAACATATACTTGTATTCTGAGTTAAAGTTCCCGCAGTATGCAAATTAGGCTTCGCTAGTGTAACTGCGCTCTGCCTAGCAAAGTAACACTAGAGCAACTACGCTACCGTTCGCCGACCTGAACGTAAATTCGTACTTTAGTGAATTTGCATAGCGCTGGCGAAAATTCGCCTGGCGAAGTGCAGCAAATGCTAGCGAAGCCAATGTTGGCGAATTTTCGGATCTTAGTGAATTTGCCCCTCTGTCAGTCACATACACAACCTAAAACACTATGGGGTATATTTATCAAAGAGTGAAGTTAAGGGTGAAGTTCCACCACTAGAGTGAAATTCCGCTGCTCTCCATTCACTTCTATGGGATTTTTAAAGGCGTATTTATCAAAGGGTAAAATTTTACTTTCACCCATTGATAAATACGCATTTCAAAATCCCATAGAAATTAATTGAGAGCTACGGAATTTCACCCTAGTGGCGGAACTTCACTCTTTGATAAATTTACCCCTAAGTGATTGGTGCAGGATTGTATAAGAGGCAGACTAATTGGAATTGAACATTTACAGGCAGAACCATGGCAAAATACATATCTGGTCAGTATTTTTTTTTTTTTTTTTTAAAAAGCAGTTTTTGGGAGCATCAGGACAATAGTTTGATTTAAAATCTGGGAAAACATGACTTAAAATCAGGGAAATGCACCCACTGGTGCATTATAAATTGGTGGGACCACAAATAAAAAATGTAAAATGCGGGAAAACTTAAAATCAGGGGACTTAAAGGAGAATTTAACCCCGCCTTAGTGACACACGGGCAGATTCGGGGAGATTTAATGCCTCTTCTTCTGGGCGACAATCTCCCCAAACTGCCTTCGTGTGTCTTCCCATCAGCTATAATGAGGTGTCGCCTGCGCTAAGCACACGAAACGCTTCGTTTTCAGAAGTTTCCTCGTGAGGCAACTTCGGGCAACTTCGAAAAATTAAGCGCTGCATGTGGCTGCAAAGGCAGTTCTCCCCAAATCTGTTCTTGTGTCACTACCTTAAAGAGGGTAATTTTTAGCATGTGGTGTATGAAACACTATTATGGAAAGATACAAATAAACAAGGGCAACACCACATTCTTTCTGTATAACACATAGAGTGGGGAACTTATAGGCCCCGTGCTCCCCCAAACTGCTGCAAATGTGAGTCCTGTATTTGCATTTCCTGTTATTTCTTTAGAAGTTATTGAATTTTAGAAGATGTTATAAATAAGGCTGTATGATATCTGGCAAGCACAGGTACTTTTTACCACATTGTATGTATTGACAAACACATACAGCAATTATAGTGGCTGCATCTCTAAAGTTAGACTCTCAGAACTGAGTGGTACAAGTTTAAAAGAGCCTCAGATTCAGGCAAGTGAGAGGGCCAACAGTTTTGTCAACTAAATTATGAGACATACAATAATGCAAGTACAATAAATAAACAGCTTTCTACATTACTGAAACAGATATGATCTTATGCAGGAAGCATGAGCTGTGAAGGACTGGGATATTTGAATGATCAGATGCTTGCTGTGATGCAACATGTTGCTCCCTCAACAGATTCTGTTGCTCAGTGACTAGCAATGTGATATGGAACCTCTGTCTTCACCGTCATAGAAACATAGCAACCGAGCACAGCACCAACTTTATATTTGCTTGTATCCGTTTTGTGTCCAGAGAATATTTCCAAGTTAAAGACAATTTAATTATTAATTATTTATCAAACATTTAATGGATGCATTAGTGTGATATTGAGTCCATATGGAGTTACAAAAGGGGTTTAACAACGTTGTCATGTAATCAGTATTATTCTCTTATTAATTCATTTCTGCACCATTGCCATAATCTCTAATATAATGGCAGTACAGACTTTACCAGATAAGGAAACCCCATGAACAGAAATCTGCAGAATTAATGTAATCTGTTTTTCTGCCCAGAATTCTAATGCACTTGCATTTGCCACAGGCATTTCATTATAAACATTACAAGTTATATTTACAACATTTTGAGCATCACAAAGGCAGAGGTTGGATGTACACAATGCACAAAGAACTATATTCTTTTTCTATACATTCACTGCAAGGGAAAGAAGCGCCGGGTATATAGGTCAGTACTGGTCCTGATGTAGTAAAGAAGGGGATTGATGGCTATAAGGAATAAAAGACACCTGACAGTGCTAATTTATTATGTCTTTTATTCTGTCAGTTTGTCTGAGTACAACAAGGGTACTCACATGTCTGTGAGATTCTTCAAAGCTTAATGCTCAGTAAAGTCAAGCAAGTGTTATTTAATGGAGTGCGGTTGTGTTGAAGGTTATGGAGGATATTTAATTTTAACTTTGCAAAGTAAATAGTACACATGCTTCCAGTCATACCAAACTGCAAATAGATGTGGTCCTTTGTGAACGTACGGCCATCATTACTAAAGGTGTAAATAAACATAATGTGATAGTAGTGAATGTAAATCCCACTAATAAATACAAACATTTCCAAAGTTAATGTCGGGGGCAGAAAAGCAGTATGTGAATAGGTTTAATTAATGCTGGAATTGTTGGGAAAATGCTACATTGTGGGTGCAAATCCCGCACATGTGGACAAAAATGACACTTTAAGTGTAAGTTTAATTTTTCCATTTTTCCACTGTTAGTGAATAAGACATTTCAGTTAAAAGATTTTTTTTTTAAATTTATAATTGAAAACAACCCACCCATTGTGCATATCTACTAATAATAAAAAAAATTAGCATCTGTAAACAAGCAGGGCTGGACTGCCTTTACTTTAGAAGTAAACTAGATAAGTGACTTCTGCTGTGTGTATAACAGCACAGGAAGCATGCAACTCATTGAAAGAGCTTACTCACAAGGTTTTCTAATAAGTGAAGAATAAGGGGCAGATTTAAAAAACCCTCGAATTCGACCATGTGAATAGGCAGGGAAGTAAAAATTTTACCGCAATTCGATTGGTCGAACAATCGAATAGGAAATATTTGATTGATCGATAAATCGTTCGAACCGATCGATAAATCGTTCGAATCGATCGATAAATCGTTCAGATCGATAAATAAATCGTTCGAATCGATCGAATACTTCCTATTCTATCAAAAATAACTAAACCCAATTCGGTAGCTTTGATCTGGAAAACTAGGCAGTCGAATAAAAATTTAAAGTGGAAGTACTTCGACAGTTGAATAGTCAAATATTCGAATTACATTTTATTTATTTAATTTAATCGATAGAATTTTCAAAATTCACTGGTCGAAGTGGTCTTCAAAAACAATCGAAAATTCGAATTCTAATCTTTTTGAAAATTCGATCGAACTTCAAATCCTTCATGTGAATTTAGTAAATCTGCCCCTAAGTGTTTAATTAACTGTGATATCAAAAGGATCCCAGAACATGATATCATCAGAAAAAAAGCAAAAAAAACACCATACATAGTTCCTACATGTAAGAGAGCAACATGAGGAACAAATTATGGCATAAAGTCACATTTTCAACGTTATTTAGCAAGGGCTCAGACAAGCACCATCTGAAAAATTGCCTTGTTGATGGTGTAAATGAGAGTGCCTGTCAGTGGCGTAACTAAGAATTTCTAGTAACTAGACAATTTTTATATGGTGTCTAGTGATGGGCAAATCTGGGGCATTTCGCTTTGCCGTATTTTTGGGAATTTCCTGAGAAATTTGTGAAATTGCGAAAAATTTCCAAAACGTCGACAGCATCTCGTTTTAAACACAGACTTCCGTTTGGATGCTGCGCACATTCACGCTGACGTCCAAAAAAAATGGACGCTGGCATCCTTTTTTTTTTTCACTGGCGAATTTTCACGGGCAGTGAATCGCGGGAATTCGCAGAGAATTCACGCCAGGCGAATAAATTCGCCCATCCCTAATGGTTTCCCATCATCCAAACCATGAACCAGAGGATCTGCTTTAACAAACACAAATATTCATATTGTGCATCCTACTGTTTCCTATGGGAGAATAAACTTTTTGGAAAGCAAGGGAATAAATCATTGACCATAATGTTGAATTAGTACAGGGTTTAAAAAGGGTTTTTTTTTTAATAAACATTTTACTACTTTGTCTATGTTTGCATAACAAAATCCCCATTATGTTTTACATCTCTACTTAAATACAGACTTTCTAAAGCCTGAATGCAAAAGTAATTAGGCAAAATATTTGTGTGTGCAGAGATAAAGGGCAAGGTTGTGGTTGAGAGGTAAGAGAAATTGGGGAGAGTTTCAATTCAGACAAAATCATGTACAAGGGGGAAGCGTTTAAAACATATAGACAGACATTGATTGCATGCATTTTGTTCTTCAAGATCATTTTCCGCTTAAAGTTTATGGTGAATGAAACCTGCCATCCACCCCCGTTGTGACAGATGGAACAGCCAGACGAAATAATACATAAAATTCCCCATTGTATATCTAACTCAATCACTAGATATGTGAGAATGCTTCAAAAATAGAGGCTACTTCCACAATGAACTATCATAGATCCCAAGTGAAAACTTGAGCGAAAGAGGGCAAACATGACATTTGTAGTTTTTGTTTAACTTTAGATAACTTTGAGGATTAGATGTCAACACCATTAAGTTAAAGATGTTTAAGAGGAATGTATCCTTGCAAGAGATCCAGTGGTGGATTTGTAGTTTTATCCTTCCACTTGCTGTTATTTCTTAAATCTTGAAAACAGGACATGGAAGTTTTGGTTTACTATTGCTAACGATAAACACAGGTTGATAAAATGACACATTAGAAAAGTAAGCAGATAATGTTACAATAAGACGTTTTGGAAAATATTACGAGCGTTCTATTCTCTTAAGAGTTGTTGTATTTCTATAATGAGTTTTTACATTTTGGGTAAGATGTTCATTGTGACACATGGATTTAGCTAAAAAAAGGTAATTGTCCCTCAAAATGTGCTTGTTTTTTTGTAAAGAGGCTGTGCATTTATTAGTAGTCTTAGCATGACATTAGGGTTCATTTACAACCGCAAATGCAGTAGGCTAAATGCAATTTCAAGCTCAATCACCATAATTTTTACCCACAATGCAGCATTTCCCCCTATGATTCCAGTTTATTTGCAGGAATCATAGGGGGAGATGTGCCTGATGCAATTACAATAAAATTGATGAAGTTACACTACGGGGCAGATTTACTACGGGTAGAATTTTGAATGAAAAAAAAATTCGAAAATTCGACCAGGGAATAGTGGGGAATTTAAAAAATTCGAATTCGAATATCGAATTCAAATTTTTTTAGCGCAATTCGATCAAACGAACGATCGAATAGGGAAAATTCGATTGATCGATTGAATATTCGAATCGAATATTTGAATGATTTTTAGTGAATTCGATCTTAGGGAATGATCCCCATTTCGGTAGGTTTAATCTGGGGAAGTAGGTGATCAAATTTAATCGAATTCGATCAAATATTCGAATCCCTCATGTGAATATATGTGAATTTAGTAAATCTGCCCCTTACATTTCAGTGTGAATTGGATGCAATTGCACTGTAAATTCTGGTTGTCATTCCCTTGTTTGGTATGACAGTGACGTGTCCCTATTTTCAGGCACAACAGCACACAGGCCACTGTGGGAACTCTTGAGCCACTACGTGGTTTGGAGGCACAGTAACTCCAGTGCTCCCCTTTGTTAATAGGTGCAACTGCAGGGAATTTGAATAGGAGGCAGGCGGAAAGGAGCACTGCAGACCACATCTATGCAAGCAGGGCCGGATTTACCTAGCGGGTGCCCCTAGGCCAGCTGTCGTTTGTCACCCATGTTTCCTTCCTTTTATTTGCTCAAATTTTCATCATCAGGACTGCGCAAAAGGAATTGGCACACAGGAAATTACAATTTCTGAACCAATGTGGGGTTGGTTGGGCAGCATGTCGCCCCCTAAAATCCTGCCGCCCTAGGTCTGGGCCTATGTGGCCTCTCCACAAATCCGGGCCAGGATGCAAAGAGCATGTGCTGATATTGAATGCAATGTGATTTATTCACACAACTAACTGTGGTCACCTTAGCACAGCTGCAACTGTGCTTGTTGTCCTAAAGGACCCCTATTATCTGCTATTTTTCAGCAGTATTCAAAACAGTAGCAAGTCTAAGCTCATTTAACCCGTCAAAACTTAGATTTTGGAAAAACTGTAAAAGATAAATAATGGAAAGTGATTGAAAAAAGTCTTTATTTCTGGGGAACAATTTGAAAACAACTGAACAGAAAAAAGTGTATATATAACCGCATAATTTATTTAGGGACAGTTTTGGAAACCTCATTATGAGACAACATTGTTGGAACAAATAATAAGCCACTTTTTTTTTGTTGAAGACCCATAACTTCCAAAGAGAAAAGATTGGAAAATTATTTGAATAAGCAAATGCCTGCAGTACTTCAACTATGCAAATACAAAAAAATTGCCAAAGCGGCTGATGCTAAAAAAAAACTTGGAAAAGAAAGATATGGGATTGGATATAAAAGAAATTGGAAGCATGGAAGTACACACTTCCAACTCATATAGCTAGTTCCATGGCTAATGGTAAACATATAGATAATCAGTAAAACAACAAAAACATAAGCACAATTTAGAAACATACCCAAAGAAGAGGTCTAATGCAGTATGTAATAAGCAACTGCAATGCATGGGGGGGTCACAATTGCATCCGTCATTCTTTACTGCTGTACTGCAAGTTGGAGTGATATTACCCCCTCCCTCCCCCAGCAGTCTAATAACAGAACAGTGGGAAGGTAACCAGATAACAGCTCCCTAACACAAGATAACAGCTGCCTGGTAGATCTAAGAATAACACTCAATAGGAAAAAATAGGAAAAACAACAGTCTGCCAGAAAGCAGTTCCATGCCAAAGAGCTGGCAAAAGTCACATGACCAGGGGCAGCTGGGAAATTGAAAAAATATCTAGCCCCATGTCAGATTTCAAAATTTAATATATAAAAAGAAACTATTTGCTCTTTTGAGAAATGGATTTCAATGTAGAAGTCTGCTGGAACAGCACTACTAACTGGTGTGTTCTGGAAAAACAAAAACATGTTTTCCCATGACAGTATCCCTTTAAGGAAGAAAGAAATGTATAATTACATTAGGGAAAGGTTAAAATATATGAGGAATAGCCATTCGTTAGTTGAGGTGGAGACAATTTATGGAAAAGGAATACTGCAATTCTGAGTACTAAAGACACATGGGAATGAAATAAATATTTTAATAGGAAGACTGGGTGGATGAGTTGGTTCTTTTCTGCCATTCATGCTAAGTATCAGCAGTGAACAAATGTAATGTAAAAATTTGATTTCTTGGATTGTCATTCTGTGTGCATGTATATTTTATCCCCAAACCAAGGAAAGGTACAACATTTGCAATTTGTTTGTAAATGTTAAAACATTTTCTGGATAAAAAAAATTGGTCAGTTTCATTCAAAGGGTCAACTCTCTTTTTTAATTCAGACTTTTTCTATAGACTGTGCACAGATTCCAGAGGCAGCTGTTTAATGAGTGGATATGATTATTTTGGATCCTCTATCAGAGTTTACATTGTAATTATATCAACTGAGAGATTTCCTGTGGATTTCCTGTCAAAACCACTATTTTTTCATTTCTGGCTGGTTCTAAAGGGCCCTTAGTTTATGGGTCATAATTATAAGGTTTATAAATATTATTATAGACTGTTGATTTTACAGAGAATATACATTATTCAGTCTCTGCCCCAGCGGGGCTTACAGTCCATTATTTTTGCATGCAAGTTTGAAATGTTGAGCCAAGTTGATTATTAATGCAGTCCAGCAAATTTTTGTGGTAATTTATTTGCCAGCAGCGAAACATGTAAATTTGTCCATCACTATTCAAAAGGCATTTTTGATTCAAAAGACCAGGGAAACATATTACTAAAAGAATAAAACTGTTCAGACAAAATATTTGTCAATATTTATGCCATTGTTAAAACATTTGAAAAATTTATTTTTTGGATGAAACTTGAAAATTCGAAAAAACATTGGAAAAAGAAGTGAAAAGCTGTAGACATTATGAAGATGTATTCTTCCATTTTCTTCTTGACATGAAACTGTCTTTTAACTAGCTGCAACTGTGCAATTAACTTTTTAATTGATTTGTAGGCTCCAGGAGAATCTTTAATGTCAATTGATGCAGGACTTGTGAGTATTTCCAAATCTGCAATAATAAACAATAATGAGAAAATAACTGTATAGCAATTCCAGCTATTTATTCACTTGGAGTGCAACTTTACCTGCTGTTTCTGTTGTATCTTGTGATGAGCTATGAGGCATTTTTGTCCTCCACCATTTCAGTGCTGGACTGATGTGACTGAGATGGACTGGGTGATGGTGGCCATTTATCACAGCTTTATGTGGTTTTTTTTTTAGCTGCATGAGGTTAGTCCTTTGGAGTTGGTATGTGAGGCTTTTTGAAAATATTTTGTCTTTGTTGCCATATGGAGGGAGGAAATTAGTGTTATCGTATGTGGGGTTTGAAAGAACGTATGGTTGTTGCACACTTAAGATTGCTATAACACAATCAAAGGATACATCGTGAACCACAATGCAAAAGGAAGCAAAGTAGTAAAGCACAACAAACTCAGTTTTCTGATGGTCCTGTGAATACTTTTCAACTGATCACTTTCTCTCAATTTAAGTTTTGACCACATCTCCTTAATTGATTGTTGGACCTGGTAACACCACATTTACTGTGAAGGGCTTTAATTGCTTTGTAGGGACCCATAGGTTTCTGTTTGGCACCTATGGAGTCAAGTCCCTGATCTCTGTTACTAGGCAGAAGTTTATGTTACAAGTGTATACTTCTAACCAATAGTTAATAGCCAAGAGTGTTATGACCACTTCCTGTCACACAGATTTATAGTACTGGAAAGGAGTGGCCACTTCCTCTTTGGCTGCTGGTACTGAACAAGCTGGTTGCTCATTGAGCCTGGGATCCACAAGGCCCCAGTAAGCCATGTGCCCTTACAGGACCTCCAACTGTTAGTGATCCAAGTCAGGGACCAAGCCACCCTGTGAACGAGGGATAGCAAGTGCAGGGTAGGGCTGTAATAGTCTCTCTAGAGAGAGAAAGATAGTTAGCTGTATTTCGTATGAACAGTGTGTGTTCCAACGAGGAGTGTTAGCAGAAAGAGATCTTCCTTACAAAGCTTCCCCTGTGATGCTTTTAGTGCAGGGATATCATTGTGATAAGGATTAGGATTTAGCAGCAGCTATCTGGCCTTACACTGGTGTTCCAGTTAGTCACATTGCAGCAACAGACACTTTGTATGGAATTGATGTACCCTTGCCTATCAGGACTCTAAGGAATATTTACCCTGTGATGTGTTGCATGGAAGTCTGCTAATATCTTAACAACAGCTGTGTGGACCTCTGCTACTCTTTGGATGCTCCTGCATGAGTACAAACCTGGGGACATTGCTTTATGCTAATAAACTTCCACCTTTTGTTTTAAAGAACCTCCTGCAGCCCATTTCATCTTTTATTGTACAGTTTGCCTGTGTATTGTAGTTATACTACCTCCTAAAGGATATCTTCCACCTGGCAAAGGCCCTGCCCTGGTGTGTAGGTCGCAGTGTAACCCATGCTTATCCATCACTAGCTGGACACTTTAATTCTTTGTGCTGTACTTAGCCCAAAAAAGCGTTACAGCTTCATTTACAATATTATCTTTTCTTTTATTGGGCTGACAATCTTTTCTTTCAAAACCATGCAAATAATCTCTGCAAGGGACATAGGACTTGCCCTTCTCTTATCTATGTCACAGGGCTTTTTTTCTTTTTTTTATTTATTAAGAATTTTCCAATAAATAATAAAAGCACGGAAATTTAAGAGGTATACAAAAAAAGAAAATTGATGAGAAACAGATAACAAACAAAAAGACAAATCCACGTTATTAGTCAACATGATCCATGCTAATTCACAGATAATTGTATCCATAGTAAGATGATAATAAATATGTTCTTAAATACATGTATCTACCAGAATCTTAACTTCCTCTTATATAATTGAAGTTCTTTTTAGAAACTCCTATATTTCTCTTGCCCTTTAGATCTCACTAGCCATTCAAAAAGGTTACCCAAGGTTCCCATATTTTCCAGTAATTTTTACTTTTACCTTT
The DNA here is from genome assembly GCA_024363595.1 of Xenopus borealis. Classification (NCBI taxonomy): domain Eukaryota; kingdom Metazoa; phylum Chordata; class Amphibia; order Anura; family Pipidae; genus Xenopus; species Xenopus borealis. Next base: position 87,775,863 of record CM044436.1, read on the forward strand.
AAGTATATAAGTTATTTCTTCCATTTTCCTGGTGTCCTCCACCAATTGCTGACCTGGGGTCTTTCCAGTGTCTTGGAATTGTTGCTCTAGCTGCATTTAACAGGTGCAAGGTAAGTAGATCTTAAAATACTATATTTTCCTCGCTACCTAGACCTAAGAAGATCAGTGGAAGATCCTCCGAATTAACTTTTGTGGACGTTACCTCCATAATTGTTCGCAAAATCCTATCCCAATAATCTTTCAAAATCGTGCATTTGTACCATATGTGGGCTTGGGTCCCCCTTTCTCTGCCAGATCTCCAACAAATATCTGAATTAGCCGGAAATATCCTTTTCATTTTGACTGGGGTGAGATGCCATCTTTGAACTAATTTGTAATTCATTTCTCTCACCCAGGCTGCTTTAGATGACTTATGAACTGCGGCCTGTATCTTAATCCATATTAAGGGGAAATTGTTGTATTTAAATCATTTTCCCACTCTACCCGTGCTATATCCTTCCCTAAGGGGATCTTTGATAATAGTAATTTATATATAGTGGAAATTGCTTTCTTAGGGGTATCCTTACTTTCTAGTATTATTTCCTACTCTATCTCTCTCTCTATTCCAGCCTGCTACCTCCTTTTTCCCAATAAAATGTCGTAGTTGAAAGTAATTCCATTCATCTCTTGGGTGTCTACCCCATTTTTCCCAAATTTCTTGTAATTATATTATTTTATTATTTTCTACAAAATCCCTAATTCTTGTAGGTCTCCCCTTTAACTCTTGCCATTTGTTAAAAGCACCTTATTCTAAGCTAGGGATAAAATCAATATTGTCCACTAAAGGTTGTAAAATATAAGGTTTTTCTGACAAATTCATCTTTAATTTACATTTAAACCAAGATTTATATGTAGGGGCAATTAATGGGTGTTAGCTGTTTTAGATAAACTGCTGGAATCACTCCAGAGATAGTTAAGCAGTGGTTTTTCCATACACTTTTGTTCCAGGACTACCCATTCCTTCTTACTGACCTCTATGGCCCACTGCTTTATACGTGTTAGGAGAATTGCCAGATAATATAACTTTACGTCTGGTAACCCTAGCCCTCCCTTTTCTTTTGGTAGAATTAACTGTGTATATTGTATCCTAGATGGTTTACCCTTCCAAGCAAATTTTGTTTAAATTTTTTTAATTTTTTTTAAAGAAGAACTCAGTTAACCCTATTGGCAGTGCTTGTAGATAATACATCAATTTTGGCATCAAGATAATTTTTACCGCTTGGATTCTGCCAAACCATGACATATTTATTTTATTCCATATGTTTATCTTATCTTTAATAAATTCAGTTAAAGATACAAAGTTGGTTTTATAAAGATCACATAGATTAGAGGTTACGTTCATTCCTAGGTATCTAATACTTTGCTTTGCCACTTTGAATGGAAAATGTTGTTCTATTTTTTCCATTATCTTCTTTGGGGTGTTGATATTTAAAATCTGTGATTTTATTTAATTTACTTTAAAGTTGGACAGCTTTCCAAATTGTTCTATAAGTATTAATAGATTATGTAGGGAAGTCATTGGATTTGAGTAATAACAAATCGTCTGCAAATGCCACTGTCTTGTATTCCTTATCCCCTATTTTTAACCACTTAATACTTTCTTCCAATCTTATGTGTGTGAGAAAGGTCTCTATTACCATCACAAAAAGCAGCAGTGATAACGGACACCCCTGTCTTGTTCCATTACATATGTTCACTGGGAATGATAATGTGCCATTTACTTTAACTCTCACATATGGTTCCTTATATAATGCTAAGATTCGATTTATAGTAACTTCCACTAAACCAAATCCTCTGATTAATTGTTATAAAAACAGCCAATCAACCCTATTGAATACTTTCTCAGCATCCATTGTTATTAAAATTGATGGGGATTGATGTTTTTTTCTCCTTCCCCAATTGCCCCAATTTCATTAAAGGGATCCTGTCATGGGAAAAA
>CM044436.1:87790602-87841248 GCA_024363595.1 Xenopus borealis
CTTAAATAGGCTGAGGGGGAGGCGGCCGCAAGCTCCATGACAGAGCTGCGGTGCCTTACATTCACGTACCTGGAAACTATTCGAATGCACAAATTAAAGCAAGTTTTTGGATATGGGGGGCATATTTACATACATACATATGCTAGTTTGTTTTTATATTTGTAACTCAAAAAATTGTAAATGCCCATTTTAATTGTTGAAGTTACTAGATTGTTTTTTTTTACATTTGCAATTTTTCAACCTAGAAAATTTGTATTCTTCTTCTCTAAAAGATATATTATGTTTTCTTTATTAAGTTTATTATTTTAATGTTATATGTAGAACATCCAATTTATCAAAAGTTTATGAAGAAAAGATTTTTTTTTTTTACCTGTAAATATTTTTGCTTGAGGGCTTCCACAATTGCACAACATGTATCTGGGATTATATGACCAAGTGCTTGAGCAGATATTCCTGGAATTTTAGATCCTCAAACATCATTCCCGTTGCCAAAAATCTCAATGTAGCTATCTGTTTTTGTTCAGAATAGATAGATTTTCACATGACAGTGTACAATGGTTTCTTTTTTTAAAAGCCATTCTTTGACCCAGACTGACCTCTTCCTTCTATTTTTCTTTTTTAAGGATCAGCAAGGGCTGCTCTGTGTCTTGGCATTAAGAAAGGGCTTATTTTTTCCATGCTGTGGACCAGTGATCCCCAACCAGTAGCTCGCGAGCAACATGTTGCTCTCCAACTCCTTGGATGTTGCTCCCAGTGGCCTCAAAGCAGGTGCTTATTTTTGAATTACTGGCTTAGAGGCAAGTTTTTGTTGTATAAAAAACAGAAGTCCTGCCAAACATTCTCTCCTGTAGGCTGCCAGTCCATATAGGGGTTACCAAAAAGCCAATCAGAGCTCTTATTTGAGATTCACATGGACTTTTTCATGCTTGTGTTGCTCTCCAATTCTTTTTTAAATTTAAATGTGGCTCACTAGCAAAAATAGTTGGGGACCCCTGCTGTGGACGTTTGTTCGCTTTTCCCACAGAGAACAATCATTTGCTCACACAGAGATTTGATAGTTTCATTTAAACAAACTCCAACCTGCCCACGCACTTCAAAAATTTCATAATCCACAACCATAGTCTTTATGTTAATGTTTAGTTTCGACCGACCATTCTCATTGCAAGCTTTCACAAAATTTTTTCATGCTGAATATATCTGGAACATAGATAATCAGCTTGAGGTGTTTTAAAGTGTTCTGAAAGCTTGCTTATGATTATATGATTAGCCAATAAAGGTATCAACTACATACCATTTTCTTATTTTCCCTACAGAGATATGTAAATGTGTACTTGCTTTAACAGTAATAAAGCTAAATGCAGTGCCTCTTCATTGTTTATCTAAGTTGAGGGTAGAAACCTGAACAATCAACCGTTGCTAATAACTGCTCTGCTTTGAATTTTAATATTAGATCTCAGTTTCTGTGGAATTGTAAATGATACAATATCATGTTACGTGACTCAGAGATAGAAACTCTGCCCAGCCAATAATGCTTACATGAAAGATAAGAGCTGTAGATAGTGGGGAATGGTATAACTTGAGTGCCACCATGTGTTCACTGAATAACATGAGAGTAGGAAAGTGTTTGTGATGAATACTGGTCTGCTCATTATTTTACTTAACCAGTGGCCATCGGTGGATATCCATTATACTGTACTGTGTTGCTTTCCTATGACTCCTTTCTATTGTGACTATATATGTGTAAAGTAGTTGCACAAACTCTATTTGACCCAGTGGTGGATTTTTTTCCAGTTGGTTAGGCTGGTGTCAAACCCTTTCCCCATCACATGATAACCATGGAGATGCTAAAGTGATGTGTCAATAACTTACAAGTTACTTACTCATAAAATGGTATTGACAGTTTGATCCTTACTATTTAGAATCCTTGGAATATTTTTGAAATTTCTATTCTACATGGTTTCGGAATACAAATTTAGCATCTAACTCAGTGTCAGACTGGGCCAGCGGGACACCTGTAAAAAAACACAGTGAGCCCCGGCCATCATGGGTCCCTGCCAGCCCAGACCCCCAAACATCTGAAAAGAATAAAATGTCCGGCGCAGTGCATAGGATTTTGAACATGCGCGTTGTGTGCTGCCATTTGTACATGCACGCAGCAGGTTGTCAGTCGCACATGCAGGATGCATCCCAGCATTCGCACATGCACGTGCCATGCAAGCGTGCATGCTGCCACCTGAGGCAGGGGCCCTGATGCTGCCTCCCCTTCCACTCCGTGACGGAGCAGGGCTGCATCGCTATTGAGTTCACTGCACTAGCAGCGGCAAATTTCTGGTTTAGAAACCAGAAATTCGGTTCTTGAAGTTACCAGGGACGATTTTTTTCTGCTCCTGGTAACCAGCCGCTTATTGTCACCTTGCCTCATGGCAGGAGTGGCCCTGGGAGATGTAGTCCAGCAACATCAGAGTTTTGTTCTTAAAGCAATGTTGCTCAACATAGCTCTCCAGAATAATAAAGTCCTCATTGGAGGAAATCTCAACTTATTGATTTACTTTTGACTTCTGCAACTTCAGTTGGATACAATAAACACAGTACAACTAAACTTAAATTATACTGTAGTATTGGAAAACCACATTTCTGGACAGTTCTCTCTTTTAGGTAATATGACTTCTGTTGTGTTTGTAAGCAGGATTCTCATTGGTGAGTATTTTCTGAATAATCAATTAAAAGTTTTGACCTGTTTCTGAAATAATTTACTAATACTCTTGACTTTTTCCTCTCAGCATCTTTCTCTCTTTATTCTCTCTTAATGCAGGAGTCTGATTGACAGTCAGGTGTATGTATAAATATAGTGTTTGGGTGGTGCTCCTTTTGACTAGAAAATGTATTCAAACTCACTCTTTTAAAAACACCAGAAATCTGGTCTTTCTATATGCAGGATTTGTGTCAGAGTTAGTTATTTTGTTTGTAGGCTGCAGATTTGATCTGGATGGGGTCTAACCAGCTTGTTATACAGGCACATGTATGGACAGATGAACTTACACCAAATATCTGCAACACTGTGTAGTCTTGCTGTTCCATCTGTAAGGTTTATCGTGGTCACTGCACTTTATACAGTATATCTCCCACTATTACAATGATATGCCACTACAAATAGGCCTCACAGCTCTTAATTATTTGCAAAATCTATTGCTGGGAAAGACAGCATTAGTAAATAATGAAGGGGGGGAAGTGTATAAAGTGAACTTGTTATTTTTATTACCTATCCACTCTAATAAAAAGCAACATAAACTTTATGTTCAGTTGTAAATATATTAAGGCTTTAGACATAGTTTCTTTGCAAATTAATTTTGAAATGTTGATATAACTGTTTTAGCAACATTCCTGCAGTCTATAAATTTTTATAGCTTTAATATTTCACTTTAAGCAACAGCGCACAAGTCCACAGAGATTAACAAAGAATGCCATGTTTCCCATTGTAATGGCTACAATATGTTTAGTATATAAATTTATTATTTGTGCTCTATCACACCTTGTATTGGTTTAGCATGGGAATTCACAATGCTTATGGAAGGTACAGGCACTTCTAGCTTAAAACTCATGTGTGCTATTAAGAGGTGTGTGTTTATGTCCTCTGCACACTTGTGAAGTTCACTGTAAGTGCAAGAAATTAATCACCATCTGACAGCTCAGGCAGCTTGTAAGGTTCCCAACAATATATCCCACACAACCGTGTATTATTAAAAACAGTGATTGCTTATTTTCCAGGTATTGGATCTAGTATCCGAAAAGATTGGGGGTTTTCTGGATAAGGGATATTTAAATATATAGGATCCCCATATACTATAAATAACTAAATCATTAAAAAACCCAACAGGATTGTTTTTCCACCAATATGGATTCATGCAGCTTAGTTGCCATCAAGTACAAGGTACAACATTGTGAGTCATCTGTGACGCTCAAAAGATGACCTCTTTTCGCCCTTCTGGGTCCCTTATAGAGAGTATATAGAAGTAGATCCAAACCCACCTCTATAGTTACCCCACTGCATTCCCTTCTCATGTTTGATTTCAGTATAATGTCAGACTGGCAACATTTTCAGTTATCTTTGGAGGTTAGCAAGACAATATGACTATACGTAGGACTGTTGAGGGACAATCATGGGGATTCTCTCAAGCTGGCAGGAGCAGACTATAAGCACATTGCAATTTTCTTACTGCACTTTATTATCTGTTGTTCAGCTATCACGCAACTGTGTAATAAAATATAGTGAATTAGGAGAAGGACCTCACTCATTGGTTCCTTCCACCCAAAAACCAACAAGGAGTACAATACCATTCCGTCCGCTACACTCTGCTGCAGCTCTCCAGAGAGTAACCATTTCTTTCACTGGTCAGTGCATAGACTTTTACACCAACTGCATCCCCAAAGGTTGCCTCTTGGCACTCTCTCAGATTCCAGTAGCCTCTTACTCAGTGGTAACAACCAGGCCTGTGTCTCTTCTTCAGGCACACAAGAGAACCCAGAGGTGTGGGCAGTAGCAGTTCTAACCCCAGGGAAAGTTAACTCTTTTTTCCTCTGCAGCCCATATAATCCTCCTTAAATTTACATTTTAGGGCAGGCAAGTTTTTTTATAAACCACAGTCACAATCTGTATCTATGTTTGTTTCAGTGAGGGGTTGCGATGGGACCATTTTTGGAGACTGCCTTCAACAGATGCCTTAGCATCAACTTTAAAGGTAATGGGAAATGGGAAAACTTTTTTTTTCAAAATGCATCAGTTAATAGTGCTGCTCCAGCAGATTTGTGCACTGAAATACGTTTTTCAAAAGAGCAAAATTATTTTTAAAGATTTAATTATGAAAATTGACATGGGGCTAGACATATCATCCGTTTCACAGGTGCCCAAAGCCATGTGACATATGCTCTGATAAACTTCAGCTACTCTTTACTGCTGCACAACTATCACCACCCTCCATTTTCCTTCCCCCAGCAGCCCATCAGCAGAACAATAGAAATGTAACCAGATAACAGTTCCTTGTAGAAAGCACATGACCAGGCAAAATGATCTGATATAGCTGCCTACACACACCATTATTAAAACTAAAAAGAAAATATAGTTGTTGGGTTGGGAATTAAATTTGTGAATTATTTGCAGTGTAAACAGTGTAATTTAGAAATAAAAACTACATTATAAACATCATGACAGAATCCCTTTAAACATTTGTTACTCCTTGCATTTAAAAGCTAAGAGATTCAAAATAGGCCGTGGCATTTTAAGTACTAAGAGGCCCAAACATATCCTATAGTGATGTGTGGGCTGACCCAATACCCATGGGAACCACGGGTCAGGTGGGTTCGGTCGGGAAAATCCTGACACGCACATCACTAATTCCCTACCAGCTCAATAAATAGTGACTCAGCAGCCCCTTTGGTATTTGCCAGAATACACATATTGCCAGTCCAGGCCTGCAGTTCTAGACGAATCTGCATCATAATTTAACAATCTGTTTTTTGCCTTTAATAATAACATTTTGCTGTTAATATTAATGTCAGCTTTAGAAAGATGGGGATAAACTAGCATCACTCCACAAAAAAAAGTTTCATAAATTGTATTCAGACCAAATCATTATCTAATGATTTTCTGGCATGAATGGACAGTGTACTCTAATTTAACGCCAAATTCATCTCAAAACCACTTTTGTGAATTCGCCCTGGGTATAGTCATAATACCCCTGGATTACTGGGAACATGTTCCTACCATAAGGCATTGGTTACATAACACACATTGAGATGTTAACTTTTTACATTATCTGCACATAATACACATATTTTAGGAAAAGTAACAGCAGTGTTCAAATCTACGCCATTGCTAAACATGCAAAAAGCAAATTATACTTTTTTTTCAGCTATCACATAAACATAGATAGTGAGAATGCAATAATAAGGGGAAAAAAAACCACACAATTTTTCGAGATTTATACCCGAGGCTGCAAAAAGTCTGAATTTTATCCTATATAGAAGTTTCTGTGGTCTGCGCCGGAATTAGCCCAGAAATCAAACCATTTGGGCTTTTCAGGCAAAAATCCAAAAAATCCAGGCTTTTCAGGAAAAAAAAATCTGAAAAATTGATAAAACCGAACGAAAATCAGAATAATACTATTTTTTGGGATTTTCACTCAGTTTTATTGAGTTTTTCTCCCATCCGATTGAATTGTGTTTTTAAAAATAGATACGGTCAAACTGTGGATTCTAGTTTGATCAGTCTTTTTTTAATAAAATAAGAAGAAAAATTTGGATTTTGATAAATAACCCCCTAAATATATACAGACTATACTGTACAAAAGTGGTTCCTTTGTTGCATATTTAATGCACGCTCAGTTGTCATGTAATACATGTTTATCACATATAAAATGTATTATACAATAGTTCACTGAAATGTAAAACAAAATTATAACTAAAACCAGTCTTTTTTTGGTATACAAGCATGGGATCCGTTATCCGAAACCCTATGGAAGGCAGTATCCCACAGACCCCGTTTTATTCAAATTTAAATGTTTTAATTATTTCCTTTTTCCTTGTATAACAATATCCTGTACTCAATCCCATCCAAAATATAATTAATCCTTACTGGAAGCAAAATCATCTTATTGGTGTTATTTAATGTTTACATGAAGTAGTAGTAGCAGTAGTAGACTTGAGGTATGAAGATTCAAATTATGGAAATAATCCTATCTGGAAAAATTTAGGTCCTGAGCATTATGGATGACTATAAATTCAACATATGTAGATATCTGCTTGCAATGATGTGTGCCAAATATGAACATTTGAACTTTGTTTTCCGAATGACACTGGATTAAACTGGTTGAATGTACAGCTCCATAGCAAGGATTTGTGAATACAGAGGAAATAATAGGCTGAAACTACGGATTAATCTGCCTCATTAAAAACAGACACACATTTTGGAGAGAAGAAATATTTTATTCCATAAACCTCATGATATGTGGCCTGAAATCATGTTTTAAGTGTTGCATATACTCAGGAATTAGGCAATCATAAAATATTGCTATTCTGTTTGTTTATTGCTATGCTACAGTTGAGATTCCTTTATGTATATGTATTCTTGGGTATGTAAAGCAGAGCCCATAATGTTGCATGTTAGTAATATCATTTGGCCTTTTGTTTTATCAGCCTTTTAGGTAGTCAGTGCTAGAATTCTTTTTTCATACCTTTGGCAATAATCCTATGAATAAAGAACAGGCAGAATTCTCATCTGATGATAATCTTACATTATTTTGGCCTCCAGCCTGCTAGAAAGAGTTGTGTAGAATAATGTTGTATTAAGAAACCACTCATGATGTTCTATGTCTCACAGTGTACATTAACCCTTGATCATGTGATTAGTTATGCTGGGAGTAATTCTCTTGTGCCAGGCAGAAAACTCTTAGAATGGTTGAAGTCTAGCAACAACACTACTATGGTTAGTTCAGAGCCAGACTGGGCGGCCAGGGCACTGGGAGACATTGTTGTAGGCCCTGTTCCCAGTGGGCCCCAGGGCAGGACCCACAGTACATGGGGGTTATTTTTCTGTGGATGCCAGCATGGGTGGTGTCAATCTGCCTGCCCGGGTTTACAACAAGGAGTGGGCCCTCGGGAGCTGGTTCTTGATGGGAAATGGTGGTCTCGGCATTGAGTCTTTGGTGGTGATGGAGGTCCTTGCAGTGAGGTTTCCTATGGACCAAGAAACTCCAGTTCAACATTAATTTTGTGTTCCATGCAAAATAACACAATCACATTTTTGGATGATTATCAAAATGTATAGCTATGAGCAGTATATTTGCTATGCTGAAATTTGGTTATTTTCTAAAATCTAAAAACAAAATTTACTCCATAACAAGATACTGTAGGGATGACTTTCACTGCAAAAGTAGCTTTCATCTGGCCTGAAAGTACTTACTCCACTCCTTTCAGGACTTTGCAGTAGCAGGCAATGGCAGGACTGATTGACAGATCATTTTCAGTGACTACCAATTAAAGGTGGCAAAGTGTCCCAAATTACCCTGTGCATCGATGCCCTTAGAGGGGGCATAAACCATCCTTAAAACGGAATCTTTTGTTTAGTTATTTGAAATAACAAAGGCAGATTAATATCTTATATTCAGGTTAATATTTTATACTTAGTATACTAAGTATGTTGTTAAGTTTTAAATATCAAGAAATCTAACAGATGCTCATCTAAATCCTATGACATCTAAATAACTTTCACATTCCTTAAAGTGGAACTACATACTCTGAATAAATGAACATGCAGAAAGCACCCTCTGTCATTGTTCCAAGAATCCATCAACTAAGTGAATATGCCAAATCTCACCCCAAGTGTATGTAGGCTTTCACCCCAAGTATCACCTAACTAGGTCTTTAGGCTGTGATCCCACTGTCACAGAGCCCCCAATGGAGCCAGTCCCTCCTCAGGAAAGGTTATGTACTGTCCCCAATTATGTAACATTATAAAGAATAGCCCATATTTGCCTTCTGCTGGTTTTGAACATATCACCTCCTGAATTATGGCTGCTTCCCTTACCTCTGTCCTGCACAGAAAAGTTAGATTTTTTAAAAAAATGTCGTACAGCACCAGTAGGTTAAAAACGCCTTTATTAGTCATTTACATGGCAAACATCCTGGTCCGCAACGTTTCAGGCCTACAGGCCTTTTGTCAAGCCTGAAACATTTTGTAGGCCTGAGACATTGTGGGCCAGGATTTTTGCCATGTAAATGACTAATAAAGGCGTTTTTAACCTACTGGTGCTGTACGAAAATAATTTTCTTGGACTAATGGTGGAAGATGGACCACTGACATTACATGCACCTATTACTGCATTTATATTGGGGGATTTCAGATGACAAATATCCAAATATCCAAAAATATACAACTGTATTGCAGTCTGTAGACAATCCTGATCTTGATGTCTAGCAACATCTGGGTATGGTTGAGCCACAGTGTTTACCCCCCCCCCTTTAACACAGACTATTATAATTAATTATTCTGCTCCTTAGAGCTATGATTGCAATAATTTAATGTGCTGACAGACAGGTCTCTATGGATTCTATGCTAAAGGCTGTGTCCTGACCCTCTGCAGCTGGGCCTTGTAGAATAATGACGTACTATACAACAGCACCTCCTAGGTACAGAGCTGCTCAATCCTTTAGGGACATCTGGTATTCCTCCATTTTCATGCTTCGCTGCATTTGCATATCCTTTCAAAGAAAATTGACTTCCTTAATTATGTGTACTTTTTGGCTTTCGGATACAATGGGATGAATTTGGATAAGTCTTTGATTGTGATCTTTTTTTTTCATAAGACACAGGTGCTTGGGTAACTGATTAAAAATGAAATGTAAAAACTTGTATGACTATACTGAGAACAGATGCCTGGAATAATTGTTATTTGGCTTTATTTACAAAGTTACAACAAACTGTACAAGAGGGAACAGTTTGTGCAATCACATTGTGACAATGCCAGTGTAAAAAGCATAAGTTTAAGAGCCATTCTAGGCTGGATTGTTTTGAATTATATTATGATTATTTTGAATTTCTTACATGCATTTAGAATAGTTGTTTTCAAGCAGGAAGGAGCCTGAAGCAGTGACTGAATGAACTCAGCTTTAATGGTAGTTAGGGTAGATTTGGTGAGAAACATTATTTATTCTTCTACGTGAAGCTTAGCAAGAAGCTCAAATAGATATGGATTTGGGATAGCTGATCTTTATAATGGCTGATACAGAAATGTCTTTATATATTTTGTAACTTTGTAATGAGCTAAAGAGTGCAGACATCAACGATTAGACCTACAAGCGTGGCTCAGCTGAGAAAGTCCAACATCTACTGATTTAGAAGCTGAGCCCACATCAAAGATGAAACACCCAAGGGTAGTTCAACTGAAAAAGTCCGACAACTACTGATTTAAAAGATGTTACAACATATGCATGCTTGTGCTTAATACCATTATCAGTGTCTGTTGATTTTCTGAATCTGAAAGTAAGGTTTCTTCAAAGAAGCCCTTTACTATGGGAAGCAAATATGCAATATAACTCAATACACTAGCAGTTTGGTCACCTTGATACTATGATTCTAATGCTGGAGGAAAGCACAGGTCTGTTGTTCCAGGCATAAACACATGCAGATTTTTCATACAGGCTGGGGGCTAAATTCATTGGTCTCTGTTTTCGTTGCAGCATCCATTTGGTTTATGTGCTTGGACAGGCCCTCACTCTTGATCCATCAGATAAATGTATTTAGTTCATCCACATGCATGAATAAATATGATAAATATATGATCTGACTGTACAGGTATGGGACCTGATATTCAGAATGGACAAAACCTGGGTTTTTCTGGATTACAGACCTTTCTATAATTTGGATTGTCATACGTTAAGTCTACTAAAAATCGTGTAAACACTTAATAAACCCAATAGGCCGGTTTTGCTTCAAATAAGGATAAATCGTATCTTAGTTGGGATCAAGAACAATCTACTGTTTTATTATTAAAGAGAAAAAGGAAATCATTTTTAAAGATTTGAATTATTTGATTATAATGGAGTCTATGGGAGACAGTCTTTCCGTAATTCAGAACTTTCTGGATAATGGGTTTCCGGATAATGGATCCCATACCTGTACAAATTAAACATGCAAAATACAAAAATATCCTCAAGTGAAGGAGCAGCCGGCCTTGTTACAAGATCCCTCAAGATGGCAATCGGAAGATTCCAGCTGTCTTGGAAAATGTCTTTATATCTGCAAGTATGTAAAAAGTTTCATGCTGTATTTGTCATTTCATAATTAAATGCATAATCCATATAATAAGGGCTTTAAAGCTTTCATAAAACTATCATGTTTATACATCCTAGCCATCTAGTTTTTAGTTCACACATTTGGATTACTGTGTGATCAAGTGTACAGAGCATTTGGGGATGCTCATGCAATGCCTGGATCATTGGCCCATGAGAATATGTTTTTATTACAGAATCAGAGTCTGTAATGCTGGGTGACAGATCCCGACATGCTTTTCCCTTGGTAATATCTATGATGCTGATATTGATACTGGGATCGGCAGTCCAGAAAGAATTGGGTGGATCAGCGCTGCTATAAATGGTATTTGCCCCCTTTCACTCTTATTTGAGGTTCCAGAGCCATACCTAAATGCAAGTAGGACCGACTTCTTTATGAAATGTTGCACCTGAGGACAAATTAACCACATTCTGTGAGGGGGCGAATAAATGGAGAATTTAAATGTTTAGGTTTTAGCTGTCCTTTTAGTAGCGCACCCGAAGGCAGTGGATAATTGTTGTCCATAGTTCTCTTGCCTGAATGTAATTTGTTTGGTACTTTATTTCAAGTTATGTTTAGATTGTACCTATGCCTATCATGCATTCCTTCCTCCTTAAAATCATGGCTACCATGCTCAGCGCAAACAATCCATATGTTCTGGCAGTTTGACAACCCATGGACTGGAAATTCTTTCACAGCTCATTGAAATTTCTGATCTCAGCTACTCCACTGTAAAATACATAGCAATACTAACAATCTGTTTGGCACGCCTGAATGCATGTTAAGTGTCGTGATCTATAGCTATATGTACAAAATGGCTTAACCTCGGCCAAAGTCAAAGGAAAAGCGAGAGCATCACAAGCAGATTTGATAGTACAAAAACATCTAATGGGAGATCCTCAGGAAGTGAAGAGCATGTGTGTACATTTTTCCTCTTTCTATGTTAAATATATTGTCTCCAGACTAGTCAAAGATCAAGCTAAAACAACATTGTATAGAATACATATACATTTTATATTGCATTGCTAACATACACTACATTTTACAGTTAAACAATTCTGTGTTTACCTCCTACATTTGGTGCTATTATGGGGTCTATTTATTAAACCATGAATTTTTCTGGTTGAGTTTTTAAAGGGAAAACTAATTTTTTTTTTAGATCTATCATACTCTGAAGCTGCTAAAAATCTGAATTTGAAAATACTCCAGCTAAAAATACTCCAGCTAAAAATATTCCAGCTAAAGCCTGTTTAAATAATGTAGAAGTCAATGGAAGCTGGTCCCTTTAACAATTGGAACATGTTTTTGTACCTTCAGGCTTCTTGATAGTTTTGGATGATTGCACTGGTTTTCGTTCAATAATGAAAAAAAAATTTTTTATAGAGTGAGAAAAAGCTGAGTTTTAGTGAAAAGGCCTCTAATGGGGGAATGTAATAAAAGTCGGTAAAGTAAAAACTATTCACAGTGCGAAAAGTTATGCCTCTGTGCGAACAAATTTAGCTATGCGCAAATTTAATATAGCTTTTGCGAACCCGGAAACTGTTTAGAAGAAAGTTTGTGAATCCAATGTTTAGTCAGTGTAATAAAAGTTCTTACTGGAAAAGTTATTATGTTTGCTCCTAAAGATTATGACACCTTCAAGTACTTTTTAAGAGTGCGCAATTAAAATTCGCAGTGTGCAATTAAGATTTGCAATGCAATAACAGTTTAAGGAACAATATTACAGTACAAGATGTGCATTTTTATTGTTATTGGTGCAAATTGTTTTTCCTCAAGTTTCTCAAATTGTTTTTGTTACAAGTAGATTTTAGTTTCTTTATGTATTGTACCATCAGTTTTATAAAAAAAAAAATGGCCCAGTGGCCACATTTGTGTCTGCTGTCTTTTAGTATGGGCAAATATTTGGTAGTTGGTTTACATCTGCTTAATGTTATATACAGATTGTAAAAGTGCAATCTCCAGTGTAGTGTCATCTGTCAATGAGTATGTGCAGGGTCGCCATCAGAAAACACGGGGCGTCTATGACAAGATTTTCTGGGCCTGCCCACCACCACAGGCCCTGCCCCAGACCCCACGCACCTTCACAACACAGTAAAATAGCCACACGAATATGGGTGCTAAACATGACCACTAAAAACCCATTGGTGGCCAGGATCCCCCTACAATTTAAAAAAAATAAAACAAGTGGTGGTTAGGGGCCACCCATAAAAGTTAAAATAAAATTCACTGGTGGCCAGGCTCTCCCTACAAGTTGCAAAAAAATTGGTGGCCAGGGCCCTCCCCCCATAAAATGTAATAAAAAACTCAGTGGTCAGGGTCCCTCAGGTTAAGAGAACCCATTAATAAAAAAACGTTAAACCCGTTTAAAAAAAACCATTGTGGCCAGGGTCCCTTGTCCTCGGTGATGTCAGCTTCTTCGGTTTTCTTTGACAGCTTCAAGGCTTCAGCTCCTTTCATGGCCTTGGCTCTGGTAGAGGCTTTTGCGGCTTGGAGCCTTCGGCCTATAGTTGGTTTATGTTCCCTTTAAATGAATGTTATCTGTACAAAGCTAGCAGCAGTACACTCAGGAGATCTGTTTTAGTTTTCTGTAGTTTTATATTTTTTCGAACCTAAAATAAAATTAATTTCCGGGTAGCTTTAAATAGAAAATTTTGTCCTGCAGTGTTGAAGGTGTCTTCTTACAGGAATAGATATTTTTCTTGGGCTTGTTTTATGCTATAGCATTATATGACCTCTGTAAATATGTGCTGAAAGTGTTTGGTTTATTGAAGAACTCATACATGAATTCGTTGTTTGAAATGCTTTTTAAAGAACCAGTCACACCATTTTTGAACCTACATTTTTTAAATTTTGTATGAATTCATGAGCACTTAGGCAATGGACACTCAGGCAATTGTCAGAGTTATTGAGCTGATCTCAACATGTGAGTGACCCAACACAGACTGATCAGATTTAAATCAATGGAGCAGGGGCACTGAGCAGATCTGCTTCTAATTACTCAGGGCCAGGCCAAGACCAGCCGGCACCCCAGGCAACTTGGCCGGCCCTGTCGTCCCCTTCACAGCGAGGCGCATGTGCACCTATATGAGCACACATGCATGCAAACAGCCCGAGTCACCATGCACACCCTACTCCCTTCAAGTACACAAGCATGCGCGCACTTCAGACTGGACTGGAGTGGGCAGCAGTTAAAGGTACATGCCAGGCACCCTCCAAACTTTGCTCCCTAGGCACGTGCTTACTCTGCCTACCCCTAGTTCCGGCCCTGCTGACAAAACCCTGTGTGACCATAGCCTAAGGCTATAAACATACATACCTTTAACAGTGGTGGTTCACACTGTGGTTTTTAAAAAACCCCAAAAAAACGGTCAGCTGAGCAGTTAAATGTTTGTGTGTCCATAGCCTTAGAGATCTGTATAAATTCTGCGGAAGATTCAAGAGACCTGTGTAAGTTCTACTACAGGTATTTCACTGTAATCAAGGCACTATATAGGGCAATAAAACCAGCATTAGCTGTGGAGTCACACATGAAACAGACAACTTGTTTGCAATAAGTTACAAGAACTGGGTGAGAACGGGGTATAAGTTTAAGAGCCTTATAAGAATATATATAGGTATTATCTATGATGGGTAGATGCAAAACTCAGGCATTCTAAGGGAATCAAAATTGCAGGATGACAGGCAGTAGTGCTTAGGAAAAGAGAGGTGCAGCTCTTTGCACTTCATGCTATTGCTACCTTTACTGGACTGTAGCTTCTTGATGATAAGATAATGTATATTTCAGCTAACCTATACTCATACTAACCAACACCAATATTTTTTAACCTTTCTGGGCAAAGCAAGAGTCACGTTATAGTCAAGAACCTCCTGAAATTCAGTTTGGGAACGTTGAGGATTTGCAGTCCTGAAAGTTTAGGTGGAGCAACCAGGCAATTTTAAAAAATCATGGGTTTTAGCAAATTCTTGGATAGGGAGCTCAGTTTTTTTTAGAGCAATATAAATTCTGGAACAGTGGCCATTCTTGTAAGCTGTATGGTAAGAACCACAAGGCTCATTCTTCACCTAAACTACTCAATGGAAACTGAAATATCATCAGGCCACTTTGCCTAACTCAGGAAAATTCTCAGTCATAATTAGACTCTTCATTTCAACACTGGGATATTAAAAAGCACTTAAGCTGTCTAACAGGTAACATGCCATATAAAAAGTTCTTCAGACTAAATAACTTTAACCTGAATGAAAATTGATCTTTATAGGACAATTTTCACCTTTTGCAACCATGAAGCTTAAATATCAGTCCAAATAGACCCAGATATTTGAACGGATCCCAACAGAGAACTTCTCTCAGCGTAAAGGGGATTTTCCAGACGTTTCATTTGATGGAAATAATCTTTAGGGAATGTTTTTTTACTTTAAGTCCGCACAGTTGAGGGAGTATTTAGAGTGAAATTCTTGCAGGCTTACACACGGGCAAATCACATAATTGACAAAGTGAAAGCGAGTGATATGTAACAATGTTACTTAAAAAGAAATCTAATTAAAAGCATATGCAGTAGTGAAGCAAAACTGGCGCAGGCGATGTGTAAGAAGAGAAAAAGAAAACAAGGAGAGAGAATTGCAATGAGTTTCTTGGAATTTTTTTATTCAATGCAAATGGAAATACTACGTCCCTGTTCTATTTTATAGAACGTCTTATTTTTTTTTTTTTTTAGCAATGTGTTTGAATCACACACACTTGCCTCATTTGCCCTGCAGAAAGTAAAGCTTGATGATAGCAAACTGGTGTAATTTTGTAATTAAGTGAATTTTAAGTCTCATAGAGTTTGAGGACAGATGAAGATAGATGTGACATGCACCATTCCCAACTTCAGAGGCAACAGCACAAGCTGGCCTAAACGCAAACATTGGTTTTTGGGATGAAATGAAAGACTCTGATAATCTGTGCACTTGAATCTATTACTTGGCTAATGCACTATGGCCTATGGAACACATGGCTATTTGACCACCACTATATAAAAGGTAGAAAACAGCATTCAGCATCTTTAAAAAAGGAAAATATGTCACCACCAGTCTGTGCCATAAGTTAGACGCTAGTTAGACAAGCAACACTTTTATAACATGGACCCCATTCTTCTTAATTGTAATGGCCCAGCCCCAGAGGGTTATATAGTGTTCTCCAGTTAGACAAGCACTTTTTTTTTATAACACGGGCCCCATTCTTCGTAATTGGAATGGCCCAACCCAGGAAGGTTATATAGGGTTCTCTAGTTAAACAAGCACTTTTTTTTAATAACATGGGTCCCTTTCTTCTTAATTGGAATGGCCCAACCCAGGAAGGTTATATAGGGTTCTCTAGTTAAACAAGCACTTTTTTTTAATAACATGGGTCCCTTTCTTCTTAATTGGAATGGTTCAACCCCAGAGGGTTATATAGGGTTCTCTAGTTAAACAAGCACTTTTTTTATAACATGGAACCCATTCTTTGTAGTTGGAAGGGCCCAATCCCAGAGGGTTATATAGGGTTCTGCAGTTTAACAAGCACTTTTTTATATTGGACTGAAGAAGCTGCTCGGATGAGCAGTGAAACATCTTCATTAAAATTTCTCAGCAAGTTTAGTTGTTTTGAGTTACTTGTGTTAGATATACCATGACCTGGATGAATGAGAATCTTCATAGTCATATCATAAAATTTGGAATACTTTCTTAAAGGAGAAGGAAACCCTTTTGGCGCAAAGCCCCTCCCCCATAGGCCCCCCTCCCTCCCCCCAGGCCTACCTTCCCCCCTCGGGCAAATGCCCCTAACTTGCTTCTTACCCCTCAGTCCAGGTCCTGTTCCATGGAGTTCACAGGCGCTATCTTCTTACGTGTGGTCTTCTTCACTCTTCCTGGATCCATCGGCGTTTGGCAGTGCATGCGCAGTAGAAGCTTTCACAGATTCAGCTCTACTGCGCATGCGCCGAAAGCCACGAAGTTGAAATCAGAAAACTTTGTGACTTTCTGCACATGTGCAGAAAGTTACAAAGTTTTCTGATTTCAACTTTGTGGCTTTCGGCTGAACCGGAAAATGCTCCTACTGGGCATGCGCTGCCAAATGCAGATGGATCCAGGAAGAAGACCGCATGGAAGAAGATGGCGCTTGAGAACTCCATGGACAGGATCTGCACTAAGCGGTAAGTAGCAAGTTAGGGGCATTTGCCTGGGAGGGAGGGTGGCTGGGGGGGGAGGGTTTTTTTTGCAGCTTCCTTCTCGTTTAAGGTGACAGGTCCCCTTTCAATACCTACAAAATTGTATAGTGTATTATCTATTATTATTATTGTATGTGCTTTCCTTTCCTGTGAAGTTGTAGGATGCCACCAAAGACACGCCAATGTACCAAATATGTTCCAGGGTTCAGGCACAGCAACACAGAAAATCTGCCTTAATTCCTGCCACTATAAGTACCATTAGCCAGAATGCTCGGAACATGGGGGGTTTCCGGATAAGGGGTCTTTCTGTAATTTGGATCTCCATACTTTGTCTACTTAATGTCATGCAAACATTATTTAAAAATAACAGGATTGCTTCACCTTCAACAAGGTTTAATCATATCTTAG
Source organism: Xenopus borealis (assembly GCA_024363595.1). NCBI lineage: Eukaryota > Metazoa > Chordata > Amphibia > Anura > Pipidae > Xenopus > Xenopus borealis. The sequence goes on from CM044436.1 coordinate 87,808,018, forward strand.
TTAGGATCAAGTAAAAGGTATTATTAAATTGTAGCATATCAAAAGGAAAACATTGAAAGTTTTTGATCACAATGGAATCTATGGGTCTAGATATCCTTCTCTAAACTCTGAGATTTCTGGATAACAGGTCTCCTGATAATGGATCCTATACCTGTATAACCTTCGGAGCACAGTAAGGCATCAGAAAGAGCCAGATAGACTTTCATGTACCAAGTTTAGCGTATTTAGCAGAGAGGTTTTTGTTTGGAGAGTGAAATTGTTTCCATTATTTTAAAACTGGAGCTACAGCAGCAGCGATTCTTTCTGCAGTTCATCCCAACTCCTCCTCCATCCTGATTAGTGAGTTTATCAACACAACATGTACAGGAAATGTGGTCTTTATTCAGCGGATCACAGGAAACCTGAATTGACGGTTACATTAGATACATGATGCATAGTCATTTTTATTATTAACACCACGTGTTCAGTAATAAGATCATTCCTCTAGGCAACATTCAACAGATGAATAGTAGGAAAATAAAGTCTTTTGTACCTGAGCAGCACAGTACTGGGGGTGCATACTGCTACTGTCAATAATGAAATGCCCCCCACCCAGAAATGATTCTTAGGCCTGGGCCACACGGGAAGATTTCAGGGAGATTAGTCGCCTGGCGACTAATCGCCGCGTCTAATCTCCCTGAATGGCGTGCCACCCTCCAGCATTAAAGTCGCCTGCGCCTATTCACACGCGGCAATACGTTTTTCAAAGTTGCTCGAAATTGCCTTGCGACTTTGAAAAACGCTTCGCCGCATGTGAATAGACGCAGGCGACTTTAGTGCTGGCGGGTGGCAAGCCATGCAGGGAGATTAGTCGCCTTAAAAAACACTCGCCAGGCGACTAATCTCCCTGAAATCTTCCCGTGTGGCCTAACCCTTAGAATCTTAGAACTGATTAGAGTGTAAGCTCCACTGGGACAATGACTGAATTGAATAATGTCTAATCTCTGTAAAGCCCCACGGAGTATCTAAATGCAGGATAATAATATCTGTGTGAGTTCTTTTCTATACTGTAAGGATGAATGCTATTGAGCAGACAGAATGAATACAATCCGTTATTATTAGGGTTGCCACCTTTTCTTGAAAAAAATACCGGCCTTCCTATATATTTACCTTTTTCCCTATTAATAACATTGGGATCAACCATCAAAAATACCGGCCAGGACGGTAAAATGCCGGCCAGGTGGTAACCCTAGTTATTATGCACTTGGTATCAGAGAAGGAAAGCTCAGCAGTTAAAGTGTAGTTCACCTTAAAATAACCTTTTCTTTTGAAGTAGACAGGGATATCTTGGAGCAATCTGCATCTGGGGTTTTCATTCAAGTCTGCTTTCCTTGAAAAACTGCTTCATCAAAATCAAAATGCCCTTCCTCAAAGGCAGTTCCATCCCTGTTTGCTAAATAGAACACAGCTCCCCTGTCACACATTAGGGCACATTTAGGGGCAGATTTACTAAGGCTTGAATTATCGAGGGCGTTTAGCCCTTAAACTCGAGCATCGAATAGTTGGCGCATAAATATTCGGAAAAATGTAATAAAATATTCACCGGTTTTGAGCGCTTTTCAAATATTCACCAAAATCGTACGATCAAACGGTTTTACGCAAAATTCGTTCAAATTGAATATTCGCAGCGTTCGATCGTACTAATACTATTCGATATGAAAACTTTAAAAAGGCCTATGGGCAGTCGAATAAAAATTTAAAGGGCAAGTTCTTCAACCGGCGAATAGTTGAGCGATCGAATATATATTTATTCGATCTATTCGATTCGACCGAATATTTCATATTCGAAAATACTTAATTTGCATATTCGAATAGTAGCACAATCGAAAATAGACTATTCAAGCGCATGTTCGGATCCTTCACACGGATTTGGTGCTCCACATAGAGCGGCTCGGCAGCATGCTGCCCCACAAAATTTGCCGCCCTAGGCCCGGGCCGTGTGGCCTCCCCAAAATTCCGGGCCTGAGTGTATATATGCATGCATACAAAGTGCAGAAACAGACACAAAACCACAAAGACCAGTCAGGTGAGTATGGATTCAAAACACTGATGTGCTCCTAGCCCTACTGGAATTTACAAACCATCCAGATATTGGTCAATCAGGCCTGTCCCTAAGTCCATTCACAATAAGTTACTGACTTGGTCTGGAGGGACTGACTGAGTTGGCAGCTTTTGTCGGTGACTGGCTACCTGTAGGCACTTACAGCTGCACATATACCTGTCACAGTCTTAGCCTTGTGCATGCACACAACAGTAGTGTTGGAGCTCTTCTTCAGCTTGCATCATGTGATTATCAAATATTTCATGCCTGGCCTTGACTTAAGTCTTGGCAGCCATCTTTGTTAAGTGGTTAGAACAAACATTATGACTGCAGAGAAGGATTTGCTGATTTAAACAGAAGTAAGAGGTTGGAAAGTATTAAGGTATTGGCAATAGTTAAATAGTTAAATTGTCATGGGAAAAAAAGTTTTTTTTCAAAATGCATCAGTTAATAGTGCTGTTCCAGCAGAATCTAAATTGAAATCCATGTCTCAAAAGAGAAAACAGTTTTTTATATATTTCATTTTGAAATTTGACATGGGGCTAGACATTTTCTCAAGTTCCCAGGCACAAGTCACATGACCAGGGGCAGCTGGGAAATTGACAAAATGTCTAGTACCATGTCAGATTCCAAAACTGATTATAAAATAATCTGTTTGCTCTTTTGAGAAATGGATTTCAGTGCAGAAGTCTACTGGAGCAGCACTATTAACTGATGTGCTCCCAAAAGAGAGAAGCAAGAGAGAGAAGACCAAGGAGGAAACTTAGGGGTTAAAGTCCAGAACAAGGTACAGGCAAGGATCAGGCAATATTTGTGGTCAAAGTACAGGCAAAGTTCAATAGGCAGGCAGCAATATAAAATAACAAAGTCCAGGCAGGGGTCAGAAATCCAAGGGACAATAATATAGAGCACCCAGGAACAAGGCAAGCTGGTTCTATAACTGGGCGCCATACTGGCATTCTGGTGCCAAAACGGGCACAGGCGCTGATGCTGTGCACCACGTCCGTCGTGGCGCAGTGATGTAATTACGCTGGCGCCGCTACCCACATGGCGGCCATGGGTGCCGCCATCTTGGGAGTGATGCCAGAGGAGCAGGACGCACCGCCTGGAGCTGCAGGTAAGACTCTGGGTGGTAGCGATCTTGACAGTTTAAAAAAAAAATGTTTTCCCATGACAGAAAGTTTTTTTCCGTGGGTTGCCTTGTCCTTTAAGTCATTCTGCCTATGTGTAAACAATTCTGTTCTCAGTTGCTGGTTTTTACTTCCTGGTGTAGACTGTGGACTGTTTCCATTCCTTGTCCTAAACACTTTCAGCCTCAATCCATTGTCCCATGAGTTTTTGCCTGTCTTTTAACCCTACCTGTTGCAGCCGTACCTTCCGGCTTTGTTTTGCCTGCCAGTGCTGCAATAAAGTTTGTTTCTGTTTCCAAGTATCTGTCTGTCTGGGTCCCATTTTATCTTCCTCACTAAAACCAGTAGTCTCTGAATGTAAAACCAGTCCTCTGGTCCAGACAGTGCATTTTGGGCCCTGGTTCTGACAGATACATTTTCCCTTTTTAACTGCTACTGTCCATATTATTTTATATTATTTTTCATTTCACTGTATTATTTTCTCTAAAGCTTGTTTTATATACTAGACAAGTCAGTTATTTTAAGGGAAGGGTAAGCTAGTAACAAACTCAGTATCCCAGGATACAACGAGAAGGTTTTTGTTTCTGACAGTGTACACACACAGGGTCAGTCTTGAATTGAAAAGTAAGATCCTGTGATCAGAAGAGCTGACACTTTCACAACCTGGTTGTACAAGAGGGTATACTGAGGTCTTATGGGGCAGCTCCGGCTAGAAGGAGTAGTGCTCTCATCATGACTGCCCGATATATATAGTGAATAATTAATCTTTATTTGAAGCAAAACCTGCCTAATGGGTTTATCTAATGTTTCCATGATTTTCTAGTAGACACGGTATGCTATCTGGAAAACTCCAGGTCTCGAGCATTCTGGATAAGAGGTCCCATACCTGTATAATCAACAAAAACATAAGCAACTTTAAGTTTATTCACACTGAAGCTTATCAAAATTGATATACATCACTGTTCGCAATACATGTCTTACTCCATTCATTCTTTAACTCAAATAAAGAAGAGTTACATTGTAATTGAATGCCCCAGCCCCCTCTACATACTCTGTGCTGGCGTAGGCACATTTTGTTCTTAGTTATAAAGTGCTATAAAACTTCTGAAAGGGTTTTCTAGATTCTGCTAGATATTAGTACTTTACCCAGCAAGTTAGGTCTTTTTTTTAAATTCTGCTAATTGCTTTGAGTGTAGGGTTGGCACCTTTTCTGAAAAAAAATACTTCTTAGATGTTTATGTGTTTTTTCTCTATTAATAACATTGGCATTAAGCATTTTGGTGACACCCCTGTTAAAGCCTATTGCAAAAAGTTGTTAACCATCGTGGTACTTTGTTACTGTGCAGCCCTGAGAAAGTTGCTGAGGGAAAGAGGTTAAGTAAATCGGTGAAAATTCAGAATGTTAGTATAGTGCAGGCTTACACACAACAGCAGGATCATTTACAAACACTGGGCAAATTTGCACCTGGGCAATAACCCATATATGTAGCTTTAATTGAGCTTAGAGCTAAACTGCATAGGAGATGTTTCAGGATGGTGTTGGATTGACAGATTGCGTTCCTATGTATAGTTGCATGGGTCAAAATATATTGGGACCAATCGGGTGCAATGTAACTGCGTGAGATTCAATGGCCTCAATGATACTGTATTTCTGGGGTTTATAAATTCTGCTTTGTTGTGGGGGGAGCATGGTGATTACACTTGAAATGTGCTCACTCTCCACTTGTAGATGTAAATGAGCCCTAAGATTTTTGGGGGAAGGGCAAATAAAGTGTGATCCACAAAATATGATCAAAATCTCCTGTGTAGTTAAGCCCTAGGTAGGGGGGGGGTCCAAAATTAATTTTCTAAAAAGTGGCATGGTGTAGCAGGCTTAATGGAGCCCTGACTTAAGAGCAGTTTTAGTACATGTATATATATCATATGATATTGTTTCTGTATCGCAATTTTGACGTGTCCCAGTCAGGCCCGGACTGGCAATCTGTGGGTTCGGGCAAATGCCTGATGGGCGGATTGCTTTAAAATGTAAATGGGCTTCTCACCTAAAAAAATGCAAATTAGGAATGTCATTAATATGTAAATGAGCCAATCATTTAGCTATGTACATGAGCTGCCAGTAATAGCCAGCCACAGCTAAGCCAATACCTGCATTTGTTAGTGCACATGTCAGTACTGGCATATGGGAGGAAGCAGGAATTCTGACCAACTTCAGTTAGTAATATTAGAGTTGCTTGCTATATAACCAATACCTTATGATTATGATAGGTATGTTGGCAACAGGAGGATCTGTGATCAGAACAATCACTTCAGCCTGGAAAACTGTGATATGTAGCATTAATTGCATGAGACAGCCTAGTTTCTTCAAGTATGACACACTTTGGCCCTGTGATACACATGGTAATTAAAGTTCTCTCATCTGCCAGGGTACATGGTCTAGCTGGGGTCATACAAAGGAAAATTTAGAATATACTCTATATATAAGTATAGGGTCACTAATCCATCTGATAGAATAGTTGTGATAGAAACTAGGGGGAGATATTTGTTGCAAGGACCAGTTCCAGCACATAGGGTGTATAACATTGCTGGGGATTATATGGTAATGAACTCTTAAAATATCTATTAATAAACACTAGTTCTAGTTAACCTTGGGGTTAGAAATATAAATCATGCTTTGCATGTGCATGAATACATGGGCTGATTCGATACTTTTGCCAGGGCTGCTTTTTCCTCCCACTCAGGCCCTGGTCCCAGTAACTTACACATTAATTGCAGCTCCCTTTAATGCCGGTATAGTGTCAAGTTGCAATCTGTAATTTGTAAAGTTGTGAATATATTTCTGTATGTGTGTACTCACCAAATTCACATCTGTCGTTTGGCAAGGTCATAGAAAGTGTGCATATGTTGCATAAAGCTAACAACAGTATATAAAGCAATAGTATGAAAGTTGTGTTGCCTCTTTTGTGTTTCTTACCAAATGTCGGCCTTGTGCTTCCAGACTCTGCTGGCAATGACCACGGTAATGCGCTATCCGGGGACGTAAAATAATTAGCAAATTGGCCCGGAATACACATCGCTTCTGCAGGACCTCTCACAGCTGCCGAGTCTAGATCAGGTATTTCATCTTTAAGTGTAACCATCACATTGACAGACCAAACAGACCAAGGACGCAACATTCCTTTATTATATTATCCACAAAATCAGGCCCAAATTTATGGCGATGTGGAAAACTCTCCAATTGTTTTCAAGAATTTGAAAAGCGCATTCAACCATTGGTCGTGCTATTGAAAGTCTATCGTTAAAAAGCCTTTTCATTAAACATCTTTGAGTTCCTTTATAAGGCCTCATAAGATTTTCTGTAAGTCCAAAGTTCCCAACCGTCAACAAACAGATCTGGTGCTGCTGTTTCAGGTAATGGCATGGGTTGAGGAAGGGATAGCGAACCATCATGAAACTTCTGTCCTAGCTCTGAATTTCTGATTGCACTGCAATCTCTAGTAGACTCCCACATTAATGTTGGTACAACAATAGTTTGTATAAACAATTGAAAAATTATTTTTAAAGTTCCAGTATGTGGAGTCGCTATTTGATGGCATGACAATTCATCCAATGCACACTAGCAGTTTGAACAAATTAGTTTTCATATAGAATCCATCTGCAATTTTCTGCCATTGCTGTTAATTTGGACATGGCATAACAATTTCTTGCCTGTCGTTCCATGACCTTTATAAAAGCACTTGGCTTTCGTCCTTTATATGATCATGGAACGCCTCAGTGTCTTATAATATTCTTGTATTTTATAACAGGGGGTACTTTATTCACTATATATTTATAATCTATGTATATATGTAATTAATTTGCTTTGAAGGTACTCCAGCAATCCCATTTGTATTTTACAACAATTAATCAGGCTCTCTGACAATACATCAATCACAGTGGGGCATCTCCCAGTCTGTTGTTCCTGACTTTTATTTCTAATCTGCATAGTCCTTGTGCATAGCCCTGTGATGTTCAGTGGTCTGGAGTCTCAGTGCCAATCTGATACAGTGCACCTTGGGTTCCATTTTATAAAGCAAAACATACCCGATGTATGGAACAATTGCCAGACCATGTCCTTATAAGGCAATATATTTACATTTCTCCAGAGTTTACAGATGTGGAGTTGCATAGGTTTCAATGTTTAAGCTGAAGCTACTCCCTCTGCCGTTGTATAATCCTTCCCACAAAAATATAACAAATGGGGTATAATCTGTAGAGCTTTGGGGCCCTCTGCTGGCTTTACATAGTATAGGTAAATGGAAAGTCCAGCCAAAGAACTTTAAAAGTTGCATAAATCAAAGTATTTTTCAATAACAGTAACGGTATTGATGAATTAGATTGCATTTTAAACCAAAAGCAAGTATAAAGAATTACTTTTGTTTTGGCTAGACATGCCATTTAATAAAATGCAGGTTCACACAGCCTGTATCTGGTGTTAATAAAATCACATTCCCTTACATCCCCTAGCGTGAGATATATTTAGTCTTTACTGCCATGTAGGAAAAGTGAAGAATAAAAAGAGTAAATACAACACACCCATAAATAGGAGTTTCCCAGACCTGTGTTTTTTTGTCCTACCTGTAGGTAAGTGTGATGTGCTGCTAATAATTTTTTTTACTTTTTCCAGGGTTGTGCCAGGTCCCTAAGGGGTATTGAAGACCGTAGGCAATATATCCAAGGGGTAGATCTGTCTGGGGTTACAAATTGCCCTTAGGTTCTGTGCTGTCATCGTCTCTAGTTGCCCAAATCTAAAATGGTGGTGAGGACCTCTGACACGCGATTGGTCAATAAGTGGTCCCTTCCGATAATGTCAGTGGAGGTGCAACAGAAAAGTTTCATGTCAAGTATTCTTATACCACTTATCAGGGCCAGGCCATGGTAGTTTGGCACCCTAGGCAAGGGGTTCATCAGCGCCCCTCCCACCCCCCGTTCTGTATGACCATTTCCCACCTATTCACTTTTTCTTAAATAAAGAAACCTTATAAAACATTAATGAATCAAATTGTACATGTGCCAGCCAGCAGCACCCAAAAAATTGCCCATAATCTGTACCTGTGTCAGCAGCACCCAAAATATTGCTCCCAATCTGTACCTGTGCCAGCCAGCCAAAATTTTGCCCCACATCTCTACCTGTGCCACCAGCATGGCCCCCCAAGTCTGTACCCCTGCCACCAACCTTTGCCTCCCAAGTCTGTACTTCTGCCACCAACCTTTGCCCCCTAAGTCTTTACTTGTGCCACCAACCTTTGCCCCCTAAGTCTGTACTTGTGCTACCAGCCATTCCCTCCCAAGTCTGTACCTGTGCCACCAGCCATTACCCCCCAAGTGTGTACCTGTGCCATCAGCCATTGCCCCCCAAGTCTGTACCTGTGCCACCAGCCTGTGCCAGAGCAGCAGCAAAAATATTGCCCCAGATCTATGCCAGGCAAAGGGCAAGTAAGAGGGAGGTGGGGACTGAAGTAGAGCAGAACGCTGCTGCTGGAAACAGGGGCGAAGTTAAAACTTAAAGAAATAAAAAAAAAAACATTATTTGCCTTCTAAAGTGAGCCCCCCCCCATGACTGTGCCCTAGGGGGCCGACCTACTCTACCTACCCCTAGTTCCAGTGTCGGACTGGCCCACCAGAATACCAGGAAAACTCCCGGTGGGCCAAGGTGTCAGTGGGCCCTCATGCTGTTAACTTTTGGACTATTTCATGGCCATTCCCTATTTCTATGAGGCTAAATAGATGGAAAAATTGATTATAGTATGTAAAGAAAACAAACTAGGAGAATAGAGGTTGATTGAGGTGATGAAGAATATTAGTACTGAGAGTGGGCCCCTGGTCTAAGGTTTTATGGTGGTCCCCTGGTCTAAGGTTTTTGGGTGGGCCCCTAGTGTCCCAGTTCGACACTGCATAGTTCCAGCCCTGCCACTTAGGTAATAATCAGGCACCCTCTGTTAGACGAGAGAAACTAAAAGACGCAACCAGCTTCTGTTGCTGCTGATCATCGTTCTGCCAGGGATGCAGCCTCTTGATTAGGCTCAGACGTACACGGTAGTTCTGTGGGCCAGTCTTGTGATGTAAGAACTTATCATAACCTCGACTATTTTATTTTGCAGATGTCTACCCTAGATCCTCTACCTACCTAAAAGACACAAAGAGTCTAGCCACCAGTAGTGCAAGGCATGTGCTCATTAGTTTACATACCATGGCAGAATTTATGATTTGTTTTATAGAAAGAAAAAGAAGGAAAACCCCTGTATGTCTTTATTCCCTAATATATAAAAATACCTAAACAAAGTATAAAACCTGGATTTGCTTGATTGTTATACCGCTAATCTCCACAATTTTCAATATAGAATAAAGTGCTAGTGCTTGTATTTTAATCTATACCATCAACAAATTAAGTGTTCTCCGATCAATTCACTAATCAATCACCCCAATTGATATCTTGACTGTGAAATTTTCAATAAAGCTGATTAATCAAGTAAATTTAATGATGTAAATCAATGATTTATCATCCAACAATCAATTAAAATGTATAACATTCATCAATTAAAAAGGTAAGTGCACCTCAATAAATTTATTAACCCCTTTAATCTGGGTTAAAATGGATAAAACAATAGTATCAAAAGCAGTAACATAAATAGTTAAATCATAAATGCCCAGTGAAAAAAACTCCCACAAATTCCCTGGTGAGGAGCTTGCTGTGAAGATTTAAGATGTATCAATCTTAATCTACAAAGTAGCGGAGTAAACTTAGTATCAACTTTCCCAGGTATCCAACATCCTATCCACATAATCATGGAAACAAGTTAGAAAATTGAAGAAAGAGGAACAGTGGTGGAGTCATCCCCTAGGTAACTAACTGCTTTGTTTCTAGGCCCTGGGATTACCCCAAGTGGAGACTGCTTTGGTTGCTATCCTACCTAAAAACCACAAATCCCCTACTTCGTGTGAAAAGAGAGAAAGAGTCATTTTTAAAAGGCAACTATAGATTAAAATCACTAGTTTAAAAGATCTGATAATAGTAAAACAAGAAGAGATCAGAGTGAACCACGCCAACACGCGTTTCGCAAATGCTTTGTCAAGGCCTTGAACCACGGGGACGCGCTTTTCGCAAATGCTTCGTCAAGGCCTTGGTTCAAACAATCTCCGTGCAGACTTCTTGAGCTGCAGGTCTATTCTTCCTGTAGAGTGTTCACTCAATCAAATGGTCTGTCAGCACCTTGTCCACTTATGGGGATGTCCAATGATAGACCTGATGGCCACAAGGGAGAATGCCAAAGTGAGAACCTTCTTTTCTCTGTTTCCTCAGGACAATCCCGGCAGCAGTGGATGAAATGCTGCAGAGCTGGTGCAACAGTCTGGCTTATGTTTTTTCCCCCTCTTCTGATGCTGTGGAAAATCAGGCTGGACTAAGCCAGGGTCATTATGGTGGTCCCTTATTGGCCCAGGAGCACTTGGTTCTCCCTGTTGTTGGAGATGACCAAGGGAAGCCCGATTCTGTTGGGGTCCAGCAGGACTCTGCTTCATCAGGGGCCTATATTCCATCCGAACCCCAGTAGATTAGCCCTGTTTGCTTGGATCCTGAAAGCCAGCCGTTGATAGAGCAAGGCCTTTCTTCTGAAGTAGCAGCTGTTATGGTGCGAAATAGGAAGGAGAGCACGGCTAGGATATATTCCAGAATCTGGAGAAGATTCTCATTTTGGTGCACAGGCCATTCATTAGAGCTGTTGGCAGCTTCTATTCCTCAAATCCTGCAGTTCTTATTGGATTGATTTCATATGGGATTAAGACCAGCCACCCTTAAAGTACAAGTAGAGGCTTTAGGAGCAATGAAGAGTCTGCCTTTAGGGGAACATGTTCTCGTTAAGCAGTTCATTACAACAACAAATCAAGCTCCTGACTCTTAAAACAGTGATGCTGGTTGCTCTGACCTCCACCAGAAGGGCCAGTGAAATTCAAAATATATCAGTTATATATATATATATACCTTATCTGCAAATCTTTCCAGAGTGGTTTTGAGGCTTCCACCTTCTTTCGTTCCCAAGGTAGCTTCTGCCTTCCATACCTCCCAGGAGATTGTATTGCCATCTTTTTATCCTCAGCCAGAGGGAGACAGAAAGTGCAGATTGCATAACTTGGATGTCAGAAGAGGCCTTATCTACTATCTGTAATTGCAGGTAAAGTTGCTGTACCGTGTTAGCCAGTAAAAATGTTATTGGGCAACCCTTTTGAAATAAAAAATGGTATAAAGGTGATACCTTTATTGGCTAACTAATATAATCATAGCAAGCTTTCAGAACATTTTAGTTCCTTTTTCAAGCTGATTACAATGAAGCTGTGGTGCTCTCTGGTATATATACAACATTTAGCTCATAGATCAAATGACCAACAAAAAGGAATATCAAACTGTGTGTGAGGTGTCAAAGTCATTTACGAGGGGATCTGCAAGAGATAGACAGATAAGGTAGAAGATAATGTGGGTCAACTAGATTGTAAATCAGGGCTGAATTATTGGAGTGTAGAATCAAAGGAATTCCAAAGGATCTCTTAGTCCATATCCAGACATGTTGGTATTTCTGACCTGGTGCTGTCCTTTGTTAGTCCACATAATTAGACATAAATCCAAGTCCCAGGTTTAGTCAAAGACAGAGAAGTTCAGAAATTAATTTCTTTGGTCCATCTAGGGAAGCAGCCGCTTCCAAAGCTACAATCTCCAGATGGTTGAAGCAAACCATTGTTTTGGCTTATGAGACCTGGGGGTCGTCTCCTCCTTCCAGAATCAGGGTGCACCCAACTAGGGCGATGGCTAAGACATGGGCACAGAGAGCAGAGGCATCGGCAGAACAAATATGTAAAGGTGCAACATGGTCTTGGCTACATACTTTTTCAAAGCATTATAAGTTAGATGTTATGGCTTCAGGGGAGGCTGCGTTTGGCCAGAAAGTATTACCGGCAGCTTTATATTTCAATATCTCTTGGTGTGCTGCCTGGGGACCTGAGGGAAAAGTAAAATTTTTACCTGTAAATAACCTTTTCTTCAGGTCCCCTTAGGCAGCACATATATTCCTCCCAAATAGTTCTAGGCGAATCAGCCTGGTTATGTCTTGATCCTTTTTACTAACACTGGGGCAATAGTGGGGGGATGTCTTTTATTTTGTTTCCTGTCCTTGGAGGAGGGGCTCTCTCTATCTTGGTGTACTGCCTAAGGGGACCTGAAGAAAAGGTAATTTACAGGTAAAAATTCTACTTTTTCCACTTCTTAATTAGAACACTGCTGATTGGCATTCTCAATTCCTTTGATATTTTCTTATATCCCTTTCCTGTTTCATAGAGTTCAACTACCTTTTCCCGCAGATCCTTTGACCATTCTTTTGCTTTCCCCATGACTTAAAATCCAAAAAACATCAGTGCAGCAATGGATGAAAGGAGTCTGTCAGGAGTCCGGAAAGTCACTGACCTTTCATACACCTGAAATAATTACAAGCTAACAGATGAGAAGTGAAGATGGTTACCTTTAAGGGTAGGGACAGACAGGGAGATTCTGTCGCCTGGCGTTTTTAGCAAGCGAGCAGCCGTCTCCCCATAGGCGCGCATGCGCAGAATGAAAAAGCGGTCACAATTCTGGCAGCTTTTCATTCAGCGCATGCGCATGACGTCATTAAGACGCGCGCCTGTGGGGAGAACGGCTGCTCGCTCTGGGAGCACCCTCCCGGAGCGAGGCCGTTAGCGCTCACAAGGGGCTTATTTTTAAAAAAAAAAAAAATAGTGAAACCCCCAACCGGAATGTGGGCTCTATCAGCCCGCACTTTTGATTGGGGGTATAATTTTGCCCCAATAGGTGCCCTTTAAGAAATCATACATTCTGCCAGGGTATGTAAACTTATGAGCACAACTGTAGCGCTCTTTTCGGGTGGATCACACTTCTAAACTTATTAAGAGTGAGGCAGACAACAGAATACTAAGATGGGGAAGAATATCAGGTTACTACTTCAGAGTTAGTAAAAAAACATTTTTCCTGTCCACTCTGTTATGAAAGAGCCAATGGTTAGAGTGGAAGAACCCTGAGAAAGACACTAAAAGCCAGAAGCTCTTGTTTTCTATTTAGGAAGACGAACTACAGTCATGGGAAGCTCCACTTAAAGTTGATGTGGTAATTGACAGGCTTTTTAAAAGAACACTAATACCAGTGGAGGATGGTGCAGGACTGAAAGATCCTATGGATTATAAGGTAGAGTGCTTACTAAAGGTAACATATACTATCAGTGTAGCCATTTGCAAGCCAGCCTTGGCAGCATCTGGATTCCCTCGGCCTCCCTCAGCCAGACACAGGCTAAGACAATTTACTGATGGCTGCAGTAATAGTAAAGTTCCACGAGAGGAACTATTGGAGTCACTTTCTAAGATCAGCATGGCTGTATAATTACTACTTGCCTCTATTGAGTATCAAATTGTCGGCAAAATCCATGGCTTTGTCTACAGCAGCCAGGAGAGCATTGTGATTAAAACCATGGTCAGCTGATGTGACATCAAAATCCAGTCGCTTTTCAATGGCATTTGAACCAGGTCAATTGTTCGGTTCAGAAGTAGATAAACTGCTTGAGTCTCTGTCTGGAGCTAAAGGAAAACATCTACCTCAGGAGAATATTTTTTTTTACTCCACAATTTGAGAAAGCATTTTGGAAAGACATCAAGAGAATTGACTCAAACTTCTTTCATTATCCTCCTCTAAGGAAGATAGAGGAGGTGGGAAAGGTTACAACAGTTTCTTCCAGAATGGGAGGAAGCCATTGTGGATATTTGGGTCCTTCAGCTGGTAGCAGAAAGCTACATAATAGCGTTTCATAGACTACCACCTCAAAGATATACTTACCCCTTTCAATTCTTCTTCAAGACAGTTGACTCTCAAGAAAACAGAAATTGTGTCAGCTTGAGTATTTGAACCGGTTCCTCTACCAGAAAACCAGCAGGGAACATACTGAAATGTTTTTTTTTTGGTTCTCAAACCCAATGTAACCTTCAGTTCTGTAGCAGCTGTACTGAGACAGGAAGGGACATCTCTAGTACCTCATCTACGACTGGGAGAATACACCAATGACATTCTCTGGTTCTGCCCATTAGTTTTCAGATTGTTTCAGCACAGTCCACACGACATGACGAATGCACACAAATTTTTTTTTATACATAGTAGAAAACCTTATAAATGCAATACAGGCTCAGGATTTGGGATTTTTCAGACAGATCTTTCCATAATTTGTCTACTAGAAATTAATTTAAGCATGAAACACAAATAGGCTGGTTTTGCATCCAATAAGGATTAATTATATCTTAGTTTGGATCAAGTACAAGCTACTTATTATTGCAGAGAAAATCTTTTACATTTTGTTTAAAAAAAAAAAAAAAAAATGGATTATTTGGATAAAATGGGAGATTGCTTTTCTGTAATTTAGAGCTTTCTGGATAAGGGATCCTGGATAAAGGATGCACATTTATATAATTAACCCACCAGAAGAGTAATCAAATTTCCTTTGAATATTGATTTTCCTGTAAGGAAACCAAACAATTAAAACCAGTGTACCGATTATTTCCATTTAATAAAAGTATTGTACTTCTGAAAAAGTTGCTTACATTGATTGTTGTGGGTTTAATCACAGAAGTCAGTGTGGGGCAGATATTTTCTTCAAAACAGAAGCATGACTGCTATAACCAAGAGGAGCAGAAGCTTCAGCTTTAAGTAAAATAGAAAGTATACCTAGCATTTCAGAAATATGAGGCATGTAAATGCACTCTACCTAGTCCAGGCAGAGTGGCAAGAACTCTTCAAATGAAATAAACAGAGCAATCTTATTCCAGGGTACCTGACCTCTTCAGAACAGCTTGAACCAGAAGTGTAAGAAATAGTTTTTGATTGGCCTCTCTTTGCAGTAGGGATCATCATAGATGGCAATGGATGGCAAGGGTGCCGAGTGAGTTTAACTTAAAGAAATCACTTGCAAGTGAGAGGAACAGCATGTCCCTTAGGGCTCTTGCCCACACCTGGTTTCGCCTGCGTTCATGTTCTATGCGTTCAACCACAGAACCAAACAACTGTTGGTACAGCAGACTGTACTCACAACAATGCAGGTTATCACAGGTGGAACACCATGCTGTGTTTGGTGCTTACAGCTGTTGCCATGAGAACAGCCCATTAAACAAGATTCAGCTGCATCTAGGCCTGTGCTCCCCTGTAGCTGAACACATTTAACTTGAATGCATTGCCAGCGAGTAGCAAGGTTACACAAGAGCAAAAACGTTTTGCAAACTACTACATTACAGTTGCTAGTCAGGTATTGTTGCTTAACAGCAGAGAGATTTTCTTGGGCTGGAGAAAAATTGGCTTCTGAGGGTACAGTGAACAATTTTGTCATTTGGTGGAGAACAAATGCCACAACATGGAAAACCCTTTTTTATAGATAGGACTACTCTAAACAACTGTTCGTCTACTCTAAAAATCAAACCCATGATTAATGGGTCTATCCTAAGCCCTTGTACCATTCTCAACTCTACTATGCCGGTCATCTCTGTTCAACTTTTACAGTTGAAATCTGCTGCTCTGGCTGAAGCATCAGGGCTGTATATATTACTTAAAATACTTTGTCAGTAATATCTTTTATACTGAACTTACTGCACCATCCTAAAGTTTTAGCTTCTCCATAGCAGCAATGATCCACAAACTCAAACTTGCCATGGGGGGGGTTGCCTTGGGCTGGGACAGAAGCCCAAACGAGAATGTACAACATTTCTAGCCTACTTTAGTTAAGCTTTATTTCTCCTTTAAATTAAGCTTGGGAACTTATTTCAAAAAGCAGACGAGCATTACAGATTGTGCCTCAAGTAATCAATCATTCTTCACCAACTCATCAGCATCATCCATTCTTTGAACAAAAATACTAATGCAATGTGTTTCTGGACAGATATTTAGTTCTGTACATTAATTGCCATCAATTTGTTTAGTTTAAATTAACAGATGCATAACACTCCGTCATCTGTTTATTTCAACAGACAAGTACAGCGGTAAAACCAAGTTATAATGTGCTATGGGGCAAGGTGAGAACAACCAATAATTACATATGAAACAACCGTAGGTCCTATTTAGTTGAATTTATAAAAACGCCTCTTGAAAATGATGAAGTTTTGCATGATTTCAGTCCAAGTTTACTGAGTGAGACCAAGCTTCTTCTTCAAGGATTCTGGCATCTCAGGGGGAGGAGGACGAGGAAGTCTGAAGTAAACCTTCACAGAGTCATAGATGAACCACTGCAAGGCAGTCAACGTACCAATCATAATAATACGGGCAGTCAAACCCTTCCAGACACCTGTTGAGAACAAGAGATTGGTAAAAAAATATGCAAGCCTGCCTTGTGGAGCAAAGGCATATAAATTCAAAAACAGCATATACATACCTTTAGGCCCAAGTCTTTTCAGAACTTCCACAGCAGTACTTCCCTTTTCCTTGTTTAGTACAGAGACCACAGAATCAGCAGGATGGGAGACAATAGCACAGAAGACACCAGCTAAAGAGAGAAAATTTTAAGTGTCATTTCCAATGTATTAATGCCATCAAACAGCAGTCAAGGTATTCTGGCATCTACTGGTTGGTTTGGCGTTTGTCCCCACCATTACTTGCTGTGCTTTTAATCAGTTTGTTCTTTTCAGAAATGCAAATTAGCTTTTAAATCCATACTATTATTACAGCTATATCATCCATACATCTACTAGTACTGCTGTAGTTATTGCTCAAATTATTCTAGTAGAAAACGCCCACTTACCAATATAACCAGCCACAAATGTGACAACCAATTGCTCAGCCTTTGAACATTCACTTCTGGGCTTGGGCACAACATACTTGTAGAGTGCTTCAACAGTTCGTTCAAAGCAAGCAAATTTCATCATTGTGTATGGAATTTGCCTCATCCAGAGAGGAGCAACACCTTTGTAAAACCTGTATGTGAAGGGGGGGAAAAAACAAACTGGTGTAGGTCATTTCTGCAAGGAGTTTGTAAGCATTGGCAAATGTGTCTTAACAGCACAAATAGAAACAAAGGGTTTACACAGAAGTATATTTATATCATGCCAATGACCATATCAACTCTCAATGTGCAATTCGTTTTCCTTTAAGAAAAATTGTTTGAGCTCTAATTTCCTCTGTAGGACTACAAAATGTATTGCTACTGCTAATTTTCAATGACATCTATATAGTCAGGCCTCTACTATGCTTATCTCAGTATCTCATTCAAATCAATTCATATTTGCTAGGCTAGCTGCTGAATAAAAAGGTAAATAAAAACCAATTGTAAATGGTCTCAATAGGGGTGCCGAAAAGGTAGACTGGGATCCAACAGTAGACCTTTAGCTGGTCAAACAGTTTGTCTAAATCACTCTCCTATTTCATGCTTTTCATTCAGATATTTATGTTATGGTTCCAAAGAAATAGTGTTGAATATAGCAATTTAAATTCTCATAAATCAACATTAAGTAATATTTTCCATGGAATACAATGCTTTTATGGCTGTAGATCATAATGGGACAACCACTAAAAGACCTTGAATTAGCAAAGTATGGGCACTCCTGTTAATTTAAAGGCAAAACCCCTTTAATGTACTTTTCCCAACCCAACTTAACTAGGTAATTATAAGTGAAATTAGAAAAACTAGACACACAAATAAGGGAAAACATGGAAGAATATTCATGGGGGAGGAGTTTAACTTACGCCCAGAAGCCTTCCTCAGCATACATTTTGGGAAGAGCTTGTCTTAAAGTATTAGCATAGCCTGGTTGTGTCTGAATGCGTACTTTTGCAGCTTCCATTGGAGCCAGAGCAATATCAGCAAAGAACTCAGCACTGGCAGATGCAGCCAGGTAGAGAGATGTACGCCACATGTAGGTATTTTCCTAAAACAAACATTTTAGTGGGTAAAAACAACATGATTATCAATATTTATAACCTATTAATACTAACTACATACATATATATATATATTACTATATCGCCTATATAAAAGGTTTAATTTCACATTTTCTACCTTGCCAAAAACTTAACATGTATTTGCAAAAATTTTTAGTCCAAAGGGTTACTAGTTACCTCGCCCAACATATCAGCGTACAGTATCTTGAACACTTCATAGAAACCAAACTTGCACAGGCCTTGCATTGAATATCCAATGAACGTTGGAGCCCATCCCTTTGCCAGACCACGAACACCATCTTCTTTTATGGTAATGGAAAAGCCTTTAAAGATGCTCTTGTATTTTTGGGGGTCAACCTTAACAAAAAGCAAATCAAAGTTATACAACATAGATGTCTTTTTAGGCTTTACTTTTCTGAGTTAAGTCTTTGCAGATATGTCCGCACATATGAAAGATTCTGATGGTGGCATGTGGTTATGAAACCACGGCCATCAAAATACCATGACAAATGCGCAGGTAGATTCATCTCACATGCCAATGACTCAAGCACCTTTGACTGTACAACCAAAAAAGTTGCTGGTTGTCTCTTAGCTGGAACTGCTAAAGCCCAAAACGTGCAGTTAGCAGGACTCAGCATAAGCGGACATCCACAAAGATGGATCTAAGGGAGCATGTTAGCTTTCTTATGATAAACAGTAATGACCTACAGTCAATGCAACCTGGCAACAAAAATTAGTACCACGGAAATTGCATCCACTGACTTCTTCAGAAAACAGATTCAAATTCCAAGTGTGCAACCCAACAGCAATGAAAAGTGGCAAAGTACTACAGACGTTACCTCTTTTTTTGGTAGTATTTCTTGAAGTGCAGGATTATTTAGCTATGCAATCAACACATACATGCATTAGAACATTGCAGTTTACTTTCTGTATTTGAGTTAATGAACGTTTACTTATATATATAAAGCAGAGCATGTTTTACGCATGTTTCTCAACAAACTTTAAGGATATTTTTACTTGCGGTCTTGTGGATAGATTAGCCATTTATTAGGGGTATAAAATGGCTTCCTCTAAAGTAGCTCTGTTGGAAGCCTGCAGTTATTGAATACACAGGCAATGCCTACAGTTTAAAGGAACCAGTCACCAAAATCGTATTTTAGGACATCAAGCAAAATTTACTTTAATGATACTATAAATTATTTGACAGTTTCCTTCAGTCTGAGATGTCCTATATTATACCATTATAGCAAGCCTTTTGTGGACACTTACTAAAGCCTTGCATCATCTCAGAATCTTGTTTGTGCACCAGAACGGGGGACCTGATGTCCATCCCCATGCGCTGGCTACACAATTAAATGGTTAAAAGATTGGGGGGGGGGATGTTGGGAGAGCAGCGACATCCAAGAAGTGCTAAAAGGAAAGTGAAAGTAATTGGTTGCCCTGCCTCTATGCCTAAGGCAATATTTGATTGACAGTTAAGATTACTAAATGTGTTTACACAGCTATGCATGTGTATACTATTAGGTCTGAGTGACTGATCCACTTTAAAGTGGAATGATTGCAAAAATGTTAATTTAATAGGAGCTTTAGCATACTGAATTAAGAAACTTTCCAAATACAATTAAAAATGCTGTACTGTTTCTGAAATAAAAGTTTATCTTCACTATTCCTCTATCAGCTTCTGTTCTTCATTGTGTCTTCGTTCAGGAGTTTGGTTGTCAGAAGAATGATCCAATATATCTTACAGGTGGCTAGATGTATTAGAGCTCACGTAAAATAACCAAAAAGCCCGTCTTTTTACATGCAGAATTTGTGCAAAAGGCATTTTGTATTGGAATCAGTTATTTGAGGGAGCTTCAATTCATCTGCTAGGAAAGCCCCCCCCCCCAAATTAGATACATTGGATCTAACTGTCAATTACTATCTGACACCCAACTCCTGCATGAAGACAGAATGAAGAGAGACGCCGAGAGACAAGTGTGATTATTTCAGAAAATTCATAATGTTTAATTGATTGTATTTAGACAGTACCTCATTTCAGTATGATGCATCGTATGCCAAGTTTACATTTTCGCGATAGTTCCCCTTTAAACACTGCTCTATCCTTGAGATTTTAGAAATGCGCAGAGAGCTGAAAGAATCAGCTCTGCGTATAGACAACTCTGCTGGAAATAAAGGAAAACCGTGAGAGCAGCGCATAAACTTGTTCCATACTAACCTGAAGACGACATTTGACCAAATCCAGTGGTACGACAGCAGTGTGGGTTATTCCACAACTCAGGATGCCACCAAAGCCACAATATGCATAAAACTTTGCTGAGCCATATTCACAACTGAATTCACCTGCTACACAAAAATGAAGACACACCATGCTTTTTAGTCAAATTAATGCTTTAGTAATTGATTGTTTGGCAGCAAAGGGGTTATTAGTTTAACACATCAACACATTACTAGTTTAACACATCAGTTAATTTACACAACATACTAAATGGAGATAAACAAACCTGAATCCTGCATTTAACCAGATCTAATGGCACCATTGCAGTATGTGTTGTACCGCAACTTACGATTCCACCAAAGCCACAAAGTGCAAAGAACTTGCCAGATCCATAAGCACAGCTATTTTCCTCTGTTTAATCAAAAGTGACATTCTTCAAAAACACTGAATGGAATCCATGAAATATAATCTTAAAAGATCAGTTTCAAACAAGCTATGCTGCTGCTAAAGCAGGGTCAACAATAATTTAATATGTATTTGCACTCTTAGAGGCCCATTTATCAAAGGTCGATTTTCAAATTCATGTGATTTATTTTTAATTTGAATATACTCAATTCAACTGGGAGGTTAAGAAACTGGTCCCTGGGAAAAAAAAAAAGGTTGAGGACCACTGCTTTAAAGCAATTGTGGGTTGAGAAATAAGTAAAGGTCAAGTAAAGAATTATTCACTGGAGGTGTGCCAATGTGAAGCACCGCAAAATTAATAAAAGTAGACCTTGGACCTCAGCTTTCCTGTGAGCAGTGAACAAAAGTCAGAACTTTAAAAAGCTTAGATTTTCACTCTACTGGACATGGTTATTTGTATATCTAGGAGAGAGATCTCTTCATTACAAAAAAAAATAAGGTGAGCCAATTAGTTTTCCTCCTCTGTATGACTGGGGGGCAAACTGATTATTCAGAAGCCAGTAGTGGTTTGCGTAGCTTGGGAATACACCACATTCTAGCGACTTCAGTTACGTTATCTTTATCATGCCAGTGACATGGACAGGAGGTGGGCAGCCTCTAAAAAGTGCAGGGTGATGCTCCTGCCAATAATACCTTGGGGGGGGAACACTGAATCACCTTCCTTTCTGATGGAAAAAAACAGCTGCCTCATTGCTATGTTAATTAAGGTCTAGCAATCAGTAAAAGACAAAGGAGCGAGGCTGAACAAAACTAAATAATTTGAAGATAAAAATGGATATTTATTGAAAACTGAGTTAACAGCATACTGTTCATCCTAAAAGTAAATTTTCAGATTTAAACAGCTGCCAAAAACATTAACTAAAAAGCCATGAGCTACAATGTCACACAAATACCAAAGGCCTTACCCGTGGATAAGTCAGTCACAGGCTGCCCTTCAGGTGACCTACTTCAGCAGGCTTAACCAAACAAGGCAAAATGGGCCAAGTTAAAACCAGTTCAAAACCCGACACTGCAAGTTCTAACAAGGACCAAATGTTATGCAGTGCAAGCTACTGCAGTAGATTCCGAAGGTGATAATAAAAGGCAAAGTAAACTTAGAAAGCATGCGCAGTATAGAATACTTAAAAGCACTGCAGCAGCTGACCTAAAGTATCAGTCAGTAAATATGACCTTGGCAGTAAAATGTAATCCACATTTCAGTATCTCAAAGCTCATTACTTTTGTTACTGTTCTTATTAAACAGACGTACCATCTTGAACAGCAGCTGCAGCAAGCTGACGGGTTGACTTTCCTTGGGGGATATTGCTTTTCCTTGATGTTACAGAATCCTGCACCAACTGAAAGTGGGGAGCATTGAAAGGGTTGGTCCGCGCTAACTGCACAACGGAGGAATACATTTTAGCGGCAACTAAGAAAAAAAAAAAAGGAATCATATGCATTAAAAAGTATGAATAGCACTTAAAACTGTAGATACAATTATGTGTCCCCAACCACTACACAGATTACCAACTAAGCAGCATGTTAGAGTTCGTCTACACCAGGCGATTCTGGGAGATTAATCGCCTGGTGGCTAATCCCCCTGAATCTCTTACCCATTTCTTGAGCTGGCTAAAATGAAAAGTCGCCTGCGGTAATTCACTTGCGGTGGTGCGCTTTCCAAAATCGCCCAAAGTTGCCTCGGCAGGTAACTTCGGAAAGTGCACTGCTGCGTGTGAATTACCACAGGCGACTTTTCATTTTCAGGGGTAGGCGATTCAAGTAGAATCGCCCCAAAACAAGGTGATTTAGTCGACAGGAGACTAATCTCCAAGTATCACCAGGTGTGGACTTACCCTTAATGAACATTGGAGATAAAAAACTGGTGAGATTTCTGGAGATGGAGCCCATAGCAACCAATCAGATCTTTGCTTTTGTTTTCGAACAGATAGGTGGCTGTTGAAATCAGATTTCTGATTGGTTGCCATGGGCAACATCTCCAGAAATCTCCCCAGATATTTATCTCCAATGTTAGGGAGAGACACATGAGCAGATTTGGGGAGATACGTTGCCTGGGGACAAATCTTCTCTTTGGGGCAACTAAGCTCCCCGACCTGCCTACCCCTGCCGGCTAAAATGTAAATCACAAGGAAACTTTGGAAGATGAAGCGCACAAGTGCCATCCCACCAGTGATTTACATCCTTGCTGATGGGAAGGCAGTTCAAGAAGACTAGTTGCCCCACAGAAGAGGAGATTTGTTGCCGGGCGACCAATTTCCCTGTGTGTCTCTGCCCTTAATCTCACATTATTGCTGGAGGTTTACAACACTCTATACCTGAAGCTGGCCATGGATGAGCATAATATCAGACAAACGATTGTCCCTTTCCCAGCCTGCCACTAACCAGATAAAATAAAGCAGCAAAGAGAACAAATCAGCGGACGTCCTGCCCATCACAGCAAGCATGCAAAAGTAAGCCCGACAAATTCTACTGGGAAGCTCACAGCGATATAGTCAGATCAGCAGTACACATTGAGACTCTCCACAGACTGTCCGAAAATTATACAAATTCTCAATCAGACCTTTGAGTCTATGGTCGGCTTTAGTCAAAGGCTCAAATTCTCCTCTGGTGCCCATAAAATGTAGACAAGATTCACTTTTTTCAAGAAAAACAATAAATAAGTCGACTGATGTGGTGTTTTTCAGAACTTAAATAGCTTCCACTAATATTGCACTTAGGGTTGCCACCCACCTTTTCTTGGAAAATATACTGGACTTCCTATATATTTTTTTCCCTAAAAATACCAGCCAGGTGGCAACTCTAATTGCACTATTTCTACAAATCACCGCTATCAGTCATAGGAACAACTCAAATCACAACATTTTATAGGGCTGCTCAGCTCTCACCTTAGATTTTTACTCGGTTTAGCAATTCAGCAGTTAGTTGCCAAGGTATTACTCTCCCTAGAAACAAGGCATTTACTGACTAGGAGAGGGCCTGAGCAAAAAGTTGATAAAACTAACCCCCCCCCCAGCGACAATTCTTTAGGTTAGCAGGGTCAGTTCCACTATTTGAAAAACCTCAAAGAGGCATATAAGAGATCATCAGAAAGGTTGCAAAAAATAGGCATTCTATAACAGGCTAGAGATGAAGCCATCTTTAAAGCCGCCTGATGAGCGCAGAGAGAGAGAGAGAGAGAGAGAGAGAGAGCAGAGCCCTGGCTGGTTGAGTTACACACAGCCTTGTTACGGGTGTTATTTGAACTAGTTTATCAGCTAGATGCTAAGGGAGCCATCCCCGGTCTCTGGCCAGTCCCACGGTCACTGCTGCTTCAGTGAATACTAAACCACTCGATTTGTCCTACACTCGCCTCGAAACTCTCCCGTGACAGAGTCGCGCGCCCAATATCACCATTAGATTTCAATGCGGCAGAATAAAATAAAACACACGCGCAATCCCCGCACTCACAAACGGAAATCTATATTTGACATTATCAAACCAAAAGGAAGCTTTCGGCCATTTCACGCTCCCTGGAAACCCAACAGACTAAAAAGCACCGCAATGCGGCCTACCAGAACTCACCCTACAAGATGGCGTTCTCCAGCCCCCTCACCGGCTAACACAGAGAGTGAACGTCCTCCAGACCTAATGAATTTGTCCTTCCGTGACGTCACATCAACGCCCCTACCGGCAAAACGACGAGCGGATTGGATAAAGACGACTCACGTCACCGGGAAGCCCGCTTTCACATTGGCTGGGGAGTTGCACGTGGCCTGAAGTACGCGTGGTGTTACGTAACGGAACGTGTCTGATTTGCCAATTTGACGTCCTGCAAAGTGACTGTGCCCAATGTCACAGTAGGAGGTCAATTTCCTCTCCGACCTTTAAATCCTTCTCAACACGGTGTCCATGGGAATAAATGTGGAGATCGTGTCAGGGATAACCATCTGTTTAGCAAGAATGCATTACTCCCGCTTTCAGAGCTGCTTTTGCTTCTTTTTCATAATTATAATGCAATGTCGCCTGTCTTGCTTGTTGGCACTGCTGTTGGGCCTTTCATTGTCAACAGCCAATGATCACGTTATATTTTTCTAAAGGCGAAGGTATCAATAAAGATAAAATGAATAGAAATGTCCCCTTATATCTCTTTGTGACTGCCCCGAACAATGCTGTCTTGAGCTGTATTAAAGGTTCATCCACCTTTCCTCAAGCCTCATTTGGCTGTGCCCTTGAATTTACAAATTGCTGCAAAGGCTGATTGAATTTACACAAATGATACGAGTCAGATAGTTTAACTGTCAGAAATTCTTCTGCACCAATTCCCTTGTCACTAGTTTAGAAAGAACATTTTTAAATGATCTTGGCTGTCTCTTGCCAGCTTTGATTTCTCTCTCACCACACTGTCGTCTTCATGTGCGTCAGGAGACTTTCATTTCATTAGATTTTGTCAACAGATGCAATCAAAATGTTAACACTTTTATGCATCGTTTGCAACAATTTTTTTTTTCAATTGATTCACTCACATTTGTTGCATAACTCATTTTATGTGGGAATTCCTAGATTTCTCTGCAGGGGGCCAGATATCCTTTTTGAAGACTGACCCTGGTTGTTGGCATTAAAGGAGACTTCAACCCTTTAGCAAAAAAAAAAACCCTACCCCACGTAGACCTCCCTACCGCCTCCCCCCAGCCAAACTGCCCCCCAGGGAAATGCCCCTAACATCTTTACTTACCCCCCCGGGTCTTCGGTAAGATGAGACGGAGATTGGGGCATGAACAGATGGAGCAACTTACTGGTAAAAACTGCGCTAATTTCTGTCTCAGCTGAAGACCCGGAAGATGGCTGCGTAGAACTCTGATGCCAGAATCTGTGTCAAAGGTTGAGTAAAAAGTTAGGGGCAATTCCCTGGGGGGGGGCAGTTAAGCTGGGGTAGGGAGGAGGGAGGGGGTCTATGGGGGGTAGGGTTTTTTGCTAAAGGGTTGAATAATCCTTTAAAGGAGAAGGAAGCTATGCGTGCATTTTAGTGCCAATAGATCAGCTGCAATAGTGCAAGCTAGAATGCTATATTCATTCTGTTGAATGTTTTACCATACCTGAGTAAAAAGCTCTAGAAGCTCTCTGTTTGTTTAGGATAGCATCTGAAATATTAGCTTGGTGTGACATCACTTCCTGCCTGACTCTCTCCCTGCTCACTTATAGCTCTGGGATTAGATTACAGCAGAGAAGGGCGGGGGAAGAGGAACAAACTGAGCATGCTCAAGCCCAGGGCAAGGAGGTTTTAGATGAAGGCAGGAAGCCTGATACAGAATCCCATGTGTACACACTAGCACAGGGATCCCTAACCTTTTGAACCCATGAGCAACATTCAGAAGTAAAAGGAGTTGGGGAGCAACAATAGCAAGAAAAATGTTCTTGGGGTGCCAAATAAGTGCTGTGATTGGCCATTTGGTAGTCCCTATGTGGATTGCCAACCTACATTGAGGCTCTGTTTGGCAGTACACCTGGTTTTTATACAACCAAAACTTGCCTCCAAGCCTGGAATTCAAAAATAAGCATCTGTTTTGAAGCCACTGGGAGCAACATCTTGCTCAATAGCTACTGGTTGGGGAACACTGCACTAGCAGGAATGAAACGCAGTGTTTCTTCTGACAGAGGACAGGGCAGTATTACTTTGAGGTATATTTAGGTGGACCTTTCTGATAAGGCTTACATAGTTTTAACCTTTCCTTCTCCTTTAAATCAAGATTTGGTTTTCTTTTTTTCCAACTCCATTTACTTAACGCAATGGACCCGTATGGGCAAAAAAAAGATTTATTTTAGTTAGACATTCCAGTTATTTCTGTCATGTACAAGAACAATTATTTTGTCTGAACCTCATACACAAAAAAACTACTGGAGCTGACATATTCTGCATCACTGTTCGGATTTCATAAATAATACAACTGATAAATAATGATAATTCAATGTTACATATTGTGTTTATTTAACTATTTCTGGTCCTGGATGCTGCATTCTTGACACCTGTGCCAACCTTTGCCCTCATTTATTTGGCCTCTCTTGAGTGGATGTTAAAAGATCAACATAGACAGGAGGGGGATGGAGCAGGAGTAGAGACAGAAACAGGCAGGAGCAGGATAGAAGTCGGCCAGACTCAGAACAGGACCTTTCAGGGCTGAGGCAAAGCAGGAATAAAACTAGAGTCCTGGCCCAGTTACTGTAGCTAGGAGCCTGTCCTGACACCCGGCTTGTAACTCAGAAAACAATTATTGCCTGGCTATTGTCTTTTGCAATGTTATTGTTTTTTTTCTGTTCTGCCTGTAATCATTTGGGTCTCTACTGTTGTTATTGCATACATTATTGGAGCTCTTGTAAGGAGGGAAGGCCTCCAGTTTTAACCTTTTCCATGAACCCATGCTGATGTCTAGTTTGGATATTTCCCAAAACTTATTTATTAACTCTTAGCAATCCATAAAATATTTCCCTACTAAAGATATTTAACTAATGGGACTGTAACTTCAAAGCCCCCAGCTCCCTAGGGGTGACATTGCACTTATCAGGCCAATTACATATATGTCTATATATATATATGGCTACGTTGGGTGGGTTGGAACTGAGTTTTTGAACTACTAAAACCCATAGGAGATAATGTATTAAAAAGTGCTAAGTTTGCCCAGGAGAAATAACCCATAGCAACCAATCAGCAGGTAGATATTACTGGTCACCGGTTTAAAATATATCTTATTGGTTGCTATGGGTTACAGCTCCTGGGCAAATTAAGTGGCTTTTATTTCATATACGGGTTTGTATTTAAAGGGAGTTTCAACCCCCTAGGTGCAAAAATACCTCCCCTCCCCCCAGGCAAATGCCCCTAACTTGTTACTTAACCCACTTTCCAGGTCCTATCCAGCGGAGTTCACAGGCGCTATCTTCCCCCGAGCATTCTCCTTCCAGGAGTCATCTGCATCTTCTGGCGCATGCACAGTAGGAAGCATTTGCCTCTGCAGATCTACTGCCCATGCGCTGAAAGTCACGAAGTTTCCATACGGCTAATGCCTCCAACTACGCATGCGCCCGAAAGCCACAAACTTTCCGAAAAAAAGATCGGAAAGTTTGTGACTTTTTCATAGAATAATATGGTCATGCATGCAGATGCCAGCTTGAACTTATTCAAAGGATAGCTTCTCATTGGATCATTTAGAGGAAGTACAGGTATAGTATATAGATTTTAAGACCCGTTATCAAGCCTAAATGGGTCATAAGTTTGCCATGTTTGTGGCATTCGCAGATCAGCTTTGGTATAATGGTTGATGGCTAGATTTGCAAAGATAATTATAGTTAAAGGGACATACAGCATATGAATAATATACAGTATGTGTTTCATTTCTCTGTGGGCTAAAAATGGCAGTTAATTTTAAAAATGGCCCCTTTATTAGAACTTCCCAAAGGTCCTCTTTGTTCCTGTGGTTGAAATGACTGGTGGGTGTGCCTTAACACGTCCTTGCCAAAAGCACAGTGGCAGCTCTTCATTCACACAAGCAAAGACAGTATGCAATTCCCTGTAGTTAGCCTGTGGTGCTGATCTATAATTGTATTTTGATGTAGTATGTAGATCCCACATGGTTGATTTCAAGATGCTGAAAGAGACACTATTAATATTTCATATTGTAATGTTTCAGAATGCAGAATAAAGAAATCACATTGTCTTAAACTTGAATAACAAGTTGCACTGAAAGAAAGGTATGTGCCCTGCAGCTGTTGTGAAACTACAATGCCAAGTGTCATTCCGCAAATCCTATGAATAGATGCTTGGGGCTGAAATGAAACAATTGCATGAAGGCCACAGGTTGGCCATTCCATTTTCTGAAATCATACAAAATGTTGCACACATTGTAAATACTTGACGTTTTTGTGATGACGGTCAGTATGTCAGAATCTTAATATCTACAGCAACAGTTTTTAGAATAAAAAGTTTAAACTGACACAATAATATCATAGGCATGCCACCAAAGCTGTTGACAGCTATTTGTTTTCCTTTCAAACTGGTTACTGGATTTTGAACAGGACAATAATACGTTTCTTTACAAAGAAGCTGTGTCAAAGGCACTGGGAAGTCACATATGTGCACTGATACAATCAGTAGATACTATTTATACAAAAAAAATATAATCTAAAAGGAGATTTCAACCACCCTTGATGTTAAGTCCCCCTCCACTGGTCAACTCCCTGCCTCCCCCCACCCCCTGCACCTAGTTACATAGTTAAATTGGGTTGAAAAAAGACAAAGTCCATCAAGTTCAACCCCTCCAAATTAAAACCCAGCAGCCATACATACACACACACACACACCCCTACACTCTTTCACACAAACCAGTCTTAGCCCTGAATTATTATCCCTCCAGAAATAGCGACCGGAAAAGCAGAGTGAGTGCAGCTGAGCTCAAAGCCGCCATCTTTGTAATCTTCGTGAATGGAGCCCATGCACAGTAGCAAAATTCCAGGTTTTGATAACTGCACATGCACTGAAAGAGACGGGAAGTGCCGCAGAGGAGAAAGAACAATAGCTATAGCACGCTCGCACACCCTGGTCTTCGTATAGTTAATGCCTTGTGCTCAGTGATGGAGGGATCGGCACCCTCCCAAACGAAGAAGAAATTCACTGGCACTCACAACTGTTTCCAGCAGGGTTATATCCTTGAGTGTTTAATTTGCAAAATGTGCAAAGTTTCAGGGTAATACCCCTTTGTCAAGCATGCAACATAGAGAATGAACAAACTATTTAACACCCTCCAGGTTGTAATCACATTTACATAATTAACGACAATTAATCACAAATGGTGTATACAAAGTTTATCAAAAATAAACATAATAGATGAATTCAATTTAACCAAATTGGAGAACTCTAGAATTCTGGCCATGCGTGCAGTCCTTAAATAGCCAAGTAAGAAATGTCCAATGATATGCCGGAAACTTATGTAGCAATATGTTAAAGTCTGCAACCATGTAACCACACTGCTTTTTCAAATGTCACATTGAAACATACAATATGCAGAACAAAAAGATTAATCATTTATCTTACCCTACCAGGGAGAAAGGAAAAAAGAAGTAAATGTCTATCCCTGCAGGACATTCAAGCAGCAAGATTATCCCGGTTATCTGAAAAGAAGAGTAATAAATTAATGACATAAAATTCACAGATAACAGGACATGTTAAAATCCTCATTTAACCCTTTAGGGGGTTTGGACTGCAGTAACATATCCAATAGCATTCGTGCTGCAGTAACAATTTCTTGATGTACCGCTCTTGTTTAGACAAAACTTTTTACAATATCTGCCATCTTAGTTGTGATATTCTATGGCCCTGATTAAAAAAAGTGTTTAGCTAATAATGTCTCTTTATTTGATTTTTCAGCAATCTTAGTCAAACCCTTTTGTTCAGTTTGTGAATCGGTAAGTGGAGGATGGTAATTCCGTATTCTAGAATTATGCTCATTTAATAGCACCTTGGTTTGACCTACGTATAACGACCCACATGGACACTTAATACACGTTCTTACTATCACAAGTGAAAAAACCTTTTATGTTATGTTTTGTGCCATGTTGAGGGTGCAGAACAGTGGTCCCAGGAATTATGCCATTACAGTGTCCGCAGTTTCTACAGGGATAGGTACCCATATTTTGTTTAGAAATTGTATCTAAAGGTTTAGGGGTAATGATAGTATTAGGTTTAATTAGTTCTTGTATACATCTTCCCCTTCTATAAGAAATAATGAAAGGAGCCGACCCTGAAGTCCTGAAGCGGCGAAAATACCTGAAGTCACGAAAGGAGCCGACACTGAACTCCTGAAGAGCGAAAAGAACTGAAGTTGCGAAAACAGCTACTGACACCAATGTCCTGGAGGAGCTACGAGTTCTACTGACACCAATGTGGCTTTTTTTTTTAAGCCCCTGGCCACCAATGTTTTATTCTAATACTCTATAGGCCCTTGCCACCAATTTTTAAAAAAAAAATATTTTATGGGGCCTATTTTTTTTATCAAAAGTAACTCAAAACAACTGGACTTGCTGAGATATTTTAATGAAGACGTTTCACTGCTCATCCGAGCAGCTTCTTCAGTTCAACTGACTGGTGTAGGGGAGTTCTCGGCATATAGACTCTTCCAACAATCCAATCACAACAGCACATGGTAACTCTTCAGAGAGGTGCCATCTGAAATTCACAGTGGTGTTGATTTTGTGTAGTTACGGTGATAAGATTACCAATGTGTCATGCAACTCCTAGAAAACAGGTGTTACTTGTGAGAGTTGCATGAATGGATGTGTCAAGAGTTCTGAAACCGCCGGGGAACAGATGTGAGAACAGCATTGTATGTGGCAGACAGGTGGTGTCGAAGGCCCCCGCCTCTGTTCAGGGATGGTTTCTCCACCTTAACATGAATCGCCTCTTTCACACCTCTTTCAAACCAGCGGTCTTCTTTATCCAAAATTTGGACATTGCTATCTTCAAAAGAGTGTCCCTTGTCTTTTAGGTCTTGCCCTGTAGAGTTCTTCCTCCTATGCTGATCCATTCGCTTATGGAGCAGTTGTTTTGTCTCCCCAATGTATAGATCAATGCACTCATCGCTACACTGGACTGGGTATACTGCGTATGAAGAAGCTGCCCGGATGAGCAGTGAAACGTCTTCATTAAAATATCTCTGCAAGTCCAGTTGCTTTGAGTTACTTTTGATAAATATACCATGACCTGGATGAATGAAAATCTTCATAGTCATATTTTATGGGGCCCCAATTTTTTTTTTAACTTTGGCGACAAAGTTTTTTTAGAAAATATTTTCTGCAGTCCCAATTTTTTTTCAGCTTGTAAGGGGGCCCTGGTGCCAATTTTTATTTGCTTATAAGGGAGTCCTGGTGGGGGTTATTTTTTTAGTGCTGATGTCTGTGTGGTCTTTTAACTTTGATGTGGAGTGGGCGGGGATCAGGGCGGGGCTTGGGTGCCTGGGTGGGCGGGGCCCGTGATTTCTAATGGCGGCCCTGACTTAGGAGGCCCTGTGGATGGAAGCTTGTGGCCCTTAATAGGTTATTCCTATCCGATGGTTTACTGTTTATAGAGGTGACAAAGGAAGACCCCATAACCTGTACATTATTTATGTACTTATTGTTTGTTTGTACACTGTTTAAATAAAGTGCAAAAGCACGTAACTCCAAGGTACCCTTCCAAATGAAAAAGGTATCGTCCACGTACCTCATATATACCTGTATGGATGAACTAAAGGTGGTATTAGAAAAGTGTTTTCTCAAAGTAGTCCATAAATATGTTTGCATATGCAGGAGCCATGTTGGCCCACATTGTGCATCCCTGTAACTGGAGAAAAATATGCCTGTGTTGCCATAGCGACCTAACATTAGAAACAATGGGCCACCCAGGAGGGTTTTCAAGACTCTTATGAATTTTGGGGAGAAAATACATATAAGGCGTTTTAGGGAATTGCTGGTATAAAAGATGATAGACCTCTTCAGTTATTACCCCTTCCATAACTGATGCATTAAGATATATATTGAGTTCATTCCTAAATTTATGTGTGGGATCCATCTCCAATTTTATATAATGATCAGCATTAGTCAATTGTCGAGATGCTTCATTGTCATAGTCTATTTTATTCAAAACAACAGTCCCACCTCCCTTATCGGCCTTGGTAATAAACAGTTTTATTTTGTTGAAGTGAGTGTAGAAGAGGAGAAAGAAGACACGAAGATTACTGAAGCTAAGAAGATGGTGGCTGTGAGCTCTGCTGTGCTCACCCTACATTTCCAATCACTATTTCTGGTGGGAGAATAATTCAGGGGTAAGACTGTGCAGAGGGGGACCAACGGAGGGAGGCAAATGGGAAGTTAACATCAAGGGGGTTGAATTATTCTCTGAATAAAGAAGGAAAGGGATTTTACACTTGGGGGGTGCTAAATGTTAGGCACCACAAGTGACTACTTCCTGACATTCAAATGTTTTTCCCCGAGAAAAACTCAATTTCTTATGAATCGAATATGATTCATATTTTTGGGTCAGAACCATTCGATCAAATATTCCAATTTTTTTTCGCATTGTGAGTATATTCAAATTAAAAAAAAATTTACATGAATTTGAAATTCGACCTTTGATAAATGGGCCTCCCAATGTGAACCCTAGGTGTCATATTCCAGTATGAGAAAAATCAAAAAGCTGCATCACTTGCTTCCAAAACCTGTTGCTTTATCCATACTCTAGAGCTATGCAGACACATTTTTGGTGCTCAACACCATTCTTACTTTTCTTTCTTTATGAATCCTCCAGATACCCCCGGATAGGGCACCTGCTGGGGCAAAATTGTACCCCCAACCAAAGGTGCGGGCTGATAGAGCCCGC
>CM044436.1:87866856-87891845 GCA_024363595.1 Xenopus borealis
TTGCCTGGACCCATGTGCTTCTGCCTAATGTAAACTAATTTCAATCCAAAAGCAAAAAATAAGAAGGAAAAGCCTAAAAAGCCGAATAAAATGAAGATATAGCTATGAATAAAAATACAAGCAGCTATAAAACTCATTTATTTATTAATACTCTTAACACTTTCCTTAAAACACACCCTGCTATAAAATGTAAGGATATTATTAGAACTTTAGAGAAAAGCAAGTGTTGTAAAGCAGAAATCATGTAGGCAGAAGCAAAAAAATGAGGATCTGCTTGCTTCATATGCACTTTTTTTAAGTGGGCATGGGTCCACTAAAATGGTTACAAGGCATTGTGAATAATGCCACTGTACATAATCAGTTCTTTTCTTCAGTGTGTAACCCTTTTTTGGCTGAAATGGACAAACACCAACTAGTGATGATACAGCATGGGCTACATACGACCCTCTTTCACCAGGTAGGGCTTTCACTAAGTGGACATACACGTGTGGATGTTGTTAGACTGCAACTCACTACTGCCAAAGATGTAAAATAACAGATGTTGGACACCAGGGGCTCTTTGCAAACAGGTAGAGCAGGCTTTATTTAATACAAAGCGCCACAAGATTTGTATGTAGCCCACCCTTGAGTGGTACTTTAGTGTAAAGTTGTGTGGAGGTATAGAAACAGTCTATGGTGACAGTGCCCATTAATTTAACACCTTACCAACCTGTGCAGAGTCTTCTATGAAGTAGCCAAACCGAAAGAGTTATGCTTCCAAACAACAAATTTTATTGAAGAACAAAAGGTAGACATTTCGAGTTTTCAGTATCCATCTTGTCACAGCAAAGTACAGGGTCCAAAGTATATATAACGATAATTACACTCGTGGAGATACGCTAGTGGAAAACCTTCACACTTTAATCCGGGTTGCCAAACCCTCTGAGTGGGTAGATTCTTTCCCTTTCGTGTCAGTTCCTTCTGCACTAGGGATCTCACAGAGATTATCTTGCTCCCAGATCTTTCCCTGACATCTGAGCTCACACTCTGTGTCCCTATCTAGCGGATTATACACCGCAAGGGTGCTACCCCACTAACCTCCTGGTTGTAGCTTAGGGCTGCTCATGAGTAACCTCCACTGTGCTTTTGCTCCTAGAGCGCCTATAACCATAAATTCTATCTGGTACTTTCCCTACCTGGCCCTGCAGCAGGCAGACTCAGTCCTGACCACCAAAGGGGAATTCAGGAACACCAGCGTAGCCATGTGTCCTTCCCTTTTTTTTTATTTCCTTGAACACTGCCATTTAGTGGTTACTTTATTTCTAAGGACCCTGTAGGTGGCTTTAACTAAGGGATAACTGCCCGACAAAAATAACAAATTATGGGGTCTCTACACTCACCCCCTTCTTGTGAACCTCAACGTCCCTGTATAACACATATATCAATACATTTTGTAAAAAAACTTTACACAACCTTCTGCCACCTCTCCTGCAGCTGATTTAGATGTCCTGGATCCTTTAAGAAACACGTTAAACATTTTTTTTTTATAAACTTTTTACAATGCACCCTAATACCATGGGTATTACCCCTACTGGTTACCAACACTACAGACACATTTAGAAATCACAGGTATCAGGTCCCTAATACCTCGGGTATTACCCCTACTTGTTACCAACACTGCAAGTTACAACACATCAACTTACATCCCTAATATTAGTAGGATGCTGGGGACCAACTGGTCCTGAATCATTTACAGTCCCGGATGTCTTTGCCACAGTTCTCCTCCAAGGCAATGTTGCACCCTGTGATTGCAAAATAAACAAAAACTAGTTGCTGTCCATGCTGCTATTTTAAACTTTAAGGGGCCAATTTATGAAATTCACGTGAAATCTGGCCCTTTGAGACACAGGGGGAGATTTACTAAATTCACATTAATTCACATGAAGGATTCGAATATTCGATCGAATTTTCAAAAAGATTCGAATTTGAATTTTGAATATGCAAATTAGGCAAATTCGACCAAATTCGACCATCGAATATTCGAATGATTCGAATATTCTAATTTAATTTTATTCGAATATTCGAAAATTCGATAGTCTAATACTTCCCCTTTAAATTTAAATTCGATCACCTACTTCGCCAGATTAAACCTACCGAAATGGGGATCATTCCCTAAGATTGAATAAGAAAAATTTGATTGATCTTTAAAAATCGTTCGAAAATTTCCCTATTCGATCATTCGATCGATCGAATTGCGCTAAAAAAATTCAATTCGAATTAAAAATTTTTAATTCCCCACTATTCCCTGGTCGAATTTCGAATTTTTTTGGCATTCGAAATCCGAACCTTAGTAAATCTGCCCATGAGTCCTGCTCCAATACCATTTGTACGATTGAAGCGTTTGATCATTCGAATCATACAAATTTTTCGGAGGCTCGAAGGAAATTTTACGATTTTTCGTGAAATCGAACGATCGGTGTCCGATCGTACGAATTCATCGAGAAATTGAATATCAAGCAAAATGATAGCATAAAACAATTCGATGGTCGAATGCTTATCAAATTTCGAATATGATCGAGCTAATTTTGGGGAATAATAGTAAATTTGCCCCTAAATCTCTATTCCTCTCAGTCCTGACCCAGGGTGTGGCTGCCCACCTCGTGGGTCCCAGACTCTTGGGGAATCAAGTGAACTGTACTTAAAGAGGAAAGAAAAAAAAAACACACTCTAGTCAACTTTCCTTCAGGGTAGCGGTTACTTCACCCTCCCCATGCCAACATCACCCTCCTGGGTGTTTGAAACAGCATCAACTGAATGTCACCTGTCTCATCATTCATTTTCTTTTTTCACACCATGTAGATGAATCGCAGTTTCAAGTCTTCGTATGGAACATAGTACTTAGGGTGTGGTTTCTCTACGATACCCCCTCCTGGAGTGGCCACGCAGGGGTGTTTCTGGGGCTGCTGCCGATGCTTTTTGCCACTCCGTGCCGCCTGAGGCAAGGTTCTCACCTTGCCTCATGGCTGGAGCGGCCCTGTGGACACGTCAGTGCTAAAGAACCTGGGTTTAGGGTTGTTGCCTAGATTAGCACTCATTATTTCTCCTTGCCTAATACATCCCCCTTGAGCTGATTGAATTGTTCTGGGACATTCACACGGAAGAATGAAGTGTTTCTAGATATTTTGTGCTATAGTTGCTGTGGCCTGGTCAAGTGAAGTTATTGCAACAGCACTCTGTAAAGAGGTTATTCTTTTCTAGAAATATATTAGAGTCTAACTCTAGCATCTTAAGTGAGATCTGGAGATTTATCCAATATGAACTGCTTACATTGGAAATGCCAAGTTGATTGTACTTCAGTAGTAGGGACAATCTTTCCCCTTTTCTGCATGGAGAGAATAATATATTAGCTTTATTATCCTAATATTTGCTTGCTGCTTGCATCTTTTTTTTTTGTCTTGCTTCTTGAATAAGATGCTGACTGTTCTAAAGCAGAACTTTGATCTGACATTTCTGACAAGTACTTTGGTGTTTGTTTCTTTTAATTTTTCATTGGCTTGGGAGTTGTGTAGGCTTTGGTTGGCAAATGGCAATGGAGAAGGGATACATCTTTGTAGATGAAGTCTGTTTTATCTAGGTGAACTTCAGTCCTACCCTCTTATGTTTGAGTGAAAACCAAATCAGAAGCCCATTTCTTACACTGATAAATGTTTAGCATTGATTAGTTCTAATCCCCAAGGTACAGTAGGACCAATTCCTGATCCTATTGAACCAGGTGCTTAAAAGAATAAAGCTGTCCATACGTTGTGAGACATCCTCTCGGTTGGAGCAGTAGACAAGCAAGCAGTCACCCTATGGGACTTTCAGACCTGCCAGATATCGGTCAGAGAGGCCCCTCAGGGCACCAAATCTGTCCGGAAGAGCTAATTCAACAGTTTTTATTGAACCGTGTTTGGTCAGTTTAAGTCTGAGCATTTGGACCCTATTTTGTGTTCAAATAGTGCTAGTCATGGCAAAAGGTATGCTTTCCACTTCAATCCCTATGTAGGAATATACATATTGTTTTGTGTTGAATTACTGCAATATATCGTCACTGGAAAGCAATAAAACATGCAGTAACTCTATTCTACTCATAACATTTGGCATGTCAAAAACCAAAGATAAAAACAGCTTACAGTGGGGAAGCAAGGTTGAGGGTGCACTACCATCTATCGCTGCCTAAGACAATCAACCCAATTAATCTATTTTTAACCTTCTATTGTAAACTAAGGGGTGGAGGTTGTGAAGATAGTTGTTGATGTTAATAAAGTTTGTCATAGAAAAAAGGGGGACCAGCTCCAGAAGCAGACACTGAGCTGTACAGTCAGAGAGAAATGCTTCTTCCCTACACTGTATTTTAATAAATAAGTTGCTGTAAAACCCAAAATCTCATTATTAAGGAGTACAACACAGGGGTCACCATGTATTTGACCAGAAAGAGGATCTTGAACCCAAGGATTTTAATACCCATTATCTGAGTAATCAATCAGGAGGTAATAGCAGAATCGAAGTCGGTAATCAGGCAAGGGTCAGTATACAGAGGTCAGAGTAAACGAATAGCCAGGCCGTGTCAAACACAGAACCAGGATCAGAATCAAGCAGGAACAAACAGGCAAAAGCACCAGGTATAAACCTGTAGCGGGCAATGCAAAAATAGAAAAGACCCCTTTAAATATTTTGAATTTGGCGCCATTGCGCGCTGGCGTCTGCGCCTTTAAAACCCAGAAGTGTGCGCACTAGAGGAAGCAGCGGGGGAAGGGATGGATCGGTGCGGCGGGCGTCCCCTCCACATCACTAGACCACAGGGAATGTTTTCATCACGTTACCCGCCCCTCTAGGGGGGGCCACTGGACCTCCAGGCTTCTCAGGAAACCTGGTGGGGAACTGCTCCCTGAGGCGATCAGCCTTAATATCACCGACTGAGACCCAGGAATTCTCCTTGGGCCGTAGCCTTTCCATTTAATGAAGTATTAGAGCTTACCCTGTACCAGGCGTGAATTGAGGATCTCCTGAATTTCAAATTCTGGCTGACCATCAACTTATACTGGGGGAGAAACAGACAAATGACGGATATTAGTTGCATGTTTCAAGAGGGAAACATGAAATTAATCTGAAATTTTCAAATTAACAGGCAACTTAAGACGAACAGAGGATGGGTTAATGATCTCGGAGATGGGATATGGACCGATGAACCTTGGGCCCAATTTGAGCGAGGGAACCTTCAACTTTGTTTTTAGTAGAAAGCCAAACTGAGTCCCCCACTTGTATTGTGGTGCCTCTATCCAGATCTATCAGCAGCCTTCTTCTGAGTAGAGGAGGCTGCAGAGATAGAGTTGTGCACCTGAGACCAAATTTTAGAAAAACATTCAACGGGCATAGAGGAGGGGCAGACAATGTTTGATTGACAGCTGATATTTTTTAATGAGCGTACAGCACCTATCAATGCTTTAATAAAGAATAGAAATTGGATTTCATTTTTAATTTGAAAAGGACTTTCATTATACAGATTTTTGTGTCTGGGTGACAGATCCACTTTAACAGGCGCTGGGAAGAGTTGCAGGATGAGTTTGACCTTTGGCAGAATGGACAGGAACTTAGAAAAGCCTTAGCATCTTATTTGAAAGAGGGCCACCAGACATAACGGGACAATAGAGACACCGTTTTAGAAATGCCTGGATGCCCAGCCATCTTCAACACTTGTTCCCTTAGCTCCTTAGGTACAAACCATCTCCCAGAGGGAGTGTCAATAGGAGCAGATGATTGAAAAGGGAGCAATAAAGAAGAGAGGTCAGATTCTAGAGTTGCAATAATCAATTCTTTGGCAATGATGGGAGTACACTCACTAGAGTCAGAGGAATTAGATTCGAAACTCCTAGAGAGTGCATCTACCTTGGTGTTTTTAGTACCAGGCCTGAAGTTTAGAGTAAAATTAAACCTTGTGAAAAATAGAGCCCACCTAGCTTGCCTTGGATTTAGGCATTTAGCTGACTCAATATAGAGTAAGTTTTTATTTAACAAGGCTATCTTTAATAGATTCAGAAAGCCCACTACGGAACTGACTACGTAAGGCTGCATCATTCCAACCAGTTTCTACTGCCCACCGGTGGAATTCAGTGTAATAAACCTCCACATCCCATTTCCCTTGACGCAATTTACGAATCGCCAAATCGGCTGATGATTTGCGATACGGGTCGTCGTACAGAATTGCCATGGTGTTAAAGAATGTATCAAGGGAAAACAGGCAGGATCAGAGGTGGGCAGTCTGAGAAACCAAACTTGGGGATCACCCTGAAGCAGGGTCATTACAAATCTTACTTTTTGCTCACCAGTAGGGAATGAGTGTGGGAAAAAAGCTAAGATATAATTTGTATGCCTCTTGAAAGACAAAAAATTTGGTTCTGTCTCCACAGAGTTTCTTCGGAAAGGCAATTTTGGGTTCTTGGGGTCTAGCGGATTTACCCCACATGGTAGCAGAACCCACAGGAGGAGGAGATACATTGGACAGCTGCGGAGTCTCCAATTTACGGGTCAGGTTGTGGAAACCCTGCAGGAGATAGTTTTGTTTCTGCTCCTGTTCCTCTAGCATTGAAGCAAGGTTGTAAGCAGCGTTTCAGTGGTGGAGGAGGTAGATGAGCAGCATCAGTTTTGTGACCATTGTCTTCCATGGCCCGTG
Source organism: Xenopus borealis (assembly GCA_024363595.1). Taxonomy (NCBI): domain Eukaryota; kingdom Metazoa; phylum Chordata; class Amphibia; order Anura; family Pipidae; genus Xenopus; species Xenopus borealis. The sequence continues at coordinate 87,873,545 of CM044436.1, forward strand.
ATAATGTCACAGTCAGCACCCAACACCAGAACAAACACCAAGCACCCTGGTCTCGGCTCGTGCTTCACCAGTAGTGTGACCGCCTTTGGGCCTCAGGAGGAGCCCTCGGCTTACTTGGATGCCACCTGGACTTATACGAGAGGTGCAAGATGAGGGTTCTGGATAGGTAGAGGGACATGACTGTAGATTCTGTAAGGCCAATGGTCACAGTACAAGCAGGAGTAAGCAAACTCGTAAACAAACAGGCTGGGTCGAGGCAAGCAGATAGAACGAATCGTCAGACAGGCAAAGGGTCAAAACAGAGTAATCAATCAGGAGGTAATAGCAGAATCAAAGTTGGTAATCAGGCAAGGGTCAGGATACAGAGGTCAGAGTAAACGAATAGCCAGGCCGGGCCAAACACAGAATCAGAATCAAGCGCCTTTAAAACACTGAGCGCGCACTAGAGGAAGCAGCGGGGAAAGGGATGGATCAGCGTGGCGGGAGTCCCCGCCGCACCACTAGACCACCAGGGAATGTTTTCATCACACTTTTATTTGTCTAAGGGTAGAGACACATGAATACAATGGCATAAACTTACACTGAGCTCAGTGAAAGTATTCTTAATGGGGTTACTAATAAGGAGTCTTGTCTGTTTGTGGGGATTTTGAATTTGCACTTTGGATAGTCTGTGTACCAACTAATATAGTTATGATAAAGTTCATAGAAGTCAAAAAAATCATATTGGGAGTGAACTCACCAATAGATATGTGAGTCCAGGTGGACATGCCCCAGACTTTCAGCTTAGGGGAGGTTGAAGAACTTTTAACTTCTCATGTAGCAGGCACAAACTGGATCCAATGTAGCCAACATGGTGCAGATAAAAAGTTGTTTATTTAAGGAAAATACATCAGAATGCCTTACCCATTTTATGTCAGAAAAAAGGCACATAATTATAGGCTCAAGCATTATGTAATTCTGTATTACTATAATACTATATTATGTAATACCATGACTAATCCATTACTGTTCTTAAAACAATTAAGAAAATTTGTTGCCTGAAGTTTCCTTGTGAGGCAATCTTGGGGCGACTTCGGAAAACAAAGCGCTTAGAGTGCCATCCCACCGGCTATTTCAATTATAGCCAGCGGGAAGGCACTTTGGGGAGATTAGTTGACCATTTGTCCAACCTCCATGTGTGTCTCTGCCCTTAAATTAAGGTTACATAAGAAATAGTTGTTCGTTAGAAAATTTCTATACATTTTCTCCTAAATCAGTGTTTAAGTAATATTTTCCATTGAACAGAATTGCAACAATGTAATGGATGGAGATCCTAAAAGGACATCCTCACTAAAAGTAGACAGTGCATTAGCAAAGTATGGGCACTCCTGCTTTAGAACTAGAAGAAATGTATTAAATGTATCATCTTGCCATCTATATTTTCTCCACTTGATGTCAGTGTACTACCATGTACTGGATGCTTGCTATTTGTAATTTCTCAAATCATAACAAATGCATGCCTGTGTCATTAAAAGATATCACAACCCTTTTTTTGTCATGCATCACATATCCCATATATTCTATCACTTGAATTCATCTGCTTTCCTGGATAACTTCAAAGAATCAGACCAAATGAATGTATTTGAAACCAGTAGCTAATTGAGAATATTTAAAGGATCAAAAGTTTGCCATAGTGTTACTTCTAGCCCTCTGTTCTTTTATTTAATCCTAATTAAGTAAATAATAGAATAGAAATAATAGAAGAATTCGTGACAAGTATTTATGTAAATAATAGATCATTGAAATTTGCTTGGCTTTATTAAAAAGGCTCTCTTATCTTTTCTTCTCCTTCACAAAAATTAAATCACTTTTATGAACAATTTCTACTTATTCGTTTTCCTCTTGTCAGTGTAATATGGCATAGGCCGAATCCTTTTGAAGACAATTCCAGTATCCTCCTTTTCTACAGCTTCAAATTGTTAATGTAAAAGAATGGTTTTATGCACCATAGTTATTGCCATGTCAAATCTAAATGCTTTCAGTGAGGAGGTAAGCAGAAACCTAGACCTTGGTGATGTAGTGGATGAGGTTATCTAATATGTTGTATTTTGCTAAAGCATTAGATACAGTTTTTCACTGAAGCTTACGCATTACATATACTGCAATACTGGCCTTGGACATGTTTGGACTGTACAAGGATAGAAAGATGTATTACAAAGAGCTGTGATAAACTGATTTTATTTTTAGGTGGATGCGGTTACTGGTGTACCTTAGGGGCTTTTCCTTGGCCTAATGCTTTTCAAATGATCAGTACATGACCTCAAGGCAGGCATTGTAAGTACTGTGTTTGCTGATGATACTGAATCGTTCAAGAGAATACATTACTCACAGGAAAAACTGTTATATAACTAATTGTACTAAATTTTGGATTTTACAACCGAAAACTCAGATTTTTTTCAGATTTCTGCCCGAAAACCAAGAAAACTTTGGTTTATTGCGTGAAAACTAGTTCAGATCAAGACTTCTCCCACTGGTTTATATGCAACCTCAGCAGGTTTGATATGCCGGATTTTCGAATTCTGACTTTATAGAAAACACAACATTTTCAGGTTTTTGGCATGCAGAGTTAATAAATAACCCCCTAAATGTATTAAACTAAAAATGAGTCTCTTCTAGTGCAGAGAGGTCAGAGTGGTAAGTTTCTTTCACAGAGAAATAAACATTTTAGAAGCCACCCCTTTGATTGTAGAAAAAACATTTTCAAATGAAGCAACACAACAAATAGAAATTCTATTTTTATTCCACAAGTCACAAAATAGTGTGCTTTTCCCATATTTCTTATATTTCTTATTATTTTCTCTAAAAAACCACGAACAAAACCTCAAATGTGAAACTTCATCAAGTAAAAGTTGTTGTGGTCCTATAGAAGTCAATGGGAGCTGTGCTGATCGAATTGGACCGCTTTTAATCAATTCAGACTTTTAGGGGGTTATATATCAAAGTCGTAATTTATGTCTATTTAAAAAGTTTGACCAACTATGAATTGCTGATAGGACCTTATTTATCAGAGAAAAAGCTATACATATATAAAAAAAACTGCCTTAACAGCAAAATACCCAGGTGCTACTCACAAAGATTTATCTATAAAAGTCAAGGTAATTGAGTGCACACTGGGAAACTTCTTGGCGGTTATTTTAAAAGCATAATTTTTTTTAAGTTATTTAAAACTGATCAATGTTTTGGTCCAAGTCTAGGACCTTTATCAAGACCATGAAAGTTTTAACCATAACTCATTAAATAGACAGAATAAAAGCACTCACCCAATCACGTGCAACAATTAGAACCATGTAATCATAGTATAAACCCCAATCACCAGCATGTAGGGTCAACCCTTTGATGTATAAAAAAAGAACATCCTGTAGAAAAAGAACATCCTATGGAATAAAACCAATCATACAGACAACATAGTACTCTAAATATGCTCTGCTTTTCTGTACCTAATTGTTTTTTGAATAGAGATACTTTGTTGTCCGTATGATTGGTTTTATTCCATAGGATGTTCTTTTTCTACAGGTTAAAACTTTCATGGTCTTGATAAAGATCCTAGACTTGGACCGAAACGTTGATCAGTTTTAAATAACTTAAATAAAATTACCGCCAAGAAGGTTCCCAGCGTGCACTCAATTGTTTTATATATATATATATATGTGTGTGTGTGTGTGTGTGTGGAACCAGCATATACAAAAAAGCATTGAAAATGATTACTAAGCTGAATTCAGTTCTGCAGCTTTATTACCAAGGCTCTATCTGTGTTAAAAACTAAAGATACTTTAACAGGAGTACCATATAATTTCTTCTCTCCTCATAGAAAACCTGTTTGTTAGACTAATGCAAGTTGGACTTGCATTAGTATATACTTCATGAAATGGTTTTTGTTTCAGAAGACAGTTTATGTAGATAGGTAAGTGGAAGGACATCTAAACCTGTGCAAGATATATTGGTGCCACTTAGCTCTGAACAGATGTATACTAATAATCCGGTTATGCAGTATTATTTGATGATTTAAGCTCTCTATTCTTGATTAATGAAAACTGAAATGTTCTTATAATCGCTAGCTTCATTAGTAACAGTGAAAAGTCTGTAATTATAATGCCTATACTAATTGCATCAAGGCAAGAATTAAGAATTCATTTTCTTTTTAAATCTCTCCTAAACTCATCAAAAAGCTATTATGTTCAACCAACAATGCTCCATCTCAAACACAGAAAAGCTCCAGCATATGAATATACAATTTATGAATAATACTCCAAGACTTAAAATATGTTTTACTACTTAAAGGGATTCTGTCATGATTTTTATGGTGTAGTTTTTATTTCTAAATTACACTTTTTACACTGAAAATAATTCACTCGACAATATAAAATGTCAATCCTGAACCAGCAAGTGTGTTTTTTTTAGGTGTACTGTTGGTGTGTAGGCAGCCATCTCAGGCCATGTGCTTTCAGGATGGAACTGCTGTCAGACAGCCTACTAAATGCAACTAAAGGTGTCTCAGTGGGACATGGATTTTTACTATTGAGTGCTATTCTTATATCTACCAGAAAGCTGTTATCTGGTTACGAGCTGTTATCTGGTTACCTTCCGATTGTTCTGCTGATGGGCTGCTCAGTGGGGAGAAGGGATATCACTCCAACTTGCAGTACAGCAGTAAAGGGTGACTGAAGTTTATCAGAGCACAAGTCACATGACTGGGGGCATGTCAGATTTTGTCAGATTTCAAAATTAAATATAAAAGAGAACTCTTTTCTCTTTTTGAAAAAACGAGACTATTGAATAGCCCAAAATTCGATTCAAATTGAAAAAAATTAGAAAATTTGTATTTCGAAGTACTGTCCCTTTAAAATCCTTCAAATTTGACACTTAAAACTGCAGAATTGCCATTTTAGCCTATGGGGGACCTCCTAGAGCCAGTCCTAAAAATTTTTCTAAGTTCCAAGAATTCAAAGGATTTTGGTTGAAATCGTTCGAATCAAATGCATTCGAACTATTTGAACAATTCCGATTCGATCACAAATGGATCTGTTTGGTCCATTTTTGATCAAAAATAGCCCCCCAAAAAATTTGTCGAATTTCGAAGTTTTTTCACTTTGAAATTTGACCATTAGTAGATATTTTACTGAATTGGTTGGGTTTTTACCTTTTTTAGATTGTATCATACCACTGATACTGGTACAGATATAGCATGGTTGGAAATCTTATAACTAAAGCTTTGGAATATTGACTTTATATAAAAATGGTCAACTCGTGTATTCTAGTTTGGTCTGACTTTTTATTTTAAAAAAATTCTGATTTAACCTCTGAATGTAGGATTAGTGTCAGAGTTTGTTATTTTGGAACAATACATCTAGGCAAAGGAAGCCTCCCCAGTAATGCATTAGACCTAACTGTCAATCAAACTCAGACTCTGACTGAAGAGAGAAAATGAAGAGAGACATATTGCTGAGAGGGGGATAGTGAAGATTAACTTGATTAAATCAGAAACAGTACAAAATGTTCACCTGATTGAATTTAAATAGTTTCTTATTTCTATGAGATAAAGGGATTACAATGAACATTGCCTTACAGTATAGTTTGCCTGAGAATAAGGGTTGAAGGGATTAATACTAAGTTTAATGTATGTATGCATTTTTAATTATTTCATGCTTCCTTTATACATTATAAACATTCCAAGGCCTTAATGGAATACCCTATTTCAAATGTGACCTTGGAATATTTACAGTTATATGTAGTATTGATATTCTTTAGTATGGATAATACATTTTGCCTCTTATTACTTCTGTTCCCTTTAAAGAATGAAAGCGTGAGCTTTTAACTCCACAGACAACAGATACAGGTTCTGCTATCATTAAAACTTACTATTTGTAGGCAAAGTTCCTCTGCCAGACAAAATAATTTATGGGTGGAGATATACAATTACAAAATCTGGTAGAATGTGTTCAGTTTTCCAACAACAGATGGAAGAGTCGCTATAAAACATAATAACCTTTTAGTATCACTCAAATAATGTCTTTCTGAGTCTTAAAAGGTCAGTAAACACAATCTGTGACAAGCCCTTTGCATTACAAAGTAATATACTGGCAGAAGCCTCCGAAAAGGAAATAAAATATGTATTTCAATTATGGTAGTTACATAAATTGTCAAGATGGAATTTCAAAATAAAATGTAAATTAATATTTGGCAAGAGGCACATGATGATGTTGGCACTTGCATTTGCAAACGAACTCTGATAGAATAAGAACATGTAAATAAATAAAATGTGTTTGGAATTCACATTCTAAAGCAGAGATATATTTTAGCAGTTATTTCTATACACTAGATATTTATTTAAGTTACAGCATTCAGTAACATAACATATTAGACAACTTGATTTACTGAACTGTTGAAAACTCACTTGGTTTTGGAGAGAATTAATAATGTTAAAGTGCAAGTAGTTGGCCTGCGGGGGAAACAGGAGAAGTCCCAGGGAGTTCCTATGGCTGTGTGGCATGTCCTCTTCTGCAAGCTCTTTTTTTTTGCAGCAACACTCTTTTATACTGAGTTTCATGTCTACATTTGTATTGGATAAAATGGCCATGCCCTGACCAAGATTTTTGCACATATTGGAGCACAGTAATTGCTACATAAACATTTAAAAGGGATACTGATTTGTGTGCATTTGTGTGCATCAAGATTTGTGTGCATCATTTAAAAGTGAACACAAATAGTTTTACCCCTAAAACTCAGTCATATGAAGCAATAAAAATGAAACCACACCTCCAAAGAACAACAGGCTAACTAAATAAGAAGGTTAGAAATGTTGGACACTATGTTTTGGGCTTCTGTACCAGCCCAGGGCAACTACAGCCCTCTAGCAGGGAAGCTCTGTGGCTCTGAAGATGCCCCAGTAGCTCCCCATCTTCTTTTCTGCTTATTCACATGCTCTTTGCTGCTGTCAGTTACTAAGTTTACGGACCGACTCACAATGTACAGTACATAGAATATATATATATATATATATGTGTCACAGAATTAGTACTTAAAATAGATAATTACTACATGGCAACACAAAAGCAAGTGCAATTAGCATCAGAATTTAATAACCAGCCTTGTAGCATCACAAAATAAGTTTTAAAATATTGGCGATCCAATGTGACACGATTGTCGGATGCAGACGCAGCTTGTGTTGCGTCGGATCACCATTGCGACACCATGCAACTTCCTACATGGGCGTTTTGTCGCCCAGCATCAGACCCGATGGAAACACAGTCTACCATGTAGTTCTACCCTTAGGGTAGAAGTAAAAGGACAATTTTGCAATGATTGGCCACCCTGAGACAAAACGCAGCATCAAATCGGATGTGATGGAAATAAGGTAATAGATGCAAATGTCGAAAGCTGTTGCAGCATGCATATGACACAACATGACCATCGGATGCAGATGCAGCATCTGCATCCGACAGTCATGTTGTGTCAGATAAATGATGCAGATTCATCCGACATTTGTATTTCTTACCTTATTTCCATCACATCCGATTTGACGCCTGTGTTTTGTCACAGCGTGTCGGATCGCGACGAAAACGCCCGTGCATTTCTACCTTTTAGAAGCAGGCCAGCAGCACTTCTTGGAATATAAAGGGAATACTGCAGTGCATTGTGGGAGTTCTGACTCCTATAAATGGTGGAGTGATGTTTAAGCAGAGGGAGTAATTTGTAAAGCACAAGTTTGAAGTGCTGATTCTAAGAAGTGGTGCTGTGATGTAAATATCTGTAAATATCTGTTTTTTGTTTGTTTTCTTTGGTAACAAAGTCTGCTTTGCAAGTCTCTGAACTGTGTTAAATAAGAGTTTTGCTTATTGCTTTTTTTAAGGAGGTCTGCAACATTAAATAAACTTCTGATTTTTTTCATCAAGACAAGAGTACTTTTTGAGAAAATACCTCTGATTTTTTTCATCAAGACAAGAGTACTTTTTGAGAAAATTTCCTCATGCCTCACATTGAGTAATTTAGTATAAGTAGTCTATGCACTGCTATTATTTACAAGCAAGGCTGTAAAATTTAAGAGCAGGGCATATACAAAAATTATAGTCTTATAAAAGAAGCAGGAACCTTCTTGAGTGTATTATATCATACTATACATACTTCATCCCAGTACATGTAATTTAAGGTTGTTCTTCGGGGCCAAGAGCTTTGTAAATGTAATTGTGCTTTGCACTTAATTAGCTATCATTTCTGTTTTCTAACATCACATGTAACTAGAGTCTTAAATAACCAAGTATACTCATTAATTTGATTCTCAATAAAGGCACATTACACACACACCTTGATTTCTTTTTCAATAAAACATGGAGATTTTTTTCTTTAAATTAAAGGGATTCTGTCATGATACATTTTGCATACATTGCAATAGTGATAGAGTGTTCTGTAATTTTTTCATAGTGGTGGAATTATGAGGGTCATTGAAAATAGTGCTAGATCAAAAATAGTTCTTAACGTTCATTTGAAAAGCACTTCCAACCTCTGTAAAGCAGCACTTGCACTTTCAACTTTAAAACACTTGTCTGCATGATTTGGAAGTTATGGTATGGGCAGGGGAAAGAACTACAAACATTTCCCCCTTCTGCCCCTCATTAATATAGTGCTGCTGAAAGCAGTCATTGCTGTATTCATGCTGAATGCACAGGTCCTTGTATTACATTGTGGATTGTAAGGACCTGCATCTGTGAGCACTTACCCATACTTGTAGGGTATTAAGTGAGGAAAACATGTTGGCTTGCTCCTATTTGAGTGATAAATGACCACTATTGCTTCTTACAATTTAAAAAAATACAAATACCAAACTTGTTCAAGTTGAAGAATTACCATGGACATGCAGACTTTTCTGTGTATAATGCAAAATGTAACTGCAAAATGAATAAGCAAAAGTGTATTTAGATGAGTCATCACTAGCTGTAACATAATATTGAGGCATAAGAACCAGTGGAGGAAAGCACGAGTGGGGGCATCTTTTAATAGAAGAGACTACAGTTCTTTAGTAATAGTTTCCATGTTGGTTTCAGTGGTGACCAATGACTAAAGATTGTGACATAGACATCATATGGCCACCCTATTCCCCAGGAAAGAGCAAGAAGGAACCAAATAAGAGCCTTCTATGACATATGCAATTAAATCCACCAATTAACTTTGCCTCATAAAGATAAATTTATGTGATGGTATAAACTGTTGGTAGAGTGATTGCTACGATTGTGATGGAATTGTGAGACTTTTTATCTTTCATATGCATTTTTTAAAACTTATTACTGGAAGGGAACTGTGCTGGAACTGTGAATGCTCAGAGGCTTTTACCAACCAAGTTAGATAACAGTCTACTGCTACATTTCAGACATTTTTGTATTTTTATTGTTAAAAATGATGGCAACATCTCACCTTAAATGCAATATAGGATGCAGAAAGGGAGCCTAAGACAAACCAAGGAAACAATGCAAACCCAGGGAACCCAATACTGGCCAGAAACTGCCCCCACTAACAGCGCAAAACCAGTTTGCTAAAAAAGTTCCCAGAGCATCAGATCGTTCAACAAAATTAAAATGCATCTTTTATTTAAATCTTAATAGCCATTATGAGGCATGGGTACAGTCATTCACTTTAGAAGTATGAGCACCACTTTACATGAAAATTAAAGAAAGCTAAAATGTACTTAATATTGTACTTTTTCCCATTTAAAAAAAATATATATAATAGAATTCCATCAACATGACAGATTGGATACTGGTAATCTATAACCACCAAAAAGCAGACAGGTTGGCACGTGCAGGCAGCCTGGTGCTTTGTACTTGTAGCTGCATGCTGTGAAGGCTAGGCACAGATGCAAGTTTTGTATTAAAACGGTACAAATCTGAGCTAATACATTGCTTCCATTTCCTACTGGTTCTTACCTGTTAGAGTTTCAAAGGGAAAAAGTCTGCACTAGAGGCATTATTAGATACTATACCTCTCACACTTTATAAGAAATGATAATAGTAGCCCTCTAACAAGCATACCTGACATTTCTCTTCCTAACCATTTTGAGTAACACATTTATCTGACATATAGAGCAATGAAACCTAGAATTTGCTATCAGACAACAACTTACTGACTTATCTAGTCTACCAGTTCACTTGCTGTCTGAAGAAAGCCAGGCTTGATTTTATCAGGAATACAGGGCGATCGCATTTTAAAGGAGCCGTAACAACTTTTTTGATGGAATAAGAAGAGATGTTGCAGAATTTTCTAGCTGATTGAAGCATAACCTTAAACCAAAAGAACAATATCCATAAACTGACAGCACTGAAATGGTTAAAATTGTCCAAATTTGGGAAAATATGATGACCTTCATGTTGAAGCCAGTCTATACGTAAGGGCTCAAATGTATCCAATTAGAAAACCTTAGTGCAGTTTGCCATGTTTTTACTCAAAGTACAACATTTCTGCCAGGTAAACTTTAATACAAAGGGTGCAAAGTTAACTAGTAAAGGTGTGTAAATGGGTTCAACTTGTACCTATAACATGAGTAGCAGCATGATGAAAGGGCATTGGTCTACACTTATACGACTTTCATTCAGTCACAAATGGCAACTGATACATGACACTGGTATAGAGGATTTTAAGTAGGCACAATTTTGCAGATAGTGGGCTCAGCTCGGATTGAGTTGGAGAAATCATAGTTATAGTCATATGAAAAAGCTTTGGAACCCCTTTAAATTTTTAGGAGTTTTATTTATCATTGACTGAGCTTTCAATGGAGCAACTTCCTTTTAATATATATATACCTTATGGAAACAGTAGTAGTTCAGCAGTGACATAACATTTATTGGATTAACAGAAAATATGCAAAATGCATTATAACAAAATTAGACAGCTACATACATTTTGGCACCCCAACAGAGATATTACATCAATACTCAGTTGTGCCTCCTTTTGCAAACGTAACAGCCTCTAGACGCCTCCTATAGCCTTTGATGAGTGTATGGATGGCAGTATTTTTGACCATCCATCCATACAAAATCTCTCGAGTTTAGTTAAATTTGATGGCTGCATAGCATAGACAGCCTGCTTCAAATCATCCCATAGATTTTTGAGGATACTCAAGCCAGGGGATTGTGACTGCCATTCCAGAATATTGTACATCTCCATCTGGATAAATGCCTTTACAGATTTCAGAGGGTCATTATCTTGTTTAAATATCCAATCGTTGCGTAACTTCAACTTTGTGACTGATGCTTGAACATTATCCTGAAGAATTTGTTGATATTGGGTTGAATTCATCCAACCCTCGACTTTAACAAGGGTCCCAGTCCCTGAACTAGCCACACAGCCCCCACAGCATGGAGCCTCCACCAAATGTGACAGTAGGTAGCAGGTGTTTTTCTGGGACTGCAGTGTTTTTCTTCTGCCATGCAAAGCACTTTTTGTTATGACCAATTAACTTAATGTTTGCCTCATCAGTCCAAAACAATTTGTTCCAAAATGACTGTGCGACTCTGTTTGTGGCACGAGTGCAGAAAGGGCTTCTTTTTCATCACCCTGCTATGCAGCTGTTCTTAGTGCAAATTGCGCTGAATTGTAGAACAATGTACAGATACATCATCTGCAGCCAGATATTCTTGCAGGACTTTGGAGGTGATCTTTGGGTTGTCTGCAACCAATCCTCCTCATATGTCACTCCTGTATTTTTTTAGGGTTTTTCTGGGTTTTACAGCAACTGTGCCTGGGGCCTTCCATTTCCTGATTACATTCCTTACATTTGAAACTGACAGTTTAAACATCTGAGATAGCTTTTCATACAGTAGCTTTCCCCAAAACCATGATACTGAACAATCTTTGTTTTCAGATCTTTTGAGCGTTGCTTTGAGGATCCCATGTTGTCACTATTGGCCAATTGGCCACCTTAAATACCTTTTCTCATGATTGGACACACCTGCCTATGAAGTTCAAGGCTTAACAAGCTAATCAAACCAATTTGGTGTTGCCATTAATCAGCATTGAGCATTCAAACGAGCAAAATTACAAAGGTACCCAAATGTTTGCACAGCGAGTTTTTCACATTTGATTTAATTTCATACAACTGAATATTGCTTCACAATCTTTGTTCAGAAAATGCCCCAATTCCTTGAAAATTAAACACATACCAATATTATCCTTTTTAGTTAGAAGTGGAGTAAATTATTATGCAGGCTAAGAGGACTTCACAAACTTTTTCATGACTGTACTCTGATCCGGTTACACCAAGATGGTAATGAAATAGTGGCCATATACAGTATTTGTTTGGCTATGTAGTATGCAGACATGCACTAACCCTTATTTTACTGATAATACCCCTTTAGCTGTACTAATTTACAACATTGCAGATTATGGATCTTCCCCTCCTGTAGTGGGAGGTTGTGCTTAATAGTATGGTATTTACTTCAGCGACAAGTAAGCACAAGCATCGACAATAAGCATCCTTTTTATTGGGAAAATGTTTATTTTAAAATACAAAGCCTAACCAACAATTTTCCCATAGAAATAATTCTTTTACTTTTGCTGTACTCCAAATATAAAGTAATGGTTTTTAAAGGTTTTCTTGACCCAATGTGATACTGCAACTCATAAATATAGTGTTTGGCAGCATACAAATACAGGCATGCACAAAAGAAGCACAAGATGATCACTATTGAAAGTAGTGTCTTCTACCGTGGCTAAAATAATATATTATTTGTTATATTTGTAAATATAGTTATTATAAACAAGACAGATAAAATGACAAAGGCTACTGCCAAGTGCAAGCAGTATTGGCACCGAATGGGTTAGGTTTCCATTCCCAGGTAGCATCTGGCTTAGCTCAGCTCATGAAAAGTAGACACAGCACAGTTTGACGTGGGATTTAGATGACTCACACCACAGTAAACTTATAATTTACTACTGCTCCTGAGAAGAATGTAGCTTTCTGTCACTCACCATCCCCTGGCAGTCTTCTATAGAAAGGTTTGATGTGTAAACACTGTATTAAATTATTGCCCACACAGATCTGATATCCAAAACCAAATAATGTCTCACTACTGTAAAGCTGACTGCAAACATTACCCATCAGAGCAATTGTACCAGACATAAATCTTCTGCAATGAGTGTGTTTTAAGCTGTTGCCACAGGGATTCTTCCTGTACGGAGAAGAGTTTATACACCAAAGCTAATGCGGCTTTTGGATTTTTTGATGAAAAGGTAGAGATGATTTATCAAGTGCCCTGGTTATGTAAATCTAAGTACTACTGCGGCAAAAACAAAAACAACTATATCCGTTATTTCCTTTTACTGTAGAAACACATGATAGGTCTTACCTTAAAGAAATTCAGTCTGAGTAGATCAGTGATATATCCTCCCAGAGGTTTCAAGCAAGGATAGGACTTAGCTGACCACAATGCATGAACCTTATTGGAAAACATATATACAGTACAGGTATGGGACCTGTTATACAGCATGTACAGGCCTGGGGTAATCTAGATAATGGAACTTTCTGTAATTTGGATCCTCATACCTTAAGTCTAATAGAAAATCATGTAAATATTAAATAAACCCAGTGGCACTCCGCCAATGAGGCGAGCTGAAGCGATCACCTCAGGCGGCAGCGCCAGGTGAGTATCCAGGGGCGGCAAAAAGCCTCTCCCGGTACTTCTAAGAGCCGAATTTCCATTTTTAAAACTGGAAATTAGGCTTTACTAGTGTGAGAAAGCGCACTTGCGCTCTCCGCACTAGTGTTCTTGCCTCTGATGCCGCCCCTTCTGATAGGTAAGCAGGCAAGGGGAGGGGCAGCATTTGAGGAGCCATCTCAGGCGGCATGTTAGTTGAAATCGGCGCTGAATAAACCCAATAGGCTGTTTTTCCTTCCAATAAGGATTACATATATGTTAGTTTGGATCAAGTACAAGGTACTGTTTTATTATAAAAGAGAAAAATAAAATAATTTTGTAAAATTTGGATTATTTGGTTATAATGGAGTCAATGGGAGACAGTCTTTACATAATTCAGAGCTTTCTGGATAATGGGTTTCTGAATAACATCCCATACTTCTATATAATATATTACAGAGACTGGTTGGTACAATATTCTGATGATCTTAGATGTTAGAGTGTGAACAGTGCCAGCCAACTCTTATGGCTTGTATACCAAAGCAGTGTTGCAGATTTCTATAATAATGCGTATAAGCCTGATAGCCCAATTCCTCTGGTGTGTGCATGTTAATGCTGGTATTTAACACATGATAATTAATTTGCTGTGTTAAAGCTGAATTCCGATTGGTGTTTAGTTTATACCTTCATTATTATTCCTCAATATGTGTGCCAAATGGAAAACATTTAGAGTTGAATGTATATTGATTTATTGTCTTGAGACAGTATCTCCAAATATTATTGGGGCTTTATCTCCAGTAAGAAATAATGCATCATGTGAACATTCACTGTCTCTTATGCTAACAAACCCTCATCTCCAATTCCACTTAATGTAGGGGTGCCACAAGGCTCTGTACTTGGTCAGTTGTTGTTCTCCCTGTACACTCTGTCTTTGGGAGATCTCATTTGATCATTTGGCTTTGATTATCAGATGTATGCTGATGAAACCCAAATATATTTATCCACCCCTTCATTTACAGCTGAAACAAAGGCTGAAATCTCTAACTTCCTCCTAGCAATCTCCAACTGGATAAACCAGCGCCACCTCAAGCTCAACCTAACAAAAACTGAACTAATCATCTTTCCACCTAAGTCTGGTCCTACTCCCCTTTTTACTATGTCTATTGATGGCATGATCATTAACTTGGTCAACTCACGCTGTCTGGGGGTAATCTTTGACTCCTCTCTCTCCTTCTCTAAACATTAGTGCCACTGTCAGTTTTTCTTACGTAATATTGCCAAAATCCATCCCTTCCTTTCACCTGCTACAGCCAAGACGCTCATGAATGCTCTCATCCTATCCCGACTAGATTACTGTAACCTTCTACTAACTGACCTCCCTAACTCCCATCCATCCCCTCTACAGTCTGTATTAAACTCTGCTGCCAGAATTATCCTCCTCTCATCCAAAAGAGTACAGGCCCCTCTCCTGTTGAAGTCATTATCATGGCTTCCTACAAAACAAAGAAAAACTTATAAACTCCTCCCTTCATTCCTTTGCACCTAACTACATCTCATCTCTTGTTTCTCTATATCAGGGGTCCCCAACCTTTTTTGCTCGTAAGCCACATTTAAATTTAAAAAAGAGTTGGAGAGCAACACAAGCAATAAGAGCTCTGATTGGCTTTTTGGTAGCCCCTATATAGACTGGCAGCCTACAGGAGAGAATGTTTGGCAGGACATCTGTTTTTTATGCAACCAAAACTTGCCTCTAACCCAATAATTAAAAAATAAGCACCTGCTTTGAGGCCACTGGGAACAACATCCAAGGGGTTGGAAAGCAACATGTTGCTCTCGAGCTACTGGTTGGGGATCACTGCTCTATATGTTCCTGGCCGTAACCTCTGCTCTTCTCAGATCAACTGCTTGGTTGCACCCCCCCCCCCCACTACTACTGCTGTTTCCTGTGTTAAACCCTTCTCTCTTGCAGCTCCTTATATTTGGAATGCCATTCCTGAATCTCTCCTGAGAGAATCATCCTTCAATGTTTTAAAAACTAAACTCAAAGACTACCTCTGGGAGCACCTGGATAACACTTGAACTGGGAACTGGCACTTGTATAACTCACCCACTGTAAATTACAGCACTTTAATACCCATCTGAATTGTGTCTGTATGTTAACCTCCCATTTAGACTTTAAGCCCCCCAGGGTAGGGTCCTCCATCCTTTTGTCTCCTTGACAATGTGTAATTATAGTTTATATTTATGTGAATTGTATTTCTAAAAATGCACTTAATGTTACTTGTTAATGCAGTGAACCCTTGTTTGTTACTACTAATTTATTGTTGCTGCACAGTGCTTTGACCTCAAGGAGCGCTATACAAATAAAAAAAATATATACATACATCTATGTATATGATATGCCTATGATAGCAGCCTTTATCTCCTTGGCAGGTTAAGCTCCCACAGGTCACCTATTAGGTTAATGGCACACAGCTCATCTGCTTTGCTGATGTATACATGAACCACGGTCTTCCATCCTCTCTGTGCATGTGTGCTGACAGGCGTTTTTCCACAAATTCTACATTGTGTTAGTTTGATTGTGTGTCTGTCAAAAGGGACTTTTCTCCACTGGCATTTACATTGTTATGAAGCTGACTAATTAAATTAGCTTCTTTGGAGACTTTCACAGTAAATCATTCCATCATACCATTCCATTGAATGGTAAATGGGATTACCAACTTTTCCCTTTCTGTACTTACAGTGGTACTTATTGATTGCCATTGATGCAAAAATAAAATACCACTTTTTTTTTGTTTAAGGGGTTATATAGTTATACTCTGCCAGCCAGTGGCAAATGTAAGCTAATTTTACCATAGGCACATGTGCAAGAGCAGTAAAGGGTGCAAACGTTTTGCCTACAGGGCCATGCAGTTGCAGGTACATAGGGCAGTGCAGGAGAACCCTGTAATTAATGCAGCACCTGGGGGTCCCATATCTGAGCATGTAAATTATCCATTATAAATGCAGCATTCTTGAATGCTATTAGTGCTGCATGCAGAGCAAGGTGCAATTCTGGATGCTCCATTCTAGGTGCAGCAAAAGCAACTGTATCTTGGCAACCCCCAAATAGGGTGAAGGTAAGCACAAGGGAGCAGCACATCTTCAGCTGGAAGAAAGATAAGGGGGAAGGTCCAGTCCTTGTACAAAAGTATGTGGCCCCCTCGTTGTGTACAAAGTGTGAAACTTCAGTTTGTATGTTGCCCTTTGCATAATAAATGTTCCCTACAGTTGGATTCTGCAGATGGAACCTTCCCAACAACACTGACAATTTTTGGCAATATAAGAGTTTTGTTTAGACTTTGTTTGCTGCTGTTCAAGGGGTAAACCACAGGGCTACCCATGCAACACAATGGCAAGCTGGTTATTTGGCATGAGATAACAATATGCCACTAAGCATCAGAAAGTTGTAAACAAATTCACTGGTAACTTGCTAAAAATTAAAATGTTTCTAATGATTTCATTTGTATATGATTGTTACAATTACTCAACAACTTAATATTTGATAGTATGTGTTAACAAATTGCAGCTACGTTTACTTTTAAGGAAAACATGCTGGAAAATGTAATGTATTTGTAGTACATTGTTTTATAAATAGCTTGCAATTAATTTTAACCCTAGATAAGACCTTTTTACCAAAAGGCCTCCTTTCTGCAGCTCTTGAATTTATGAATAAAGAGGAGATCATTTGATTCAGAAGCAGGTGACAATATGTGTCTAAAACAAAATGATCCAACTCAGCTGATCTTTGTAGAGTGGGAAATGAGAAAATGAAAGTGTGAAAAAAAAAAAAAAGATTCCTGGGTTTGCCGAGACAGAAAGATGAGTAATGAGATCGCTAATGCAGTATGACAGCGCTTGCATATTAATCTCCATAGACAAACCACATTGAGAGCTCCTCACACTAATGCTTACAAATGACTTATTTTACCAACAATCATACTGCTGAACAAATCATCAAGCAATTTGACATCACAGATATGCCAGAAATGGCTTTGTTTAAATCTTGCGGGCTCATCCAAAAGCTAGAGGTCAAGAGATTAAATCTCAATAACTCATGAACCAGCACTCTGTTCATAGATTCAATGTATTGTGTGGGATATTGGATCTGAAAGGGAATTTAAAAAAAAAATGGATAAGCATTGACTTACATTGGGATAGGAGGGCTGATTTATTAATATATTTGCTAAACTGCACGAATACAACATAAGTACAAATTCATGTGATGCTTGATAGTTTTACTGCACCACACCAGTAGAAATGTGTTTGATTGCTGTTACTGCACTGGTTGAAACCCTGTATATGTAATTACATAATCCTATTCTAGTTTACAGAATTATATAGGCTCTATATCTCAGTATACACCCCCACCACATGTGTAAAGATACAAGCAATTGTCAATGTGTTACTGAGAGAAAGCCAATGAAGCAGTACTAGCTGTTAATAAATGTGTTTATTTACACAACATGTTTCAGTATGAAGGCCCTTTATCAAGTGTATCTTGATAACGTTCTTAGACCAGGAATGAAACATTGATCCACACAGTATTATTTGATTTCTTTGAAAATAAATAAGTTAATTTTTAAAACGCTGTTGTGTGCGCTGCT
>CM044436.1:87900367-87922403 GCA_024363595.1 Xenopus borealis
TCTGAAATAACATTTGACATTTAGATGAATGTACACAATGTACTCTTAGATAAAGATCTGACTACAACATATGAAAAATATTAGAATTTATGCTAGCTTAGTTAAGTATTTAAAAGTTATTTTCTTAGTATTACAAAAAAGAAAACTAGTAAAAAACTGATTATTTTCTTTATTAAAAAACTATGAAAAAGGGCATTCCCATATAACAGAGCCTTTCATGGGCCCATAGCTGGACCTGCTAAAATTTACCAAACTTACTTTTTCAATTTTTACAATAACTACTAGAAAACTTGATTTTATTTTTACCAGACAGCTCACATCTCTCTACTACAAAAGTTACCAGATAGAAATGAATGAACTAGATTATATCAAGCAAATGGCGCTAAAAATAATATTTCTCTGGAGCAAGGGTTCAATCAGACATCACAGAAAATAAGATATATGACTCTTACCATGACTTCCTCTACATTAAAATCTGCTGGTATTTTTGACAGGATGTCAGCAGTAAGTTCTTGGATGTTTTCAGATGATGATTTTCCGACTCCACTTGTCTAGACAGTAGATAGATGACATTACTTGCACAAAGATAATATTATGTAAGAAGCTCAACTGAAACATTGTGGCTGAGAAACAGATTTTTCTATAAATTACTGTACTAATACATTATAGAAGGTTGACTCTCTGCATTCTCATATTTGGCATTTGGCAGCATTTCCAATGGGAATTTTCATGTTATGAGAGAAAAATCAGGGTTACGATTTAAAAAAATTACACATTACTATCTCATTTGGGAATTATTTTAAATAAGAAAGATCAGCTTTAGAATGTCTAAATAGGTGTAAGAACTATGTATAATTGTTCACCTTCGTTGAGTCTTATTGAACTATTTTGCATGGATTTTATGTTCTGGCAAGGGCTGTTAGGTTTCTTTCCCAATTGGTACCTGTACCATTTTTCATATGTGTCAGAACTTCCCCAATAATAAGCAGCATTTTGGTCTCACGTCTTAAGGTTAATAACAGAACAATAAGATGTTACATTTAAACCAAACATTTTTACAGCCCTTTTAATTTTGAATATATTTCATTTGCCTTTACAGGCATGGGACCCATCTTACAGAATGTTCTGGACCTGGGGTTTTCAGGATAATGGATCTTTCCGTAATTTCAAATCTTAAATCTACTAGAAAGTCATGAAAACATCAAATAAGCCCAATAGGTTGGTTTTCTTCCAATAAGGATTAATTATATCTAAGTTGGGATCAAGTACAAGGTACTGTTTTATTATTACAGAGAAAAACGGAAATCATTTCTAAAATGTTGGACTATTTGATTATAATGTAGTCTTTTCTGTAATTTGGAGCTTTCTGGATAACAGGTTTCCAGATAACGAACCCATACCCGAACTACACTGCAAGCTAGTATTCCATATCTTAGCCTATGCCTTTTGCTCATAGCAAAACTCTGTAAGCCAATGAGTATTTTTTCTAAACAACAGCATTTAAACCTCCTACAGTTAAACTCCAAAATGGAATATCTAAGAGACTCTCTAATATATTATGAAGGCACCAGACAACATCGGCTAAATTCAATTTCAATCTCATGAAAAACTAATGATTTCAACCTACCATTCACGTGATAAACTACTGTTAGTGATGGGCGAATCTATCCCATTTCGCGTCGCTGAAATCCACGAATTGGTGAAAAATTTGCCAAACAACCCGCGCATTATTTTTTACGTTTTCAACACTCGTCGCATCATTTTTGGCACGGAATTTGCTGCAAATTCGTGTCTGGTCAATAAATTCTCCCATCACTAACTACTGTTTATTGAACATTTTTAAATAAAGAATTGCAATTTTAACAATACGGCTGTATTGATATTACTGTATTAAACTACAAAAGGTCATATTAGTTCTGTAGTCATACAGACATACTAAAATATGAACTGATAATCCATTTTATTGAAATGTAACCCATTTGGTCTTTTTTATATAAAATTGTTATATTTTGTATCTTTGACTAAGACTATAACTACAAATGTGACAGATAACCTGCTGGGCAAGGCACAAGACCTACTGATAAAATAAGGAACCACTGCAGCTCTGTTAACCAAGTTCTTAATGCATTAATGCATAGTGACTGTGAAATTAAGGAATATGGTTACATGTAAAACTATTATAAAATACAACTCAATTATTCAGATGCATTTATTAAAAAATGCAGGTATGGGATCTATTATCTGAATACTTTGGACCTGCGGTTTTCCTTATAAGGGGCCATTCTGTAATTTGGATCACCATCAGTGATGGGCGTATTTGTCCCATTTTGCAGAACTTTTCTCAAATTTTTTAGCAGAAACGGCGAAAAATTAATGAAACAGGACCTTTACACCAGCGCCAAAAATGGTCACCGTCACTGAAACGGACACCTACTTCAAAATGGACACGGTCGAAAATTTACTTACTGAACTGTTGAACTGAAGAAGCTGCTCAGATGAGTAGTGAAACGTCTTCAACGATTACTCAGCAAGTCCAGTTGTTTTTTTTAGATTTATTTCTATTAGATATGCCATGTCCTGGATGAATGAAAATCTTCATAGTCATATCACCATACCTTAAGGGGCCGATTTACTAAATTCACGTGAATAGATCGAAGTTTGATCGAATTCCGATCGTAGGATTAATTCGATTGGTCGAATATGCAAATTAGGCTTATTCGATCATCGAATAGTGAACGATCGAATGCTCGAATAGATTCGATCGGTGAAGGATTTAAAATTTTAAAAATTTTTGATTGCCTACTTCACCAGATTAGACCTACCGAATTGTAATAGAAGCCTATGGGAGCCCTCCTGATTGTTCGAATCGTACGAATCATTCGAATGATCAAATAATTTATTCGAATGATCGAATGATCATTATTTGATCGTTATTCGATCATCGAATAATCGAAGATCGAATAAAAGGTTACCCTAAAACTATTCGATTAGCATTCGAAAATCGAATGCTAATCGAATATCGAGGGAATTCTAATTTTTTTTGGGAAATAATAGTAAATTTGCCCCTAAGTGTACTAAAAAGAAAACATTAAAATATTCAATAAACCCAGCAGGATTTTTTTGCAAGCAATAATGTTATATTCAGCTAATTTATTATAGAGTACAAGTACTGTTTTATTAATGCAGAAAAAAGAAAATAATAAAAAGGACAACTCTTTGCTTAAAACATATTTTCTGTGGGCGATAACAGATAACATTCTTCATCAAATTTCCGGATATTGTATACCTTATGTGTACCATTTTCTCACTATATAACATATCTAATTATAATTTACATCTCTGGAAATTTCGGGGCAGATTTACTAAGGTTCGAATTGATTCGAAGTGAAAATTCAAATCAAATTCGAATAAAAAATATTCTAAATTCTAATGTATTTTGGGCTTAATTGACTATCGAATAGCCCAAAATTCTATTCAAATTCAATTGTCGAAGTACTGGCCCTTTATAAAAAATTTGATATAACAATTTGGCAGATAAAACCTACCGAATTGCTGTATATACTTATGGAAAGCTCTTATAGGATTTTCCCTGCTTTTTTTGATCAAATTAGATGGAATGGTTAAAATAGTTCGATTTTAAAGATTGATCGAATTTTTGATATTCGATCGTTTGATAATTTGAATTGTGTTAAAACCTGAATTCAAGGAGTTTTAATTTGAATTTAATTCGACGGTTGAATTCGAGGGTTAATTAACCCTTGAAACTCGACCCTTGATAAATCTGCCCCTTAGTATTGGAAGTTTTTCCAATGTCATAGAAAAAAAAGTAAACTTTAAGTGTTATTCTAAGTTTACTTGTGTAGCAAAGGGTATGGGAATTATTTATATAGCACTTTTCTCCCTCTCAAAATTCTTCATAGAAATGAAGGCAGTTGTAATAAGTATGCTGGGACACCAGAGTTAGTGACTTTTCCAGGGTCACAAGGAGTTGCCACAGGGAACAGAACTGGGGTCTTTAGAATGAAATCCTGCATCGTAGACTTCCAACCTTTTAGCCACATTACTACCTGGTAAAGTGGTTAAAATCCCATTAAAGAGTTCTGCAGTCTCGTTTTGCTCTTTGGTGATGTTTCCATTGACATGGAATCTAAATACCTAAAACTGCGGGTACAGATGTTTTAAATTTTACACGTTTAACTAATGGTAATATTTGGCTTTGCTACACCTGGTAAATACCACATAAACAGATGAAGTAAACTGATTGGTGTTAGCGTATGCCATCATCTTCTGTATTTAAGTACAATTACGGATTACTATCACGTATTCCACGAAGCTGTCATAGGTGCCATTGCTGAGAGCAAAGTATTTATATTGTAAATTTGTATTGGTCCTCTGTAATTCTAGATTTACAAAGGAACATGTCTAGTAAACTTAAAAGCAAACGCCTGTTTTGTTCGTCTATTAATCTTCCACCATAGTTACATTCTCCAGTAAGATATGTGACAGCTTCCAAGGAGGTTAATTGTATTTACTGAGGAACACCTATAGGGAAAAGCAAATTTAGTTAGTTTTTTGTTTGTAAATTAACCATCATCCGAATGAAAACATTACATTATACCTACTGAATGAAATATCTAGAGAAAACAATACAACAAACTACCCATCTTGCCTATAGTGGACAGAGAAAATATTCACAAAACAGTTGAATATTTAAATTGCTGTCAATGCTATTTTTGCACACAGCAGCCTTACACAGTGGCTGCACTCATGCAAACACCCATCTTATTTGTGAGCCATTTACAAAAATTTGTTCACAATGCTCATTTGCAAAAACAAGAACGATGTGCACAGCACTGAAATATTTTAGTGAAAAAACTTGGGAAATACAACCATTTGTGAATAAATGTGTGCTGCACAAACTTTATAAATGACCCCCAGTATTTACATTTTAAAGACACCAATTACCAGGTATTGTAGTACATACATTATGTATATGTCTATTTCAGGGCTGTCCAACTGGCAGGCCCACGCCCCCCCCCGAGAGTAAGGAGAAAGACAAATGACCAAGCAGAGAAAAGCCTCCAGTCCTGGGAAAGGGAGCGTGGAATCCAATGCCTAAGGGAAATGGCTGGTACTACTCTGGTCACATGGCTGATTCAACCAAATAACAACTGAAATGCACTTCCAGCCTCCCGTGACGGCACAATTCATGCAGAGAGTGTATAGATATAACATCCAATTTATTGAGACATCAAAGTTAAAACCAAATTCATCAGGATGGAGCAGGCAGGGGGGAACATGGTTCGACCCGTTTCATGACTGTGTATGTCACTTCATCAGAAGCCAAAGCACCCTCTGCCGATTAATCTTTTAAATAGCCCCATCAATAGAATGCATATTTAAATATTTAAATTTGAGCAAGAAAAAAGCAAGAAAAATATAAAACTTGAGTAGTGATAAAAGAGTCAAACCCCCATATACCTAATCAATTATACAATTGAGCATATGACTACATGGGGCCAATGCATGCACATGCAATACATATATTCATAGGAATAGAAAGTATATCTTGAATATTCCATATTGTCCATCAAATAGTTAAATGACATAAAGAACATACATTTCTAATATATAAATATCCCATAGTAATCATTATGCATATAATTCAGCAAACTCATACAATAGGAAATCAATCAATGAAATGGCTGATTTCCCATTCCCTATTAAGACCACCTGGAGCCACAGAATCTAGGGTATACATCCAAAAAGCCTCTCTCTTCAAAAGTATTGCTTCAATATCTCCTTTTCACACACCAGTTGTTATTCAGTCAATCACTTGAAACGAAATGCAGTATTTACCCTTGTGTTTGTCTAATAAATGTTTTGACACTGCAGAACTAGTATTCCCCCTAGAAACACAATTCAAATGTTCAGAGATGCGTTTACATACTGGTCTATTGGTTTTACCAACATATTGGATGCCACAGGTGCATGTAATGAAGTATACCACATTACTGGTACCACAATTGGCATAAAACCTGATATTATAGACCCGGGAATTGTTACTTGATAAAAATTCTTTAGCTGGTCTCACATATTTACATACATGGCATCGTGACTTTCCACACCTATAACAATCCATAACCTCCAGCCAATTCAGTTTTCGAGATGTTTGTTCATCCATAAATAAACTAGGGGACAATCGTGTACCTAAACTTCTACCTTTTTTGAAGGTGAAAACTGGTTGTGTCAGTAGAAGGGACTTAAGAATGGAGTCCTGCATCAACAGTCCCCAGTGTTTATGTATAATTCTGCATAGCTGAGAACTATCCCTTGAATGAGTAGTTATAATGCGTGGATAACCAGAAGACAAGTTATCAAATGGAGAAGGGCATTCTAGATTTTTATCCTTGCACCTCATCTTTTTCTGTGTAGACTTAGTCAGTAAAAAAATCATCCCGATTGGCAGCAACTGCCCTATCATATGCCTTCTTTACATCCAATGGGTTATAACCTCTTGATGTAAAGCGATCCCAAAGAGCCATAGCTTGTTGGTTAAAGGTATTCCAACTGGTAACCGCAGGAACTGGCCCGTTGGTATCCCTCGTAGTACAGAACATGTTTGGGATGGCTACTGGTGGCATGTAGTAGGGTGTTCTTGGTTATTGTTTTGCAATACAAATCAGTATGTATAGAATGTTCCACTGCTACAAACTTAATGTTCAAATAGGCAATTGGGACATAATTCATTTCATGGGTAAAACTAATACCCCAGCCAGTGGATTACAATATGTGACAAAATCCTCCACAGTACTGGGGCATCCATCCCACACAAAAATCAGATCTTCTATGTCTCTATAGTACTGTACAAAGTGTTTACTGAAGGGGTTACTGTCACTATAGCTAAACATAAATTCCCATAATCCCATAAAGAGATTAGCATATGAGGGCGCAAATTGTGCCCCATCGTCGCACCCCTCTTCTGTAAATAGTACACAGAGTTGAACATAAAGTAGTTGGTATTAAGAAGGTATTCTAGGGCCTGAACAAGAAATTCACTTTGAAGTTCACCATAAAGGAGAAAATGCTTAAGCCAATAACCAATCGCTGATATGCCCCTGTCATGTTCTATGGAGGAGTATAGGGCCGTGACATCGAGTGTTACCCACATATATGTAGCTTCCCATGTAGTCATCTGGATTTTATTAATACAGTCAGTGCTGTCTCTCAAGAAGATAGGTAGCTGAAATACCATAGGTAGGAGTAGGCAGTCCACATACTCAGAAAGAGGTTCATTAAGGGAACCAATACCCGAAACAATTGGTCTACCTCTTACTTGTATTAGACTCTTATGTACTTCGGAAAACAAAGAATTCCCACACCCCCCCTTGTGTGGCCCCCTCATGAAAGTCTGTCTGCTGTGATTCCTTACCTTGTGTAATCTTTAAAAGGTATCAATAATGAGATTAACTGGCCCCTGCTTTGTTTACACCTCAAATTCAGACAGTAAAATCCTGCATTGTTCACACATGTAATCCCCCTGTATTGTTCATACCTGTAACACCTCTGTTATTCACAACCCTAAAACCCTGTACTGTTCACACCTCAGACCCAGACTGAAAGTGGCCATACTGTTCACACCTGCTGGAGGGTCACCAACATTGTGTCACTGTATGTAAAACAGTTATCTTAGAGTCCTGATAGGTTTCCCTGTCCACTGCTGTATTCTGTCTTTCCTATGCTCCCTGGGTATGCCATACTCTGCCTGCCCTATGCTCCCTTTGTGAACCATACTTTGTACCTTTTGGGACGTGAACCTGGTAGGGTTTGTTCTGGGGGTTTGTTAGCAGTTGAAAATTGTTAGGGGGCCACTAAGGTTTAATCATGTGCTGGGGGGGAGTGCTTTGTTATCCACAGGGAGGAGGCAACATGGATTAAAGGGTATGTTTATGATATATATAACAGTATGACTTAAATTTGTATTTCACATATGAGTGATATCCCTGCAGTGAGCAGCAACGATCGCACGCCTAAAAAAAAAATCACTAGTAACAAAATTGTGACTCCCATTGACGTCAATGCATATCGCACATTTTTTGCTTTTTTTGTGGTTTTTTTTCAGTTTTGCTAATGTTTTGGTGAAGCAAATTGGACAGATTCACTCATCCCTACATAGCATTCAGGGTCATCTCACAGCTGCTGCATGGAACCCTGTAGTGGTTACCTACTGCTTGAATGAGCCAGTAACTGCAGGGCACTCAGTAAGATAATTTACTAAACATCACCTGATCAGGAGCTGTGCCCCATTAATAAATGATTCCTCAAAGTTTCATTAATTGAAAGGAAATATGTTGAAAGGAAATATATATATGGATATATATATATATATATATATATCTATATATAGATATATATATATATATATATACTTCACATATATTTATTTTATATTTATTTAAATATTATCAATGTACTACAGTTCAGTAAAAACCAGATTTTATAAATGCAGTTTATACTTTTTGAGGCACATAGATTCTATTTCCCTCCACTCTGTTTCAGTATTTCTCTCTCTCTCTTTATATATATATATATATACTGTATATATAATATATGAACAAGCACAAAAGCGCAAGTTTGTAATCGTGAAAGTCTGCTGCCCATACAAGTAATGTAAAAGATATTACCACTTGGTGGCACTGCATAACAGTGAAATTGTATTCATTGTATTTATGTTTATCTATATGATTAACACTGTGCATGTTCCATGCATTTCCAAACAATTATAAACCCATACTTTACATGTAGGAGCTGATTTATTAAGAGTTGAATTGAACATTTGAATTAACATTTTTTTTATGGTCAAAACTGGCAAATTGGACTAGGGAATCATCCAAACTTAATTCAAGCTTTTTTTAAAAATTTCAAATTAGATTTTTGAGATTTATCATACTCTGACCCTAAATTTAAATAAAACTATTCACCACCTAAAGCCTGCCAGATTCAAGTATAAGTCAATGGGTTAGGTCCTGACATTCAAGTTTTTTTGGGGGAAAAAACTTGATTTGAGTTTGGCCGATTTTGATTCGAGTTTTCGGGTCAGTAAAATTCGTCCGAATTTAAGATATTCTATTTTTTTATAAATAACCCCCCAATCAAATTTCGAGGAAAATCACATTTATTAGAGTTAAAAAAATTACATGAATTTGAAATTTGACTCTTGATAAATCCACCTCTTAAAGGAGAAGGGAAGGATAATAACAAGTATATCTGTATTTGTTAAACATATTATATACGTATATTAACATACCCTTACAGCACTGCTCTGTGCTCAGTAGAATTGCTACAATCTTCCAGTGTCAACCAAGAAAATGGATAACCTGTATATCAACTGCTCTGTTTCCTTTCCTTGTTTGGAAGTTCTGCCCCGGAACATTCTCATGTGCATTGCTCTCCACAGCTGTCTTTGAAATTTTATTTCACCCCTCACGTCTCCTGGTATGCTATCCTGTGCACGCGCATTGGGGTGGGAGCAACAACAAGCAGCTTAGAGATAGTGGCCGTGATCTACACAGAAGTAGAGGAGCTTCAAACGGTTATATCTCTTTCATTAGCTGGAGAATATTTAAAAAAGAGTTTAGAGGTTCAGGTAGAACCTTAATGAATACATGTGAGATGGTTCACATGGTTGTCTTTCCTTCTTCTTTAATTCTTGAGATCATTTAGAAAGATTGCTACTGTTTGATTCATACTGTAGGTTTATATAAACCGATAGTGCTGATTGTCTCTAAGACAGGCAAGTAAGATAGAGTAAAGGTAATAGAACAGTTTGACATTACTATAGTGAGTGAAGAGTGGAGAACTAGTTTTTTTTTTTTTTTTATAACTTTCTTTTTATTGGGGTTTTTCAAAAGATTTTCCATAATAAACAAATACAGAAAAAGAAAACAGGACAAAATAAAGGACAATGTGTTCCAATGATCAAGGGTTACATGTTGGCTTTTGTTATAAACAGCTATGTCTGATTATTACCAGGTGTTCCCAGAGTTACATTCACATATCTTTGCACATTTTCTTATACAGTTTTGGCAAAAGAAAAAATTAAAACAGAAAAAAGAACATTTGGGCACATAAGGGACCTTTCTATAGGTGATCATTTGAGCAACTCTATTGTTTTGCCCATTCTCTGGGTTATGCGTATTATTCTTAGAGTGCTGGTATCTACTTCAGTGGCTTTTCTCCCTGTCTTCCCCCTCGGGCACAGTAAGTCTCTAGGTTCCTTATGTTCCTCACATTTTAACCCCATTTACTCCCGTGCTTAAAGTAACATTACATTTAGTTTGAGCATTTCACACCCCTTTATTTTATTGCATTTCTAGATTATATAATTTACTGCTGTCGGAGAAATAGTTTTGTAACATGCTCAGCACCCCACACTACTCATTAAAGGGCAAGGAAACGCAAAGAAATAAAATCCAATTTTTACTTTCTTTAATGAAAAAGAAACCTATCTCCAATATACTTTAATTAAAAAATGTGTACCATTTTTATAAGAAACCTGACTATGCAGTGAAATTCCACCTTCATTTAGTGCTGTGGATAGGAATTGTCAGATGGTCCATACTTCTGGCAGGGAAACAATCATACTTATGAACAGCAGGGGGAGCACCTGCCTTACTTACCAGCAATGCAGAACTCAAGCAGCTTTGTTTTTGATCATTTGTGACGATCCCTAAGAAGCACAGACCACACTGAGCATGTGTATGTAGTCTAGTCTTGCAAAGATGTCTAACAAAGTTGACAGCCCCCTGTGGCCAAGTTTGAAAGCATAAATAATTTGTTTGATTAGGCTTGTGGTGCAGTAAGTTCATGTTTATGTTTAGTACACAAAATACAGCATTTCTAGCCTTATTCTATTTTAGACTTTCCTAGTCCTTTAACTGCCCTGCAGTGTCCAATGGTTGATGTAGGGTTGGCACCTTTTCTGGATAAAAATACCGGACACTTTTCTTTCCTATTAATACATCAGCTTACAACATAATTTTCATTGGCCAGGCAGTAAACCAAGGTTAATGGTCACAGCAGACACATATGAAGTAATGTCATTAAAAAATGTGGCTATAAGTCCCTTTTACTGCATGAGCTCCATGAATAGGGCTTGTGCTGAACTGCTGAACATATGTTTTACTTATTGTTTCAATAACTAAGAATCTATTTTTTTAATATTACACAGGGCAGTAAAGGTATTCCATGTGTGGTTCTTGTGTGGTAGATAATAAGATTATAAGTAAACAACTCATTTTAAAGAAGAATGGAGCCGTAAATATGAATATGGCTGTAAATGCGATATTTTATATACTGAGCATATTACTAAACCTAAATGTTCAGCATCATAATAGTAGTAATGATCAAGGACTTTAAATTTATTTTAAACTGTTGGTGACATGCACATGCTCGGTGTGCTAGGAGCAACTAGCTCCATAGTAACATTTTCCCACAACCACAATGCACCGGCAACCCCTAAACTTGTCCAGTTCTCCTGACCCCCCTTAAAGTAATGGGGGTTACACCACTAGACTCTACTTACACTTGCATACAGTTTCACATATACTGTAGATACTACACCCTCCAAAGATTTATTAAAAAGCCTTTATTTGCTTCTCATGGCTTGATAAAGCTTGATAAAGGGCCATGTTGTAACTGTCCAGATTGTTAAGCCACGGGAACCAAATAAAGGCTTTTTAAGTAAATCTTTGGAGGGTGCTGTGAGCCACATTTCTTGATCCTTGGAGTAGTTATCAAGCAACATTGCTAAAAAACATTTTCCCAGAGCTGTCCAGGGCCCACAGCCCAATCAATGCAAGAGAATCCTCCAATAATATTTCCACAAGATCTGAATGCAGCTTCTGTGTGCCTGTAGCTGGAAGAATTAACATGTGGTGCCTTTTATTAGATATGGGGATAATTGTACCTACTAATGGCAAAATGACGTACTGTATAGGGATTATTCTTAATGGGCAATCTTGCTCTTTAATTTAGTTAGGGTGCCTACTTTGGAACCCTAAACCAGCTTGTGAGCATGAATGAGTTCAGAGGGAAATGTATGAAAATGCAAGTGAATAGAAATTAAACATGACATTACTTTCTACCACATAAAAAAACAAAGAGGAGGTTGATTGAGTAAATTATATACTTCTTCAAACTGTAATACTATGTCTTATTTCTTTACTAAACCAACATGCCTGAAGCTGCTTAGCACTGATTTTAAGATCTGAGTCATTGAATTCATAGGGGATGTTCCAGCCCAGAGATCTATATACACACCTTTCTTGGTTAAGGGCATGGAAAAAGTAGAGTCCATGTGATAGCCTTCTCCACATCTTATACAAAAAATATATACATTCACTTTAATAGTCAATAGTCATGTAAAATGCTTCTAATTATATTTTAAGTGGTTCAGAGTGACAACGAAAATTCACTATAGTCAAGGGTTATTAAATATAATTGACTAAGCTTTCTTGACTCGTGGCAGACATCTCTTTATAAACAGTTCACATAAGATAGCTAAATTATTATGCATTTATAGTGCCATGCCTCATAATTTTACTGTGTTTTATGCTAACACACAATCAACCAGGGAAAAGAGATTATGCCTAAAAATATTCTAAATATTTAATATTGCAATTATTTCCTACAATTGTATTTGTTTGTGCATATCAGATTTTATGGGCACAAATTAGAAAAATGTTGTTAGTTTAAAGCTCTTCTCAAAACCTTTGTTTTGCTGGAGATTGTTTTTTAATTTATTTTTATTGTTCCCTACATATTGCTACTTCTGCCATCTTGTGTATAGTATGATCTCCCATTCATTTTTAGTCATTCTTCATCTACTGGTTTGCAGAGCCAATTGTAATTGTTTAACTGTCCTTTTTATGAATAGCACTACCCATGTATAGAATAAAGGGTATGACTGCCCAGACAGGAGTTAAAGTACTAGGGCAGTTCATTTAATGAACCACATTGATGTCTTTGTTCATGAAATGTGGCCTTTCTTGTTGTTTCATAAAACTACTGTTCTGTTTGGCTATGTCCTGTTTTGGTTATCTGTTTGTTTTAAACTCAATAGCAACAACTATCATTCCATGTATACACAAATAGAGACAATAATTGGCACATGAGACATGAGACCAGTGGTTTCAGAATTTTCCAGTTTAAGTACCCCTTTGATGTCCAACATTTGGTAAGAGCTTCCCTCAACTTATAATATGGTTGTGACAAGCTGGCTGCTTGTACACAAAGTTTGAGGTAATTTAGCAATGGTAGGCAGGTTTAACAGAGGATCAGGAGTAAAAAGACAGGGACACCAAGGGGCAGATTTATCAAGGGTCGAAGTGAAAATTAGTATTTAGAATTTTTAAAGTTTTTTTAAGTGAATTCTGATTAGGGAATCATTAAAATTTGATTCGAGTCTTAAAAAAAATTTGATTCAAACGTGACTATTCACCGCCTGAAACCTGCCAAAATGCTGATATAGCCTATGGGGGATGTCCTGGGATCAATTTGGAGTTGTTTGCTGCCTTCCTGACTTTTAAATAACTCCCATGAACTTAAAATATGACCCTTGAAAAATCTGTTCTAAGTCTTGAGGAAAACAATGGTTTATTTTCCCAAATCTTTTTCCAACATAAGCTCATAGGCATACAGTTCATTAGTGTTTCACCATCACGCAATCACCTTTTCCTCTCTCTGGGGTTCTCACAATGCAGAGCTACTTCAGAACTCTTCTCTCTAATCCCCTCCAGGGATATTCATTCACCAGCTTTTGGCCTGGCTCACCTTCTGAAACACTACACCTCCCTCCAGCACAAGGAAGTGTCAATGATGCCTCATGTCCTCTTCCAGCACAAGTGGACAGTAACAAGGCATTCTCTAATAGTTTCTCACTAACTACTCTACAGGAGGGTTCGCCACTGCTGCAGCTCCAGGACAGACTCCTGATCTTAGCCATCACTGCACCTTGCGTCTCAACCCCTTCTCCTTTTAGACCATAAGTTTTTTGGGTAGAGCCCTCCTAACTTCTAGTATGAATTATTGTCTTTTTTCTTTGTAGTGATTTACATTTAATGTAACACCCATCTAATGCTTTATGAAAAATGTCTGTTCTTTATAATTGCATGATGATAACAATAATAATAATAATAATATAGTATCTAGGGATTTGATTGTGAATAAAGTTGAAAATATTGGAAGATCCATAATGCAATTAAAGTTGCAAAGAACAAAACATTGTGCACCAATAAGATTAAAAATCCATATCTCGCAATATAATATTGTTCCTTAAACGGTTATTGCATTGCGAATCTTTATTGTGCATTGTGAGTTGTAATTGCGCACTCTTAAGAAGTGCTTGAAAGTGTCATAGGGGGGAACGTAATTAAATTCCCAAAGAGCAAAAGAATGCGCATCAATAAGATTAAAAATCTACATCTTGCAATGTAATATTGTTCCTTAAAATTGCATTGCGAATTGTAATTGCACACTGCGAAATTTAATTTCGCACTCTTAAGAAGTGCTTGAAGGTGTCGTAATCTTTTGGAGTAAACATAACTTTTTCATTAAGAAGTTTTATTACATTGACTGCGCATTAGCACAAACTTTAAAATTAGCAAACGGCCTTCTACTGGCGGAAGTGGTCGCTAAACAGTTTCCGGGTTCGCAAAAGGTATATTACATTCACGCAAAGCAAAATTTGTTTGCACAAAGGCTTAACCTTTTGCATTGTGAATAGTTTTTGTGTTACTGACATATTATATTCCCCTAATAATGTTCTAATAGGGAGGAATTGAGAGGTGTCTCCTGATATACCCCCAAAATATATAGCATGAAACAGCTCATATGTAAATCCCTGCTTCGTCTAAATAAACCATTTTCATAATAGTATACTTTTTTTAGTAGTAAGTGTCATTGGGTAAAACTAAATAGAAAATTGTTTCAGTTTAAGAACTAAGGCTACACCCTGGGATCCTACGATGCACACAAACAAACCATACATGATAGGTCACATGAGCCAATTAACAGACAAAGTACTTTTTGTTTTGCTTCCACACTTCTTCATGTTACAGTTGAGCTAAATTATATCTGGTCAGGTGATCCCTGAGGCAGCATAGAGACCAACACAAAATGGGAGCGCAAGGGAAAAAATATTAAAGGGCAATATTTACTTAAATATATAATCCAGTTTGGCAATATTCTTTAATATGCCACTTGATATGATATAAAATATGTGTTATTTAAATATTCATTTTGGGGTATGATTTTTCTATTATCTTGTATTTACAAGAAATAATACTGTGGTTGGGGTGTGGCTGTGGTTGTACTCATCAACTGCAATAAAAATAGCATGTCTTACATGAATTCTAATGTTTAATGGAAAAAGTGTTACTGTTACATAATATGATCATTTTTAATATAAAACATACCAATAACTGTGATAAGTGCATTTCAGTGCTTAGGAAAACATAAAGATATATTAGTTAATATTGCATATAGTGTGAAGACCACTTACAGGAGTCCAAGTCAGGCAAATTATATAATTGTTCTGCTGAAAAATGAAGCAAATAATTAATTCATGATAATACTTTGGGTTGTTCATTTTTAGACACCATGAAAAGTCAATTAACTACAGCATCACAGTGGCTAAAATAGCATTTAAATTACTGAGCATATTGTCTAATCCACAGGAGTGGATACAGTAGTAATGCATATGCAAATGGACACTGCTATAGGACACTAATTTGAAAAGAAAACATTCCTTATTGGCTCAGGAAAAGGGTTACCATGTACTTATATGTTGTTTCTTCATTTTGCTAAGTTCTGAGTAATATCTATGCTATATGTGCATTTATGGTATATCTCTGTACAGGCTATGAGCAAACTATGAAGTTTATCTATGCTGTATGGTACAGTTGCTATAATGCCATAACCATCTGGTAATCTGTTTTATTGGGAATAATAGCATGATAGGCTGCCTCTGGCCCCTTTTAATAGATCTTGACATTAAGGGATAGTTAAGGAAAACTTTGAAAAAAGGAGGCATCAAAAGAGTGCTAGAACAAAAAAAAGACAATTATTTTGCTTTTAATGAACATAAATATTCCATATAACTTTCCCATTGGAGCTCTCCCATTGGCAACACCTTGCTCTCCAAAAATGGCATGAGAAGCCATAACATTTTAATCAAAACATCAGAAGAGCACATATACTGCTGTTAGGGGTTCAGATGTAAAAAATATAAATATTTGGTGGCTCCAGCAATAATCAGATGAACAAAGAACAAGTAGGTTTGTGTACATATAATAAGAGTTCACACTGAAAAATATTTTATTAAGTGGGACACTAGTCCTTGAGGGCCGTGTTTTATTGCGTAGCATCAAAACAGTAAAATACAGAGTACTCTTGCCTAGCAATGATAAAAACGGTTTATTCTTCAGAAACAGTGCAGCCATGTGCTGTGCAGCCATGTGGACAGTCATTCAATCTAAATAAGTAGAAAAAACACAGGTTACATAGTAGATAAAAGATACACTCTGTACAATACCATGTATGTAGTTCTTACACTTGAAGATAAACAGGGGTCAAAATCATGGCTCTTCCAACATCTTGTAATGAATATCTCTCTCATATAAAAAAAATTTGTTGCCAATAAATGGCTTATTTGAAGGTTCTAGATGAAATGATACATGCTTCAAACAATGTTACTACTCCTTTAAGAAACCAGCTTTGATCATGCTAGACCACCATGCTTTTATGCAGAGATTTGTTTTCCAGCAACATTGCTCAATTCCTGTGCTCTGGAAGTAATAGAGGCCACTTGGAAACACTCTCTAGAACTATCGATCTAGGTATTTACTCTTTTCTTTTATTTATAGGGCACTTGTTAGGTCTACTCAATTTCATTTTTAATATATATTTATTACATTAGCACTTGGTTTTGCATTTTAGCCCAGAAAGACATGGATACAAATGCAGATATATTTTGTATGTGGGAGCTCCTCTAAAATCTGACATGACCTACTAAAATAAAATCTGTCAGTTAGATAGACTAGAGAATGAAATGGGAAACTCACACATCAGGCTTAACTTCTCTGGGAACCTACTGTTCTTTTCTTATGCTCAGAGATCTTAATGCTGCTGAAAGGTCAATCCCTGTGTGAGAATTCTTAGCTCTGTTTCTGGTGAAATGACTACGTGTGAGTCAAGCAGTCTGTAAAGCAGAGTTATATTTTAAGGCAGCTGTAGATATTTGTGTCTGCAGTTGCAACAATAGCCTCTCTCAGCCCCTCTAGGTATTTATATTAACCTACATATCTTGATACACACAAGAATAAATTCTAAAATTCACCATTAGCACAGTCTAATAGGACACAACTACCACTGAGGTAAGTTAATATAAATTGATTATAAGAAACTGTGACATTAACAACATATACAATTAAGAGTCAAGTGCAGTGAGCAAAGTGCAATTTTTAAGTGCAACCACCACATTTTCTCCCTACAATGCAGCATTTTTGCCAGAATACCAACATTGTTACAGTCACAAAGTGCATTGCATTTGGCAATTGCAGTTGGTGCATTGAAATGAATACAACTGGGCTTCATGCAAATCTGACACAAATGCACTGAAAATTGTCTAAATCTGTTTGGCATTAATTCCAGTGTTGGGTATAAGAGATTGGTTGTTTAGATGCATGTAAGCTGTATGTACTAACACAGAGCACTGTGAAACCTTGGAGCTACTGCCTGCTCCAGAGTTGGCAGAAGCTCATGGGTTCCTCTGGTTTGGAACAGGAAATAAGGAGAAGGCTGTGGTAAGGAGCACATCTATATCCAAGGAGCACAATTTGATGAATGCAACTGCTTGCGCTCGTAAATTACCATTTTTTGTTCCCACTCTCATCACTACATACCTGACACTATCATGCTTGTCTATACCTTCAGAATGAATGCTTAACCAACAGATAATTTCTATCATAAGACATGAACAATTAAAGAATCTTGCAAATAGGCAGGTTCAGCCTTAGTAGTTAAAATGCCAATATTCAATTTAGGATAATACAATAGCACATAATATTTTACATATAGACTGGCCTATGCAATTCTGTCAGAGTACCTGCAATGTTCTGGGGTATAGTTTCCCTTTAGGTGATTATAAAAAAACAATGCTCTAGTACAGTACTCCTTGGCAACTAATGATTCTTTGTTTGTCAGAATAGAGAAATTATTAAAATAAAATAATGATTTCTGTGGATTAATGCAGAGGTTTCTAAACTGTGTGAGCACCACCTACTCTTTACTGGGAGATGCAGTCTGAAAGAACATTGGGCTGAACCTCAGGAGATTTTTATAAATATTTCTGGACCTGTAGCAGAATGTATTAATATATTTGCAACATTAATATGAGCTATGGCAGGTCTTGATAAAATGTTTGAGAATATTGTTGGGTTAGGAGTTTAGGGATGAACTCTAAAAACATCTGGGTTAATTCATCAGGACCAACTTTGCTCACTGCTCACAATGCTTTTTTTATTACACCATTGAATAGACAGAAAAGGCACATAAATGAATCCCAAAATGCCTTAAATCCACTGATGAAAAAATACACTTTTTTTTGCCTGCATTCTGTAAAGTTGATTTTAAAGCTTAAAAAAAATGTTAAAAAAATTAAAAGAAATTGTGTTAAACTTGTAGAGTTAAGTGTATTTGTCGAATCCTCTTGGTGCATTACTCTAGTCAACTTCCTGACTGTTAAATGTTTAGCTGTCATGGGCAGAAGTAGCTTGTAATATTCCCTAACCCTTCTTGATGAGAAAATTATGTTTACTGGTAAACAGGGTCACAACCTGGAAATAAAAAATGAGCTAGATATTGTTAATCAGGAGCTTTTGTTCACACAAAAGGCAAAGCAGAAAAGCTTTGATATAATATTCATTCAGATATGACACTTTTCAAGTGGTTTGCCACTGCAGCTGCAAATGGTAATATTATATATAAAAGGAGTGCTCTTGTAACCATAGCAACCTGTATTTTCAGTTTTGTTCACAAGTTCCTTTCTTTTCTGAGGTAATGCATGATAGATCCAATATATTTTCAAGGTTAGGAAAGAGGTTTGAGACAAAACAATAATCTTCCCGTGAATTACCCAAACAGTAGAAAATATTTCATAATTAAGCAAGAAGTCAAAGCTGGTGCTCATTATTGTACAATTTCTGTATATTACAGTAGATACAGCAGTATCATGTGCACTTAATAGATACTAGAATATCTCACAATTTATAGGTTTCATCCTTTTGAAAACAAACATTTGGATGGATTTGTACAAAATATTTTTATCCTGGAGGTGCTGTCAATAATCCATAGATCTAAAATAAGCAAAATACATACAGTTGTGTTCAGAATAATAGCAATGCTTTTATTTCCATACATGCAAACACATTGGGGAACACTGCAGACTCTAAAATTAAAACATAAAGAAAAATTAATCAAATTTGTGTTATTCCTTTACAGAAATTGAAGAAAGTGGAATATCGGGCTGCTCCAAATAGCACGGTCTGCATTCTTCTTTACAAACTCAAGATTTCAAGATTTTTCTTTCCTTTGTATATTTGAACTAATATTTAGTTGTAACCACTTTCTGAGAACTGCTGCACATCTGTGTTTCATGAAGTTGACCAACTTCTGGCACCTGTTACATTCCACAATTCTTCTGCATTTCTTGGTTTTGCCTCAGAAACAAGTTTTCTATTGGATTATGGCCTCGATATTGGACTGGTCATGCCATAATGTCCTATGCATTGCCTCTTTGGCATAAGGTAATATGACCTCTTCGAGTATTTTGATGTATTGAAACTGATCCATGATGTCTGGTATGCGATAAATAGGCCAATTTACATGTTATGAGAAACATCCCCATATCACGATGCTTGTGACACCATTCTTCACTGTTTTCACAGTGTACTGTGTGTATTCAGTGTTTGGGGACAACACTGTCTGACAAACTTTTTGTGGCCCCTAGACCCAAAAGAGAACAATCTTCCTTTCATCTGTCCACAAAATACTGCACCATTTCTCTTTAGGCCATTGTAACCTCTGCAGCATGTTTTTTTCAACAGTGGGACTAGTAAGGACCCATCTAGAATGTGCTATAAGGAAAGACTGCCCAAGATGCTCACACTGGAGAAAAGGCACTTAAGGAGTTTTATTAAAACTATGTATAAATATAGAAGGGGATCAAATAATAATCTCTATACTGCTTTAATTACCAGTATGCCTTTCCAGCTGACACATAGTCACCCATATCAATTAGAAGAAAGGAGGCTCCATCTAATTATTCGTAAGGGTTTTTTTTTTACAGTGAAAGCTGTGAAAATGTGGAATTCTCTCCCAGAGTCAGTCTTACTGGCTGATACATTAAATAGCTTTAAGAAGGGGTTGGATGGCTTTTTAGCAATGGAGGAAATACAGGGTTATGAAAGATAGCTCATAGTACAAGTTCCAGGGACCAGTCCAATTGCCATCTTGGAGTGATGAAGGATTTTTTCCTCTTCTGTGGCAAAAGGGAGAGACTTTTTTTTGCTTTCCTATGGATCAACTAACAGTTATGCAGGTTAAATATAGATTTCAAAGGTTGAACTTGATGTATGTGTCTTTTTTCAACCTAACTTACTATGTTACTATGTTATTGTTGATAATTTACTATTGGTAGGTACAAGTTCTAGTTTGTTAAGAGGTTCAACGTTTGCAACTTGCCATAAAACTACAGTGCATATCAGCAATGCAAGGAAGTCATATTCCTAGCACCTACTTGCAGAAGTGAATGACGCAAAAGTAAGGTTGTGCTTGTGGATGCCCATAGACTGTCCAAGAGCATGTTGTCCTTTGCAAATGTATTTAACACTTCAAACCCTGTGCCCAATCTTAATAAATACTTTACAATACAAAAGTATAAAAGGAATTCATTAATGATCTTGGTTATTAAGACCGTATCTTCAAAAGGCACACAGGATGGAGAGGCAATAGAACTTCTGAATTCAGAAGCAACATGGCTTAGCATTGAAGACAGTTTGGGCTAACTTCTGCTTCAGCAACTTTTGAAGGCAGAGTGCCAGATCCCATCCATGTATATATTGTAAAATAGGCTTGCACAAATTAGCAAGCAAAAATCTGTCAGTCTGTGGGACAGTTATCAAATCTATTCACAGATATTTATATTTTTATTTTATCCTCCATTTTGGATTTGCTGTAGTCTGCCCTGATAGATGAAGTACCCAAAAATTACTTTGAAATTCAAATTTTTTTACTTCGAATTTTCATTTTGACCGTTGATAAATCTGCCTCTAAATGTCATTATAAAATATATGAGATGTCTGATATTTTGCAAATTAAAGCCTCTTATTATAAGGACACTGCAATCAAACAATTCTTGTTGTTAAAAGTGCTCTCAATTTCCCCATGACATGTCTAATAAGCAAAGTTTTAAAAATTTCAGTGCAGCACAAACCTTGATTTCAAAGCAGTTCTTTAAAATGGATTTAATTTGTCCAATAAATCAATCCATTATTTTGCACCTCTTTGGCTAAATCTAGATAGACACCTCCTTAAATGTGTAGGTTATCTTGTCCATCTCTGAACATAATGTAATCTGCTCCCGTCCTTCCCATTTCCAAACCTTAATTCTTCTAATGCAGTTCTTGCTGTTTTGTTCAGCTGCGGGGAGAATTGGCTGTGGTCATTTGACAATGTCAAGATTCCCTCTTGTCAAATTAAACCACATTTATTGATATAAATGTGTAGAGGTAAATCAGTGATCTAATGATTTAACCATTTAATTTTCCATTTGCAAGAATACTGTCATATTCTGCAATGTTTTATTGATATCTTAAATTGAGTTTATTAAGTCACCAGAAAGTGAAATACTTTTCTCAATGTATTTAAATAGCCAGTGAAAAATACAATTTTAGCATTCTTTAAATTATGATCTTCA
>CM044436.1:87933592-88021479 GCA_024363595.1 Xenopus borealis
ATTCTGCGCAGGACTTCAGAGAGAGGTGAGCGCTTGCTACTGCGCTCGTAAGGGGGGCCCAGCTCTTTGAATATTGCAGCGCTGCCCTTCAGCGCCGGGCCCGGGACACTTGTCCCCCCTGTCCCCCCCTGATGGCGGGCCTGCCTGGACCTAGTGCAACCTCCAATGGTGGTAGTGGCTCCATGGTTTACACAGTGGCCTATGTCAATTGTGACAATACACATTAGAGCGCCAGAAGTGACAATATAAACACTATATCTGAAAATACTATACTACAGTATATGACCAATAGTATACTGACCTGATACTCAACTCTTCTCTCATTACCTCCTCACATGCTCACATTCAAGACTTTGCAAGGGCTGCTCCCCTCCTCTGGAATTCTCTCCCACGGTCTGTCCGACTTTCCCCAATCTTTCAGCTTTCAAGAAATCTCTTAAAACCCACTTTTTTAGAGAAGCCTACCCTCACTGTTAACTACCCAGTGCAATACTGCTTACAGTACTACATCTCTCACCCATTTTACTCTGATCTTGCCCACTCCCACACCTTGTGTATCATTCCCTTCCCTCTAGATTGTAAGCTTTTTCTGTACAGGGCCTTCCTCACCTCCTGTACCGGTATTTATGGTGATGTATGTAACTCCATATTTATTGTGATGTATGTAACTCCTAATGTTCTATGTATTTAATTCATGTGATTTATTTGTATAATCACATTCACTTTACAGCGCTACGAAAAAAGTTGGCACTATAGAAATACATGTTAATAATAATAATAATAATAATAATAATAACAGTACCGGGCCGCCTGTTCTAACATCATGTTCACAGCAGGAACACTCACTGCCAAGTTCTAACCTGTGCATATTATCATCATCAACGTGACTGGGTTTGGTGGATGCCAGGAGAATGCTACCTACCTGAATTCATATTACCAAGTACAAATTTTGGGGGAGTAGACATAATGATCTGGAGCTGTTTTGATTGTTTGGTCCAGGGTCACTGGTTTCAGTGAAAGTTAAACAAATGCAAACAGTGCACACACTTGGCAATTGCATGCTTTTTATTTTTTAGCAAGAGTTTAGGAAGGCATTTTCCTGTTTCATCCCTGTAATGCCATTATGCACAAAGCCAAGATCCATACAAAAATGATTTGCTGAAATGGGAGTGCCACACACAGCACAGAGCTCTCACCTCAAACCAAATGAACATTTGTGGAATCAATTATAACAGCAACTGTGAGTGGGGCCTGAGTGTGCAGCAGTCCTGCCCAATATCACAAATAATCTTGTGAATGTTTGGATGGGAGCAAATCCAATTAATAATATCCCACCATCTAGTTGAGATTTAGAAAAGTAGAATATTTTATAGAAGCAAAGGGATGGCCAATATTATATATAACAATGTAACACATCTTTAGAATTAGATATTTGACAGACAGGTGGATACTTTTGGCAATAAAGTGTATATAACTAACATATTGAAACATGCAGAAAATTGACTTACTTGCTTATGTTATTGCCATAAAGGGATGCATTCTCCTGTATTCAATGTTCCATAAATTCATTTCACATTAAATCATGATAACCTCAGTCAGCATGCACCCTTACTTTTTCAATCATCTTCCGAGCAGTGGGACCTTGACCCTGACCAAGAGAAATTGTCTGTAGATTCACATCACCTATTTCTGTAAATAAAAGGATAAAAAATGTGCTTAGATATAAGAAATGATTGCAAAATATAGTAAAGTGCCTCCTCTAATGTACAGGACACAAGTGTCACATATTTTGTACTGTACATTACTGCTATATATACAAGAGGATATATGATCCTTGCTACAATCTCAATAAAGGGGCTCTTTTAACATTAAGGCAAGGCACAAAAGTTATCTTAAAATCCTATATGACATTAACAAATATGTTTTGTGCCTTGAAACACATTTCAGCTGTCTCAGCCTGACATTTCATCCTGGTCTCCTATCTGATTCCAATAACTATAACTAGAAATGTGTATACGAAGCCAGCCACTTGAAAAAAGTGCAATCTTAACAGTTTCCCTGCCCATTTGTGAAAAACTGTTTCTGTACAGTGCTGGTGTCTCAGTAGAATACTGAATGTATATTGAAAGAAGTTGTTTCCCAAAAATACTTTTATTTCAAGGGAGCATCCAAGGATACATTTTATGTATCAGCTTATATACTTAAATGAGAATCCCCCTGATAATGTTTTTTATTTAAAGGAAACTAAAGACTTTGGAACCAATATTAGCAGGAGATATGAATGTTAATGTAGTAGAAAATAATAAAATAATTCATGCAGGCCACACTGCTTCATGCAGGCCACACCGCTTCATGCAAACGTGTGTTGTGTAAGCATGCAATCACTGCAGATTCCCTTGGCATATGAAAACATTTATTAGTGTGAGTAGACATATGATGACTACACCTTTAGTCAGAAGAAACCCTACTGATACAATTCTGAGCTGTGTTTTAGTACATGCTCATGTGATTCATATATTTGATATATAGTTGATATACAGTATTTATAGCTTTACTAACTATGAAAAATATTTTCAGTGAATGCAAAATATAGATGTCTACCATCTCATAAATATAACACTGCACTGGTTGGAGAAGTCTGGTTCAGTCAAAGCAGGTGGGTCACCAGACAGGTTTGTCATCCTGCAGGACACACTGACGTCCATGGGTGTGAATGCAGTACATAAAGCAGAGATAGAGAGACAATTCTTATTCGGGTAACTAAACTGGCCTAGATGCGCCCATCTTTTATCACTTTTAAGCAAGTTTAAACTTCTCAGTCCTATAGAAAGGATGTATGTCATGTAAAGTCATTTATATTGTTGTATAACTCTAGAAACTAAACTCTCACAAAAATGCACTTCAACGTAGCAATAGTCAGTGCCTTTCAAAATTATTTAGACCCTTGATGAATGTTTCTTTTTTACTAAAAAAATTAATTCTACTATGAAAATTTTCTTTATATTATTTCTTTTCCCAAGAATTTAAATCTATTCATTTGTATAGAAAATTCTTCTGATATATTTCCTGAGGAAAGTGACATCAGAAAAGTTCTCAGTTTTCTACTGACATACCATCAAAGCATTAAATCTGCATGACATGGGTTAATATATTGAAAAC
Source organism: Xenopus borealis (assembly GCA_024363595.1). NCBI lineage: Eukaryota > Metazoa > Chordata > Amphibia > Anura > Pipidae > Xenopus > Xenopus borealis. The sequence continues at coordinate 87,936,752 of CM044436.1, forward strand.
AAAAATAAATCAGTGCAAATGTAAATTGCATAGAAGAGCACTCAAGACTTTTTGTTAACGTTTATATATAATTTTAAGACACGTTTATAAACACTCACACAAGTAAATATCAAGCAATATAATTTTCAAAAAGATACATAAAACTATTCAAAATGGTTAATTATTCAGTTAAGGTATCCTCTGAAGTTATAGTTTATTTACCCCAAAATAATCGTCATAAATTCTGGCCAATTGTAGAGAGAAAAAGGCGTAGCACTGAATCGCTGAATAAGGTAATGCTCCTCTTAGAAATTCAGTGACAGCAGGTCAATTCTACTGTCTATTGATGACAGACAATAACATGAATGAGCTGTTACAGCAGGTTCAATAAAACTACCGTATGACATTTAAATCAAAGGGCTGGTAAGGGAGCATGGTTGAACTGGGAAATAAGAAAACTTGTAGAGAAGAAGAAAAGGGAGAACTTGTAATGGAATTGTCTGAATAAACAAACTAGCCAGATGTTGGGATGGCATGAAAGGGACAGCATACAGGCAGTCAGGGCCACCATCACGGGGGACAGGGGGGAGTATTGTCCCGGGCCTGGAGGGTTTTAAGTCTTAAGGGTGGCCCGGCTGTGCTGCACTTACTTGATTAGCCAGGCCCCTTCAGAAGGGAGGGCAGGAGCACAGATGACTGCATGTTGTCCATACTCTTCACTGATCACAAAAGATTAGATAGCTTTCCCCTTCAGCTAATCCATTCCTCATGTGACTTGACCAGGATTTAAAATTCTGTGACTGGGAATAAGGGAGTAATAAGAAGATTGCTGTTACTAGACAGAAGATGCAGCCACTTGTGCTCCCCCTCCCTTCTGAAGTTGGCAGCTCATTGACAGCAGGGGAGCCCTGCTAATAAAGTGCAACGTGTGGGGGTCCTAGCCACCAATATGTTTTAATGGGGGGCCCTGATGACCAATATTATTTTATTGGGTGCCCTGACCACCAATGTTCTTTTTTATTAACATGTGAGGGAGCCTAGCCACCAATGTTTTTTTTACTGTGGGATGGGGCTTGTGCTGGAATCAGTGCAGCCCAGGGGGCCCAGGAAATTTTGTTGCATGGGACCCCATGATTTCTGATTGCGGCCCTGCAATTTGTGCATGGCAGTTAAGGTGCTAAGATGGTTGTCCCTGACAGTCAGGGTTCTAGCTGGGAATCTGATAGAAGAATGAGGAGACCCTTTATTTCAGGCTTTCAGCAACACAGTCATTGCTTTTTTAATATTCAGTGACTAATTAACACTTGGATAATAATATACCCCCACTAACATTATACACCTATGGATGGAAATTATAAATGTCCTTGATAATTCTCCTTTGATTTCATCTAATACTTCTGTGTTGTTCTGTTATCATTACTGCCATTTGCTAATTTTGTGTATGATGTATTGAAGACAAACAGGGTTGGACTGGCCTTAAAAGAATCCCAGTGGGCCCCAACACTGTTGGGTCCTGCGAAATGCCCACAAGCCAGCCACCCCTGCTACCACAGCTCCCATGTGTTCCACTGGAAATGCAAGGCTTTCTTTTATTTTTAAAAGCAATTCAGCAAAGTAACAGTGGTAGTAGCTTTTTCTGGGGGGCACAGCAGGAGTGGGAAGTGCGATGGCTTGGTTGTGGACCCTTCAGTCAGGTGGTACCACAGTTCTACTCTGAAGGCACGTTATATTAGCTCAAGAAGTTCAGGGTTTGCTGCCATTTTGGCAATCTTTGGTATGAAATAGTAGCATTTTGTGAGGAAGATCTAGACTGGAAAGAGCCTGGTGTTCATGGGATGAGTGGTCAACTTAGTGAGCCCATAATGAAAGTCATGTTGCTTAATTTACTACTGTTAAATTTAGTAAATCATTTTGAGAGGAAGGAGTCTTTTCATTTTGTACCTGTTACACTCAGAGTACAGGCGTTTTCTTTTAAATGCTCATGAAGTTCCTAAATAACTTCAAAAAGCGTATAAATTACAGTAGGTATAACTTAATCTTAGAGAAACAGAAACATGCACACTCCCTGTTGATTTTTTTTAAATCCTCCTGTCCTGCATTATTTTTGGCAGATTACTAAAGCTCCCATGGTTTCCTTTCTTTGTTATAAGCTAAATATTGGCAGCTGCAAAGGCACACAGTCTGACACATCTTCAAATTTCTTTAAGTTCTGCTCTCATTTAATAGATTTGACCTAATTATTTTCTCCTCAGTATTCTCCCCCACTGAAAGGTTGGGCACACCAGCCGGAGTGACTGCCGAGTTGTTATAAAATCCTAGGAATCAGCATCTGCTCATTCTTCCCTGCTGTAATATTTTTTTTGAAAGTTAAAAGGATCAACAGTTTTCTGAATACCAATCTTTACCAGCAGAAAGAACTGGCATGAGAAGAAGACAACCCGCTGCTTTCTCTTATCAAAAGCTAATTTCCAGTTAGATTTCTGCAGCCATTACATCAAGTTTTCATTATGTTCTTTAGTAGTCTTTAAAGGGAAACTAATGTGTAAAATATAAAAATGTTAGAAATGCTGTATTTTGTATACTAAACATAAGCATAACCTTACTGCACCAGAAGCCTAATAAAACAAATATCATGAACTCACTGAGCCACTGGAGACCTTTGGGATTTAATGCTACACAAATTATTATAAACATTCTGGTTTACTTATGCGTTTGCTCACCTCCTCCTTCATCAAACACAGGTGTGTGTAGTTGGCCAATTAAGGGGCTTTATAAGCCTGTTGCAAACAATGCCCAAGTGCTTTATCATTAAGCCTCACAGCCAGATCTACTTCCCGTTTCTACAGACCAGTGATTACCTTGCCTGGTTCCCTGTTCCTGCCTTTGTTCCATGCTTGGTTCCCTGTTCTTTCTCCGTGTCTGTGTTCTCTGCTCCAGTTCCAATTACCTGCTCTCTGTTGGATCTCCCAGTAATTGACCTCGGCTTGTTTACTGGACTACCTTCTGCCATCAGCCTGCCATACGGACTCGTTATTGTCTTCAGCCTGCCCCTGACCTCGGCCTGATACTTGGACTTGTCTTTAGTGTTGCCTGCCCTTGACAACTGGCCTGGTGTAAGAACTTATATATATGTATATATATATATTTTCATCTTTTGTTCATCTGTTATATTGCCATAGTTTTCATTATTAAAACATTGTTCTTGATAACATGTTTCCAGCCTACAAAAACCTCAAATACACACTGTATATGTGTTATACAGCACCAAGGCTCCTACCTGCCAGCCATTCACCTGTGGTCAGTCCTGACAAAAAATTAGTTCTGCTTTCAAAGTTGGCCACAGGGAGTCACCATTCTGTAACTTTTCAAACATCTTTCCAAGACCACGCACATGCTCAGTGTGGCCTGGGATACTGTTAGTAGGCTTAGGGATCCTCATAAATTATTAAAACAACACAAGTCAAATAATATCTGCAAGAAGTCGATACAGCAAGCCTGATTAATAATCAGAATATACAGACTGCAATGGGTCCTGTGTTGTCATGTAATCTAATGTGGATTTTATAGCTTTTGTATTGTTTAATATAAACTTTCTCCAACTCTCACTGCAAAAATAAAACCCAATTTTAATTTTATTAACTGAAGAAGAAACCTTTCACCAATAATAAATATGTACAGTTTTTATAAGAAACCTGACTGTATGAAGTGAAATTTCCCCTTCATTTACATGCTCTGACTGCTGCAGATATGTATCTATACACAGTTGTCAGCTGTTCTACAGGGAAACAAACAAAGCTGCTCAAGTTATGGGAAGTCCCTCCCCCCAGCTGTTTGAAAGTATGATTGTTTCCCTGCAGAGCATTTAGGGACTGTCTGAAGTTTCCTATTCACAGCAGTCAGAGCAAGTAAACGAAGGGAGAATTTCATTGCATACAGTCAGGTTTCTTATAATTTAATAAAGTTTAATTAAAGTATATTGGACATATGTTTCTTTTTCATTAAAGAAAGTAAAAATGGGATTTTATTTTTTTATGTTCTCTTTAAAAGAGAACTATACTCTAAAAATGAACAGGGCTAAAACTTCTATGTTTTATATACTGAATTTATTGCATCATCCTAAAGTTTCAGCTTGTCAATAGCAGCAATGATCTAGGACTTCAAACTTGTCACAGGGGGTCACCATCTTGGAAAGTGTCTGTGACTCTCACATGCTCAGTGGGCTCTGAGCAGCTGCTGAGAAGCTAAGCTTAGGGGGTTGTCACAAATTATCAAGCAGAAAATTAGATTTGTCTGTCACATAATCCGAGTGCTAGTTGCACTGGTTTCTGTTCTGCCATGTAGTAATTATCTGTATTAATAACTAATGAGCCTTATATTGTGACATTTCTATTCTATGTGTACTGTATATTGTGAGTGGGTCCCTAAGCTCAGTAAGTGACAGCAGCACAGAGCATGTGCAGTGAATCAGCAGAAAAGAAGACGAGGAGCTACTGTGGCATCTTTGGAGACACAGATCTTTACTGCTAAAGGGCTGTGGTTGCCTGGGGCTGGTATAGAAGCACAAAAGCATAATGTACAACATTTCTAGCTACTTCTTTAGTTTAATTTTCCTTGTACTTTAAGAAACAGATCAACAACCTGAAGGTGGTGGCACACGCTGCTATTTGGGAGATAAGTAGCTCAGCAACAAATCACCTCTCCTCCCCAAACTGCCTTCCCACCGACTAGAATTTAAATCGCAAGCTGTATAGCACTCGTGTTGCTTAATTTTTCCGAAATTGCCTCATGAGGAAACTTCGGGTGACTTCAGAAACCGAACTGAGTGCCATTCTGCCGGTGATTTACATTCTAGCCAGCTGAAAGGCAGTTCAGGTAGATAAGTCGCCCAAAGAAGAGACGCTGGGTGACTTATCTCCCCAAGTAGCAGTGTGTGCCACTACCCTAACAGTGCTTTTGCAATTCAGAAGATATTGTTTTCCCTTTTCTGATGGAAATGATCCCAAAATTATTATTATTATCTTTTATTTATATAGCACCAACATATTCTGCTTTACATTATACAACATTCACATCTGTCCCTGCCCCAGTGCAGGCACCTTCAGCACCACCTGTCTGCTACATATAATGCTGTTCTAACATCTATACCTTATGCTTAATAAACAAACCATTGCATGTTTATATTCAGAAACATTTGGAGTACACCTTAGGCCCATCAACCAAGGCTTTAAAGATTAGCATATTTTGCTGTAATACAGATATGGTATGAAGCACAAATCTTTACTTGGTATGCCTACTTTGTCAGGTCATACACAGCTTAACAACATAGTTTTTTAAAACTAGTCAGGAGATCTTCCTATGGATCTGGCCATTCCATTTCACTGGGGAATGGAGAGTCATAGAGCTTCTATTCGGCAAGCTGTATAAAGTAAAGAGCACATATTTGGTTTTATGAATGTGTATTTATACATATTTGAGATAAGGGCATAAGTTAGTATAGGTGTCAATGCCAGGGGGCTAGTACTTTCTGACCTCAAAGGTGCCTTCTGTCTAATGCCCTATACACAAACATAAACAGATTGTGTGGATTTAAAATAATGTCAATTCAATATAATATACATTTTATAATCAACAGTTATACACATTAAAATATATTTTATAAGACCACTGAAAATTCAAAAGTATCTAAAAAATTCATCAAAAATAGTTTTCAAGATTCCTCAGCGAGAAATGGAGCCCTCAAACAGTTCCAGAAAATCAATAAGCAGCTGCAGTTGTTCAAAGTGCTAGTGCAATCAGTGGCCATAATTATTCAAAGTACCACTGCATGGAACTCAAACATACACAGCTGTTTATCTTTATAAGTGTATTAATCAAATCTCCTGCCACTCCACATGGTTCTGGTTCAAATAAATCCTAGCTAGAATCACCACTCCCACTAAAATTGTTCTTGTGTTCTTTAGAAAAGTGTATGTACATATAGGGAATTTTTTTAATGCAATCCACACAAGTCCTTTTATGATGATGGAATCTGTCTGTCAACTGTTGTTAAAGGATTTACTTCCACTTTAAGTGTACTTGAGATACACATTACAGTATTCAAATACCTGTATATTACCTTATATTTCTACAGTTATGGTGCTTGGGATTTCCAGATCTCCTCTAGCTGTCTTATTAACCAGTCAGATTTGTTATTAAATATAAAAGAAAATGTGAAGTCGCCAATTTAAACAAAAAAGCTCAAAGGTGTTAATCTGTGGAATTTAATTCTAAGATATTAATGACTGCACAGCATGGTAATTATAAAAAAAAAATCCCACAAACACATTGTTGCAGTTAAACTCCACTCTCACCCACATATTGGCGCTTCACCTTTATCTCCAGTTGGCAGAGAGAGTATTTATGTCTATCTAATTACTGTAAGAAAATGTCAAGTGAATTTCCACTACATTAAATCAGCTATTTTGTCAATGTTGATGTTCATAACTGAAGAAAAGTCTAGACAGTCTTAAATTTTATATATCACTAGTCTCATGTTTGTAAAAAAAAAAACAACAGTTCCTTCAAGTGAACTCAACCTTTTCTTCTCCTGTTTTATTATTACCAAGCTTTCCCTCCCATTCCCCATTTATCTGTTGTAATTCATTCTAAAGTGCTCATAATAATTTGCAATTTAAACAAACCTTTGGGGGCAATAAACAGAAAATGGATTTTCAGTGAGCACAATGAGCTCAATTTATAATTTCTCTTCTAAAGTTCAAATTCTGAATTAGAAAATATATATATTGTGTTTACATGATAGCAATGTGAAATTCTAGAGTATAATATAGAATATATCTAATATAATATTACAAAGTTGCATATTTACATGGGGTGAAAAAAACCCAAAATCCATCAAGTTCAACCCCTCCAAATAAAAGCCAGCATCCATACATTCTCACACTGACCCCTCCATACACTCATATATACTTATATACTCATGTGCATAATGGAGCATTTGCATTCCCCAAAAAAAGCCAGAGCAACACTTATTCCAACATAATATTTATATGAATATCACATAACAAACAATTAGTGAAAGTGATCTGACAGATGTAGGGAACTTTTAAGGCAAAACTAGTTTATGTCAGCTCCTTTATAAGATGGGATCAGTGCATAATACAGGGCATATGGATGTGCAGTAAAGCTTCCTACATATATTCATTGGTTATTTGTTAGAAATGCCATGACTACAAAAATGACTACAGCATAGTTCTGGGTCCATCAAAACAAATTCTGGAATCAATGTGTGGGATTCCTTATCTGTAATATCAATATGCTGCTTGTGTAGATAAACTGTGAATGAGTTACTCTATATGGCCACCTGCCAGTCCAACACCTCATTCCAAAACCATGGGTATTAATATTAAGTAGTTGCATCTATTATATGTCTAGAAGACATCAGTGTTCTGTGCAGACCAGTCAAGTACTGCTCAGTAAACCCATTTTGCCAAGACTTCATTTTGTGTTTAGGGGCAACATTGTGCTGGAACAGAAAAGAGCCTTCTCCCAACTGTTGCCACACCATAAGAAAGCAGGGCATTGTCAAGAATGTCATTGTTTGCTGTAACCTTACGATCTGCATTTTAGTGGGGTGAGGGGATTGGGGAGCATGTCAAACAGATGTGCAAGCATTCTTGCCCTGGGTGGCACTACATATTGATCCAGCTCTGCTTCACATCGCTAATTTTTACATAAGTACTGAGAAGTGCCAAGCTTATGTATAAAATGATAGAAATAGTAGAATAACCTATGGCTTACTCCATAAAGAAGACAGGTTAGTCTCCTATCTTCTCACACTCAAAGGGGACCCATCTGATTTATTGGCAGACTACCATCACCCTCTGTCTGAATTTTTGGTTTCATTAAATGGTGGATTTTAAATCTGTAGAATTAACATGCTCTATAGCAGGAGAACCAAACAGTTTTCACCAGTGAACCACATTTAAATGTAAGATTTGGGGATCAACAAAAGCTTGCAAAATGTTCCTGGGGATACCAGTTAAGGGGATGGTTGGCTATTTGGCAGCCCCTATGTGGACTGGAGGCTCTGTTTACCAGTGCACCTGATTTGTATGTAAACAAAAGTTGTTTTCAAGCCTGGCTTTCAAATTTAAGCACCTGCTTAACCTACAAGGGGTTGATAAACAACATGTTGCTCATGAGCCACTGGCTGGGGATTACTGCTATAGAGCACCTGAACATAAGATCTAAAATCTCTCTCTAACTAGAACTAAGCTAGTTATTTCCAAGTGTTTTAGACTACATTCTCAATAAGAAGTTCCAAGAGAATGAATTGTAACTTTTGTATTAGCTGACAAAGGTGTCACTAGCATTCAGATTATCTCACTGAGAAGGCATTTCCAGATGAGCACACCATGTATTTAGTCATTATATGCATAACTCCATTTTATATAGCTATATTTTGCAGAATTGCCTTTCCTTTGCACTGTGGATTCTAATTTTTTTCTTGCTCTTTATCAAGCTATCAGACCAATGCTGGACTGGTCTAAGTGCAGTTAATTAAAGTTCAGCACATAGGTAAATAGATATTACCAAAGAAACCCTTTCATTGGTTGTAAGAAGTAATATTTTTCTTTGCCTTCTGTTCATATAAAGACAATATAATGTCAGAAAAAGGAAGAGTCAACAGAGGGAGACATTTAGCTAAGAAATAAGTTTGAAGTAGTAGCAAAGATTTAATTTTGCAAGTGAAAACTTTGAGTGAAAACAAGTTGGCCCTGCAGATCCTGGAACAGTAATGTTATTTTTTTTAAACAATTGTGTACCAAAGACATTAAAAGCTGAAATTGATGTTTTACATCAGTTTGTCTTAAACAGTTATTAGAAATAAAGATTTGTAAAAATGTGTTGATCTGTAGAGTAATAACTGCTGAAAATCAACACCACTACTAATAACAAACATTAAGGGTCATTTTCTAATAATGCAGATATAATTTAATGAAATTATTTGTGGTTTGAGACATTTCAATTTATTTATGGTTTATATATGGATGCCCAGAGAATCCATACTTACTGTTTATATTGCACACACAAGGGATAATTTGTAATGGCAATATCACCAGAACAAGAATTTTAGCTATAATTAATATCTTTTTAAATGTATTAATGTTTTTCTTGTATATTATATTAATTTACAGGAACCTTGAGATTTTTGAAAGAAAACATATTTTGCTTAAAATGTTTCTTACTTGCTGTGATTCTGTAGAAATCAATGGATATGACCTATTCTTTATTATTTTGCGTGATATCTCTGGACATTTTGCAGTAGATGCAAGAAGCCACTAATAAAAGTTCCCAAATCTCAGTTTAAAAGGCTATCAATGTAATGATGAAATAAATTACATCATCAGCCAGACAAATGTCATTTATTTTACTCTATCCCAGCTAGACATAAGACAAATACAGAAAGATGAGCATCAGCCATTTGTTTTTTGTTAGAACCAGACAGCCTTGTTTCCTAAGAAGGTGCCTACCCTACATGGACAAACTGTCTGATGGTTATATTACCAAGATGTACCAACTGATGTATGCTGACATAGTCAACCCATGTGTAAGCACTGGAACAAGTGAAAATGTGGTCTCAGGCATCACCCAGAATCTGATTGCATTTCTGTGTAATTCAGTCCCTTCAAGGCATGACCTAGCAGTACTCTGACATAAGTGTCGAGGGTGAGTCTGCATTCCCACCAAGACAGAATGGAACAATATAAAATTAGATTTTTACCACATTGACCAACTGTAAGGAGATGCACTCCACCATGTCCAGGTGATGTGTAATTTATGAGTGCATGTCACAACAGGTATATTGGCAAATCAAGCATGGGTTGCAATCTCTGCCCCCATTTTTGCCACTTGGGAAATCAGTAAATGATAATCACATCCATTGCAGTTGATACATCCACCACCCAAAAGGTTAGCAGATGTATTGACACTGCAGCAAATACATCTATTTTTTGCCAATCCACTCGTCATATTAAAATGACCTCTGGCAATGATCTGTAGTGACAACTTACCTAACACTGTGACTGTAACTGTCAACATAACTGTAAAATACCATATTCGGAACAAGATTATGAGATGTACTGCTATATTCCCATTTCTGACATTACCTAAATGACAATTCTAAAGCTGCTAAGTTTATTGTTGCAGATCAACAAGACAATTACAGTTGAGACAGTTACATTTTGTAAATCTATACTGATACTGAAGAGTCCAAGGTATTACCATGACTAAACTTAGAGGTTGTTGCCATCTAGTGACTAGTGCAAGTGACAATTAACTATGTAACACTATTGTTTATCTCCTTAAAAAAGTCCCTCTGCACCTTATATATTGCTATAAATAAAAACATTTAATTTTATTAAAATGTGTGGAAATAAATTGTAGTAAGCAGCAAAAGTAGAAACATGATAACAAAGTAGTAACGTAAGGAAATTAAGGTCAAGTAGTTACAGTCTACTGCATGTATATTGTAGTTTTGTATTTTTAATATATGCAAAATGCAGAACAACGAGTTGGTTTTGGTGTGCAACAAGTGGGTTAGTAAGGATAAGGATGCAGGTCGGGCAGATGTAAGTGTGTCCTTGCTTTGTGTACCTCTTGGCCAAGCTCTCCATCATGTCACTTTTAAGTTGGTTGCATGTAAAGCTCTAAATGGGCGACATAATGGTTTAGCAACCTAGTTCTAGCATTCTTATAATGGGCATCAGGCTTTGTACTTTCTATTCTATACCCCATTCATCTTCCTTCCCTAGGCCCTGCAGATATGAATTTATATCACATTAAGATGAATCCATTATGTTTCCCATTGGATTCCTAGTTCATATAACATTGTCACTCTTTGAATGTTGTTACATTTTAGTTTAGTTATAAAAAAAGAGTAGATCTTTAAAAGATGTCTTTGCAAATTTGTATTCATAGCAGTCATGATATACAGTATCCAGTAGAGATATGTCTAAGGCAGTTGGACTTTCTGTGTTTCCATGGGAACATTTCCCAGCCAAATGGCTTCTTCAGTTCAGTGCATGTCACGGAATTCCAGCATGTAACACTTAAGGGTTGTACAGTCATAAACATCCAGCCACAGTGGAAAACCATTTATACCAAACTGGAACAACCAGACAACCATACTGACAATTACCTCAATGAGAATCATGGTGCCAATATTACAGAAATACACTTTAACACCTCAGTGAGTTTCAGTTAACAGCAAACTCAATGAAAACATTGTAATTGGATGTCTGACTACCTTTAAAGGAACAATAACATCAACATTTTAATTCCCCCCAAAACAGCTATAAAAATATAAAATCTTCAGCTTGAATTTGATTTGCAAAGTGCACCATAGGAGAATTTTTGAAAAGGTGACAGCTTGAATCCCTCTGTGCTCTAAACCAGAAGTCAGCTTATCACCAGTGAACCAAAGCACCTACACCATTAGGAATATAAAAAGCTGAAAAAAGCCTAGGTTCTTTGAGATAATGGTTCAGCGCACAGAGGAATTCAGGCTGCCATCATCTTTTTGCCTTTCCCCAATGGGGAAAATTCAAGTTAATACTTTGAAAAAATCCAAGAGGAAGTAAGCCTTACATATTGTTATAGTTGCTTTTGGGGGAATGAAGTATTTAAAAAAAATTTGTGTTACTGTTGCTTTAAAGGAAACTATACCTCTGAACAATGTAGGTCTCTATAAAAATATATTGCATAAAACAGTTCATATGTAAAGCCCTGCTTCATAGTATGTACTATTGAGTATTCCTAAATAGAAAATACCATTTTAAGAAATAAGGGCCACCCATGAGATCATGGTGCACACAAACAAACCAAACAATACGTTAGCCACATGAACCAATTAATGGCCAAATTGATTTTTGCTTCCACACTTTTTCCCGTTACATTTAGAGCTGCAATATTTCTGGTCAGATGATCTCTGAGGCAGCTCAGAGAAAGTCATATATAAATATATAAAAGGGCAATATTTGCTTACATATATATACAATTTTTGTGGTATAGTTTTCTTTTAAGGGGAATATCCTACAAGAAAAAGCTCCTCAGATAAGTAGTGAAAGGATTTCAAGAAAAAACAGTCCACTTACATTAACATGAATATGATTATATACACCAAATAACAGGTGTATGTCCTGCTTTCAACATCTGGGTGTATTTTTAGCAGAATATTTATAGCTTTTAATGTATACAATCTACTAAATTATAGAAAGCTAAACCAATAATAGCTCAAACAATGTGACATGGAACTGAGTTTCCTGTAAAACTAAAAGTTGGAGATTCAAAAAGATTAGTTCCATTGTCCTTACTTTAACATACCCTGTCTAGTCTATCCCCCTGTAAGCACATCTTCTTTTAAGTTGGCCATAAATTGTAAGATTCACTCACTTGGATAAATCACCAAACAAGCAAATCTTTCCCTTGACAGGCCCACTTTGGGTGGGTCATATCATGGTAATGCAATTGTTTGAAAATAGGGCCAAACAACTGCATTACAATGAAGGGGATACAAGAAATCAGAGAAAGGATCACATCAATGCCTTTCTTGATTTGACAGAAAAATCAAGATCTGGCTGATTTTTGGTCATATATATTGATCGAGGTGACCTTTCAGAGGGCCCCATACACAGGCAGGTAAGATGCTGAATCGGTCTAAAAAAACCCAAATCTTAAATCTGACGGTGTATGGCCACCTTTAATATAACGATTATAATCTAATCTACAGATATGAGTTCCTTTATCAAGAAACCCATTATCCAAAAACACTATTATAACGAATAATTATTATTTTAAAAAAAAAGTATTTTCTTAATCACAATACAAAAACTATGGTACCGCGTACAATTGATACCTATATTGACTAACTTAGCCAATATAGGTCTTAATTCTATAATACTTTTTGTATTTTTTTTTTAATTTGTTATTCTTAATCACAATAAAAAAAGACACAACTTAAAGACACAATCTCTTATCTGGAACAGTCCAGGCCCCAAGCATTCAGGATAATAGAGCAATAGAATGTTACAGAGGACATCTTAGACTACCTGTCTTTCTGGAGGGTCCCGTATATAGAGAATATTGCCCTTGTACAACTGTTCCTTCATGGCAGAAGTTCTCCCTAAACCTCACTAATGGATTTCTAAGGTATATTCTTGTCACTGAGTTTACATATAACACACAGTTGCCATTCAAGTCAATGGCATGTGGCATGGGTGGTGAAAACTGGTCTTTACTGTGGTTGTTCTATTTCAAGGTAAACTGTCATCATCATTATGATATCATATATGCATGCTTCTTTTGCTTAATTACATTTACTGGAAAAAAGAAAAAGTGCCAAAGAAAGCAAGCTAATATGATGCTTATGTTAAGTTTTATTGTGATAATACATTCTTAAATATGTATGTGCTATTGTTTAAACATGTTGTGGCTGTGGATGAAATATCAAACTGACCCGGACAATTCTGTAGTGTTTACATAAATAACACGGACAAAGATTTGTGATTTTTGGTCACATTAATAGTTACATAGTTAAATTGGGTTTAAAAAAGACCGAGTCCATCAAGTTCAACCCCTCCAAATTAAAAACCCAGCATATATACACACACACACATCTCCACTCTTTCACACAAACCATATATGCCCATAGCTATACTAACTGTAGAGTTTAGTATCAAAATAGCCTTTGATATTATGTCTTTCCAAAAAATTATCCAAGCCCCTCTTAAAAGCATCAACAGAATCAGCCATCACAACATCACCCGGCAGTGCATTCCACAACCTCACTGTGAAGAACCACCTACGCTGCTTCAAATGAAAGTCCTTTTCTTCTAGTCTGAAGGGGTGGCCTCTGGTGCGGTGATCCTCCTTATGGGTAAAAAGGTCCCCTGATATTTGTCTATAATGCCTTCGAATATAATTGTATAGTGTAATCATGTCCCCTCGCAATATACAGTGCATTCTGTCAATCAAGAATTCAAAGGACATTAGACATTTTAAGACAAGTAAATTAAAACTTTCTTTAGGTATAAAGACTTCCCAGCAGTTACATTGCCATTCCACTACAAGTTAGTACCTGAAATCAGGCAAATGCAATCCTTTGCATTAGCATAATTGAACATATTTATAGCATTATAAATAGTTTCTTCCAGAAAGCACTTATGTTATAAAAAGATAGTAAAAATGCAGGATAAATACATTCAAATTGTATCTCTCTGTTTTAAAATCTGCTATATTCACTAAAACCAGAAGCAAACTATTATGTTTCATATTGCAACCATCAAACTTTCATTATTGTTTTGCTTATTTGCACAAAAACACTTACACTATAACTTCAGTGCATGCAACCCAAATGCCTTACAATAAATTCAGCTTAATATAGACTGAACAAATTACAATAAATTTCAGTGCACATAGACTTAACTCCTTAACTAAGTAAATAAATAACTAAGAAAATGAGTAACTAATAAATAAATCCCAACTATTTAAACAATAAATTCCGACTGTTTGTGGTCTCAGAAAATGTGTATTATTTAATTTCTGCATTTTTCCTACCGTTTTTCCTGAATCATTCAATTTTTGTCTGTCTCTTATTGAGTTATATTAACATATATTTAGGGTAATAATACTTTCCCACAGACTTGAAAACTTGCCAAAAACAGACACAACCCCCATCTAAATATTCATATATACTGATATCGCTGAATGCTGAAGTAAAGTAGAACTAACACTGTTCCAACACTGCAGCTTATAAGCTTTTAAATATTCATTTATTTTGGAAACTAACATTTCTTGTTAAAATGCAATCTTTGCATATAATTCCTGTGAGTGTGGATCTGTTTTTCAACTTTGGTAAATATATATATTAATATATATAGTGAAAATTTGGTAAGACTTTTTTGAAAATGAATGACAGCAGCACCCAGGATAATTGGGAGAAGTTTTTTGTAAAGTAAGTTTCAACAACTAACAGTTTATTCCCCTCTCATCAGTCTGCCTATATAAGATTTGCCCTTTGATAAGGCTTCAGCCACTCTTTGGGCAATTTACCTAATACAAAATACAGATACTGAACATCCACTTGCTTGCACTCAGGACTCAAACTCAGTGCATAAGCAAGTCTCCAAACTTACTTCCTGCTTCCTGGGCAGGCAGCTCACTCCAGCCACTCCCCTCTCTCCACTTCTTCAATCACAGCACTAGCTCCCCCAGTCTGATTAAACATGATTTCTGTTATTCTCCTTATCTACTGCATCTCACAGATAATGGATTCCTACCTTAGTGGAAAGTAAAATGTATAGTTGTCTCAGAAAAAGATGCAATTGCTCAAGAGGCCAACCATCCCTTTCTTGAAACAGGGAAATAATTTTTCAGCTTCACAACTGAGTAAAAGATCCCACAAATATTGAAGATCTAAGGGGCACATTTACTAAGGTTGAAATTGATTCAAAGTGAAAATTTGAATCAAATTCGAATTAAAAGAATTCAAAATTAGAATTTATTCGACTTTTGAATATCCCAAAATTCGATTTGAATTTGTCAAATTCAAATTCGATTGTCGATATAACAATTCGACAGATTAAACCTACTGAATTGCTATATATCCCTATGGGGAAAAAAATTTGATCGATTTGATCGAATCGATTTATTGATCAATCTATATTCAATCGTTCGAAAAATCGAATTGCGTTAAAACCCCTCGAATTGGAAATTCGAATTCGAGGGGTTTTAATGCAACCTAAATTCGAGGGTTAATTAACTTTCATAATTCGACCCTTAATAAATGTGCCCCTAAGTGTTAAAGTTATCAAACAAGTTAATAATCCAATGCAAGGTGCAGATCCATTGTACTTACCAGATTTGCAAGAGGTGTCTTGGATCCATTACACGATTGGACTGTTTATCTCAGGTGTGTCCAACCTTTTGGCTTCTCTGGGCCACCTTGGAAAAAGAAAAACTGTCTGGGGCCGCACATGAAATAAACAAACACTTTTGATTTGTAAAAGTAAAGAAAATACACAAAAAAGGACTACAATACCAGTTGGATAATCAGATAGAGCTATACACTGGAATATGAGACACCTGGATATTAAATAGAAGTACTATTATATTATTATTACTAACTGGGCTTTGGGCAGAGTTCCCCCTCCTCCTATATCCTTCGCGACATGATGTTTCCTCAGGGACTGAGCATTTCATGCTGGGCCACATTCATGTCCATCCTGGGCCGCATGCGGCCCTGGGGCCACAAGTTGGATGCCCCTGGTTTCTCTGAAAGCTTGTTATCCAAAAAGCTCTCCATTAATTGAAGGTCAACTCCCAAAGACTCCATTATAATCAAATAATTAAACATATGTAACCTGTCTTTGCAACCCCTGTGCCATAGGTTGTACACCATTACTTTCTTACCATATACAGGTCCTAAATTCCTTTTGCTAAGTGAAAGGGTTCTGGGAATTTAATGTGATCTGGGAATACACCTGTGGGTGGCTCCATTAGGAAACAACAATACTGTAATTACACACACAGTCAGTATAACAACTTTATATATATATATACATATATATATATATATATATATATATAACAAACACGAAAAAGTTGTGCTCACCACTAATTTTTAAAACCATTAGGCGGGGGTGCAATGAGGCTGTGACCACAAAATACATATAGACAAATGCAAGAGGTCCTCTGCACTCAACCCATTATCAATATATTTAAGACATTGAGACATTCTGTGCATACAGCTACTAAAAAATGCCTTACCCTTTAAACAACAGGGATTGTTTGTCCATATATTGCAATATATTTAAGCTGGCCAACTACGTCAAAGTCATCCAGGCAGGCATCCACAGTGATGACTCCAACACCCCTCCTGGGTATGAGTACTCATAAGTCTCTCTCCTTGCAAATCCATTCCCAGGCATCTTTTATTGCTGGGTGATCTCTCTCAAGATTATCGGGGTCCCATTATCCTTGAACCCACACAGGGCATCACCAAACATGTGGTTTCTCCATAGCCTCGGCCCTGGCGCTCAAGCACCCCAAGCAGAACAGTCACAGTTCCATTCTCCTTGAAAGTGAAACTAGCAATGGCTTTGAGCACATGGCAACAAAGCTATATGAAGCAGTTGTGCAGCAGCAACACCTTCTGGCCACCTCTGGTATCTGCCAGAACACACTGCAGAGGGACATGGTCTCACACGCTCTCCCTTCAATCTAGGTCCAACCCATAGCTGGCCAGGCAGGCGATTTCCCTCCATATGGTACTTTTAGGACCATACGGGAATTAACACTATGTATTCCTACATATATTTATTTTTCTCTGTAACAATAAAACAGTACCTTGTACTTGATCCCAGCTATAATTAATCCTCATTTGAGGCAAAACAATCCATAGTCATATTATGAAGACACAAATTATACTCCGATCCTGAGCATTCTGGAAAATAGGTCCCATACCTGTACTGCTACCTTGCAGTGCTGGGGTCCTGACTTCAGTCTGGGTACTGTCTGCAAGAATATGCATGTTCGCCTTGTGTCTGCATGGGTGTCCTCCAGGGACTGCCCATTTCCCCCCGCACTTCAATCATACAGACTTAAATTGCAGGTTAAATTGCTTCTAATAAATTTGGCACCAGTGTGTGAGTGAATGTGATAGATAACTAAAGCTGCATTGAGGCAGGGACTGGCATTAATGTTGTATATTTTATGTAAAGCCAGTGTAATTGTGTCTGTACTATATAAAAAAACAGATAACATATAAATGCATTAAGGATTGGAATCCCGTAAAATGCATCAGACCTTAGTATCTGCTGATACTTTCTGTAAAACTAAATCAAACTGTGTGTGAGGCTGGAGAGTTTGCAATACACATGTGGTAGTGCACAATGGTGTGAATTATCCTGCAGCAAACTCTTCTATATACAGTATATATATATATAACAACATTTTTCCAATAATAAGCAACAAATAAGATGCTTATAGTTCAATTACAGGAGATAATATTGACATATATTCCAGCTCTCTATTTGTCTATCCTATATGCAAACAGCATATTCAAGGGCAAGAGATCAGAAAGCAAGAATTGACATGGCACTGCCAGTGTGCAACACTGTCTAACGGTCTAACCAACAAAATCAAATACATTTTCTTGACGTGATGACTTTCTCCATACCATCACTTTGAATATAATCTTTTACCAAATCTTCAGACAACTTCAACATTACAATTGTCAAACGAACAGTTATGTAACTGCAGCACAATAACATTTCTTATGGAAAGGTCTTCATGTAACTGTAGATGTTGTTCACAAGGCCAGTTTCTTTATTTTATTTCCAACTTTAAAGTAGTTTTTACCTAACTCTTAAAATGTGCTTCTTTCTTTTCTCTGACTACTAATGTCATAGCTACATTGATTGGTAGACAGTTCTCCTTCAGCCAAGACTATAATGCCCACAATGCCTTGCATGTCCAGCTTACAGGCCCAAAAACACAGAGCATAACAAGCATGCAAGATTGGGGCTCCCCCTAGTCCTATTCTGCTACTGCAAGAAATCTAGCAATGATTGTGGGGCTCCAGGGGTCCCTCTGATCCACAATAACAAACAGGGATATGGTTGAGTTTTATTTGTAGAACACGATAACTTAAAATAACATACATACATATGTATTTCTTCACAATCTCTCTTGGGTGGGTGCTGTTTATAGTCACATAAGTGATCAGTAAGTACTGCCAACAAAGAATCATCTAGTGTATGCTCACAACTTTTGCTTCCAACAAATAATCATCCAGTGTATCCTCACAACTTTTGCTTCCAACAAATAATCATCCAGTGTATGCTCACAACTTTTGCATCACACAAATAATCATCCAATGTATGCTCCCAACTTTACAGGATGAGTGTTCACACCAGAGGTAAGATTGGTTGCCTTTGGTGCAAATCTCACAGGGGTCCCACACTCCAAGGATCTCTGAGCCTAACTACTTGAGTCCCTAAGGTTGTGACCTTGCCACTGCAGGGTACTAACCCTCCTGTTTGGAGCATCTGACTGATCCTGTCTTTCACTCTTAGTGACTATAACATAACTACCCTTGCATTTACTCCACCTATTCTGGAACCTTCCTTTATTCCAGACATCTGTACACTGTACTTTCTCCAGCAAGTATGCAGCTCAGAAAGACTTAGCGCATGGGACCTTCCCCTTTTATAAAATAGGATAGTGACATCTACTGGGCAGTCACTAAACTGCCAACACAATACATTCACACAGAAAAAGGAAACAGCTTCCCTTCTAAACTAGCTGACTAAGTTATACCCTGGGAAGCAAAGGACTGAAAGTTTAGCAAAACCTTTACCCTCCTACATTTAATAGATGGTTGCTTAGAATTATGTTTTTTTATTATAGAAAAATAAAATCTGTCAGGAGTGGTTCATCCATTCAGAAAAACACACATATCTCATATACAATGTGTTGTACTACCAGAAAATGGTAAGAGTACAATGTTTCAGTTTACATGCTATTTAAGCTATTTATAAGCTCATGCATATATAAATATAGCTATACATTTTCATTTTTGGTCTCCCAAGTTAATAGGTATATTTCTAGAGCATTGCTTTCATACAGGAACTTTGGCAGTAAGTGCTAAAAACAATAAGAAATATGCAGCTAATATTTTAAAGAATGCCCATTTTTCTAAATTTCATTGCAGTGCTTACTGGGAAGAGGAGAAATATAATTCAGACACAGACATTAAATATTGTGCTCCAGCAATAGCAGTAAATAGCATTTTGATGAGTGCACATCTGTGAACCAAAATCAATTACACTGAAAGCGAATACTTATATTTAACCACATTACGCATGTGATGGAATTTTACAGGACAAATTATTTATGTTTTACAAAAGTGGGACATGCCAAATGCTGCAGTCAGTGTTAAGAGACAGTGGGGTGCTAGCAAGTGCAAGCATTTATCAAAGAGACTGTACTATAGAATATAGCAAGTGCAAGCATATATCAAAATATGTAAGCCAAAGAAACATATTATAGCAGGAGTCCCATTTTTAGTCTGTGTTATGGAAATAACTGCATATTTTAAAGCAAATAAAGTACAGTGTATACAACTATTAGCCTAAAATAGAATAAAGTTTTAACTTTTTTGAATGTTTAAACGTTAAGAAAGATTCCATTTCATAGTATTGAATATAATCTAGGGTTTAACCACTTAACTGCCAAAGACCATTACAAAATGATCTTCAGCAGTTCAGGGTTGAGTAGCAGAGGAATTGTCTGTACCAGGCATTGAGAAGAGTGGGTAATATGCCCTGTGGGTGTAATTGTCTCAGGGGCCCATACAAAGCAATATCAGGCATATGGGTGCCGTATGTCCCTTGTTGTCCTTGCATTTAGAGCCCCCAGGTCACTGCCCAAAGCTCCTGTGGTTACTGTTGAAGGAGTCTGATCACCAGTCTCACTATGAAATACATTTTTATTGCTTTGAACAGAAGATCTATAATATTCAAATTGTATGTTGTTATATTATAGGCATATTCTGTTTTATCTCCATATGTTAGGACATGTAGAAGATAAGATGCTGTAAATGCAAGCTTTAAGGGGATTTTCATTATTTTCAATAAAAATGTTAAATTCAATAAAGCTTGCTGTTTTGTAGTTTGGAGTACATTCCAGAAATATACCTTTTTTTCTGGAATAAGCATACTGTTAGGAGAAGACAGTATATAGTATACAATAACCAACAATTATACTTTGCATGTACAGCTTTCCTTTTGCTCCTTGCCACATACTATGGGAATCTTGTGAAAATTGTGATACAAACACTTCAAAAGACCCCTGAGTTTTGCTTAGTACCCTAAGAACACGTGGAGATGAGTAAGTTTAAGGGGCACATTTACTAAGGGTCGAAGTAAAAATTTTAATTAAAAAAATGTGAATTTCGAAGTAATTTTTGGCTACTTCAACAATCGAATAGACAAAAATTCAATTTGAATTGAAATAATTCGAAAATTCTTTCTCTTTAAAAATTTTTGAATTCGACACTTCACTGCTTTAAACCTGCTGAATTGCTATTTTGGCCTATGGGGGAACCTCCTGGAACCTTTAAAATGTGTTTTTGAAAAATTTTTAAATTAGAAGGATTTTTGCCAAAATCTTTCAAATCGAATGATTTGAACAATTTTTATTCGATCAAAAATGGAGCTATTCAAATGAAAACGGTTCATTTTTGATCGAAAAAGCACTTAAAAAAATTGATGGTCAAGTTTTTAATTTTTTTTCTATTCGAAATTTGACCACTAGTAAATCTACCCCAAAGTTCTGAGGCAAAAGACACATTTTGGAAATGTCTTAATAACTCTTAAATTTATTTTCATTAATATGTAGTTTTTATGACTTTTTGTTCGGATGATTTTACTACACAGTGTTTTTGCAATTACAGTTATTATGCACTTAAAATTAGTATGGGGCAAATTTACTAACAATCTAATTAATTTTTCTAGAACAAATTGTGAGTTTCTTATATTTATTAAAAGCTCTAAAAATTCTAAGTGTATTAAAGGGGTGGTTCACCTTTAGGTTAATTTTTAGTGATCAATTATAAACACCTTTTAAATTGTTCCTCATTATTTATTTTTTATAGTTTTTAAATAATTTTCCTTCATCTGACTAGCTTTCAAACTGTGGTCACTGACTCCATCTAAGAATCAAATGCACTATACAACAAGTAATTTATTTTTATTAGAACTTTTTATTAGTCATCCTTCTATTCAAGCTCCTCTCCTATTCATATACTAGTCCCTTATTCAAAACAATACATGATTTCTGAAATTGAAAAGTGGAGAGCCACAGAATAAAAAGCTAAATAATTAAAAAACTTCAAATAATATCACTCTCTACATAATACCAAGTTAACTCAAAGGTGGACAACCCCTTTAAGTGAAAAAAAAACCAAGTAAATGTTGTTGAAGTACTATAAAAGACAAAAGGTGCACTAATCTTACTAGACTACTTTTTTGGACTTTTAGAATTTTTTCTTCACTAGATATTGTCCAAAAAAATTTTTTTTTCAGGTATTTGATTTTTTTTTTCCACATCGTTCTGCGATTTATATTCTAGTGATTCAATAAAGATAAATTTTGAACACAAATTTCCCTGTGTGCACCAGCATCTAATCTACCTGCTTATATATATACAGTATATATATATATATATAAGCATGACATTATCTAGCAAGTAATGAAGTGTGATATTTGTCTGAAAGTGAAACATGGAGCCCTATTTATGATCGATTAACAATTCAAAATGACTATGTTAATGCACTTTAGCAATTTCTGAGACTGTTAGCATTATCCAATCATTAAAACACGAACATGTTTCTGGGACGGTTGGAGAAATAGCAAATAAATTGTCAAAATATTAATAAAATGTCAATGATGTTTTAAAATGTGAATTAAATTACATTATATCTATGCCATTTTCAAAACTTTAAGCAAATTGATGCTAAAAAAATATTTTTATAAAGATAGAGTTTGTAGAAAAAAGATGGTGAAGCACAACAAAGATCTCCCATTTAGCAACTATACTATATAAAAGCATATGTTTATAGCATGTTTATAAGGCCTTATGTATATTAGGCCTTCATGGCCTTAATATAAGTATACTATTCAAATAATACCATTGTTTTCAACACCTTTATACAATTGGTCTGAAATGTTTCTTTGATTTTGATGCTCTGTGTTAATTTGAAAGTGGAAATTGAGCTTTATATGCATAAAATATTTTGCAGAGCACTATAAATATGCCCTTTAGGGTTAAATTATTCTTTCCAATCCATAGAATTTAATTATACTGTAAGTTTCAGTGTTGTAAAAGCCTGAATCAACTTAAAGGTTTCAGATCAATGTCAGAAACACAATTAGACAAAAATTAAATCACAGGTTGATTTCGTTGAATCACTGTAATGAATCTTTCCACTGCAGAAAATAAATTAAGTTTTAATGCAGTTATTTTTTTTACAGAGCAATAAGCAGGGTTACTGCTCAGTAAAAAATAATGAAGCCTTGTAAATAGGGCCCAAAATATCACTGATCTTTTTCAACAATGGTAACAATCTTAGATTTCAATCAGAGGTTCCTGATTAGTGTTTGCAATGCTGTTAAACCTGGTATTACATTAAAGAGTGCAAAGGAAGAAACAATAACATTTTATTTTTGTCTTCTACTGTATTGATTATTTTAGCTAACTGGCAGACATAATGAAATGTACAGGGTTTTAACAATTTAGCAAAGGGATATAAATGGCGTTTACATATAAACACTTATAGGATATTGGGGTCTACTTAACCTTGCCTGGTGAATCATTCACATTCAGGGGCAGATTTGTCAAAGTGTTAGATTAGAACTCACCACAGAAAAAGTCACTAACTTTCAATTCATTCCTATGGGATTATTAAAACCGTCAAATGATGAACTCCTTTGATAAACACAATTCTAAAAATCCAATAGGAATGAATAGAAAGTGAATGAGTTTTTCTGTGGTGAGTTCTAATCTCACACTTTGATAAATCTGCCCCTCGGTGTTAGGTAGTATTGAATAAGGAACATATTGCTCAGATATTTTTTACATTAAGAAAGAGAAAAAATACATTCTGACTCAACTAAAGGGGACACCTTAATGAAAGAGCGTGGAATGTTGTACTGAATTGTCCTCCATGAAATATTCCTTTTTTGTATGGAATCTTATCTTCACGTTTCATTTTAATAATATGGTTTCCTTTATTGTCCCTATTTCTATTATATTGTCACAACATACTGCCTTGGGGTAAGAACAACCAGGACATTTTATCACCTGCATAAACTGCCTCCTATACGTAGGTGCAAGAAATTGTCTGAAAATACCGTGCCACATTGCGTAATTGTATGAAAATGCAGCAAGGGTGACAAAATGTCCTATGTGTTCTTGCTTTTACTTTTCACTATGTCTATATATATATATATATATATATATATATATATATATATATATATATATATATATATATATATATATATATATATATATATATATATATATATATATATATATATGTACTGTATAAAGATTTACGTAACATAAAATCTCACAAATCTCACAATCTCACAAAAACTTACTTTATTTCCCAGCAACATTGTTCTTCATTTATCTTCACAGCCTCACTGGCTAAGGGAGAATAGATGTAATTTCTCATTTTATGTCATTTACACCATACAGCAAGGATTTGCCCCTTCAATGGATCAAAAGCAATCAAAACAAATTCACATTTATCATGTCCTGCCTAAACTATTGAATCAAAAAGCTATCTAGGATTTAACTCAACAGCGTTTATTCTTGAAGTCAATCACTTTGAATAATGTTACTTCAAATTCTTTTATTGACAATATCAGCGCTTTCTGATGCAGGAAGTTAAAGGAAGTGTTCTGTTGTAAAAAATCAATATGTAAGAGCACTTCTCCCAACTATACTCTCTCTTCTGAGAGTAATCATTGAATGCAACATGGTAATGTCAGAGGATAAGTCACACTGTTAAAGGCGTATTTACTATGAGCAAAATACAAAAGATCCATGTGATTGGCCATGTTTATTAACTACAATCCAACATTTTTATCAAGCATAACAAAATAACTGTGCTTGCAGCAAAAATTGCATGGAGGTCAGCATGCTCCTAATTTTCATCCATACTTGTGTCCATTTGGTAAATTCAGTGCAAGGCACAAGTTCATTGAAGTAGTATGCCATAACATTCATGAATGGTTCTGCTTGCATTGTCCTTTAGACATAACATGCAAAAGAATTACCTGTATGACCTAGAGCTTGAGAAAAAAAAGTAACTTGAATTTTGAAAAAGGACTCAAGCATCCTTATGAATGTCTTTCTTACTGAAATAATTGTGTGTATAACAAACAAGGGAAAATTGTGCTCAGCAGCATTGTTTGCTGCTTAACAATGGGGGCAGCTATTAAAATGATTCAGGTTTAGTGACGGGCGAATCTCCCGAGATTCGCTTCGCCGAAAAATTAGCGAAACGAGTCGCGGGACGCTTTTGATGCGCGTTGCGTCAAATCGCGTCACGTCGCGTCATTTTCGTCGCGTCGCGTCAAAAAACGTCGCGCAACTCGTTTTTCCAGCGAATTTTCGCCAAGCAAAATTTCGCTGGTGATTCGCGAATTTATTCGCCAGCGGCGAATCGCGGGAATTCGCCGCAAATTCGGCCCTGCCGAATAAATTCGCCCATCACTATTCAGGTTACATACCAGATAAGCTCTGTATTATATAATGATGTTATCTGTTATCCACTATTTAACCTGTGCCATATAGCCTTTTCTGTAGGCAAGAAACAGAACTGAAGTCAAGGGCAGGCAGCAATCAGCAAGGTCAGAGAAACAGGCAAAAGATCAAAACCGGAATATCAGCAGTAGTAATAAGGCTTAATGTCCACAGGAGCTAATAAGATCATTTAGCAAGGAGGAACAAATGCTGGCATCCATAAGTAGTCACTGTGCATGTGCAAAGACAGGCGCACGCCTTGACACATGTGCAAATATGCATGCGTCACTACGCACACATCTCTGGTGACAAGAAGCACGCGTCTGCAGGGAGCATAGCCGAGCAGAGAGCAACTCCCGACGCCTGCGCCGCACAAATCCCCATGGACCCAGGTGAGTAACATGACACACAGCATCTTGTTTGTATAAGCTATAGTTGTGTTTCTGAAGCAAACACATCACTTTTACTAGTGCAGGGCAACAGTATACTCGCTATATGTTGATTATTTTAAAGCACTTTAATTTTTTTAGTGTTACTGTTCCTTTAAATGCTATTCCCAGAGGTACTTGCCGTAGTGCATTATCCTGTAAACTATTACTTGGAACAAACAGGAACAACAGGAAACATTATATACTGTAGTTATCCCCCACTGGAGCATTTTTCTGTAGAATTCTACATCTTGGGTATTATATCTGGTATCTTGATACTTTTTTGTTCTTAGTTTTTGAGCTTGTAAAAATTCTTTGCATGCTGCAGCAAATTTTATTATTATTATTATTATTATTATTTAAATTAGAATTTAGTTCTATAGTATTTAGCACAAGGTACTATATTCACTAAGGCATGTGTAAATTTAAAGTACTGTAGCTAAGCTTTTTTGGTCTTAGAATGCATGACTAAAATATTAGCTTTTGCTACTGACAAACCTATCATTAATGAAACCACATAACTTCACAAACAAAACAAACATTACTAGAAATAAGTATTATAACTGGTTTGTTTCACCAAATAGCTGCATGATCTCTTAGAGAAATTACAGTCTATACATACTTGCAAAAGCTGCACATAGACAAGAGGATAGTCTGTCCTGGCACGCATTAACCACCTCAGAATTTTAGCTTTTGATTTAAAAATCCAATAGTAACTGTTTTAAGTGTTTCCACCCTTATTAAACAGTCTTTTAAAATCTATAATTCAGTGAAACATTAAGTAATTGCCATTTATTTCTAAACTATTCAATTCCATAAGTCTGACTGTGTCTCCAGCAGAGTATTTCTAAGCTAGCTGGCTTTTGCCATCAGTATCTCTGCATGAAAGGTGATTTTATGTGACTGCTAAAAAATACAAAAGAGACTCACATTTGTCTAGATTCCAAGAAAATAACAGAATGTAAACATTCAATGCTCAGTTGAATTTAGGATAGATAAAGAGAAATATAGTTACAGTGCATTAAAATTTGAGAATGGAAATTAAATGCTTTGATTTTTCTTTAACTATGTTCTAGTATCTGCTATTTATATCCTAATGCACCTTTACCTCATTTCTGAGTTTTAAGAACATTTGTCTACTTTTAGTAAGGAAGTATTTACTAGTCAGCTATTTAAAAACTGGACTGTTTTCTAAATCTTAGAATTTGAAGGGATGCTTTAATGATTTTTTATGGTGTTTTTATATCTTAATAACCATTAGTAATGGGGAAATCTGACCAGTTTCACTTTACAAAAAGTTGGCAAACACATTGCAGTCAGTGGTTATTTTTTGCACGACTATTCAAACCATGCAGTGGGACTTGGATTTTTTTGAGTGTTATTCTCATATCTACCAGGGAGCTGTTATCATGTGTCAGGGAGCTGCTATCTGTTTACTTTCCCATTGTTCTGTTGATAGGCTGTTGGGGTAAATGGTGGGGTGATATCCCTTCAACTTGAAGTGCTGCACTAAAGAGTGACTGAAGTTTATCAAAGCACAAGTCACATGACTGAGGGCACCTGGGAAGCTAACATGTCAAGCCCCATGTAAAATTTCAAAATTAAATATAAAAAAAATGTTCTTTTGAAATATTGGCCTCAGTGTGGGATTCTGCTGGAGCCACAAAAAAGTTTTAATGTTGTAAAGCAAGACATCGTGAAACATTATACAATTATATAGACGTTTTATATACATTTTATTGATGATTCTCACTGCTTAAGTACCACTATGTATCTATGATTTTAAGCTACAGATTTTTTTTCTCTTTAAGAAAGCTACCAAAATCATAGGGAGATTGACCTAGGTCTAGTTACAGTTGAGCATAAACAACATTTGTAGCACATCAATATACTAATTAAATGCATATATATATGTATTGCTTCATATTCTAAACAGAGCATTGTTCATTCTAAAATCTGGACAGAAGTTGAACCTTGATTTCCAATCGTTTTCTAATGTATTACTTAAACTGTTCTAACTTTTAGCAATCACGTCATCCTCATATGATACTCAACTACTCTGAATATTTTGCAATATTCATGCAAAAATACTAATCCTTTTTAGAAGCAGCTTTCTTTTCTTACAGGTATAGTATTTATTATCTGTAAAGCTTGAGACTCAGTGTTTTCCAAAAAGGGATCTTTCTTTACCTTAATTCTATTAAAATCATTTAATAAACCAAATAGGATTATTTTGCCTCTAATATGGATTCATGCAGCTTAGTAAAGATCAAGTACAAAGTTTTGTTTTATCATTGTAGATAAATGTTATTCATGGGTTTTGTGTAATAAAACAGAAAAAATCGGTACAATTAGGATGTTTATTCTGCTTTCTAGAGCTATAGGTAAAACTTATGTACATTTGAGCCATGAAGGGTCAGTATTGGTTCTTGGGATCTCCAGTGCAACTCATCATTTACTAAGCCTCTGTTCTTCTGTGAACCCACACAGAGTAGGAATGAAAACAGCAGTTTATGCTTCTCAAAGAGTGAACGTCAAACATGCTCATCTATATAGTGATCAGCGAATCTATGGCGTTTCAAATCGCCGAAAAATTAGCGAATTTTCAGCCAAATTCGAGAAACGGCGAAAAAATTAGCGAAATGAGTCATGCTGATGTTTTGTCGCGCGCCCAAGTTGACTAGCGCTTATATTGATGTGCGTCAGAATAGTTTTGATGCACAATGCAATGTGATAAAACTGCCATGTGAAATGCATACCCTTTTTTTGGAGGGACATTGCCTCTTTTGACAGCGCAACCTGCAGTCCCTCATTTCATTTGTATTGGAAAGTCCCTCTTTTCTCTGCACGGAATAGCCAGAAAAAGAAACTATCTAACTTAATTGGCTTTTGGCAGAGAGCCTAGAAGAACAGCTAACAGGTGCAAAAAAGATGCTTTTTAACAATTTTGATATAATAAAATAAGTAATTGATTGTATTTGTAACAGTTTAGATAAGGAGAAATATTTTCAAACTTTCATAACCTGCCAAATTTGGTAAAACGAACATGTTAATTAGTGGGTGTTACCACAAAAATGGGTGTGGTCAAAATGTTGCAGCGCTACGTATGGAAAAAAAAATTCTGTCCATCTTTTTACTTCCAAAATGTTGGCAGGTATGGAAATGTGAAAAATATTTGTAAAAAATGGCATCTTTTGCTTTGTGTCTGAATGTGCTGAATAGCATTGGAGTCAATGAGAAGAGCAATTTACAAACGTTTCACTTAAAATACACACATGCCCTGCATTGCTAGTGGACTCATCTTTTCAAAAGAAAAAAAGGCATCCCATTTTGCCAGCTTCTTAAAAACATCTGTGATTATTATTTAAAAAAGTGAAAAATTAAAAAGGCATATTTTAATATATATTAATTTATTTTTTTAAATATTTTTCACTGCACAGATTGTGAAGCAACGAACTCACCGCGCGGCAAAACGATATGTGCGGCGAAACTAAACACGCTGCAAATTTTTGTGAGCGTTTCACCAAAACTTTCGCCATCAGCAAATGTCGGAAATTCGCCTAGGGCGAATTTATTCGCCCATCACTACTCATATATACTGAAAAACCAAATGCAAAGATGAATTATTTTTTAAATGGTTTATTCTGTAGTGAAAAAAATGTAAAAGGTCAAAAAGCTAATGGAAGATACTGCTTCTTCCCTAGGCTAAAGAAAAACATTTATTTATTCTGTACGAGTAATAGCAGACCTTAGGTTTACCTTTTCACAATGGATTGACATTTCCCTACTAAAGCCAAATGACCTACTTTTGAGCATTTACGACACTGTGCCACTTTTGCAGGACATGTAGCATAATTTGCAATGTGTTGTGTTGAACCACAGTGAAAGCAGTATTTTTTATTTGTATTTGCTGCATGGTTTTGCAGTGAATCCCTTTCCTTAGCACTGTATTTTGCCTGTGACTGTGCATTATTAGGCCACAGTACTGGATTCACAATCTGTACATTCTCAGCAGTTGCTTGACTGAGAGTGTTAGCCTCTGCCACTGCCTTTTCAATTTGGCTAGCAACTGTAATAGCCTTTGCAAGGGTTAAATCCTGCAGTCTCTCTAATGCAATGTGAGTTTGTTTTTTCCACTATTTGGTCTCTTAGCATTTCATCTGTTAGATTCCCAAACTTATAGGTAACAACCAGCTCTCTCAAAGCTGCTACAAAATGTTCTGTGGATTTGCCATTACGCTGTCCACGTTGGCAGAATTTATATCTTTCAGCAACTACATTTACTTTTGGCACAAAAAAGTTCTTTATAGCAGTAAGAGCAGTTTCATAAGTATCATCAGGTAATGGTAATGTATGGAATATACGCTGTCCCTCTGCCCCAGGCAGTGAATAAGTAAAGCATGCTTTCTAGCAGCCAAAATCTCCACTTGGTCAGCAGCAATAATGTACAGACGCAGCCAGCCTGGTTGTACGTTTTTCACTCCTTTCACTCCTCCATTGTAATCTGATCCTTATAATTGCAAGAAATTCTTATATTGTATAACAATAGCATAATGCAGGGTCTACGCCACTACACAGCAACTCCATAAGCTTCAAATAGGACAGTTGCTGTAAGCATAGACTAGGAGAGAAAGGTAGATAGGGTAAAGAGAAATACTGTATATCAGGGGTGTCCAAACTTTTGGCTTCGAGGGCCACATTGGAAGAAAAAATATTGTCTGTGGGCCACACATGAAATACACAAACACCTTTGATTTATAAAAGTAAAGAAAATACAAAAAAAAAAACTACAATGCCAGTTGGATAACCAGATGAAGATATACACTGGAATATGGGACACCTGGATATTAAATGGACTTATTATTATATTGTTATTACTAACTGCGCAATGGGCAGAGTCCCCCTCCTTCTATATTCTTTGCAACATGACGTTTTCTCGGGAACTGAGCGTTTCAAGCTGGGCATTCATATCCATCCTGGGCTGCATTTGTCCCTCGGTCCGCAGTTTGGACACCCCGACTGTATATGGTACTCCCCTAATTCTGCCTCAATCCTAACTCTGAAGTTTGACAGCATAATAATGCTTTGAAATTAGGTTTCACAGCACAATATTAGCCAAGGGTCACTTTATTCGTGTTTTATGTACAGTATGCAGTCAAAATGTCAATACAATGTAAGGCCTTTCTGTAAAGGCTGATTAATATAAATAATTTCATATGAAGATATTTTAGGTTTATTTACTTTAAGAGGTGGTGAGCAATTGCAATCAATATCTGGTATTTCCCTTTTGACAAGAGAAAGCCTGCCAGAAAGAACACTGTGTCCATGGGAACAGTTTCTCTCATTAGATAGTTTTACGCCTGAAATAACAGGAATAAATATGTTTGTCCTTGCCAGTAAACTATTGGTACAGAGAGCAGGGAGAGAAGATACACCGTAACTGTCTAATACTTTGGTGGTTGGTAGTTGGTAACCTAATGATGCAAAAAAGAACATAAACAACATAGATGAGAAAAATCTAAAACAAACAAATTTCAGAATATAATGCCTATAGATGAAGCACAAAATATTTCATATTACTAATGTAGGGACCCACAGGGGTTAATCTGTCCCTATGGCTTTAAGGCCCTACCCTTTTTCCTTCTCTATAGTTACTAGGCAGAAGCCTATGTATCTAATTCCTTTTTAGATATCCCCTGCTATTGACCAGGTGGTGCTGTGACCACATCCTGCCTCAACCCGGTATCTTTGCCTTCTACCTGAGGAGCAGGGTGGATGTGTATGATGAGCCTGGACATGGATCCCGTAAAGTCAGGGACCAGGCAACCCGTGAATGAGGTTTAGCTATAGTAGGACAGACTTGAGATATCTATCTATCTATATATATATATGAAAGAAAAAATGACCGCACCAACCAGGGCTTTAAACAAAAACAATGAAAAATGTATTCAACGTTTAGGCTTGCATACTCAAGCCGTCATCAGGACCACTAGTCATTGCCTGACTGGAAAAGGTATACACCTGCACAGGCAGTTTAAAGCTTATATTTCCAAAGCAGAATCTCCTATATAAAATGATCTTTAACTGGCAAAGTTTCCACTTACATTTTGATGAGTGCTCTTTTCAATTTGTATTATGAGATATGCTGAATTTTATATATTATATACTATATTCTAGATGACTTATAATACATGTAAATAACTTTTAGCACTCCAAAGCTGATTAATATGCAAAAAGCACTTTTCACTCCTTTCACTCCTCCATTGTAATCTGATCCTTATAATTGCAAGATATTCTTATATTGTATAACAATAGCATGATGCATGGTCTACGCCACTACACATCAACTCCATAAACGTTAAATAGGGCAGTTGCTGCAAGCATAGACTAGGAGAGAAAGGTAGATAGGGTAAAGAGAAAGAGGAGCTGAAGCTCTAACAAGGATTTTCAGGAGGGAATAGCTTCCCAGAGGCTTTTTAAATGCCTGAGTGCAGGGACTTCAATGAAGAGGGACTGTAGGATAAAGGCTGCTTCCAGACAACTTCCTGGGGGGAATGGTTGTACTGAGTTACTGCAAATGCCTAACGGAGTCTGTTCCTCAGCTGTGTTATATATTACCTGATGTGACTGTGCCAAACCTCATCGGTGTACGTGAGTAAACCTGGGGACATTGTCTATGACTGTGACAGTTCTATGACAGTGTCTATGACAGTTCTTTGTTTGCATATTAAGAACATCCTGGTGCCCAACCATTTTTTCATGCACAGTAGTGTGGGTGTTGTAGTTGCACTACAAACTAGAGGGAAATTTCTTATAGTCATTAAAAACAGAGTTTTTGTCCTTATATAACATTCTTGCAGTCTAATTATATATTTACATGTGGAAAGTGGGAGAGGAAAAAGAATACAAACAAAAGCTTTTTGAATTCTTCCTCTTCTAGCTCTGATGTGAGTTGAATTCAGTTGAATTCATTTATTGGTTACAGCTCACCCAGTGGGTTTGGAAGCACAGCCAGGGTGATTGTTGATCAGATCCTAACTAAAGACCTGTTGCTGGGGCTTATCAATAAACTCTCATTACTGGGTGAGCCTTAGACTATAGGTAATTCCAGGAAATGGAAATTTAAGGAACTGGGTTTCCTTACTAGGGTTCCATCTGGTTGACTGAATTCATCTCACACCAGAGCTAGGAGCAGAAGGATCCAATAAACATGTTGGATCTTGATTTGCTATTAATTTAGGTGCTCCCATGGAAAACAGATGATTTAGTAAAATGACATTGATTCAAAGACAATTTACCATGATTTACACCTTAATTCAACCAAATCAATTGCAAGTGTCCACTTGCAATCAATCTTAGAGTGAGTTGTGAAGAGAATCATTGCTCATGCTCATATCACTTATTGTAAAAAACTCAATACGTCACTGTTTTTTTTTTATATTTAAAAGTGAAGAACAAGGTCTACAGACAAAATGGAACTTTATCTTAAAATGAATTGCATATGCAGAGATATTTTAAGCTAAATGCTATAGATCCACTGCACACATACTTTTGACAGAACCCTAGAGCAGATCTACTGCTGAAAATACTCACATTTGGTACAACACAAATATAAAAACAGCCTAATTTTGTATATTATATTAGTGCACAGGCTATGCAAGGCAATATCTTTGTGTTTGTAGAAGCATAAACAAGCTTTGAAAGCTTTAAAAAATGTTTATGCCTTTAGGATGAGTTTTAGATTTAGAAAATGGAGTTTTGGAGAATAACTGAGTGTGTCTGTGTTTTGACAAATGTTATTTATTTTCTGAAATCTGGAATTTGAGAACAGATTATTCCAGCACAGTGGGATTTAAGATGAAAAATATTTGTCTACTCTATTAACTGAGCTTCAGGTGAGTCAATTTATATGTAAACCTGCTGATGATAATTTTAGAACAAAAGTGTTTTTTCATACATTTGATGTGTTATTATTCATTACTTCATAGCAAATATTGTATTTACCTCAATAAAATTAGTTTAGGTTTGTACAATATCATCTTTTATAAGTAACTATACACTTCAAGGTGCTGTGATTATCTATTGGCTAAGCTTTTACTTCTCTAGAAGTGGAGTATGATTTGGCTATTTCATGTGAGATAATTATATAAATTGAATAAAACAGTGACTGTAAAAAAAAGCTGTAAATGCACATAAAATGCTTCAAGGTATGTTGGTTTCAGGTCACCTGCATGTACTTTGTATAACAAATTTTAAAAATCCCCAGTCTTGAAGACAATTTCGAATTAGATATAATGCTGGCTTCACTTTGGGCAAAAAATATTTTCTTTAAAACTTACCCCTTTATTGAAGCTCCCAATAGATCTGCTATGGTCCCTGTCTGTGTTTCAAATGAGGGGTGTGCACGTCCTAATGTCCCTGCTAGAAACACAGTAGGAGAGGGACAGCCAATCACAGCCCTACAGTCACACAAACAATGGCAGGCTTCAGTTCCCTATCAGGTCATTCTATCTGCTGAAGAAGGCAGCAGGAGGTAGAAAGTAGAACAGATGGGAAGGATTAATAGGGTTCTAGCTAAAGTATTCAATAAATAGGATCTAAGCACACTATTTTGAGCATGCCGCTAGTGATGGGCGAATTTATTCGCCAGGGCAAATAAATTCGCGAATCACCAGCGAAATTTCGCTTGGTGAAAATTTGCCGAAAAAACGAGTCGCGCGACGTTTTTTGACGCGACGCGACGAAAACGACGCGACGCGATTTGACGCGACACGCGTCAAAAGCGTCCCGCGACTCGTTTCGCGAATTTTTCGCCGATTCGCGAATTTCGCTAGAAATTCGCGAATGTTTCGGCGAAGCGAATCTCGGGAGATTCGCCCATCACTACATGCCGCTCCACCTCTGCCCCTTCCGCCTTTTTAAAGGCGCAGGTGCGCTGATGTCATATGTCATACGCAATGGCACCAAATTCAAATATACAGTATAAAAGGGGATCTTTGCAAATTCTCATTGCCCTTTATAGGTTTCTTCCTGGTGTCTTGTACCTTGTGCTGTTAAGCTTCCAGTTTGTCCTGATTTCCTGTGTTTGACCCTGCCTGGCTTTTGCCTACTCTGACCTCTGAAACCTGACCCTTGCCTGAACCCGACTTTGATTCTGCTTAACCCTCCTGATTGACTTCCTGGTTTGACTCCTGCCTGTTATTTGACTCCGATTCTGTCTCATCCCATCTGATTGATTACCCGGTTTGACCCTTTGCCTGCCTGATGACCCTTGCTATCTGTCTGCCTCGATCCAGCTTGTCTGCTTCTGCTTGTACTGTGACCTTTGGCCTTATAAACTCTAACTATAGTTGTTCCCCTCTGCCTATCCAGAACCCTTATCTTGCACCTCTTGTTTGAGTCCAGGTGGCATCCAAGTAAGACGAGGGCTCCTCCCGAGGCCCAAAGGCGGTCACACTACTGGTGAAGCACGAGCCGAGACCAGGGTGCTTGGTGTTTGTTCTGGTGTTGGGTGCCTGCAAGGCTTCTTACCATCATTCTGATGGGATGTCAGGCTCTCTGCGTTCCTGCAGGCAAGTAGTTACTCACAAATGCTGGCGAAGAGGCGCGCATACGTACGTGTGCAAGAGTGCGTCTTGATGCGCGCACGACAAGGCGTGCACGTATCTTGTCGCGCACGCGTGCATTCGTGCGTGCCGTGCGTCACCCTGCGTAACTGCACCTGCGAATTGACGCTGGGCCTATCTCAATACCGTTGATACTCAGACAAGTTGCTAGGTTATCTTAGTTTGTAGCCAAGAGACCCCAGCATTACTATATCTGATTTCCTGTGTTTTGACCCGGGTATTCCTGACCGTCTTGAAAGCTGCCTGTACCTGACCTCGGCCTGAATCACTTCGAACCTGGCCCTTGACCCGGATCCTTCTGACCTTGTGTTATCCTATCCTGATTACTTCGTCCGGCCTAATTTTACAGCGCATTCTACCTGTCTCATCTTCAAGTTAGTCTGTCGCTTGTGAAAGCTGCTTGTGAGCCCTCCTCTACAACTTGATCCACAAAAAGCCTTATAGGTGCCGACCATGACACACTGCAGTAGTTGTAGTGATATCATGCCCCTCCTTTCCCACCCAACAGCCCGTCAACAGAATAATGGGAAGTTAACAAAATAACAGTACCATGACACATGCAATGCTAAAAATTGTCCCATGCCCTACCTTTTGATAGATACAACAGTAAAAATCCAAGTCCCACTGTGACTCCTCCAGTTACACTGAGTAGGACAAACAAAAGCAGTTTTTCTGAAAGCACAGGATCAGGCACAATGACCTGAGATGGCTGCCTACACACAATTATTACAGATAAAAAAACACATTTGTGGCTTTAAGGATAACATTTTATATGGTAGACTGAGTTATCTGTAATTTAAACAGGGGAATTTAGAAATTAAAACTACACTATAAAAATCACAACATAATCCCTTCATGAAATAAAATATAGGGCAGGGGCCATAATCTATTTAACGTTTATATCATATAATTCTAACAGTTTCACTTTTACAATATGCTCTTCCAAACATATGTATAGGTACTATGCATAACTAAGCTTTGCTGCACTACCTTCATCTTCTTCACTTTACTTTTATACCTTCTTAATTCCCTATCATGTCTAGCAGCCACGAGGCAGCATTTATTCCTACTTGTCTGCTTAGTAGTGAAAATTTAAACCTTTCATATGCTTCTAGCTTCTTTGATTGATATCCAATACTGAACTTTCTAATATTAATATGTGTATTCTCAAAAGACATATGACCCATATAAAGTTGAGGAAAGCAATACTAATACTGTAAATCAGAAATGCATTTATGATTTGTAAAGGCTGAATAGGCTTCTTGACTTACTAGCAAGATTAACATACTGTATGCTATTATTTCATGAAGGTCTACGAACCTAGCAAATAATAATGCATACTTTTACAGTACATGGACATGTTTGATATCAATTAAATAATTTTAGATTATCCATACAACAGAATAGCCAAATAACTGTTGTCAACACTTTACTAATATTAATTCATGATGTGATGCTACCTTTAATCGAAGGAAAAGTAGTAACTCTTCCACTGATGAGGTTCTCAATGAATGATAATCAGCAGCAAGCATGGCATTTTATTCTAACTGATTAAAAAATCATGCTTTTCTTTATAAACAGTGCACCCAGCTACTGACAGGTCTGTATCCATCTCTGGTTTCATCAATTTGTTTTTCCATTTTAGTTGTTATTTCTTGCTTTTTGTGAATCTCCAGGGATAACTTCTTGCTGGAGGAAAGAATGTCAATAGCTCTCTCTTAATACTTCCAAAATGTTATCTTCTATCTCTTTCAACTGTTTTCTGTCACAAAAATACAAAGTTTATTTTAAGAAGGAACTTTGCATGTAGGAACTTTGGATTGGTTTGTCTTTGAAATATTTTATGCCCAGTATGATTTGTTGGAGGTTTATAAGCATGGTAGTTACAATAGATAATACTATAAGTATTTTACAAGCAGTTACAAGAACCCTTAAAAACGTAGCCAAAGATGGTAAAATGATAGCATATTTTAGCTCACTATAGGAATTTTTATCATTACATTAAACCACATACTTTACCAGTATGTGGCAAATGGCACACAATCAATAAGGTTTATAAAAACATGAAAACAAATAAGAAAAAATAATTGCTCAGCTTTACAGGTGTGTGATTTCACATGGTGTTCCATGGCATTGTGTAATGAATAGTGCTTACCCTGGTGGTCTAGCGGCTGCCCCCGTGCACGCGGGGACACTCGCCGCGTGCACCCTTCCTTCTCCAGCGCCGGTCTTCCTATGGTGCGCGCCGGCGCACTTCCGGGTTTATGCGCCGGCGTGATGACGTCACACGCAATGGCGCGAAATTCAAATACTATATAAAGGGATCTTTTAGTGCAGTACCTTGCCCGTTGTTAGTTTGTTAGTTCCTGGGTGTGTTTCCTGATTGATTCCTGTCTGATCTACTGGTATTTGACCCTTGCTTTGCCTGACTATCCTGCTATTCTCCAATCCTGACCTTTGGCTTGTCTGACTAATTCTGTCCTCTGGTATCCTGACCTTTTGCCTGTCCCCTGACTACTCTACACTCTCTAATCCTGATCCTGGCCTGTCTGACTATTCTACGCAGCTTGTGCTGTTCCGGCCTGCCTACTCCGTTTGGTGGTATTCTTCTATCCAATTCCTTGGTGAGACGATCGTGCCCCTGTGCTAGCCAGAACCTTTGCTTTACACCTCTCGTTAAGTCCAGGTGGCATCTGAGTAAGCCGAGGGCTCCTCCCGAGGCCAAAGGTGGTCACTTAACTGGTGAAGCCGAGCTGAGACAAAGGTGTTTGGCAATTGTTCTGGTATTGGGTGCCGTTCGTGACACATTGTTTAAACATTACTTTATAAATGTGTCCAAAATTATAACTGTTTGTTAAATCATTACTCATTAAATAAGAGCATTCAGGGGAAATATGATTTCTCCTGAATGCTAGAAATCATAGAGCATAATGCATATCTATCAGACTATCAGATGCCTGTGTTTTTTTAAATTCCCTGCCTCCATTAAAGTTACAGAATAAATAAGTGTCTCCATAGAGATATATAAAACAATATGCTAAAATAATATCAACTAGAATCCAAACTAAACACATTGTAGGGGTTGGAAAATGAAGAAGGGTCAAATCATCACCATACTATGTGTGTTTTTTGATCATGTAATCATAAATACCCATAATGATCATATGACTTGATTCATCCAAATTATGTTGGAAAGTTTGTGTTCTTATAGAACTAGGGTTGTATGAGCTGTGCCCCATTGATCATTTGGTCTGGTTTGATGCACAAATAAATCTGTTTCTTGTAACCGTCAGAAACATAGATACTTTATTTATGTGGGTATTTATTTATTTTTTATCAAACTTCCAACCATGAATGCCCTAACTACAAAATCTGAA
Source organism: Xenopus borealis (assembly GCA_024363595.1). Classification (NCBI taxonomy): domain Eukaryota; kingdom Metazoa; phylum Chordata; class Amphibia; order Anura; family Pipidae; genus Xenopus; species Xenopus borealis. The sequence continues at coordinate 87,975,542 of CM044436.1, forward strand.
TGAAAAAAGCACTTGAAAAAAGCATAAAGTTCAAACATGTCAATATCTCAAAAACCACAGCTTTTTCAGATGTTGCACAAAATTGGCATCAAAATGCCCAAAACCCTTGAAGATCATAAAGGCAAGAAACATCTTCCAATTGTAAAAGGGACTTCTATGTCTTTGACAGGTTTTAGCTGTTGTATTTTCGTATTTGGATTTGTCATAGTTTTGTGGCATAATAAATCCCAAAAAATGAGCTCTTGTTTTTTCCTGCAACTGATTTTTTGTGACAAAAAGCCTGACCAGAAAAATTTGCCCTTTAATAAATGTGCTCCTAAAGGTGGTCTTCTATAGATTATAGCCATCTTGAGGCTTTGTCAGCCTTTTGAACAGAAATATTCACCATGTGATAGCTTCGTATGCATCGCAACACTTCCCAGGTTCGCTCAGACAACTCTAGTTTACTAAAATGCAAAGTTGCATCCTGGGCGTCAAACTCTGGCAAATTTTCACTAGCGTTACTTCGCCAGAGTGAGCAAATCCAAGCAAAGATGGGCCAACGTTCAATTCTGCCTAGAACAATGTTGTTAGAGGACTTTTCTTTGGCTAATTTGAATACAGAGTGAAATTTTAAGGTTTCATCGTGCAGGGAATAGTGATGGGTGAATTTATTAATGCCCTACACATAAGCCCACTGTAAAATAGTGTGCCATATGGTAGAAAATGAATGGGGGAAACTGGGTACCTGAACATTTTTTTTGCCTTTTGCAGTGTGACACAATATCTGCATTTTAGTGAATTTGCCAGAGCGAAAATTCGCTTGACATTAGAGTGCAAAGCAACGCTAGCGTCTATCTCCTTCACTATTGAAGTGATACCTGCATCCATTAATAAATCGGCAAACGCTGCTGAATTATCACCAGTGTTAGTCACTTTGCACTTTAGTAAAGCTGCCCCTAAGTCGGTTGAGTGCATTACTTATTGTTTGCTTTGAAACAGCTGTACCTGCTAATTCAAAATCTTTCTGAAGTTCTCAACAAGTGATCCTTGGCTCTTGGACTATGACGTTTTTCATTCATACAGGTTGTGGTATATGTAGAATAAGTAATTCAAAAACAACTGAACTTGCTGAGTACTCATTGAAGACGTTTCACTACTCATCCACACAGCTTCTAAGCACCCAACAGTGCTCACTGGAACATTTACACCATCTGTGTGCAGAATGGTGATTATGGATCAAAAGAATAATGTAACTTATCTCTGTGTTTTATCTGTCTTCTGTTCATTCCTCTTACAAAGTCAATAAAACTGTAAGGCTTTGTACTTTATGTGTGCTGAACATTTCCCTTTAGCTGTTTTAGAGTGCATTCTGTGCATATTAATAAAAGCTGTCTAGGGACCTGTTAGCCAGAATGCTCTGGACCTAGGTTTTTTTGGATTTTTTTTTAAATATTTGGATTATTTGGATATAATGGCTTTATGGGAGATGGCCTTTCTGTAATTCGGAGCTTTCTGGATAAAGGGTTTCTGGATAGCGATTACATACCTGTAGTTTCATGCTATACTTCCATATTACATGGAAAACTACAATATGATTTTAGGTTTATTGGCACTACGCAGGTAAAGTGTTTTTGTACTGTGTTAGCCAGTAGTTATGGGTGAATCTGACCCGTTTGCCAAAAAGTTGAGAAATGGCAAAAAAATTGCCAAATGCATTGAAGTCTATAGGCAACAAATTTTTTTGATGTGAAGCAATTTTTTCACCAATTGGATTCTATAGCTGTCTTTTTTATGGCGAAACCTAGTGAAAAATTACAATCAACAATGTTAACCAAAAGTTATAGGGTAGAACTTTTCATATGAAGCATAACAAAAGCATACCTCCATTCATTTGAAAAATGTAAAGAGGGTTCCAAACATCAGCTGCGCATGGCACATCAAAAAACATTTGGCCACTCCGATTTATGACCACACCCATTTATGACCACACCCACTAATTACCATGTCCATTTTAAAACATTTGGCAGGTTATGAAAGTTCAAACATATTTCTGAAACAGTTTTGTAATAAAGATGAAATTGCCCTTTAAGCTGTGAGTCACAGTTTCCTTAAGAGACTTGCTTATCTTAAATTGTTACAATTGTAGCTTTGCTTATTTCAGATTGTTACAAATTTATCAAAGTTCAGCAGTGTTCTGCGTTACCTGCCAAAAAACCTCATATCTTTTTCTGGCATCAGTGCAGGAGATTGTCAGTAAGTAATATTTCAGTAAGAAACCAGGGACTGTGGACTGAGCTGTCAAAATCAGGACTGTGCCACAGAAAATGGGCTAACTGGCTACTGGCTAACTAATATGATAATCACAGCAAGCTGAAATCCATTTCTAAAGAATTCTGCATTGAAATCCATTTCTCAAAAGAGCAGATTTTTTATATTTCATTTCGAAATCTGACATGGGGCTTTACATATTGTCGATTTACCAGCTGCCCCAAGTCATGTGACATGTGCTCTGATAAACTTCAATCACTCTTTACTGCTGTACTGCAAGTTGGAGTGATATCGCCCCCTCCCTTTTCCCCCCAGCAGCCTAACAACAGAACAATGGGAAGGTAGCTCCCTAACACAAGATAACAGCTGCCTGGTACATCTAAGAACAGCACTCAATAGTAAAAACCCATGTCCCACTGCGTATTATTCAGTTACATTGAGAAGGAAAAACAACAGCCTGCCAGAAAGCAATTCCCTCCTAAAGTGCTGGCACAAGTCACATGACCGGGGCAGCTGGGAAATTGACAAAATGTTATTTCATTTGCATGAAAATGGAGTGCTCGACCCTATCCCAAGAAGTTAACACTTGTCAGTGTAGGGTGCTAATCCGAAAGACCCTACCCTCGCTCAGGGGTCATTAGAGTAATTGCAAAAAAATTCAGATGCACACTTTTCAGTTGCAGTCAGTGTCCAAAGGATGATTTATTGAAGCCCAAATATTCATCACAAAGGGCAACGTTTCGGACCCCTCCGGGTCCTTTATCAAGGCTTGATAAAGGACCCGGAGGGGTCCGAAACGTTGCCCTTTGTGATGTATATTTGGTCTTCAATAAATCACCCTTTGGACACTGACTGCAACTGAAAGGTGTGCATCTGAATCTTTTTGCAAAATGTTATTTCATAACTGAATATAAAAAAAACTGCTCTTTTGAGAAATGAAGCTGTATATGTCCTACTACAGTATGTACACTAACCAATAAGTTTTGGCATTTAACTAATTATATGTAGACAAAAGCATATGAAAACAAATGACTACAGACATCAGGTTTGCTCTTTAAAAGCTTAAATAGAAAATTTAATTCTAACCATTACCAATTAAACATGCAGAATGTTAAGGAGAATGTGAAAGGAGGTATTGGAGATATTATTACAGAACTTAAAGCAGTTCCTTGGGAAATAGAGAGCCAATGACTAGACAATTTAAGGGTTATGGTATTAGTATTGGTGTATTGAGAATTTTTATTTGTGATTGTCTTTAAGAGCTTTTTAAATATGACAATCGCAAATTGCTTGAATTGTGCTCAAGCTAGGAAACAATTTTTATAGCGGTAAAAGGATTTACTAAAGTGGTTTCACAAAGTATGAATATATATATTTGCAAAATTACCATAATCGCTATAATTATTCACAGTGGACATGCACATGCAAACATCCATGTCATTGGCACGCCTTTTGTGGTTATTTTTGAGCAATGTGCATCCTACAGAGATTTGCAAAAAAAGGGAAGACAGGCACAGCAGTGCAATATTCAACTATTTAGGGAAAACATACTCTGTATGAATATTACATAAGTATCTACAGTAAGGGGAAGATGTGGGACTTGTTGAAGGTATATATCATGATATATGTCTGTGTTACCTTGTATGTGTCCCTTCTAGGTAAAGATAATTTGTCTTGCCTTCTAAGTCAGGTGTTTCTTCTGCAGCAAGAATAGTCAATAGCTGGTCCTCTAAGTCAATTGGCGTGATTAAAAAATTGATTAATGTAACTTGTTAAGGTAATGGCAAAACACCAAATATTAGTTTCTCAAATTGTTTATAGCAGTAATGTTTTCCACAGTATTCCTGTAAACTGTATGCTATAGTAACTTCCATGTATTCAGCACAGCGTACAATACAGACTCATTCAGTTTGCATACACAGTGGGGCTCATTTATAAACACTGGGTAATTTGCATTTAGGGTTCTTCCTACAGACTAATCACACCTACAGTATTTGCTATTTGTCAATTCATTCATCTATTGTTGGAATATAAACTGCAGAGAGTAACCCAAATGTAATGAAATGTAATTGAATGTTTACAAGATTTTTATAAGTAGAGGTAAGGTACAAAGATCCAAATTATGGAAAGATCCATTATCCTGAAACTCCCAGATCCCGTGCATTCTTGATAACAGGTGCCATACTTGTACTGGAAACTATCTGATAAAGTAAATTATCATAGTCTTCCTAACCATTTCAGTAGATCCTAAGTATGCTTTTCACAGAAAAAATTATCTTGACTATCCATTGAATCATAATTTTATTCCTGTGATATCTACTAAAAAGAAATTAGTTGGCAAAACAGCACTTATTTCAACATGCTATAAAATGTTATTAGGAAAAATCCAGTATCATACTGTCTGTGCTAGTGCACAGCTGTATTATTCTGACAACCACATAAATATGAGAATAATACTATTTGAAATGGGAAAACAATTCCATAGACCAATTATAACTTCACAAGACCTCATTTATTATCGCCAGCATATTTGCATTTCTACCAGTTTTCCTAATTCGTATCATTTCCTCGTTCAGTGGCAAGCACAAGGAAAACATACTTTGACAGACACTTCAGGCAGTTAATGAGGATTTCGGAGACGGGTGGTCATGTAGAGTATAAAATCCCTGCTCTAATGAATTACAGCTTCTCCAAGACAAATATATTCCATTCCACTTTGCTTAAATGTCTGTCTTAGCAACACAGGATCCAAAATTGGATCTAGTTCTTCAGAGATATTTTCTATTAGCACCAGTGTTCCAAACTTGCAAGATAAAAAAAGAAGAGGCAAAAGGAGAATCAACATAAGCACATAACACTGACTTAATTCAAGGAAAAACTGCCAATTGAATGTGATATGCTTATGTGTTGTGACAAGTAAATGTTGGAAACTATCTAGAAGGACACATTTGTTAGTCAAAAAAAGACGATTGCTCCAACTTTATGTTTTCAATGTATTTAATGCAGTGCTATTAAATAGGAAGCAAAATAATCTATATTAAATTGGTGTCACCACTATGAATCTAATATGTGCAAAGAGCTGGTAGCTGTCAAAAGGGCTTAATATGAGCGATTTGTCAGTTGTTTGCTTTATTGATTCTTTTTGCTCAGTACAGTGCTGGTGGCCTTTGATTTTATTCCCTTCGAGGTCATTTGGTGTAAGAGAACCAAAATAACACGTACTGAAAAAATAATATTAATAAGCATAAGGTCACAGTGATTAGACATTGCAGTATAATGATGCACTGAAAGCAATAATAAGAAATGGCAATATAGGAGTGGGATTATTCTCAAAACTATTATATTGCTGGTTTCTAAATACACAAAACGTAATAACTCTATATATCCTGAGTAAATGGCAAAATGAATAACATACATACATGTTTTTTTATGCATGTATGAATCTATGCACATGAACCTTTTGTGTTAACATTATTTTAAATATTCCATCTAGGCATATAAACAAGAGACCCTCTGTACTCAATTAGCTATAGGGTATTAAGAAATTTTGTGCAAAAAGGCTCTCCCCTGAAACAGAAGAGGGATTGTTTATCCATATATTGTAATATATTCAAGTTGGCCAACTATGTCATCTTAATTAATCAGATGAATGTGAGGGCAGGACTGGCCAGGGGTGTATTTGATATAGTTGGCCAGCTTGAATATGTTGCAATATACAACAAACATTCCCTGCTTAATACACACAATGTCTTAAGTCCTAAGGGTAGGCAGAAGACCCTTTAGCGGGTACCTGCCCAATGCTCCCCCATCATTGTGACCTAGGCAGGTGCCTCATCTGTCTCTCCCTATTTCTGGCCCTGCTCTTGTCATTATCTTCATAAATATTATTGGTCACAACCTTACTGTTCCCCTGTCTAATAGTTTGATTAATAATTTTGTGTTGAGCACAACTTTCCCTTTTTTGGTAAAGATAGCTACATAGGTAGGGTGGGATATTAGAAATGAAATTACTTGGCAGATGGATAAACTGTAAAGCTCAGAAGGTCCTCAGTAATGTGTTTCAAGCAATTTGCAGGTACACAACATAATGGTAGTGCCATTTCACTTTTTATAGTTCTAGTCCATGTTAACAGATTCCCACACTGCTTCATTGAAATGATAGTTTACAAGTACTCAATGGTCCTGTAAAGAATGTCTAAGTAAAAAACAAGCCCCAAATAAAAGAGATATGAGACCTAGTATATGGTGATGGTGGAGTGTAATGAAGCAGCCAAAGTGCATCAGAATTCAGATTGATTTGTACAGTTGCTTGAATCCTGTGAAATATATAATTGACAAAACAAAGCAATCCATGGCAGATTGCACCGTGGAATCTACTTGTTATTTTTGTACCTTTCAATCACAGCATGCTTTCATAATTGTATATTCTCTTGTGAATTCTCTAAAATCTAAAATTTAATTATTGTTGTATTAAAGGAAAGAGCAATCAGTCGCACTGCTGAACATCTAATCTTGAGTAATATATATATACAGGTAATATATGTAATTTGGGTTACTGTCTCTTTAAAGATAATCTTGCTTGCAATGCAGGGGCCGTGAGTCCCTTTTGCTTATTAAAACAAAAATTTAATTAATATAACAACTAATACACAAGTCACACCTGTATGGGAATACACTGTATATGGGACACTACCTAAATCCTTAGTAGGTTGTAACTGTTAGTTCAACACAGTCCTTAGGATATCACAGTCCCACTTCTCTGGAAGGGTTAAAAAGCACACAGTTGAAAATGCAATGTCCCTTTCCCCAGAGCTCTTATTCCCCGATAGCGCTATCTTTCCCCAGAGTACCTTTTCCTTTGGAAAGTAGCAGCTTCCCACGTAGCAGGCAAAATTACACAAGGCCTGTCTTCTTGTTAGGCTCAATACTGTATCCGTGCCCAATCCTATCTTGAAGGGATTCACTCACTGATTGCAGGGAACAAGAACCCTCTGTCTGCACTCCTGCAGTTCTCACAGCTCGAATAGCTTTTACAGGTCTTGGCTCCGGTTGGATCTTTACTCCACAACCTGTGTTCAACTCTAACACCTGGTCTGCACACACAGTTCCAAGGCTTAGCACACAGCTTCACAGTCTGGCACTCCCTCTCTTTCCAGGATGCACTGGAGTGTCCTGCCAATCAGGTCACTCTCCAACCTGTAACTGGGCGGAATGATGTCACAGACAGAAAAAAAGGGGAAGGATTTCTCTTCTCCTATATATATATATATATATATATATATATATATATATATATATATATATCGTAATATATGAAACCAGCAGTCCCCCAAAAAGCAAAAAACTAAATAAGCCCATAAACATTTAATTTTATATTCACTATGTGTAAATTGATGCATAAATATACAGTCTGGAATGTTAAAGTTAACCTAATAATATGCTATTACTGGCTTTTAGTGTAAAAGAATCCCACGAGGTTGGCAGTTGCCTGTAATTCTTCTGAAAAAGATTGAAACAAAAATAAAAATGATATAATTTTCACTGTGAGCCAGCTGACCCCAGGGGATGAAACAAACAGGTTTCTTTTTGTTTTTGCACTTGAGGGTGTTTTTGTGATATTTTCCTTTCGTTTTAGAATCCTTAAGGCTTTTCCAGCCATTCTACCTGAATAAAAGAATCTTCCAATATGTCTGTATTTAGCTATGGCAATACTTTTGCCTTCACCATATTATTTCTTAATAAAAGGTGGGTTAACAGTAACATAGCTGAAACTCTACTGTATTATTACTAAAAAGGCACATAGCTTGTCAAAGACATAATTAGGATAAACAACAAGGGTTTCACAAACGTTTTAGGTGAACACTGAAAATATTCACAAGGGCATTATATAAAACAGCAAAAATCCTGGGAATAAAGTCAAGCTTTGCTTTTGAGTTTTCCATTTTCATGGAATACCCTATAAACAGAAGCACAAGTAGTGCTCAACTGCATACTAGTATTGTCTTTTGTTGTGCTGCTTTAGTGTAGTGCAGAGTTTTTTTTCTGTAGAGTTTGTTCTATGAGGAGCACAGGCCATCAAACAGATGACTCAGAAGCATTTTGTATGCTTTTGTGCATATACAATATAGATAATTTTGTATGTCACATCTTAACACATGACCCTTTTTTGTTATTCTGGTATATTTGTATGTATTGCAATGTTTGCTTTACACTGGCAATGTGTTGTAAAAAATGTACAACACTTCCATACAGGTAGTACTATAAAAATACTGACATACATATTTACATCTTATCATGACTAACATTGGTTGTTACATATTGATTATGGCCTAGACAGCATTGCAGAAAGACTCACATTTAAAAGGGTAAAAAAACAAACTTGAGGCCCCTCTGCATTGCATTGAATTTGTGGATCACTCACTATTTAAAATATTTATTTTGGCAGATAGTGTTTATGCACCTTTTTAGATTAGCACAACTGAGTGAGCTTATGTCAAAATGGAAGTATTTTAATTAAAATCTGTGTTGTTGCTTATTGCATATTCCAAATGGTTTTATTGATTGACAAGTAAAAATATACAACAATCTCACACCTAAAAATCTTGAATGTGACAGTAATAGAGTTACAGTAATAAATCTTCATGATTGACATTCATGTAGTTAATACTTACATGAAATAGTGGTAACTATTACCTTTAAAATGTCCACATGTTGCTATTTATGTTAATGCCATGCATCAGTTTACCAGTGGCATTTATCTTGGAGCATGAGGTGCAAGGCACAAGGACTCTGCACTTAACACTTGCCTTTAAGCAGTAAGTACAAACTTCCTTTTTTGTTCATTGCATCTGTAGGTTGTGGCAACTGAATCACACAACATTGTAAGGCATGATAATATCAACATCTCATCCCAATGCCTCCCATTCCCCTTCGGACTCATGTTGCAGCCATTTACAAGCAGTTCACTTAACAGCACAAGTTATATTGTCTCCAATATATGATACAACATGTTTTGACTTGGGTTCTGGAAAATAATGTTGTATTGTGGTTACAAAACAAAGTGGGGGTAATGTAATGGCGAATATGGCCACAATCAGACATATTTTGTGCAATTTGAAGTTTATCTTGGGGGTGGAATATAGGTGTCCCTCTCCCACCCTCTAAATTGTGCATCAACTGAGACATGCGAGTTAGGGATCACCAACATGTGCTGGCCATAACAGAGCCCTGTACTTACCATATGCCCTATAGTTGGCAATACGGACAGGTCTGCTCTCCATGATGTCAACCACGATAAATAAGCACTATGGAGAATATGTATTGCCAAGGGGGTGAGATATGAAAAACAATTCAATACTCAAACACAGTACTCACCAACCCTTGGATATTCCTCCCAGTGGCCTCAAAGCAGGTGCTTAGTTTTTAATTCTTGGCTTGGGGGTAAGTTTTGGTTGCAAAAAAACAGGTATATTGCTACAAACAGTGCTATTAATGGAGGTATGAAAGAGAGAGACAACTAGGGAAAGAATTATTTGTTCCTTTATGTACATCACAAAAAATCATTGAAAATAAGTAGTTTGGATTTTAATGTTTTCTTTGAAAGATAAACCTTAATTATTAACTATGTGCTGGTAATTAATTGAATATTTAGGATATATAAATGGGAAGACATTTTAAACCATTCCTTAATTTGAAAATCCTCAGAAAATGGAAAAAAAATCATAATTTTTACATCCATGAATGCAATTGCTCATAATATTTCATACATTACAGGAATAGGCAGAAAGCCATGAGATGAGTGCAGAACAGGTGCCTTGGGGTCATAAATCATAATAAAAAGCTAGACAAGATGACAGAGACTAACAAGGTAATTATAACTTAAACAGTATAGCGTGTTAAGAATTAAGCACATTTTGTTTATGCAAATCTGCTTTTGGGGTTTTGGTTGCCAACAGTGACTGAATACTTCCTTGAATATATAATATTGTAAACAGGGAGGAATATGTTCTATAATTTAGCACCTGGATACTGTTCCCAACTGTCCTAATATAGTCCGCCTCTAAAGCTTTACAAACTTGAATCTTATTTAGTTTTTCCAAAATTTTTATTCATTATTTGCTTGACCTTGAGGTTTGATCATGAGAGGTCAGCGTTGGGCAGAAGTGACAATAATAGCATTTTCTACAGAGAGGCTGAAACAGAAACTCATATTTGCATGTTTCTTTCCAAATTTAAATAATCTGTTTTTCAACAATGTCTATTGAATTCATTCCATAATAGGTGACATACTTATCTTTTGGCAGCCCATGAAATAGCTTGAGAGTGCAAATCCATCATAAACAGAAAAGTGTTTATTTTTACACATTTTAAACCTTTGAGATTTTCCTATAGATCGGAATTAAATACTTTTGAGTGATATGAAAACTACAATCATGCACAATAGTAGCAGGTATCCTAAGGTGCAAATAAGCTCAATATAATAATTCTCTACCTCAGTGTTTTATATCTATTCTTTAGGTATTCAGAGAAGTAAATTCAGAGTATACTCTCACACAGTCTCCTTTTTGAGGATATATTTTTGTTTGTTTTAAAGGGGAAAAGTACCTATATATTTAACCTAATGTCAGGAAATTACATTTACACTGATGGTGCAATCTGAAGATAAAGGACCCTGTATTCACTTGGTCCAATTTATAATATTGCTAGCCTTAGCTTTTAGGACTTCAGTTTTAGTTTAATACTAAGCTACTAAATTGATATCTGGTTCCTTGTTTAGCTTTAGGGCCCAGTGGCTAAAAAGTAGGGTGGGGGGTCCCCATGTGAAATAATACACACCAGGATTAACAACAAAACATCTTATGCTTTATGGTTGGTCTTATACAGAATAATATAGTAATGCAAATCTTTAATGTATTTGTGGCAAATCATAGTCCTGCACCTCTATGGTCTTGCCAACATACAGTCCTGTCTATAGCAATTTATACATGGTGGGTTCAGGGTTCCCACAGCTAACTGTATCAAAGTCCTACCAACCTTTAAATCAGATAATTTTGAATGCTCACTGTGGACCTAATATAACCTCCACCTTGAAAATACTTGCAACTTCCAACTGATTTGCATCACAATGCAATCACCACCAATCTCAGGACTTGACATACACCTTTATTCACCATTCAACGAAAACATTTGATTCCACAGCCACTAAAGCTTAATTAGCATACACAAAGACTAGCATTTCTGTTCAGCATGCAGTGGACTAAGGCTCACAGTTGCACACTTTTTAGCCAGTGTTGTTTAGAGCATCCAAGGCAAACATATACCTTTTAAATAATTTGTATAGAAGATGTTACGAAAAAGGACATACATTAAAATATGACAAACAGTTTATAAAACAAAAAGGGGGCAAAACAGATAACCTATAGTTTGCTCCAAATATAGAATGTACTGGTCCTGTAGGCAAGGGGAACAAAAACCCTCATCAAATAGGTACTCCTAAGTAAATCCAAAATATTTTTGATTTTAGGGGCATGGATAACTAGATACTCCCATTCCCTCAGAAATGCAAAGGTGTATGTCCTAACAGTTTTTTTATGACCTTCTGAGAGTGGGAACGGGGCTCTCACCCCTTACAGGAACATAGTAGAGAAATGATCTTATATTCATCAATTATGAATGATTATATGGATTCCATAGATACTAAACATCAATATTGTGTGACTTCACCCTGCCTAAATATTCCCATCAGGTGAACCAAGTGCCAAACCTAGTCATGTTTGGACTCCTTTGAAATATAATATTGTACTGAACCCAAATCCAGTTTTTTAGATTAAAGTGTGACCTCTACATCGTGTCCCTCTGTATGGGCTTCAACTACCCCACATGGCATGGCTCCTATCAGTAAATTATCAGAGGCTTAGAGTAGGACATCACTGTTTGTCATCCCTTTACACGTGGCTGATTACAAACCTTACTGAGCAGAGACCTGTTACCTATCTTTTGCAGTAGCAGAATGTTTTTTCATTATACCTTGGCTTCCTTTATTAACTCTTGCAAGTCTGTATCATGACAGAACTCTTCAAATTTAAAAGTAATTACTTGTTTAAACTTTGGAGTTAAAGTGGACCCGTCACCCCAAAAAAATATTCAAAATCCTATTTTATCACATTAGTCAAGCAAAATGAACATTAATTACACTATATAAATTATTTTAATCTTGTTTTTTCTTCAGTCTAGGAATTCATAATTATAGCAAGCAGGCAGGAGCCATTTTGTGGACACTGTTATTAAGGCAATCCTTGCATCATCTCAGAATCTTGTTTGTGCACCAGAATGGGGGACCTGATATCTATCCCCATGTCCTGGCTACACAATTAAATGGTTAAGAGAACTGAGGAATGTGTGGGGAGCAGTGGCATCTAGGAAGTGCTGAATGGAAAGTGAAAGTAATTATCTGCCCCGCCTCTATGCCTAAGGCATGGAGGGGTCGCAGACAATATTTGATTGATAGCTGAGATTTTTAAACAAACATCTATGAATGCTTTAATAAAAATTTGAAATTGGATTTCATGTTTAATGTGAAAAGTACTTTTATTATACAGATTTTTGTGTCTGGGTGACGGTCCACTTTAATGAACCCAGATAAGCCACAACATCTGCACTTAGAAGCAGATCCCCAACTTTATTATGATATGTGTCTTGTAGGTGCATTACAATGTTTGTCCAACATAATGTTCTTTCTCTCTACCAAGTCCAGTAATTAGTTTCTCTGCACAATCCAGTTTGAACCTTAAATAATTATCACAAATATGTTATAAACATTATTCTAACATCATTATGATAGGTTGCAACACAGCATAGATATATTACTTGCCAGACCACAAAATACAGTAGAATTAAAGTTCATAGCAGAAATAACAAATGCAGATGTTCAAAATCACAAAACGGTAGGGAAGCATTGTGATAGCTGACCATTTATGTCTTAAACATTCCAAAGCTAATGGAAATGGATCTGAAATGTATTTCCTTTTACCACTATGGTTTTCACTCAGAAAAAAGAATATTACAATTTCCCTGGATGCTCTAATCCGACATGGAGTATGTGAATATTTGGAGAAATACTTATCTTTATCTCTGACTCAAGGGCTGCAAAATACACCCATTAGCACCAATATACATATATAATAGACTTGCATTTTGGGAAGTTACTGCTCATGGCACCTAAAATCTGGTGTAAGTATAAGCATACAGTGCTGAACTGTACTTAATGAGTGGGACTCCCAAATGCTCCCCTCTCCCAGACCCTTCCAAAAGTAGCATTTTCTAAATTGCAGGTGGTGCTCTATTTAAATCAAGTCACAACCTTTTGCACTTCATTCCACTTTGCACTTTCATAGATGAGGCCTTAAGAGTGGCGATGAAAAAGACAGCACTATTAGTATTTCTTTTGAAAGTGCTATATGGCAGAGGAATATGTCTTCAGAATTGGGGTGTAGACAATAGTCTGAAACACTTATGACCCCATTCTTTCAGACTTGTGTCATACATTTCAAAACTTTCACTTATTACAAGAACATTTTTATTCAGTCTAGTCTTTAGAGGAATTTTACCTGAAATAATATCTAATTGATGCTTTCAATGGGACATATAAGAACTTTTATAATGAAAGATGACATTTTTGATGACAGAGTGAGACTGATCAGGTCCCTGTCCACAGGAAAGACCTGTCACCATGCCTGGATGTAATTGACATAATTAATTTGAATATAAATGTTTAATTTTCTGAACAAATATATTTATGTTCACTGATGCTTCTAATCCTCTGTGCATTTAGGTACCAGAATTATTATTATTATTATGCCAATGAACTTAAAAATTTTAACATGCTATTTTTAATTTAGGCTTACGTTATAGGTGGAAAACAGGGCTCTATTCATCAGTTTAATGTAGCACAGTGATTTTAACATACATTAAGCTTATTTTCATTAGAAGTAATTAAAGAGTTCCTTGGCTATATAAAAGCACAAAGCAATAACTAATATAAAAAGTGGAAATCCTTTGGCATTGGCATGTAAAAATACTATGGGGGAAATTCAATAAAGCGCGAAGCGTCTAATGCTAGAGCTAATTGGCCAGTGTGACGTAATTTCGCAACTTCGCAAATTCACTAACACCAACTCTGATGAATTTTCACTAGCGAAGTAGACAGACTTGCGCAACTTCGCACCCTTACGCCAGGCGAAGTTGCGCACTGAAGAAGGATTGTAATTACGCAAATTCACTAAGATCAACATTTTCCTGAAAGTTACCACTTATGCTAGACTTTACTTTGCCTGGTCAGACCTGGAGAAGTTCAATACAATAGATAGGAGTTTTTTTTCTAAGTCCCAAAAAAAGGCTGGTGTGTTTTACCATTGTAGGGTGATAGTCTGAAAAAGATCGTTTTTTTTGGGGGGGGGGTTACACTCCTTCCCCCCTACATTTCCTAACATATGACAATTCAGATATACAGGGGGCACATGTAGGGCAATAGGACAACTTTATTTTATTTATTAAACATTTCCTGGGCTTGTGTAGTGTAATGTAGTGGCTGTAACATATACTTCTATTATACGCTTAAGTTCCTGCCGTTTGCAAATTAGGCATCGCTAGCGTAACTGTGATTTGCCTGGCGAACTAACGGTAGCGATACTTCGCTAACGTTCGCCGCCCTGAGCGCAAATTTGCATCTTAGTGAATTTGTGTAGTGCTGGTGAGAATTTGCCTGGTGAAGTGCGGCGAACGTTAGCGAAGCCAACACTAGCTAATTTTCGCATCTTAGTGAATTTGCCCCTACATGTCCCATAATGGACTCAAAGGGGCAAATTCACCAAGATGCGAAAATTCGCTAGCGTTGGCTTTAATAACGTTCACCGCACTTCGCCAGGTGAATTTTCGCCAGCACTACGCAAATTAAGGTATGATCAGTGCATAAGGTAAATTCTCTACCCCATAGGTAGGTTCTCCATTTTTCTGTTGCCCAAACACGTGCTAGAGCTTCTTTTTCAACAGTTGAATACTTAAAGTCTGCCTCTGTAAGTATTCTGGATGCAAATGTAACAGTTTTCTCTGCATGATCGGCACTGATCTGTGGGAGAACTGCACCAACCCCATAGTCTTAAGTATCTGTAATAACCATAGTGGGTAGTGTAGGATCAAATAAAGCTAGCACTGGACTGTTCACAATTAACGGTTTCACTATTTCAAAGATACAGTATGTTGAGCAGTCTCTGACCAAACCAGACTTGAAGTTCCAAGTAGTAGTCATCTAAGTGGCTCCATAGTTGAGAATAAACTTAGAATACCATGAAGTAAGACCTAAGAAAGCTTGTAAGGTCTGAAAATCAGATGGAGTAGGTGCTTGTATAACAGAGTTGACATAGTCAGGGTCAGGCAGTAATCCCTCTTGTGAAATTATATGACCCAGAAATGACAGCTGAGTTTGTCTGAAGGGGCATTTGGAATGGTTCCGTTTCAGTCCTCCAGAATCAAGGCATTTCAGAAACTTTTCTAGGTACCTGTCATGAAGATCCATAGTTGGAGCAAAGATAATTATATTATCCAAGTAGCATTGTACACCAGGTATGTCATGGAATATAGAAGACATCAGTCTTTGAAAACAGCCCATAAGGTAGACAAGCTTGAACTGAAACAAACCATCACGGGTGATAAATGAAGTGAGGTCTTTGCTATCCTCATGCAGTAATACTTGATGATAAGCACTCTGAAAATCCAGGATGGAAAAAAATTTTGCTCCTCGGAGTTCAAAAAATATTTCCTCTATGGGTGGCAAGGGATGATTATCCATAATTACTGCTTTATTAGGTTCACAGAGATCCACACACATTCAAATACCTCCAGTTTTCTTCATTGTTACAACAATTGGTGGAACCCATTCGGAGGATTCTGATTTTTCAGCCACATTTTGCTCCCCTCCCCTTTAGTTCCTCTGAGACAGCCTCCCTTATAGAGTAGGGCAATTGCCTCAATTTCTGGTGTACTGGTTTCACATCTGGTCTTAGCTTAACTTTGTACAACCCAATGAAGCTTGTTTTGTGGTGAAATTTTAGACACTGGCTGTTCAGCAGGCACTGGTGCTGTAGTAATGAGACCATCAACTAACTGTAGGTTTAATGCAGCAAAGAGATCCCTTCCAAGTATAGCAGTACCCTTATTCACAATATAAAAGTCACATTTTGCCTTATTAGATTCAACTTTTCCAGTCACTGGCAAACAACCAAATACAGGGATTGGATCCTTTAATTAACTGACCAGTCTTAGGGCAGGCACAACAAGCGTATCATTTGCAAAGTATTTCAAGAAAATATCCTTTGGTAGTATAGAAACAGCTGAACCTGTATTAAGCATCAAGTTAATGGAGTGTCCCTTGTCAGCAGAAGCAGTATTGACATCTGGTCTGGACTGAGAATTAAAATAGGCCCTGGCATTTCAGGTACACATAGGCCCAATTAGCCACACAGAGGCCCAAACAGCCCACAGAAGTCCACTAAATACTGACTTTATATGGCACCTTACAGCAGCCCCTCTGGTATTTGCCAAAACTGACAGATTGTCAGTCTGGGCCTAATTGACATTGACAGTGCATATAAACTGGTCTGGAATACATTTATCACCTTTATCCACACTTAATCCCATAACATTTGAAGCAGTGACCACATGAACATCTTTAGCAGAACTGTGGCAGATTTTAGCAAAATGAACTACTTTTTTTGCATTTGCAGCACCGTACAGCTTTTGCAGGACATGTAGCATGATTTGAAGTGTGTTGTGTTGAACCACAGAGGAAGCAGTATTTTTTAATTGTAGGTGAATCCCTTTCCTTAGCACTGTAATTTGCCTGTTACTGTGCATTATTAGGCCAAAGTGCTGGATTTGCAATCTGTACTTTCCCTGACTGAGAGTTTTAGCCTCTGCCACTGCTGTTTCAATTTGGCTAGCAACTGTAATAGCCTTTGCAAGGGTTAAATCCTACTCTAGAAGCAGTCTGTCTCTAATATGAAGTGTGTTTTTTCCACTATGTGTCTCTTAGCATTTCATCTGTTAGATTCCCAAACTCACAGGTAACAACCAGCTCTAAAAGTTCTTTAAGAGCAGTTTCATAACTTTCATCAGGTGATCATCAGGCTGCTGCAGAGGTAGAAGAGACATCTTGTTGCCAATTTGTTATGTTTTGGTAGCTGAGGATAAGCAGAGTATAACAGTGCTTTATTAGCAGGTTCATGCAGCCATTACACTTCAACAGTAACTTGAAATGTAATGGCTGCACGCAGTCTAGAAAGTACAGTGTATGCACAGTATACTCTTATGACTAGTGATGGGCGAATGTATCCCGTTTTGCTGAATATTCGCAAATTTCCAGCGAAATTCGCAAATTGGCGAAAAATTTGCAAAATGAGTTGCGGCACGATTTTTGATGAGCGTCGAGTCGTTTTTGATGCGTCACGGCGTTTACGATGTCCGTCACGTCAATTCCAACACGACATTTTTGCCGCGCATTGCTTTCGTCATTTCCGGCGCATGACTCGGTTTTTTTTACGCCAGCGAATTTTCGGCACACAAATTTTTGCTGGCGTTTGCGAATTTATTCGCCAGCGGCGAATCGCAGGAATTCGCCACGAATTCGCGCCTGGCGAATAAATTCAGCCATCATTACTTATGACACCTACAGGCACCTTGCACAAACACCACAGTAACTAAGAGTAAGCTAGAAGAGAAAGTAATTTAGCTGTTGGCTAATGCAGGAACCTGTATACATGTATTTTTTATCATATCCTTTAAAGGAACACTAACATCATTTTTTTTTACATTTGCTTTTTTAAGGAAAATAAACTAAAACAGAGATAAATCTTTAAAATCGGTAAGTTTTTTTTATTAGGAATTACTCGATTCTCTGCATGTGCTCCCCTTCTGAGATGGCGATATGGCGATGATCCAACGTGCAGTGCTCGGTTTCTCCTCTGTTTTAGTTTATTTTCATTTAAAAAATGAATAACAAAAATGATGTTAGTATTCTTTTAAGGCCACCATTTTACAAGCTAGGTTACAAACATGAGACCTTTCTCAGCATATTAAGTTATTTCTACACTTGAAGGAGCTATTCAGTGTAAAAATAGAACTGGGTAAATAAATAAGCTGTGCAAAATAAAAAAAATTTTCAACATATTTAGTTAGCCAAAAAAAGTAATCTATAAGGGCTTGAGCGGCTGGATATCAATAGTCAGAGCACTAGTTCCTCCTTTTGCAGCTCAGTAACCAGCTACTTGAAGGGGGCACATGGGACATAATTGTTAACTAACTATATTAGATACATATTTTATATTTCCCCAGTTTTAGGGGCAGATTTATCAAGGGTTTGTGTACAAACTCCCATGAACTCTAAATTCAAGTTAAAAACATATCATAAAATTAACATTTTTCAAACTCAGGTGAATGAGATCGACCTACAAACTTGAATCAAATTTGAATCAAATTCAATTCGAGTTTTTTCTCCAAAGAAACTTGATTTTCAGGAAGGCTGCCAACAACTCCAAATTGATCCCAGGATGTCCCCCATAGGCTAAAACAGCAATTCAGCAGGTTTAAGGTGGCGAATAGTCAAATTTTAATTCTTAAAGAGCCAGTATATGATACATTTCGAAAATCAAATTATAATTTTTGTAAAAACTCAAATCAAATTTTAACTATTCCTTAGTCGAATTCCACTAAAAAAACATTATTAGAAAATTAATATTTCTCTGAACTGTTCCTTTAAGGGTTGTTAAAAAGCAATAATAAATTAATGTACGGAATTTAACATTTGACATACTGTACAAGGTTTGTGTGAATAAGCTTCAAAGTTGCTTGATCTTTATTTATCCGAACCAGGTCGATTTTTATATGAGTTCCTCCACATGCAAATAACTGTTGGTATGTAATTTGGTGACTGGTGTTCCCACTGTTTTGCTACTTTAATAAACTGTAGCTTGTCAGCTTGCATAGATCAATATATCCATGAAGCATCCCATAGGTGATATTTGAAACAAGTTACTGAATTATATAATAAAATTATCCTTCTGTATAAATGCAGACTTTTTACCATTTAATGATCCCGGTATGGAAATATGACATTTTTTGCACTAAAAATCCAATTAAAATGCCCTTACCTCCTTTAGTAATGTTATTATTCAATTCTATTAAATCATTCTTCTCTTTTTATCATAGTGGAACAGTGTGTAATGGCTTGGATACAGCTAAGAAACCCAAGTAATTTATAGAGCCCTCAGAATTTTTTTATATTCATATCTAAAGATAGGAAATGATTAATAACTTACCTGGTCAGTTCAATATTTTGCAACTAGTTTGAGATAACTGAGATAAAAGCACTTCTAGTTTGTCACTAAATTCCTTTTGCTCTCTTGATTTTTAGCTTTTCTGTGTGAATCCTAAAGTCTGCTTCTTCTGCCTCCAGCCTTTGTCGCTTGGAGCAACAATCTGCTACATAAACATAATGTAATAAATTCTCACCCTGGTGGTCCAGTGGTGCTGTGGGGACGCCTACCACGCCGCTCCTCTTCCTGCTGCCCCGCTTCCTAGTGTGCGCGTGACTCACACTTCCGCCTCTTAAACGTGCATGACGTCAGCGCTCAATGGTGACAAAATTCAAATATTTAAAGGCGATTTTTTTAGTTTCACATTGCCCGTGATAGGATTTGTTCCTGGTGCCTGTTAACTTTGCTCTTTTGATTCTGAAACCTATTTGATTCCTGCCTGGCTTTTGACCATTTCACCTTCTGTAACCTGACCACTGCCTGTTTGCTGACTCTGATTCTGATTAACCCTCTGATTGACTTCCTGGTTTTACCCTTTGCCGGCCTGACTACGTTTGTTCTCTGCCTGCCTCGACCCGGCCTGATCTGACTACTACGCCTTGTACTGCGACCTTCTGCCCAAAGACTTTGCAATTGCAATTGTGCCCCATTGCTTGCCAGAACCCCTGCCATGCACCTCTCGTTTAAGTCCAGGTGGCATCTGAGTAAGCTGAGGTCTCCTGCAAAAGCCAAAGGTGGTCAAACTACTGGTGAAGCACGAGTCGAGACCAGGGTGCTTGGCATTTGTTCTGGTGTTGGGTGCCGACCATGACATATAATATATGACATTTTGTTATTTATTATTTAAGTAAACGATAATTAGACCCAAAACATATCATACAAAACATAAAGAACATTCCTTTGTGATGTATTACTAAATCTAAAAGAAATGTGTATATTTCTTCTTTTTTTTCTATAACTCTGAACTTAATTAAACATTTGACACCATGCTGTACACATGCAGGTATATGCTCATTTGTTTTACATCTCCAATCATTGTATAGTCATAGATGATAAACTCTACATTCGGAAGCAACTCCAGATACAGAGGCGCATCACAGCCTGTTCTTCCACCTCTAGGAAATGAGCAGAGAGGGGGGAAAAAGTGGCTTTCAGCATCTTCTGCATGCCTGGTTATGCACAAATGCTCTTTTTACACTTAGAACAGGTTTATTATCAGTTGTAGATTTTAATCTGATTTCTTTAAAGGGCTTCTTCACCTTTCAATACTTTTTTATTATTTTTATAATTCACCATAAGCAAACACTTTTTTTCAGTTTCATTCCATCTTTTATTTTTTACAGTTTTCCCAAAATCTAAATTTAATGTTTAATTCTGACCTGATACAATTTGCTACATTTAATTGATACAATTAGTTGATACATATCTCAGCAGTATCTGTGGAATATTAGCAAATATTGTATCAATTCTAACAGCTGTCTTTAATGAAACTCAGAGATTTGCTTCAGCAGGGACAAAGATAACAAATGTATCAATTAAATGTATCAATTTAGAACAGTTAAAGTGTCTGAGACCCCAGAGCTGCTTTAGAAGGTGAAAAATGAAACTTTAGTAGAAAAGGTCTCAAAATAAAATAGAAAGTAACTGGAAAAAATCTTTATTTCAGGTGAACTATCTGAAACCAACTGAACTGAAAAAAGTGTTTGAAGGTAAACAACCCCTTTAATTGCTATTACTGCATAATAATTAGAGGGCAATGTGACAAGTTGAATTCCAGTCTGAACACTTTAGTGATCTTCAATGCTGAATAATTGCACCTACAGGTTGATCACACTCACAGCCAGGCAGAAGGTCAATGCCCCCCAATGGCACTATGAGAACTCATCTTTAATTATTTTTCTTTCAGGAACTATTATGTAGTTGATTAGCTCCAGTGATAAACTAGACATCCATTCATGAGCCTATACATACAGAAAACTACCTTTATTTTTAACGTTATTGTCTCCCCTTCTTTCCCATTCACCCTGACTGGACAGTGTATACCCACATTGCCTCCAACTCAAAGACAGTATATAGTTCTGACACAACTACTACACAACAGGATATTGATAGTAAAAACCACCACAGACACCTGTAAAAAACTATATGTTCAAATACTCTCTAATCTTTCTTAGCTCTATTAATAGAAAAACCAGTTCAAATATATATATATATATATATATATATATATATATATAGGATTAGGTAAATTAGTGCAAGGGCATTTCATTATTTCAGGTGATTTCAGTGCAACTCTAGTGAAGATGTGACTAGGTACTTTACACTTTCCAACACATCCTCCTGAAGAGGAATAATATCCTCTAGTAAATATGCAAACCAGGGCAACACCCTACATTGACCCCAAAGTAGAGACTTATAACCCTCTTAAACAATGTCATAAAACTTTTTGCAAAGAAACTTTCTCTATGCCTTCTGCATCTATAATGCACCATGAGCAGGAACTCTCATAGCTTCAGCCAGCACAACAACTGACCATCCAACCAGAAATCTTAAAGAAATGAGTAATCCTATTGGATACTTTCCCTCATGGCTGCCATTAGAAATCACAGGGCCTTGTACAACAAATTTTTTTGGCCCCCCTGTTAAGACCACTCCACAGTTAATAGCTCACACAGACATCAGCACTATAAATGGTAAACCCCCCACAAACAAGTTATAGAAAGCCATTGATGTCAGGGCCCCCTTATAAGTTAAAAGAAAACTGTGGCAGTGGTTTAAAAAATAAAAAAAAACTGAAATGTTGTTCAGTAGAACTGAACTTGTGGCTTCAAGACTTCATCTATGGCTCTTTTCGCGGATTCAGGATTATACAAAATACAAAACTATACAAAATAAACCTTGTATAGTTTTTTAATTGCACATAGAAAATATGCTCACTCATGTATAGTTAAAGCACTGACTCTCTCTCTGTTTTTTACTTTCACTTGGAAAGTATTTGAGGAAAAGATGTCTGCAAACTCTGTCTCCCCCAATTTCCCAAACCATTAGGTACCAACATTCATTTGGCTCTTTTGTTTTCTGGCATTAAATGAATGGCATGGTGATGATGACAAAAATTAGCAGCTAATTTGGCCTGCAAAGGTATTTTCATTCTGATTGCAGCTATAAGCACAGAATTTAGATGAGTGATCCTTGAAGGGCACCCAATAATTTTTAAAACTACAAATTTACAGCCAATGCATTGAATAGTTTTATAATATGTGTACATTGTTGCTAGAGAATTCAGTAACAGACTTTTGAGATTTTAAAATAAACATTATCTATACATAACATGAATATATGCTTCATAGAAAATAAATGATACATTTTGGGCTATTTTGATCTTGCCTTTCCACTGAATTCCAGTAAACATGCAGTACAGGATAGATCACAAGAGAATCAAGCCCCTGGCAGCCAATACTATAGAATTTATGATTGGTGTAAAGGTAAGTGGTAAAGGGAAACGGAAAGGTAGAATTACTGAGGTTGCCAATTTGTTGTCTACTCTGTTATTTACAAGGGCATGAAGAAAGTTCCTGTGGATACGTAGTATATGTCCTGAAGTGAGTTTTGGAAAAATCATGAGAAATCTTAGCTATTATGCTGTGATCATCACAAATATCTTTTGGGGGCAAGAGAGACAAAACAGAGATCAAAGTCACTCTATAACATTAGTTACCACTGCAGTCTTAATTGAAATGTTGCAAAAAAGGACAAAATAGTTTTGCATATTGAACCTACTCATTAAATTCCACTACCAATACCCATCTTTTGTTCTGAATTGCATGCATTGACACAGGGGAACCCTAGAGTTACCATCACCTTCAAACTGGTGAAAATTCCAGGGATCAATACTGTTTGTATCAATGGGCACAGCAGAAGTGCACATAGAGAATCACACACAGACATCTGGTCCAATTTTCAGTGCAATTGCACAATTGTGCAGACTGCAGTTGTATCAGATGCAACTCCTCTAGAAAAGGGGCAAAACATACTGCATCCTGGCAAATTGTATGTGAAACTCCACTTTGTACACTTCACTTGCATTCACAAATGAACACTATTGTGTATTTCAGTGCTGTCCAACTGGCAGTCAGAAGGCTAGATGTGGAAAGTGTCATACTCTGCTTGTCCTATTCTGCTTCTGTGTGTCCTACTCTGCTTGCCATACTTTTCCTGGTTTACATTACCCATGTGTCCCATACTTTGCCTGCCCTAGTCTGCCTGTGTGTGCCATACTCTGCCTGCACTATTCAGCCAGTGTTTGCCATACTCTGCCTGCTCTACCCTATCTGTGTGCCCTACTCCGGTGTTTGTCATACTTTGGCTGTATTTCTGTATATTGTTGTCAGGGGGCCTATAGGCTCCCAACGGGAGTTGTCAGGAACAAGGAGGAAGCTTCTGAGGTCGAAGTCCAAGTTTGTGGTATAGAATGGGAATAGGCAATAAACATAATCAAGTCCAGGCAAGGGTTCAAAAGGCAGGCAGAAAAGTATCAAGGTCAGGTTCAGGCAGGGTCAAAGTCCAGGAATCAATAGTCAATGAATAATCAAACACCCAGGAACATGCAACAGAAATCCTATACTTGGGCATTGAACCAGAGTCAGAGTGTCCTTTTATTTGAATTTGGTTCATGACATCATGTGCTGTCACTCTGACATGTAACGTATGGGCGCTGCCGTCTTGGATCTTCGGCCGCAGACGCCATGCAGGTAGGACGCGCTGAAGGGCGATCCAGAAAATTGTTATACATTTCACAAATTATTTTTATAGGCCCAATAACTTCTTGCCATTATAAATACCAATGTGAATGTGACACATAAATGGAAGCCAGAGTTTCCATCATTAGAGCTCTGACCTATTTTAGATAAACAACTAATCCAGGATATGAGAAAGAAAAACAGACTTCTTCAACATATAAAAATGTTAGAGTTTATTGAGTTAAATCCTTTCATTATTTCTCTCTGAGGAAATGTGATGCAAAACTGAGATCTGATTTATTAGAAGACTATATTGCCATGGTAACCCTGAAGACTTCACCTATAGGTCATCATTCACTGGTGATAACTAGAACCTCAAAGCCTGTATTTATAATGGTGTTAATGCTCAGCCATACAAGTTATTTTACTGTAGTTCATTTTCATGTTGAGACTTTCCTGTTTGGTTATGTTTTACAGCAAAGCTTTTTTTTTCTTTCAGTGAACTGAACCGAATTGCATCTCTTCAGTTTGGTATATCTCGAAGATGTGATGCATTTAGAGTGGGTACTCAGGTTTCTTTAGAGGTGAAAGGAAAAGTTTCTTGCTAATGGTTATATTTTCAATACAAAAGGAGATAGAAAGGCACAAACCTTTGCTGCCTGAATGAAACTGCATCCCTGGGGCCAAGCACTGCTTAACACAAGCCAAGATAATTCATTCTCTACTTCATCCTCATAATGAACGTTTCTATTTGTTACATTCTTATAAAAATAGAATACTATGTGAGTGGCCTTGGTGAGTGGAGCAGCATAAATGTGCGTAGAATAAAAGGTTTCAATGAGATGTGGCTGAGTAAAATAAGAGGAGTAAAAAAAAAACCAAAAACAAAGAACGCACAACCTCAAAATGAGAGTGTAGATTTCCTGACAGATATTCAACGAAGATTGAGGCACCAATGAGAGATCTGCTTACAGCGAGGGATCTTAATAATCAAACTGTCATCCTTCAGGCAACAAACCAATATGTTTACCAATAAGATAACAAAAGAACCCAGGGGCATAGATAACCTTAGATTATTTTGACCTTGTCACAAACAGCAACTTCAGGTTTTCATTTTATTTACCCAGGAATAAGCTGTGTAAGATGGAAAACAATGATAAACTTAGTAATCACTGTCAGATCTTGAACAGAAATATAATGCAAAGCTGTTTGTCGTAATTATTCTATAAAAGGTGCCAGGATCACCTTTTTTTACACATCCATTGTTCAACAATCTGTTAATTGTCCAAATGGGATAAGCTAAGCAGTCTCTAGGTTTTCTTTGTGGCAGGGCATAGTTTGGTCTGATATCCTTCCATCTTCCATACAGCTGATATGAAATGCAGATAAATATGCAAGGCCTTTATTATACTTTGTTGGAAATGTCTGCTGTTCTTTTTCTTGTAGCACAAATTGCAACCTACAATTAGTTATTAAAATTGTAGTTTACAACAGTTGGAAACTATAATAAGTCAGAAATGACTAATGTAAGGAATCTTGGATGGGTAAATAGCCTATATTATTGCAAGGATTCCCTTTTCTTTGGTGAATTATTGATAAGTAGAGTCTTCTGCACAAAAATAAGTAGAGCAAAATAAATGTTCTGTCTGAGAATGCTGAAACAGACAGTGTCCAATATAATACTGAATATCATTTACACTATGTTGTGCCAGAATTGTAGAAGAAGGAAATGTTGAAACATTCTGCTGCATAAAAAATCAAGTGCTACAGAAATGTTGCCCTTTTAGCCATTATCAATATTCATTAATTTCCTGCTATACACAGAAACTAAATAAAGTCACAGCAATACATCCATCCTATATAAATGTATATAAATAAATATGAACCCAGCTGCCCATGCAGTGTATTAACATTTACATGCTTTGCCTATACAAGTTTAACAAGATGAAAGTTTGAATCATAAAATGAATCTTAGGACATGTTGGTTACCTTGGCAACGTTGTCATAGCCTTCAATGGCCCTGACCCAGCTACAAAGCCTTTTGCAGATGGTAAAGCCATTCTTAATGACAGCTGACTGGAATTCAGGATTGCTGATAAAATCTCTCTTTATCTGTGTGATAACCTTAAAATGATACTGACACTAAAAAATGAATTTTAACATAGGAATGTACATTAAATGTTACTTATAGGTGATCATGTTGATCATTAATTTGGACGATGTTCTGCCATGACAGTAATTGTACAAAAGTTGTGTACAACAAATAGTAGTGACTAAGTTACATCTAACAAATAGTAGTGAGTAAGTGCCGATAGTAGGATTAATTCAATTGGTTGAATATGCAAATTAGGCTTATTCGATCATCGAATAGTGAACGATCGAATAGATTAAATATTTGATCGTTCGATCATTCAATCAGCGAAGGATTTTAAATTTTAAATTTATTCGACTGCCTACTTCGCCAGATTGAACCTATCGAATTGTATTAGAAGCCTATGGGAACCCTCCCATAGGCTTCTGAGGCTAAGTCTTGATCGAATAGGATTCGTACGATCGAAGTCTTCGATCATTTGAATCGTATGAATCATTCGAATGATCGAATAATTCATTCGAATGATCGAACGATCGATATTCGATCGTTATTCGATCGTCGAATGATCGAAGATCGAATAAAAGGGTAGCCTAAAACTATTCGATTAGCATTCGAAAATCGAATGCTAATCGAATATCGAGTAAAAACTAATATTTTTTGGGGAATAATAGTAAATTTACCCCTGTGTCCTAGTGAATTGAAACACGTTAGGCATAAGATGTTTATACAAATAAAATATAAAAAAATTTTTATTTACTATTAGTCTGATCCATGTGTGACCCAAAATTTTGACAATTTCGTCGGCAAATTTTCGCAGGTGATTCACAAATTTATTCGCTAGCGGCAAAACAGAGAAATTCCCCTGCGAATTTGTGCCAGACAAATTTATTCACCCATCACTATTTATAATCGTAACTTATTATTGGTCAACCCTTTTGAAATAAAAAATAACAAAATGGTATATATTAGTTTATTGGCTAACTAATATAACCATTTTGTTATTTTTTATTTGAAAAGGGGTGACCAATAACATTTTTACTGGCTAACACAGTACAGCAACTTTACCTGCAATCGTAACTTAAAGTTTCTACTCCATTGTATTCTGCTTAGCCTTAAAAATAATAATAATACAATAACCTTGGGTAGACAAAACTGATCCAGTAGGGTATACATCACAGGTGGAAAGCCTGCAGCCTATCAACTGTGGTTGAGCTACTAATCCCAGCAACCTTTGACAGCCCTGAGCATTGTACATCTACAACATATTGAGGGTTAAATGTTAAAATTCCATCAGTTCATAGAGGAATATGAATACTGTGTTAATTTCCTATCTTATATCCACAATGATAGTGGAATATGTGTAATTTTTACTTTATATACCAGTAAAAACTTGCTAATAACTTCCATCATTTCCCTGAGGGATTCCTACCCCTCATAAACAACCAAAAAACAAATTACACTGATAAGTATTATTGCACACAAATCACACACTACATTTCAATTTGTTAACTGAACTATGAGACAAAGAAAACCAGCTCCATATAAGTAAACATGCTAAAATATTAAGCAGAATGACTTGGAACATTTTGAATCTCACGCCTGTCACATTTTTCCAAGGCTTAAAAAATTAAGGTTTGAATCAAAGTGTTGGATGGGAAGGTGTTTGGGAGCACTGATGTTAAAGTTAACGAAAGACAAGATGTCACCTAAAAGATAAGGAAAAAGATATAGCAAGCCTCTACACATTTTCATCTCACAAACTCTGCTGACTGGAAGGAAAGCCATAGAATTTATTTTACAAACTCAGAGCACAAGAGAAAACATGCCAGTAATCCATCTTTTTACAGTTATGGGAAGACTTGTTGGGAGGGCTAAATAAAAGGGAGCTAAAAAAAGAAAGCTGTACAAATAAAAAAAGGAAAAAGGTAACACTCTTTATATGCATTTTTAACTTTTAATTTGAGCCATAAAGCACAAATTACAATGCACCTCTGTGATTAGAAAAAGGCAATATATGGTGGGGTGAATGATTTTTTGGCAAGGAGGAAAACCTATGAAATAACTGGACTGGGATCTGAGTGACATAATGCATGCACTCAAAAAATATATTGATGTGCTAGTTTAAATTCTGAGCAAGATACACAGGCTTGTTTTTCTGAGCATGTGTTCACTATGATTAATACAGATACATTAGAATCCCATTTTATGTTTTTCAGGGGATAAGAAAAAAAGGGGGGAGGGGGACTTAAAATAAAATGTAAAATGAAAGCCTTATTGTAGAATTAGAGTGGCAAACACGGCATACATAGTCAACAAAGCAGGGCTTACTCCTCATTCTTGTACAGGTATCTATCTATCAGTCACAAATCCACACCCACACACACTTTGTTGCAATTACTATAATTCACTTGGTCCTTTATTTTATTCTGTTGTCATTCCTGGAGCATGCTATATTTACTCTTATTGGACATTCTGCTATTACATTCATCTCCATTGAAATCTACATCCTGTTGTGGTAATGATGAACTCTGTTATATAGGGGGAAGGCATCTAAATGGAGAGTTAAATGACTTGTGATTAGTCTGATAGCATCAAGTGCTCATTTGTAGTGTCACTACAAATAAATGTTGCTTTTAGCAGCTGTAATTTTGCAGCATGGAATTAGTCAAGCTGCAAAAGCTCCAGATTTTTAGAGCAACTGGAATGAGTCTCCACTGAGGTGAGAAAAATAAATCAATGACAATGTTCTTGCTGAAAGTTGTCCTGTTTTAATAGCAATCTGTAGTGAGAAGAGTCCCATAGATAAAACATAATTTACACTGATTCGTTATTGCAACAAATAAACTTCACCAAGTTCTTGTCATATGAAGAAGCTCTAAATTTGGGGCTGTTTGTGAAAAATAACCTTCAGTCAAATACAGCGATGGACTACAAGCATTCAGTAGTTATCAAAGTGCTTCTATTCTACAGGGAAACAGAAATTATATGCCTACTGAAGGCACTTACATCATGATATCTGAGCCTGTTTATGCAGTTATTCAATGTTACACGGTATATCACTAGTGATGGGCGAATTTATTCGCCAGGGGCGAATTCGCACCATTTCCCGCGATTCGCCACTGGCGAATAAATTCGCGAAACGCCAGCAAAAATTCGCCAGCATAAATTCGCCCAAAAAAACGAGTCGCAAATTTTTTCGCCATTTCGCGAATTTCGCTGGAAATTCGCAAATTTTTCGGCGAAGCGAAACGGGTGAGATTCACCCATCACTATATATCAGAACTAAAAAGCAGGTTTTCAAAACTAGGTGCTATTTAATAGGTAGGATATATTTCCATTCTTGTACTTGAGAATAGGATTAGTAGAAGAGGATACTTCAAAGCTTTTCACTTAGTTTCTTACAATCAGAACTTACTGTGCCTTCCTATCTTTGACATTTTGAAGAACTGAGTTCAAACCAAATACTAGGAAGACATCTGAGGCAACTTAGCTAATGTATTATCAACTTGAAACATGCCCTTCTAGGATACATAAAACTACATGGACCTACTAGGAGAAAAAGGACCTTTTTTTATACCCACTACAGATTTTATCTGAAATATGTTATAATTAGAGATAAATTACAAAGTTGTGAATAATCAGAAAAACCAAATACCTGAATCTGGATTTATTATTTCACTGTTTCCAATAACCTGAAATGCAAATTTCTCAACCTTAAATGTGTCTATGTGATACTAATACTTTCAGGAAGTAATACTAAAATTCAAGTTTCCATACTATTAAATCCAAATTTTTAGTGGGAAAAAAAGCTTGAATTTTTCAAGATTTATTATATCCCGAGGATGCAAAAAGTCAGAACCCAAAAATAATCCTTCGAGGTCCTGTAGAAGTTAATGGCAGAGGTTCTATTTGCAATTTGAAGAGATTATGGTCTGTGCTGGGTTTTGTATGAAAATCCGAACATTATGAGCTTTTCCACCGATTTCACAAAACACATTTTCAGGCAACAATTCGAAAAAGTTGTGGTTTTAGCGCAACAATCTGAAAAATTCACTGTTTTGCCGTCCTATTTTTTTCATGTTTTTTTACTGATAACTAAGAGTAAATCATGTTCCAATACAAATTCTGATAGCACTCTGATAATGAAAATGAAAGATGATTTATTGTGCAAGTGAAGCAACGTTTCATGCATATCCAGCCCTACATCAAGCTAAGGGTAAATCGTGGATTCTAGTTTGGTCAGACTTTTTAATTTAAAACATGAGGAAGATTCAGATTTTGATAAATAACCCCCTAAATAAATATTTTGCATATTATCAGACAGATATTGGATGATCAAGCCTGGGTTTACCTTCATACAGGACAGTAAGACACACACACTAGTAGGGATTATATATGCCTGTGTATGGTCATTAAATATAGCCAAGCTTCCATTGTTTTAAAAGCTGTTTTTACAAAATCTGTTTTATCACATGTTTTATGGTTTAAAATAGAATCAACAAATGTAAGTGTGAAAAAATAAGCTGTATATAAGGTATCCATAGCTTGCGTATAAAATAGTCATATCTAATGTACCAAGGACTTATTATGTAAAGCTTCTCAAAGGCTGCTATATTTTGAGTAGATAAATTACAAAGAGCATTTTATACAGACAGAGTAAAGTAACTTCCAAACCCACACACATGCTTCATATTCTGAAGAAAAACTCATATAGGGGCTTACAAACATAAACACAGAAAGCAATCACAAATAAAACCAAGTTTTATCTGTCTCTGACATGAATGAGGTGAATGCGGCAATCAATACCTGTTACACTAGGGACATTAAGAAGGATCTTTACAAGAAATCTGAATGCAATTTTGCCTGGCATTAAAAAAGGCACTACCAGATGTGATTATTTGCAGTAAGGATTGTGTTTGTTTATTTTGTTTTGTGTTATGGTTAAAACTAATTATACGAGAATTTCATTTCATGATAGAATATTTGCATTTAAGCTCCATAGCTCTGCATGAATATTTCCTTGTTTTATTAAAGGGAACCTATTATAAACATGCAGGGATATGTTTCTGCATCCCGCAAGAGCTGGACTTTAGCAGTAGCAGTTGCAGCAGTTCTGCTGTAGAAAAGGGCAGGTGGAAAGTAGGTTATTGGACAGCTGCAAATCAGCAGATGGAATTCACATCCTACGGTATATTGCCCTTTTTAACCATCACATGGTTTACAGACAAAAAAATACTCTAAGAAATTAAATCAAAGTCAGTTTTTCAGGGCTTTATATAACTGTTCAATGTCATCCAGGTTACTGGGCACCAAAGTTTTCAGAATGAGTTAAAATCTTCATCGCTCTCCACAAACAAACAGGTTGGTACAAATTACTGGCCCATTTATTAAGACACATCTGTTAGCTGTATCAAATAGGAATGAAACAGCAACTGGCTTTACTGCAGGGTTTTTTTGCAGTTGAAAGTATTCACCCAACGATTGTGTATACATTTTATATTGAGAGTGAACTGAGTAAGGTATGATGCCATTCTCTGGCACTTCAGTTTTTCTGTAATTTTCAGCTCTTAGCATCTCATCTCAAGTACCAGCAGCTAAAAACAGTGATTTGGTGGGTGTATGGGGTTTGTAGCTGTTCTAGAACCAAAGATTAATAACTATATTCTGTAACACCAAGAAAATATTGTGAGCATCATTATAATGTATACAATTATAAAAGCATACAATTGAAAAGGTATACAAATTTAGCATGTAACCACCATGCAACATTTAATACTTATTCTAAGAGTAAGAACAAATACAACTGCAAAGCTTATCCAACAAGTATCCGGAAAGTATCTATGTCTGTTTTTGATTTATAAAGTATTTCCTCACCTGGCCTCAGTTTGCAAATTTTTCCCATCTATAAGGTTATCGCTAGGGATGCACCGAATCCAGGATTCGGTTTGGTATTCGGTCATTTTAAGCAGGATTCAGATTCGGCCTAATCCTTGTGCCTGGCTGAACATGAATCCGAATCCTTTAAATCATGTGACTTTTCGTCACAAAGCAAGGAAGTAAAAAAATTTTCAGGCTTTTACCCTTCAGATTCGGTTCGGTATTCGTCCAAATCAATGGATTTGGGGTTTGGACAAATCCAAAATAGTGAATTCGGTGCATCCCTAGTTATCTCTGAGCCTTGTAACATAATTTTTATTTATTTTAGTTCTAATTTAAAGTATACAACTCAATTTGTGATGTTAACTTGAAGCTGTTAAAGTTTTGTAACTTTCACCATCCTCTATGAGCTGGTATATGACATTTTTTTTGACGTAATATGTATCTACAGTGACTTGAATTTCTACAGAAACGGGAAATTACAATATCTGTGATACAGGATTCTGTGAGAGGCATTGGAAGTTATTTGACTTGAAATGCACAATGATGTTTGTTTTCTTTTATTATTATTTTGACTTTCCTAGGTATCCTGTCTTGTAGTTACCAAGCCTTTTATTGTGTATGACAGGATACTATGTTACTGATTTTAAAATTCATCAGACATTTTCCAGTGGTTCTAAAACTGCACATAACCAAACACATTCTTTTTCCAATATACTGAATTAAAAAAAGGCTGTGCAAAAGGTAACTGAGTTTGTATGTCAAAAGTTTCAGCACCCTCTTTTATGTTGGAAGTAACTAAACTAAAGCTTTGGCTGACTGTATCCTTTCCAGTATTATGGCAACTAAACAATTGCATAGGGGTTACATTAATAGGGCTTCAGTTTAATTTCTAAAGTACCTCAGTTAACCTAGGAAACAGTTAATGATACTTGTTTTCTTACTGCATCTTGAACCTTGCTTCTGATTTTATCTTTAGACCTCATGGAGAAATATCAGACGAAACACATAAAGGCACATTAAAGACAATAAAAAGCAAAAAAAAAAACATAAAAGACACTTAAAAGGTGGTTATTAAAAGAAAGCAGTACAAAGTAGCAGCTACTTAAAAAGGACTTTACAGTAATAAATGTGTTACAGCAGGATAGAAAATATGAAGCAAGGTATATTTTGAGAAAAGACTGGATATAACTATATCATAGAACAACAGAAAACAAAATATATAAATGTCTTTATGGAAGTAATGATGGACTTAATCCATTATTTTATCCTAATCAGATTTGGTATGTATTGACATGTTTATTAATTAAGTCTATAGGTAGGTGTTAATCATATTTAAAAATGTTCATTAATCCTTACAGAAAAAAATGGTTATGTACAAAGTGAAATATATATGACAGAGAACTAAAATCTGTCTGAAAATCTTTTGTGTCAATATTTTTAAAAACTATTGCAATATTTTTGGCAAAAAATTGGAGTACAAAAGTAGTAAAGTAGTGGCTCCTTAGGCCAAGCATGTATAGATAAGCATTTGGAGGTGATTGGGACAACAGAGTAACTTATTCTTATTACATGTTCAGGTGTTCTACAGAGGCTGTTGCATGCACTCAAAAAAGGAAGGGCTTCAGCTTAAGACAGGTACATGGAAATCACAGTACAGGGTTTTACATTTTGTAAATAAAGGGATGAAAATGAATGGCTGTAAATTAACATCATACTTTCTGGACATAAAGCAAAAGAGAAAAACTAATTGGGTAAAAGTGTTGTGTTGTCTTTTTCAGATTTCTTATGATAAAGAAAATAATGAGTACAGCTGGTAAAGCTATATTGCAGTGTGTGCTTTTTATATTTATATATAGCTCTGAAACTCTGTCTTTGTCAGGCACATGAATATAATCAAGAGATTAGAGGTCAGTTTTATAATTAACTTATTATGGCATGATACATCCAGTATTCGTCACTTTGCCTGTGAGAAATATACAGCTACTAAAAGAATAAATCAAGGCAGTGCTAGTGCTTTGCTGACCTGACCTGAGATAGTCTGAGACCATATATCCATGACGTCTCCCATTGTTAGCTTCTCATTGTTGCTAAACCTTTATATCTGCAATGTGCCAGCACATTTGCATTAAGACACTTAAATTGATATGGTAACCTAGAGATTTCAATACAAGCTGACCTTTCCATAGTTCCCAAGTAACGATTAAAAGAGCAGTTAGATTAACAGTGTTCTCACTGCCAACATAATCTGTTTTTAGTGACAGTTAATATGAGATTCCAAGTTAACATTTAGAAATATCTTGTCCTTTTTCTACTGATAATGTTATGTTAAACAGTAGCTTTTTAAACAAGAAATATATCTAATTGGTCAATAGTTTATAATGCATTTGTAGTGATGGGTGAATCCCATTTGCTTCACAGCGAATGGCAAAAAATCACTGAAATGCATTGAAGTCTATGGATGACATTTTTTTTTTGACGCTCAACAATTTTTCTCCCCCATTGGAGTCTATGGATGTCATTTCCATGTCAAAACTTGGTCATAATAGATGAGTAATGTGTGAAATGTTGTTTTCTCAATATGCAAATAGATGCTTACTTAAGAAAAAACTCACACTACATAGTCATGTTTGTGTTTTGTTGCATAAAAAACTTGCAAGGGTCATTATTATAATAACTTATCAGACTTACATACCAGACTACAGAGGTGAAGAGAGACCGGTAACAGTCATCCAGGGTGATCTAGGGGTTTACAGTAGTTTGGCAAAGTACAGACCAGCAAATGAGCAAATGATGTAGTACACCTTGTTATTCAATTGACATTCTGGGTCTTCTGGTCCATGGTTTGCAAGGCAGATTAAGCTCTCCACATCTTACAAGTGACAGATGATTATTTGGAGGAAGTTGTCTTCATTTGATTTACAAGCGAGTGTCTAAGCTGACACTCACTCATGTGCCTGGACCCATAGGAGCCTTAAAATCACTTTTTTGGCATCTGAGCTCAGCAGGAATGTCAGCTGTCTGACACTGGATTTATGAACGAGTTATACAATTGTTTTCTTTGAGCATAGCATGCATTCTCTAACTTTGGAAAACAATGTCTAAACACAAACAATCAAAGTATTACACTAAATGACTTTTCATTTAGTAATGGTGACTAATGGCATTCCTGTTTCTTTGTAGAATGTTGTTTCCATCTAATACTATGTATGTTTCCAAACTTTGCACATGTATTGATGCATAAGGTGAACAAACAATCTAATAAGTTATAATTGTTATATAGGTTTGTTTGTTCTTGGTTATTGTAGCCATTCATTTCACAGTTTGATCCTCTTTTGAAAAATTAAGGTGGGCCATTTATCAAAATCCTAATTTTTCTGATTATTGAATTTAAAACAGTTTGACCAAACAAGAATCCACAATTTGAATTTATTTATCATTTAAAAAGCTCAATTTAATCAGATTGTAAAAATCTGAATCGTAAAATTTTTTCAGATTTTTCCCTGATTTCACTCAATTTTTTCAGGCTTTTTCCCCGAAAAGCCTGATTATTTTGGGTTTTTTTTGGGCTGATTCCAGTACAGACCACATAAACTTCCTAAAAAGATACGGAGAACTCCCACTGACTTATTTACAACCCTGGCAGGTTGGCAGAGATGGCGGATTTATTGATTTGGACTTTTTGCAGCCTCACATTTTTCGATATTGTGGATTTGAATAGAGGATAATTTTTAGCATATATTTAGTTGCAAACAAGACATTTCTAATTTTTCATTTGATTCCACTATTAAGAAGATGCAGAATATTCTCAAATATGTAGCTGATTAGATAGCAAAATCCCTAATTTGATATCAGACCAAGACAATCAACTAGTTTTATTGCTTTGATTACTGAAGGAAAACACCACTAATTATGGTTGCATACAAGTGTGGCTGCTGACTGATTATGATCCTTCTGAGTAGGATTTTAGAAATTTCGCAAATTTTAATTGTCACCCTCATTGCTGACTTGTGCTTACAAAATAAAGAAATTAATCTTAAAATAAAGTTATGTTACTTAAGCCTTTGTATATTATCTGCTCTTACTACAGAATTCAAATTAAATGAATACTTATCTAATGTCAAATAAACTGACATGAGTCTCATGTAGGCATTAATTTGCAATAAATCAAATCCATTTATCAGGCAGGCAAAAAGTTGCACGTGCTTTTGTAGTACAGGAGAACTATAGCAAGTTATCTTATGGACCAACATGAATCCTGTGGAACATGAAACCTATGATATTAAGATTAATTTGGTGGAGCCATATGGCATGTTATAGTTGGTAGTGCCAGGTTGAAATACAGAGATACAGAGATGTGTCTGGGAAAAGAGAGAAAGGAAAAAATGTCAGGGAAGTAAGAAAACAAAAGGAAAGAGTAAAGGAGAAAACGGAAAAAGCCAGATAGTTTGTTATGGGCTATGAAGTCAAAACTTTTCCCGTAATATCACGTAAATTGGAAAAGGTCGTAGGTTACAAAAAACAGCTCATTTGCCTGTCTGATAATGTTGTTATGACCAGTGTTCAAAAGTTCAGTAAAACTGGGCATATGATATGAGTTCATTGAGTCCTCGGGGGCTGATACTGTCCAGTCGATGAATCCATTTGAGTTCCGTTTGTAGTAGTAAGCGTTCCCGATCCCTGCCTCATTTCAGTGCTGGGACAAAGTCAATTATCATGCACTTTAGTGAGGCCAGTGTGTGTCTATGTTCCACAAAATGTTGGGAAACCGGTGTGTCCCAAGAGCCTTTGAGGAGGGCTGTGCGGATTGCTGACCGGTGATTCGCCATTCTGTCGCCGAAGGAAGTGATTGTTTTGCCCATCTATACCAGGCCACATGGGCATTTAATAATGTAAATTATGAATTTGGATGTGCAAGCTCTATACATATAGAGCGCTACAAAATATGTTGCCGCTATAGAAATACATGTTATTAATAATAATAATAATAATAATTATATATATATATTCACTGAAGTTTTGTTTTATAGCAAGCAGTTGACTTAAATAGGTAAAATTAACAAACTTTTACATGGCAAAGCTATGAGATTTCAAAGAAGAGTGAGAGGCAGCAAAGTAAAACATTAATGAATGAATAATTGACATATACTGCCCACAGTACAAATGAAATAAAAAATAATAATGAACAAAAATACTTGCTTGAATAAGATGTGACCTTTATTATATATTCGTTTTAACATTCATAAACTCATATTTTATCAGAACTGACTTGCTTACTACAATTATTTTAATGCTTCTGAACAAAAAAGCAAAGCATCATAAGTGTAGAGGCTTTTGGGTGCCTGCACAAAGAGTTGAAAGATAGCGTCTGGATATATGTTGTAGTGAAACTGCCATGCTTCAGTTGCCACAGATTGACTGTAGACTGTGAAGAAAAAGGTTGAGATATGCAAGAAATGAAGTCCATCATTGTATATTGTACTGACCAGATCAGTACAAAATCTTGACCTTAATTATCTTAGACTAACTAGAATACTCTGAATTATTTTGTATTAGTATAATAAATGTGCTCTTTTCTTGCTGCAGTGTTGGGAAGTAGTGATGGGCGAATTTATTTGGCAGGTGCAAATTCACGGTGAATGCCCGCGATTCATAGCTAGCGAATAAATTTGCGAAACACCAGCAAAAAAGACGCGTGTCAAAAAAACACGACATGCGGCGGAAATTACGCGACGTGCCAAAAATTACGAGACGCGTGTCAAAATCGATGTGACATGTGTCAAAAATGATGCAACGCGCTTCAAACACGTGACTCATTTCGCAAATTTTTCACAATTCGCGAATTTCCAGTGAAAAAATTACGCAACGTGTGTCAAAAACGACGTGACGCACTTCAAATACGTGACTCGTTTAGCAAATTTTTCATCCAATTCGTGAATTTGGCTGGAAATTTGAGAATTTTTCGGCGAAGTGAAATGGATAGTTTCGCCCATCACTATTGGTAAGACATCATTTGGCAAATGCTTGTGTGGTTTCATACGAGTTCATGGATAATATCTCCTTTCACCTTTGCAGCTCACAGTAAAACATTGTAGCAGCTCATAGTAAAAATCTTTAAGTAGAAAAACCTATGGCATACAGTAGTTCATATGCCCGTTAAAGTAAAGCATTGAAAATACACTGCCCAAGATCAAAGCAATGTGTACAAAGGAGATTTAAAGTACAAAGCTCCCCATCTGACTGTTTTATTAAACATTTTAAAAAATAATAGGTTGAAATGAAATAGATTATATATATTCATTTTGATGTCTATTTAAAGAAGCATTTTGATATATGTATGCCTCTTAGTTTACACTCCTCAGTTCTCCTTTTACAAGCTTAAGGAGGTTTGAGGTGAGCAGCTTTGTCCCACTTAACCAACCATTGTTACTTATGTTCATATATATGTTATAAAACTTCAGTTGTAATATGTTTTTTTAAAGGAAACACATTGTGTTAAAAATAAGAATGTACCAGTGCATTTTACTAATTTAGATATAGAAGAATTGTGCTTAAAAAGTAGTTTTTCAGGCTGATTTATTGAATATTTCTGCACAAACCCTAATAATCCCTCCCTTCCCTTCCACTTCCAGCTCCCTGAATTCCCAGGCTGTGCAGGGGAGCCGGCGGCTCTCAGCTTACTGCACTGTAGGACAGGAACCTCAGCAGCTAGGAGGATCTGATAGAGGACTGAAGCCTGCCTGTGCTTGTGTGACTGCAAGGCTGTGATTGGCTGTCCCCCTCCTATTGAGCTTCTGGCAGGGACTGTTAGGACACGCCCACCCCTCATTTGAAACACAGACAGGGACCAGAGAACATCTATAGGGAGCTCTAATAAAGGGGCTATTTTTAAATATAATACTCATTTTTAGCACCATGTAGAAGCAACACCATATATTACTGATTATTGCCTACAAAAGTTGAGTTTTTTTCATTTATCCTATATGTCTCCTTTAAGTTGCAGATTTTGCATGTTGTATCACAGCTTTATTGGCAGTTATTGAACATCCAGGTAATATATGGCAAAAACAAACACTGGTGAGTCTAGCCATGTTAGCCTTTCTGTATATAAATCAATTAAATATTACCTTAAGTGACTCTAAAAACATCATGTCTCCAAGCATTTTTTTGGAAAAAGCAGGCTTTTATAATCTGACCCTCTTTCTTCTCTGGTTTAATTCCCTTGAAATAAATGCGGTATTATCGAAATTAAAGTAGAACTATTAGACATCAAAAATCTAACCTCTTATATAAGGAAATAAATAAAAAATGTGAATAGCCTATTAAAAAAAATAATGTATTAAACGGACAATAAATTTATTAGGAATACAAATCCTACAAGTAAACAAATGCAGTTACAGCAAAAGATTAATCCAGGCCACTTTACTGAGAAAATATGTTGCTACATTCTTTTAGAAGCCATGGAAGGTTATTTGTAATTACATATCCGTCCTAATATAATTACTTTATGTTTACATATCACCAATGTCACAGTTTGAAGATTTGGCACAATTAAGTTAGATTTACTTGATTTTCAGTTTTATATTTAGCTTGACAAGAAGACACTTGGTCTAAGACAAGATTGCAAAGAGACTGTATGACATACTTAAAGTGTAACAAAGCACATTTCTTTTTATCTAATACAGTACAGAGTACTCAGTTAATTAACTGTCCTGAGTGATTCATACACCAATTCTTTTAAAACATTATGACCAAAACATTACTGTTCAAGCACAAAAGTCTCTAAGAAAAATGTGAAGTCACCAGATGGGTTCTCTTTACAAATTTCTCAAGCTTCCCTAAAGGAATTACTCAGTTTAAAATTAAAAACTGGGTAATACTATAGATAGGCTATACAAAATAAAAAATGTTACTGGAGTGACTGGATGTCAAACATGCTTTGCAGCTCTCTTGGTTTCCACTGATTGGTTACTAGGCAGTAACCAATCAGAGACTTGAGGGGGCACATGGGTCATAACTGTTTGCTTTTGAATCTGAGCTGAATGCTAAGGATGAATTGCAAACTCACTGAACAGTTATGTCACATGTGTTACCCCCCTTTGAGGGGACCTGTCATCCAAAAAAAAAATTGAAAATCCTATTTTATGACGTTAGCCAAGCAAAATAAACCTTAATTAGACTATTACTTTTTTCCAGACTGGCACCCAGGCTGTACCATTCCCATTGGTGTGTGACCCATAAGCCTTGGTTTTATATATATATATATATATATATATATATATATATATATATATATATATATATATATATATATATATATACACAAACAAGAAAAAGTTGTGCTCACCACTACATTTTAAATTGTTTGTCCATATATTGCAATATATTTAAGCTGGCCAACTACGTCAAAGTCATCCTATATCTGGCCAGTCCTACACTCAATTTTCATCTGATTTATTTCACACAATTTACATATATCTGATGTTTCAGTCCCCTTTCTCAAGGATCATATATATATATATATATATATATATATATACAGTATGTATATATATATATATATATATATATATCAGTTCATAAAAGCACTCACAGCAGTCGCCATCCAGCATGTGTCAACAAGTTATTTATCATGATGATAAACCATGCACTAATAAATA
Organism: Xenopus borealis; assembly: GCA_024363595.1. Lineage (NCBI taxonomy): Eukaryota > Metazoa > Chordata > Amphibia > Anura > Pipidae > Xenopus > Xenopus borealis. Next base: position 88,016,523 of record CM044436.1, read on the forward strand.
ACTTGTTGACACATGCTGGATGGCAACAGCTGTGAGTGCTTTCATGAACTGCTGGAAATTTCGCTGGAAATTCGCGAATTTTTCGGTGAAGCGAAACGTGATAGAAATTCCCATCACTACTCATAATCGATCCCAACCAATGGTAACCTTTTTGGCCTTCTATTTAAAGGAGAAGTTGAATGGCTGCTATGGATTAAAAGACCTGGTCACAGGATTGCACTGGACTGGTGGGACACCAGGAAAAAACCTGGTGGGCCCAAGCTCTTTTGGACCCTGCCAGATTAGACTCACTCCCTGCACTGCCATTGCTTACCCCACTCTCTGACCCCAGCTGAGAGGTGCAAGAAAAGGTTTGTGCACATTCCCGCTCAGGAGGGGGGGGGGTGCAAGAGGTGCGAGTTGCAGCTGGGATGGTGTGGCTTGGGGAGGGGAATGGGTTATGCATTTGAGTGGCCCAGAAGATGGTATGCAGGGCCCCTGAGGCTCTTTGTTTGGTACTGTTTTATTATTAAAGACAAAAAAAAGTAATTTTTAAAAATGTGGTTTATTTTTTATAAAATGGAGTCTATGGGAGATAATTCGGAACTTTCTTGATAACGGCTTTCCAGATAACCAATATCATACCTGTACTGTGAAACGCACTAACCAGCTTTTAAGTACATAACAATAAAATGAGAAAGAATAAAAGGCTGTGTTGGAAAAAGATTTTACATTTACCCAAGCATAATTAATTTGTCTCTAAGAGTTGTATTGCTTAAGCTAGAGGAAGATACATTGCTGTGCAGGGACACATCAGTTAAGGAATGTTTGATAGCATGCCTCTGTTTCTCTGGTCATGTTTAAGTGAACAGAATGCTGGGTGCTAAACTAAAACTTAACTAAAGAAGTAGGTTAGAAATGATGTGCATTATGTTTGGGCTTCTGCACCAGTCCAAGGCAACCACAGTCCTTTTGCAGTAAAGATCTGTGTCTACAAAGATGCCACAGTAACTCCCCAATCTTTTTTCTGCTGATTCACTGCACATGCTCTGTGCTGCTGTCACTTACTGATCTTATCAAAATATACAGTACATATTAATAATTAATACTGATAATCACTACATGGCAGCAAGCAGCAGAAACTACTGCAATTAGCATCAGATTTTAATAATCAGCCTTGTAGCATCAGCTTTTATACAAGTCAACCTCATTTTCTGCTTTATAATTTACGACTACCCCTAAGCTTAGCTTCTCCCCTGTGACCAGTTTGAAGTCCTGAATCATTGCTGCTATTGACAAGCTGAAACTTTAGGCTGGTACAATAAGTTTAGAATATGAAACATGGCATTTTTAGTGGCATTAATTGTTAGTGTTAATTCTCCTTTGATGACTTATGTGTGTATGTGTCACAGCACATAATTAAATTTAAAATACTGGTATGGAATCCATTATCTGGAAACCAGTTATCCAGAAGTATTGAAAATGGCTCCATTTTAATCAAATAATTAAACATTTTAAAACATATTTCCATTTTATGTGTAATGATAAAACATTACCTTGTACTTGATCCAAACTAAAATATTATAAATCCTTATTTAATGCAAAACAACCCTATTAGGTGTTTTATATTGAAATGATTTTTTATATAAGTATGGAGATCCAAATCGTGGAATGATCCCTTCTGGAACACCCCAGGTCCCAAGCATAGAGGTACTAGTATCTCTTTCATTGTTTTTCTTTTTTCCCTTAAGTAATGCTGTTAAGTAAAATACATCAATCTTTGCTTAATATATATTAGTACTACCATCTCCAATTGTTCCCAGAGTTGAATCAGTCATGTTAACGCACACTCTAGCTTAGTGAAAAGGTGTTTCTTAATAATCAATTTTTTTCGGGCATGAATCATCTATTCCTTGGAGGACTTACAAAAAGATATTCAAGTAGGAGTAAAGTCTTCACTGATAAAAGTCACTTTGTACTGTAAAATGCACTTTGTACTGTAAAACGGCTCCTTTGGGCTACATCCGTGTCTGCTCTGTGATTTACAGGTTACATGTACTGTAGAGCTCCTTTCTCAAAGCTGAGAGTATATGTCCCACTTCATATAATACTTACTGAAACAGTGAGAAGTGATTATATTCTATGTACTGTGCAGTTAAGAGACCAGGAGACCGACCTGTATATAAAAAACCAGCTTGTGTCAGAATTCATATGCAGCTTTGTTAGATGAATGTTCAATATTCTGAGTACATTTCAGGTAACAGTAACAGCCTTTCTAGTACAGTGAAACCCTGATTTTAAGTCCCCTGATTTTAAGTTTTCCCGCATTTTACATTTTTTATTTGTGGTCCCACCAATTTATAATGCATTTCAATGGGGGCATTTCCCTGATTTTAAGTCATGTTTTCCCTGATTTTACATCCAAATTTTGTCCTGCTGTTCTGAAAAACAGCTTTTGTTTCTCTATGAATGTTATTTGTGAAATAAAGAGGTTTAAAATACTAACCAGATTCTGCCTGTTCTAACTGCAAATGGTCAGTTCCAATGAATATGCCCCTTATACAGCCCTGCACCAATCACTTACTGCTTTAGGTTGTGTATGTGACTGACAGAATCTTGCACATGCCCCCATAGTGTAACATTAACACTGCAATGTTTAAGCCTTATTATTAACACAGTAAATATTGTATCTCAAAGTAAAACAGACTCCTGTGCTTTTATCCTTTCATTTCTTGAAGAAAAAGTTACTTTAACACATTTCCCTGATTTTACATTTTCCCTGATTTTACATCATTTTTTCCTGGTCCCCTGAAAAACATAAAATGGGGTTCTACTGTACTTACATATTTTAATGAAAACACCAGGAGACAGAAATGGGTAAAATCACCACTTTATTCACAGCATTTATTCACATTACAAATAAATAGGACCTTGCCAGCCTCATCCCAAGGCAATATTCATAGGAGATCACTATTATGCTCTGCAGTTTCTCAGTGAAGTCTTGAGATCAGCACAGTCATTATATCCACCACTAAGTATTAGGCTGCCTCTGCCTACAGAGCGGATGACCCCAAAACTGCTACCAGCAGGAGCTGCATCTGCCACCATAAGAGAAGTTCAGCAGCCCTGTTGTTGGTCCTGAATCTGCAGTGTGTCAGTGATAGGAAATCCAAGCAGGCTGCCACCTAGCACAAGTAGTAGAATTGTCTGTATCAATAAACCCACCATGCAGCCACAGGAGAGAAATTCCTTTCTCCCTCTTCTAAAATTTCCTGTGTAGTGCTCATGGAAGGTCCTACCGCTGATGGGACAAATAAAACTTAAAATACATTATCATATATCCATTATAATAATATCCATTTTTATGATCCAGATGAAGGCAAAAAACCTAGCCTGAAGCCAATGCCAATTATGCCTCAAGAGGGAAAAATTCCTACCTGACCCCCAATGCAGATTGGAAACATTCGCTGGATGAAGCATTTGACACTCATTTCACATGAATAATACCATGCAGACTCTCACGTTTATACTGCATGACCATGCCAAAACTACAATATCAATATCATCATAATATCCATTCTGGAAAACATCCACATTTAGTTATCAATAGATATTAGTAGACAAAGAAGAGGAACTCCAGACATTTCACAAAATATCCAAAAAAGAAGGGTGGCTGGGTGGGATGTTTCCACCGTCTCAGAAGATAAGGAAGTGAAATGTTTTTTCCCATGAAATCACTTCCCTCTCTTTCTCTGCCCCCCAGCCCATCTTTTCCCTGCCTTAACTCATTCCTTCTCACTCAATAGTAGCTACATCAGATCCTGAAAATCTTTAAATATAAAGCAGAAAAAAATGACTGCTGGTCATTCAGATCCCTTGTCATGCAGTCCTGCGTTTATAGCTCCAAGGCTTTCCTTTGTTTTTTGTCAAGATATACATTTCAAACCTCTTACTTTATTTGATGCATTTTATTTGTAGGCTGCATTTTTGTATTCAAGGGAACATAAAAGTTTGAGACAACTTGTATGTTTTCCTAGAATCTTTGTGGATTTGAACAAACACAAAATAATTCATCATGGATGACCATTAGGCTCAAAATATGCCTCTCTGCTGTCAGAAGAGGAGCAGTGTGTAATACACAGAATAGGGGAGAGGTAAGGTACAGAGACAATCATTGTGACAGGTATTGTCTCAAGACAGGAAATATCCTTACTTACAATAAAGTTTTAGGATCTGAATAATGAATAAATGGAGGATAAATTTGAGCAAACAATAGGAAACGTATGTCAGAAATCTGTTTGATTTAGTGTAAAACTAAAAAATGGATTGTGACCCCCTACAAGTCGCTGACTAAGTAGTAGTAGGAAGTAGCAGGAAGTAGTGTTGTGTTCTGTTATATTAGACATCCAGTAACTCCAGCCTTCATACTTTATATTTCACATTTTTGCCTAACTATATTAGACACATTTATTATTTTGCACAGCCTATCTATTTACTCATCTTTTATTTTTACACTGAATTGCTCCTTTAAAGGACAATAGAGGGCATATCAAATACAACATACATAGGATACATAAGAATGTATTGTAAGAATTTCTATAACTGAAGAGGTAAATGCAAACAGAGGGAAAGAAGTATTCAAGAATGTTTAGAATAAAGAAAACTGGGTCATTAGATCTGGATTAGGAACAAATCAATAGTAGTAAATGTTACATTCAATTCAAGAGTCTATGATCTTTTGGTAAAATGACAATATTAAGACATCAATCGTATGATCGCTGATATTCTTCTATGTAACACTTGAACAAAAGCAGCAACCTAAGAACAAGACTCTTGTACTGTTGTTTTCAAGACATCATGCAGAATTTATGTGCATTGCTTTCTATGCCTTTGTGATGTATGTGATGTCATTGTCAGTAGTGTCCCATGCACCGACTTCTCCAGGCTACACTTTGTGTCTATTTTATATATATATATA
>CM044436.1:88021609-88045909 GCA_024363595.1 Xenopus borealis
TGGGAGTTATAATCAGTTAAGTACATGCAAGTGATTTGTATGTACTGTATAAGGGACACAATGTACAGATTTATTTTTCTTTTTAATATTTTACCTTCAAGCATGTTTATTTTTCCTTAGGGAGTTGACACCTATGTTTATAGATGGCTTCACCATAGTTGTGGCAGAATTATGAAGACACAATCATTTTGGCCATTTCTACAATATTTATTGTGCCATCTCCACTATCAGTTACATAAATGCAAGTAATTTTTTCTATAAGGGACACGATGTACAGATTAGGTTGACATCAAGTTTTTTTTTTATATTTGACTTTCTTGAATGTCTCTTTTTCCTTTAGGCATTGGCACCAATGCTTACAGATGGCTTCCCCATGGTTGTAGCAGAATGCTGAAGACACAATCGTTATGGGAATTTCTGAAATATTTATTGCTAAAATTGTGCCATCTCCACTATAACAGATCTTTACATTTAGGTACTTCACACTGCAATGTAATGAATAATGGGCTTCATAAATTGCATTTATCAAATTATTATATTTTAGGAAAGTCATTAAAGATCATTATATCAGACAATAAGGCGTAATTTAATATAAACTATTTTTGTGCCAGCATGATGCTTTCCACTTTTGTTGATGCTCGGGATTAAGAAATAAAGTAAAATAAGACCTTATCAATTAATCCCATGGCATTCAATATTTATGTTGTTGTTTTTCTCATCTAAAATGAAAATGTTACTAAGTGTGCCAGCAGTTTATTTGCTGGGTTGAGTATTTTGACATCTTCTATTGTACTGCATTCAGGATGACTGGATAATTTAATGAACAATGAAATTGTTAGGGAAAAATTCATTACATGAAATTAAGAAAGTACATCATTCCATAAACATTTATGCCACTGAAACCCTTTATTGTCATTGCTGAAACATAACTTTTAAGTTTATTGTCTTACTTTACTCTTCCAAAACAATGTCTGCAGTCTCAGGTTTCCAACCACTGCTTTTAAAATAAATGTTCTGCATGCCCAAAATGTTCTGCTTAAACTATAAACTTTCACTCTGAACATGCATCTGTTATTTTATTGGGCTGCATGCTGGCTTGTAGCTTCGAGGCGCACTTGTACCAAGAAGCCAAGATAAAATTAGGGTAATGATCGTGGAACACATGAAGTTTTTGCTAGACTTTCTGCACATCACAATAGGTGTCAGTTGCAAACTATGAGATATTTCTGGATGTAATTTCTTTGTTGTTCCCATTTCACATTAAGAACTGTTTTAACATAGAAAATGAGTTTTGCAAACAGAAATTCTTGCAAACAACGCCCCATGTTTTAAAATAAGAAATAAAACTATGTGAAAACCATCCTGAAAAAAGAACATCTAAGTTGTGGAGGTTTTTATTGGTTTTAGAGGACTAAACTAACAAACTCTAAAACCGCGGCAGTCATTGAATTTATCAAAAGTTCAGATTATTTCTTAAAAAACTGCAGGGGTTGTTCCAGGATTTAATATGGAAAAATAAAATACCCAGAATAAATAAAAAAGCTACATATATAGACCTATGGATCAGGGAGGTCTTGGGGTCCGTCATATATCTGACTACATGAAAACCAGACAATATTAAATCATGTTGGGTAGCTAATGTGAAAAAACTTTGGAGAGATACTGAAAATAACTGTACCTTGGGTAATAATTTGCAAGATTTTATGTTGGCAATTGTAGTACAAGCACTGTGGTCTTTTCAACAGATAATAGAAAAAAAATTATATTTAAAAAAAATTATTTTTATCTTTATTTACAACTTAGACATATTGTGCATCCGTTTTGTAAAGAGTATGTTTACCAGACATACATATTATATACATTTTTGAACTCACAATCATCAAAAGTGAAGGGCATTTCCTGTTGTTATAAGCTACTAAATAACAGTTCTGATAAAAGCTTTTTGTAAGTTGGATAGAGTCTTAAATGAGGTATTGTCACCTGAGTGAGGCCATTCGTTAGAGGTCTTGCTAATTTGCATACAGCAGGAAATTTAAAGTTGAATGGACCTCTTTATGTTACATGTTACATCTAATACATTACATTACCAATATTTTTCAGATCATTGTGTACCTCACCAAATTATGAATCTTGGCTGTTCTTAAGGAACAAAAAATGCAGTATTTAACTCATATTTAACTAATATTTTAGACAGATTTACAGATGGCCATTTATTTACTTAACGAGGATTTAAAGAAGGGAGATGCTGTTCTTGAGTTAGGACAATTCATTTCTGTTTCTAGTTTACAAGTGTAGAGTTAATTTCAGAATATATCAGATGTTTAGTTCATAAACAATGACAGTTGAACTTTAATTTATTGATAATATTTAAGCAATAGCATTTCTGTATCCTTGTCAAAACTGCAAGAGAAACAAGGAAACAAAGGATAACTAAGAAAAAAACTGCAATTATTTGCAATAATTCAGTGATTTAAGAAGAATTTCCATACAAAAAGCACATTTTTTTTAACCTGCGCATAGAATTGTGGGTACTGGGATACAAATATTTTTGTGGTAAATATTATTATGCCAGTCAAACAGCAGATGTAGCTGCATAGGACTTAAGTTGCAGATGCAAAATGCTGGCTAATTGACAAGTCTATTACATTGCCTCTGTACAACGGATTTGGCTTCTGCAATGTATGTTCTGGGAATCCTTTGAGAAAAAGCACTTCATTTGCAAGGATTACATTTTCCTGTTTTAATACCATGTCCCCATAAGGCTATTCTTTTAACCAAATGCTTTACTAAATATTCTTCAGCCCTTGTTTGCAGACAAAGACATGCAGATAGGTCTGTTTGTGTCAGCCCAGCTAATTCTACATCCAGCTGGTTTAAATACACTAATACAGCAATAAAGTCAGAGCCATATAACCTAAGACTTAAACTGGTTGCTCCTGCCCTGGTGGAAGGGATATTTTATATTTAGTGGAATGTCTAATTTTACAGAAAAAGGTTTGGAGTTTTTAGCTTTGCTGTGTGATATACAATTATGTCTGTCGGGGTTTCCTTTTGTGTGTCTGTGAGCCTTTAACCAGTAATTTCTATAAAACTAAATATATTTGCTATCATTTGGCAAGAGCACATGTCCCGAGAGCATTAAAAGAAGGCAATATTTCTAAAAAATTAATGACCTAGATAATCATCACCTACAGTATAATGTACATGTTAAGGCAGACTTAGTGCCTACCTCAGGGAGTCTTAACTCACTTCTTCCCATATTACTTCCAGGGTTGTGGAGTAGGAACATAAATCCTTAGATTCCGACTCCTCATCTTATGGTACCGCCAACTCAGACTCTGATGTTTTAAAAGGAACACTAACATCAAAAACTGAAAGGGGCAGTATTATGAAATTCACATGAAGGATTCGAAATTCGATCGAATCGAATGATTTGAATAACATTTTATTCAAATTTTCGAATATTCGACAGTTGAATAACTTGCCCTTTAAATTTTTATTTGACTGCCTAGTTTGGATTTGGATAAATTGGATTTAACAATTTTTGATCTAAATAAAAAAATTATCGATCAAATTATTTCTATTCGTTTGATCGATCGAATTGCAGTAAAATCCTTCGAATTCGAAGGATTTCAATTCAACCGGTATTCGTTTGGTGGAATCCAAGGGTAAATTTACCCTCAAATTCGACCAATAGTAAATCTGCCCCTTAGTGTCTAAAAGTAATTCAAATAAAATGTACTGTTGCTCTGCACTGGTAAAACTGGCATGATTGCATCATAAAGACTAATATAGTTCATAGAAACCAGCTGCCGTGTTGCCATGGGGTAGCCATTCAAGCTGGAAAAAAGGAGAAAATGCATGTTACACAGCAGATAACAGATAAAACACCATTGTATTGGACATGGCTTATCTGTTGTGTGCTATGTAACCTGTGCCTTATCTCCTTTTTTCCCTATTGCCCTCCTGGCTACTCCAAGTGTATTTATATAAACTATAGAAGTCTTTCTGAAACAAACACAGATTTTACCAGTGCATGTGAATAGTATATTTAATTAATTTAAATTGCTTTAATTTTTTGGGGTTACTTTTCCTTTAATATACTAATATATTTTACATGTTGATTGAAAGAATTTAGTATACAACATACAATGCATTTTATCATTGCCAAAGCTCAAAAATATAAACCACATCATTTGCTAATTCTAAACCAAAATCAAAGTTAAACTACAAAAATCAAAAACAACTGAAAAACCTAAAACAACTTGTATGTGAATTGAACCTGCCATACATCTGTAGAATAACTGAAGTAAGATGTATATTTCTTAGAATTAGAATTGCTCCTGTCAAATGCTCCTTCATAGAAGATCTTAAATCAGATTTGATTATTTTCAGTCTTATTAGGAGTCGGATTCACCAAAAATGTACTAATATGAACTTTGAATACATGCACTGAAAATAATCAAAAATAATCAAATCAGATTTAAGAGCTTCTCTAGCAGAATCAATTCTAGATACCCAAGTACAGGGTATATCTACATAATATGTCTGGTGGTTAATTTGTTCATGTTCCCTTTGTTCTGCTGTGTACATGTATAATTGGCTGCTGGTTGGAGATACAGTGTGGCAGGCCCTTCTAGCTGGATAAGTTTAGACCCTTATTTCCACTGATAGACTAGGTGGAATTATAACACAGTACAGTCTGAAATAGTGCCATTTGATCTTCCTTAAAAAAAAAACAGAAATCTTTGTAGTCCAGAAAGGGATAAGCCCAAGTGTAAATTTAAAACAACAAATAACAATACAAACCATAAAGGTAGCTTACAGAAATGATCAGGCAGGTTATGGTAGGCTATTATAAGGATGAATTAGACTCTAAACTGGAACAAATTAAGCTAATACCCCTGGGAGTATGAGAAGCTACTTTTAATGGATGTCCACTTTAGTCTGTGTGTAGAATCCAGATAATGACACACTAATAACACTATCTACATCTATAAGAAAGTCAAATCTAAGCATTTATAAAACATTTGCTGCATGTTTCAACAGTTTGAATTTTAGGTACAGGGCAATGCATTCAGGTCTATCCCCACGATACAAAGTTCTAATGCATCTTATCTATTAATATATTGGTGTATTTGGGTCATCTTTTGCAGTAGAAAAATATTTTCACAGGTTGGGGTAGCTTTGTATCCTAATATATAAAAATACTTTCTCAAAATTCAGTTAAGTATTCAAGGTGTTACACTAACTGATGCCCAATAGACCACCTAGTAAGAATATAGGCTAAAGGGTTTTTTTGGGGATATTTAAGTTCAACTTTACATCACAACCTTGACTATAAGAGGATACTGGGTATGAGAGCTCATTAACAGATGCCCAACCTTCAAGCTCTTAATTAAAGTTACATTGTAATAATTAGGATTAATATAACAGATAAATCTCTATTCTTTTTCTTAATTTCAGACAATAGTATATACAGAATCAATGTGTTTTTGGTAGGTAGAACAGAAGCATGTCTTATCGATAAATCAAACCTGTTTTGGTGCCCACAAAACTGGCTTCCTTTTATGAGTAATACCCTCAGCAGGAGAAAGAAAACGTTCATTGATAAATGCATAACAGCTTTTATCTTGTCAGCAGGAAAGTGGGCCTATTTGGCATATAAACATCTCTTTAAAGGTGAATTTCATCCTTAAGGCAATATTATTGCCCTTTTATGTTTTAAGAAAAAGTGTTTCTACTGTTTCTATTCTACTACGCAATTGCTGACATGTCCTCTAATAACTGAGCAAGTGAAGATGACATCTGCAGTGAGATTAGATAATTGCATAAAATAAATGTTTTCTGTTATATGTAAAACTACAAAGCAGTCTTTTCACTGCGTTTTCACTTGTCCGCTCTAGGTTTTTAATTTTTAATTTGTCAAACCAACTTCTCCATTTGAATGAGTTCGAGCAAGTATTTTTCTAAAAGGTAGTCTCGATTGTATGGCTGTTCAGTTCTCCTTGTTTGCTTTCTCCAATCTATTTACTCACAAGGGACCAGGATTTGTGGTTTTTTAGAATAGTCTCTGATCCACAAGTGATAGCTAAATCCTGAGACCACAGTCCTGCTCACCCTGCCTATCTTTACTTTGTGATGTCCCTGAGCTAGAAAATAATAGGCAGTTAATCATTGGGACAACTTTGCCACTCTTTCTCTTCATTTTCTTTACTATTTTCAAGAACCTGAACATGCAGATACAATCTATATAACTATTTTTCTACCTTCTAATTAATCTAAAATCAATCCGAATTACGATTACTGTGATTCATATTTCTAATTAATATATTTATTGCACTGCACTTTAAAAACAATGAAATTTTTAGAATTAATTATAGAATAATGAATTTACAAATGCACTTTAATCAACTCTATAAAATTTTAATTATTTTATAGGTTACAAATTAATTTAATGCTGCTCGTGGTGCTTTTTTTTTTTTTTAATTTGAAGCAGGTACTATTTAATTCTTTGTAAGCACCACAAGTAATCACATATTAACAAATAGTACTTCTTGAATATTTAGTGGTTGAAACCAGATTTGAAATCACTTATTTAGATCACATATTTCCTCTATACTATTTAGGATTTCTTTGATAAACTGAAGGTGAATGTCATGTTAAGTCAAGAGTGATCAATTTTTGTAATAACCAGTACCTGGGGGGTTTCTTTTCTTTCCTTTTCTTTTTGAGGAAAATAATTTCTCTACAAAGCAGTCTTGCCATATTGTTTAGGCCCAATTTGGTATTCTACTGCTTGAATACATATATTCATATGTTTCTTATGGTTTGAAAAATTCCAAATTGTACAATTTTGTTGGATTTCATGGCTATATTCTACGCCATATTTTCATTTGGAAACCCATCGCAACTCAGACTATCTTCCAATTGTCAACATGACATCTGCCACAGACTGTTACATGTTCTCAGCAGGAGTTGGAGTACTTTTTTCATCAGGCTTTTAACACCATCGTAAGTCTGAAAAAAAATATCACGTTTGAATTTATCGGAAAAAATTGTATTTTCCCCTTTAAACATCCGACTAGGATGATTCGGAGCATAATAAATAAAAACCTCAGTTTCTAGTTCAAACAACAAAGGCATTGTACTGGAGGCTTTTTCACCTCACCCAGAACCTGTTTATAATATTAAGCCAATTGTTTCAAGAAAAACTTTATGGACAGACAATAATGGGAGGTATGAAGAGTTTGTTGTAATTGTCTTTCATGTAATTGTGGAGTCTCGTTAGGCTGTTTAGGTTGTAATGTTTGACTGGTGCAAAGGAGCAGCAGAAAAGTGTTTGTGTATGATTAGGCTGAAGAATTCCAGCACGCACAAGGATGTGCAAGGAAAGAGAATCTCACCTACAATGTTGAAAGTGCCAGGTCAGGTAAATATTGTTGAAGGTTGCCATTGAAGCAATGCCCACAGTATTACACCTTTATCTGCTGTTCTTCAGAAAACTCTGTTAAACTGATTTACTTAAACTTTTAGGTGCAGATTTACTAACGGGCGATGTGACTAACGCTAATTCACCAGCATTGCTTCCCGCAGGGACTTCACTAATTTACTAATGGGCACAGGCGCCACTTTGCTAGCAAAAGAGAAAGATGCTAGCGGTGATTCGCATTCTATTGCCAGGTGACTTTTGGTGAATGGACGTTACTCTGCAAATTCACTAAGATGTGGATTTTACTTAACGTTACCTCTTTCGCCAAACTTGACTTCACCAGCTCAGACCAGACAAAGTGCAATGGAGTGCATAGATCTTCCTCAATCTTCAGTTACTTACATCATATTCAGGGTGATAGGTAGGGATGGCGCGAACCGCCGCAAAAAAGTTCGCGGACGCGTTCGCGAACTTGTGACAAACACGCAAACAGTTCGCGAACGTCGCGAACCCCATAGACTTCAATGGGAAGGCGAACTTTAAAAGCTAAAAAAGACATTTCTGGCCAGAAAAATGATTTTAAAGTTGTTTAAAGGGTGCAACGACCTGGACAGTGGCATGCCAGAGGGGGATCAAGGGAAAAGAAAAATCCATTATTTTCTTATGTCAAAAGTGTTACAAAGTATCTTACCTGCACCTGTTAGCTGTTCTGGACGCTGTTTTGGACTCTCTGCCAAAAGCCAAGTTCAAATCTTTGCTTCTTTTTCTGGCTGTTCAGTGAGGGTCTTTCCAGTGAAATAGGGTCCTCCAAAAAGAGGGTCTTTCCAGTACAAATGAGGGACAGAGGGTTGAGCTCGCAAAAGAGGGACAGTTGGGACTCGGGAGGTATGCACATTTTTTTTTTTTTTTAGTCTAGGGGGTGTGTGGGGGTGGTCCAGGGAGATCTTCCTGATTGGCTGCCATGTATCTGCTGGTCTGGGGTGAGAGGGCAAAAAAATGCGGCAAAAAAAAAAGCGCCAAATTGACGCGAACCCAAAATGCGAACGTCGCGCGACGTTCGCGAACTTCCGGCGAGCGCGAACAGCGGATGTTCGCGCGAACAAGTTCGCCGGCGAACTGTTCGCGCCATCCCTAGTGATAGGCTACATTTTTTTTTCTGCAACCAGTTTCCCCCATACATTTTCTAACACATGTAACATTATTTTACAGTGGGCTTATGTGTAGGGCATTAAAACAACTCTATTGAATTTATTAAGCTTCCCTTGACATGTCTAGTTATCAGTGTAAATGTAATGTATTAGATGCAACATGTAGCATAAAGAGGTGCATTCAACTTAAAATGTCCTGCTGTATGCAAATTAGCCAGACCTCTAGTGCATCTACTGCATCTTCGCTTTGATTTGCTCATATTGCCGAAGTAACAATAGTGAAAATTCTGCAGCGACCGTCAGCCAGGACGAAACTCCACATTTTAGTAAAATAGTGTTATCCCAGCGAATTTGCACCTGGCGAAGTGCTTCGATGGCTGTGAAGCCACCACTTAGTAAAATTTATCCTATATACTTGTTTGTTCATAGTCCATTTGTTGCAGTAGTTTTTGCAGTAATGTAGCACATATTTTATAAACCATTGTGGAATAATGTTTGTTTCCCTAACATTTACTGCAATTCTGCACCTAATACTGACTTTAGCATTATAACATCCTATAATCTGCCTTTACAATAGCTGGAATTAATAATGCTTCTTTCCTCATTGTGTGAGTGAGATTGAACCTGCTGGGTTATTATCCTTTATATGTGAGGAAAGCTGATATGTTGAACATGCACACTCCTTGCAGTCAGAAGCATTTGTGGTGGACATCAGACCCTTCAATCTTTCACTGCAAGTTGTTTATGTATTCAATAGAAGTAAAGTAAAGTCCCCCCTATGATTTAAGGCAGGGCAACCTGCAGCTAGACCCAGTGATGCAGTCAATTTTTTTATAGTGAAATTGGAGAAATGCTAAAGTGCTGCTCGCTTCTATGTTAGTAACATAAAAAAAGTTAACAGTGTGGTCATTCCTGGAACCTCTCTCCACACCCCTAACAATCAGCAGCTTATGTACACTGCTTAGGCACATTTTGTTCCTTACCATTTTATTTAGATCTCTGTCTGAGGTTTATATGCAGCTATTTCAGGTGCCTATATGGCCTGCTAAAACAAAACACTGGAATAACATCTTAGAAATGTACGTGCCATAAAAAATAGTAGGTGGAAAAGCTAACTGTCAATTATCTATGATCAAATGCATATCCCAAGGCACAGTGCAGTAAAACCAAAATGCATAGTGTGATCTTTTGTGAAACTGTGCTGTCACTTACATTAGTTTTTCAAAAAGAATTATCCCATAATGAAAGTGACTTTTAGCACAAGCCTCTCAAGAAAAAAAAGTAAGATTGGTAGCTTTTTAAAATACACAGTGGAGCCAGTGAAATATAGCCCAGTCACATTGTTTTGTCTTTAAAATAAGAAATATTCAAGTCTGCCTATGGCAATGAAGACTTCTTTAGCATTAATGATATCTGTAAAACTTCTGAATTTATGGGCTTTCTCATGAATGATAACATTCTTAGAATGGCTGCTAGTGTATTTTTGCAGAAAGCAAATAGACATATAATACACTGTCAAACCTTGCCAAGTACCATGTACTATATTTGCATCTTTTCTTTCAAGACCTTATTCCTCCAGGAAACAAAATGATAAATCTTGAAACCCAACAGGGATCCTAACAACCAACCTTACAGCAGTTTGCTGTCCTTTTGATCAATAGGCCCCATCATGTCAGCAGCATGCAAGTCTCTGTCTATTTGACATTCTCATGCTATTTTAGCACCAAATCCAACCTCACAATTTTTACAAAGACATGAATATCCAGGTTTCCTGAGTGTATTTCTTGATCAATATTGAATCTAATTTACAAATAATTTCCTTGTGAAGCTTGCATATGTTATGTCAACAAATCTTAATAGCTTTGGCTTCTTGAGCAGCCCTGTTAGCCATAGCCTCATCTGCTTCAACTAAACTTTTAACTGCTTCCACCTCCAATGTCTCATCTGCAAAAATGTTTACCAGTTCCTCTTTCTTACTGCTTTGTTTAATCAACATAGGCTTTATTTCTGTCAATTCTTGTTGCATGGTTGCTATCTGATGAGCCAAAAAATAAAGACAAGGAAAAAATAATAAGCAAACAAATATTGCAAGCAAAATACCAAGCAAGCTCCTTTCAATCAGTGCCTTCTGCCTCATGTTAGAAAAAAAAATCTTATTATGAGTTTATTATTAATCTATGTTCTGAGTCATTTGTACTATTGTGTTTATAAAATAATGGCAGAGAACATTAACACCTTTACTATAATGTGTTCATAAATATCCTTGTTAAAAGTAACTATAAACAGTAAAGTAAAACTGTGTAAAGGCTTGTAAACTGACCTGTTATATTGTTTGACATAAAATATTTTACATTTTTTTACAAACAAATAATAATATAAAATATATAAATGTAAAGAGGAATTACTCATGCAACAGACTATTTTGGAATAAAAATTAAAAAGCTGTTCAATTTTTTCCTTTTAATGAAAAGGCATTTCATACCTTCATATTTTTTATTTGCATGGGCTGTCGCTTTATAGTGACTTGGAAATACCATTTCAAATTCTTTTTGAGGTATATGGATATCATTTGTTCTTAGGGAACTGGAAATTAGTAGGTATTTGTTTTAATTTCTCTATATGCAGTATGGCATTAAAGCTAAGCCTCTAGTTAGTGTGGGCTACTGGACGGGGCAAGCTTTTATATGTTACTTCATAACAAGATTTTAAACCAAAACTGCCCAATGTTGTAATGTTGCAAAAGAAAACAAAAAAAAAACAGCCCTTCTTTGAAGCTATATAGCCACAGAATCTTGTGATGTTTTTTCATATGCTTTCATTTTTCAAATCAAATTTTCATTAGTAGATGCATCATACATATCTATATTTGTCTTGTGCAGCATGCATTCCTTTCAATAAAATATACTGGAACTCAGAAAAAGAGCCATTATGTAGGAATGAAGAATTGTAAGTGTTATTTATTCAGAGTAGAAATGTATCTCTACCAACACCTACAATAAATGATTTCTAAAATTAATAATATTCTACATTGGTTTTGAGTACATTTCCCCTATACTTTACCAATGGCTGATTTTGTAAAATTCCTTTCCATGATGCATCTGTATTGGAAATGTTTTCATTTTCTGTCAAACCTTGTAGATTCCAGCCTCAAGAACCTTTTTTATTATTAGTTAATAAACTCCCTATAATAAATGTTTTTTGGACATTAGGAAGTGTTAAATAATAATTAGAATAAATACTGGCATTTGATTTATGCATCAACTGCAGAAAAAATGCAAAACTATTTAATGTTCTAGTTTAAAGCTATAATAAATGAGCAGGATATCAAAGAGCTTACATATACATATTCAGATCATATTCATATAACTTGCAAGAACTAAACATACATACATGAAATACATTGGTTATCCTTTACTAAGGAACGGTGCAGTACTACACACATAATAATGCTTTGCCCCTGAACCATCTTGTGTTATGGCTTCCTTTGTGGCTATAAGTTGTTAGTATACTATTGTTAAATGAAGCAAAATAATGCAATGCAATTTATAAACAACTATAGATAATATGTATAAAGTATATCAAATATTAAATAAGCCTAATTTACATTCCTCACTAAATGTTTTTTGTACTGTACCAAAATATTCCAAGCTAATTGGCACAAATTGTACACAAGACAATTGAATAAGTTAGTAATATGAAATATTTTGGCATATATTTGGCAATATTGAAAAATTACTTTTTTTTAATATAAAAAGCAAATATTTACTTCTGCTAAGGTTTTTTTTTTTTTACTGGTGCCGGACTGGGAAAGGATTATGTTAGTAATATGAAATGATTTGGCGTATATTTGGCAATATTGAAAAATTACTTTTTTTTAATATAAAAAGCAAATATTTACTTCTGTTAAGGTTTTTTTTTTTACTGGTGCCGGACTGGGAAAGGATTGTGTATATAGAGTTGCTATTAATGGCACATTCTCTAATTGGACTAGAGTGTCAAAATATTCAGTAGACCTTTTCTGAGGATACAAAGGCATCCGGCAAGATTGTAAGAATGCAGAATTAGTCTTATGGTGCGTAAATCATATTTTTTGTAGTTATCATTTGTACATAAATACATTAAATGACCAGATGGAGATCTATAGTAGTGATGAGCAAATGTGTCTCAAAAATTTGTGAAATGCGTTGAAGTCAATAGGGGTTTTTACACAGTGACTTTTTAAACACAGAATACATTGGAGTCAATGGAATTTATTTTGCGTATTTTTTTGCAAAATACGATGCAGTCACAGCATTTTTTTTCAAAATTTAGTAGAAGAAATGGCTCTATAGAATATGAACTAAATATGTGCAATTTGACATTAATACTTGTAGCCAGTCTTAATCCATAGCTTAACTGATAGGATCTATAGGGTCTGTATGGAAAAACAAACCATTTCTAATTCTTATACTTTCTTATACTGTATTTCTATTATCTGTATGTTTTTGGAGCTCTTATTTTATGTCTATTTTTGTGAAGCTCGATTTTGAAGCATAGTGCCCATGTAGCAAGTATTTACAATTTTATGAATCATGTTTCTTTCTTTACTTGTGCTTTAAGGGTACATAGTAACATAGATCTACACCATTAAGACCCTGTACCTAGGTTCATTTACAGAGGTCACAAGTTCAAGAACACTAAGGGAGGTATAAGCGGTTAAATTTGTACTTACTTTAAGTAACTTGTGTCCAGGGTTGTTGATAGCATTGTCAGCAGGCCAAAAGACAGCCCTGTCTCTACTACCTGCCACAGAACAGGAAAAGGGTTTTGTTTGCACTCACCTGTGTTCTCTAAATTAGGAAATGGATAATGCCTACACACCACCACCTTTCACAAATACACTGCTGAACACAGGCTGAAGAAAAATTGAAAGAATCTTTTGAAAAGAACTGTTGTTGAGTTGAGACAAAGAAAAATATTAACTGTTGATACATCAGTAGCTGTCTTCCTAACATGCATGTCTTATTCTGTTTCTATGGATTCCATAGACTGAGTCAATGTGCCAAATAGATTAGAAAACTGGTCAGCAAATTGGAAACGTAGGTTCAATGTTTATAAATGCACTTTGGCAGATAGGGGTTTTGTAGATAATTCCAGACAGTGTAATTTTGTTGCTACTAAAGCAAATAAAGTTCTGTCTTGCATAAAAAAGGGCATTAACTCAAGGGATGAAAACATAATTTTGCCACTTTATAGGTCCCTGGTAAGACCTCACCTGGAGTATGCAGTGCAGTTTTGGGCTCTAGTCCATAAGATGGATATCAATCGGCTGAAGGGTGTGCAGAGACGTGCAACTAAACTGGTTAAGGGGGTGGAATATTTAAAATAAATATATACTGTATATATAGTTTCAGTGGTTATGTGTAAGTGTGCGAGGGGTTTCATTTGTATGGGTTGAACTTGTTGGACTTTGGTCTTTTTTCAACCCAACTTAACTATGACCTATATAAAAGAATGTAATAAGATTTATATACAGAGTGTGATTAATAAGGCATGATATTTATATATCATCCCAGTGTAAACATAGACAAGTTTGACCCTTTTATTGCTATTTAAATACACATACATTTTTGCGAAGGTTTTTTTTTCATAAAGTATGGATTTAATCACAAGTAGGTTCTTATCAATGAGTGCTAAAACAAGATGGGCCTATTATACTGTATTTCAATTTGTCGTAGTTAAATCCATAGTAGAACAGCTAGAAATTGAATCAAATATTTGTGAGAATGCAACAGAAATGAACATCTACTGCAAATTGACAGGGGCACATTTCAAAATTCAAGGATAATTGAAATACAGTGTCAAAAACTGAAGCTATTTGTTCTGAGGAAGATTAGTTTCAGCCATGTTGATAGGCAGGTGGCCAATTTTCTTGACAGGAAAACCCAAGTCAATTTCAGGGACAATTTCCCCATGAAGGGAAAGTCCATCTCTTTAAACTTTAATGATCTGATGAATTTGATTGTTGTTTTCTGTGATTCTGCCTTGGTACACACACACTTTCTCAGAAGATGGCTTGGCTAAAATACTAATTAGAATATCAGGTAAGACTTATATTGCCTAACATTATCACCTTTAGCTGATATTGTGATATACATCTTATTCTCATGAAGTTGGGTTATTATTGCAAATGGAACATGTGCACAATACTGCAAATTATCACTAGTGTGATATCAGGACATGATGACAGTGAATCTAATCCCCAAGGAACACTTTCACTTGCTGGTAGTTATAAAATGTTCCTGTTTGGATTATTAATAGGCCATTGATCTTATAATTGTTTAATTAACACATGTGACACCTTGTACTTAATGGTTTCCACAGTATCTTGAGAAAAAATAACATAATAAACCTACATGTCTCTTCTTCACAATATTCTTATCGTAGTGATAAGCACTGCTTTGGGACATATGTAAAATTAATCTACAGAGGATCCCCTCTGTAGATATGCCAGTATACACCATGGTAGCAGAGTGGAGGAAAGTGGCATATTTACAGTAGTAAGTCCACTGCATTGGCATTGGCTCTTCTGAGTTCACCTGGAAAGAGTAATCATGTGGCAGGAATAGTGGTTTGATGAGTAGAATGTTTGATGAGCAGAAGTGTTATCCCCACAAAACCACTCTAGCCAAGTACTAGTAGTCATGTTAATTATGGTGCAAATATGTTTTAATTCTCTAGTGCTGAAGAGTGCAATTTATATTATGTATGACTGAGTCATCTAGGGTCTATTTCTAAGCTGTATCTGTAGTCTAAAATACATTTAAGAACTCCCTAGTGGGTCAAATCATAATACTTGTTGTTGCAGTGGGTGTGATCTGGATGACATCTGTGAAGTCATATTTGATATGGGGGGTCCCATACCTGTAACTGTAAGGAGGCTGTATGTTTTTAGTTTTAGGTACAATTTAATTTCACTGGAAACAACTGACCTCCCTGTATGTTTTCAGAATATAAGAGAAAACCAGGTATTCTCTCATATCCCAAAAATGTAAAAAGAGAACATTTACTTCCCAATGAAATTAGACTGACCCTAGAGTGGGTGCTATGTTGTAAGGAATTTAGAAAGAAAATTCGATAGAGCGGAGACAGATGTATATAAGGAACAAACGTAGGATGACCTAAGAAAACTTTATTAGGAAATCAGATTTGTTAAAGTTTTGTGCTCCCATTTATTATTACTAAGTAATATTTATAATTATTTCATAAATTATTTTAATAAGTTTCTGATTTACACATAGAAGTTTACATTGCACAGACTGAGACCAATTAAATTATATGCTGTTACTGTGTGATGCATTCACAACAACTGTTGTCATTACCAAAGCTTATTCTTCCACTACATGTGAGGAAGATAAAAAATACTCCTGTGATTTCTGTGCCTGCCTGGCTGCTTTGTTTACTAATGAGAGTACATTATAATCTAATTAAAAAGAGGAGAAATTTGGAGCATCTGCTTTGAATTTTTTATAACCCAAGGCTACTGTTTTTTCCAAACCCTGTTTACAATTTTTTTCTTCAAGCCTCAGTCCTAATGTGTATTTGTGTGAGAGGAATAGTGTGAAGGGCATTGCCTTCACCAGCTGCAAAGACATCTTTACTTACTTGTGATAATGCAAAATCCAACTTCTCAAGTTCAGCAACATATCTGTTCTTGCTGCTTAATAGCTCAAGCCTCTTACACTCTACAAGATTCTTAAAAGTCTTGATTAATTTGAGGTAAGATGTCATTGTGACATATATATGTCTTTGGAGAGAATCAAAAAACCTGTCCACAATTAAAATAAACATCACATGTCACAAGTGAACAAGTGCAAGTACAATACAAGATATTTCATTCTTTTAGAAGCATGCTAGCTCAGGTATACTTGCACATTTTGTCCTTGTAAATCCCACAGAATGTTTTTTTGCAATTTTTTCATAAAACCAAACTAATGAAAGCATTTTTACAGTAAAGGGAAAGAAATCTCATTTCCACTTGAGTAGCTAGAAGGTCAGGTCAGAGAAAAAAAGCACAAAAATTTACTCTTATGAATATTGTATGAAAAGCAATAACAACGACCCCCCCTCAAGGGAGGTGTATTGGATGTGCGAATATTGTTCAAATTAATGGCTGTTCAGCTAAATGTTTAACAAATGTCCGCATTTGTTTATTAAAAAGGATTTATTTGTAGAAATAATAATAATGAAGATAAAATTGATAGCCACACATACTAGTGATGGGCAAATTTATTTGCCAGGCGCGAATTCGCGGCGAATTCCCACGATTTGCTGCCAGTGAATAAATTTGCGAAACGGCAACAAAAATTTGCCAGCAAAAAAACGAGTCGCGCAACGAAAATGACGTGACGCGCGTCGAAAACGATGCAACACGTCAAAAACGACGATACGTGCATCGCAAACGATGCGACGCATCGAATATCAAAAACGCGCCGTGACTCGTTTCGCGAATTTTTCACCAATTCGCGAATTTCGCACAAACCACTGCAAGATTAAATTATATAAAAAGCATTTTTATTGCATGTTTTGCATACCTCTCACCTTAGAGAGGTCCAATTAATTGGTCCACAAAGAAAGCCAGGTGACGTTTCAATTATTATGTTTTGCTTTGTCCATTTCTCGGTGCAACAGAAAATTTAAGAATGCCAAATCATTTCCCATGGAAACAATAACATTTTTACTTGTTGCATAGATGAAATGCTATGGAAAATACATTAGCATCACTTTTCCTGTAGTGTAGAAAGCAGCTATGTCAGGTCAATGCATGTGTTTCCTTCCAGACTAAAAATAAAATAAAACCTTTTCAATAATATTCTATTCCTAGTGACATGTTCTAAATACCTTTATGACAATTCACTATGTTATGGGATAGTTACATAGTTCAATTGGGTTAAAAAAAACATACTGTGAAGAACCACCTATGCTGCTTCAAATGAATGTCCTTTTGTTCTTGTCTGAAGGGGTGGCCTCTGGTGCGGTGATTCTCTTTATGGGTAAAAAGGTCCCCTGCTATTTGTCTATAATGTCTATGATTTGTCTACAATCCAATAAGGGCACTGAGGTCTATCCAAACTATTATTTTCCTACTGAGCAGAAATTCCAATGAATATTGTTATAAATAATGAAGCTTTGCTTGTCCAGTTTGTTAACTTGAATTTGTTATAAACTCTTGAACCATTAATATCAAAGGAATTTACAAATGAATTAAAAATGATAAAACTCCAAGACCTGTATCCCCCTCTAAGGTAAACTAAAACTCAGATACAGTCACTTGTGTCTTCATTACAATAAAGTCCACTAAAATAACAGAAACTAATGCATTTAGGGCTCACTGTGGGTGCTGTTTTATGTACCTATTTTCCATTGTGTTATTGCTTTTCTCTTATAACGGGTAAAGGCAATGACATACATCATACCTGATGGTGGACACAAAGCAGCACCATGAATGCAGGCTAAAAAAAGACCCAGCATGTGCTACTTCTTTTGCATCAGTCATGCTGTGTGCGCATTTAACAGGCTTATTTCTAGGTATAAAACATAACCCTTTATCTCCCTTCCATTAGCAGGAAGTCATGGTAAAGAAAAGTAAAATAGCAGAAAATTTTTAAGTGAGTGCTTTTTATAAGATAATTTGGTAGCAACTGGCCTCTTTATCATAGAAAGTGTTGTAACAATTGGCCTGAGA
Source organism: Xenopus borealis (assembly GCA_024363595.1). Lineage (NCBI taxonomy): Eukaryota > Metazoa > Chordata > Amphibia > Anura > Pipidae > Xenopus > Xenopus borealis. The sequence continues at coordinate 88,039,914 of CM044436.1, forward strand.
ATACCCCTTTATCAAAGAAGTTATAAATAATCGGCAGAAGAATATCTCTATCAGAGTAATCAGTAGTAGTAAAGGAAAGGAACACTGCAGAGAAAAGTGAGCTCTATGGAACATATTTTTGTAATATTGGAGGAGACATTTTAAAAATGAAGCCTGTAATTTAGACTTTAGACAACAACTGGTCTAAAAATGCCTCTTTTTCAAAGAAGTTTAATAACAACTGGCCTGAGAATACCCCTTTATGAAAGAAGTTACACAAAATTGGCCTGAAAATAAGTTAGGTGCATGTTTACTAGCATTGGAGATAAATATCTGGAGAGATTTCTGGAAATGTTGCCCATGGCAACCAATCAGCAATTAGATTTAAACAGCCACCTATAAGTTAGAAAACAAAAGCAAAAATCTAATTTGTTGCTATGGGCAAGATCTCCAGGGATCTCTCCAGATATTTATCTACAATGTTAGTAAACATTGTGTAACAATTGACCTAAAAATGCCTCTTTATCAAAGAAGATACTTTCCCCTGAATACCTTTTCATTCAAGTTTCCCATTTACAAAGAGATAATGCAACTGCAAGAGAATTAAGGGCCACAAAATCACAGCCCTTAGGGGCAGATTTACTAATGGTCCAATTGTTGAATTTTTTTAAAGTGCTTGTTCGATCAAAAATGGACCTGTTTCGATCTAATAGTTCTGTTTTCAATTGAATGAAAATTGTTCAAAATCGCTCAATCGCATCATTCGAACCGAACGATTTGAACGATTTTTCGCAAAATCCTTCTAATTCCTAGGACTTTGGAAATAATTTCAGGACAGGTTCTTGGAGGTCCCCCATAGGCTACAATAGGAATTTGGCAGCTTTAAGGTGGCAAAGTATCGAAAATTACTTTGAAATATGAATTTTATTCGAATGTTTACTTCGACCCTTAGTAAATGTGCTCCTTAGACTAGAGGTTTGCATCTTGACCAATAAGCATTGCTACTGTGATTTTACTAATACTAGATATTTAACTATATGTCCCTATTTTAGAAAATGCATATGTGTATCTACTTAGAGGCAAGATCTGTACAGTGACACATACATCTTTTCTGGGGTTTAACTTTGCATCTCTTGGCCTCACCCAAGTATTGATTTGTATTTCAATATCCCTTGGGCAGTGCTGCTGTTCTGCTCTTGGTGTACACCAGGAAATCATTTAATTTAATTAAATACCTTTTGTAGAATGCAATAAAACTTTGATGGAAGTGCTGACACGTGAACACAGCTTCTTTTCTGATTTCCTGTGACATTTCCACATCATCAAGGAATTGATTTGCCACCTTCTCAAGAGCATCTTCAGGCCATGCCTTTTAGAGAAAAATAAACCTGAGAGAGTGAGATGGTTTATTGTACTGAGAAAGAAATTCAACCTTTTTATGAAAAAGCACAACTGACAGATTCACAATGCATTTGAGATTTAGAATGAGGGAGTCAAAATATGATCTACCTTAGAGACAGAAGTGTATATGGTTGATGATTTCAAGTTTCAATATTTAATAGTTCTCTTTTATCCATAGTCTTTAGTGTAAAATAAGGCATATTGTTATGTTATGCTATATATTTTGCATCATCTATATCTAGTTTGCAATAACAAAATATTATGGTAGATTAAAAGACAAAAATAAACTGCATAGGTAAAAGTAATATTCTTGCAGCTGACTGAGAAGTTGTGATGAATGTTCACTGTTATCACCCATGGGCATAAATGTACCTATTCTGCTTTGTGAATCAATTTTACATTTTGCATAACAAAGTCCTAGTGGCAGTACAACATTTTCCACATGACAAGGCTTGTGAGGTACTATATTTCTCTTATTAATTTGTATGGGACATCTAAAAGTGGCAAACCACATATTACTGTGTTTATATCTGATTAAACTGCCTACAGCTTGATCTGGCAAAACTGTCTTTTTGGCAGTTGCTAAATTCAAAACACTAGTATCTGTTGTTTAGAAATTGATAAATGCAACCTTTAACATCATTATTTTGTTTGATTGTATAGGCATGCATTCCTGTGGTATGGGCATGAGTCCCTTAGTTCCTGTGAATCACTGCCTCACTTGGCTGTTCCATATATTTAAATTTCCTAGATTTGATTCTTAGCCTGTTTCTCAAACTTTTTGCCTGCCAACTACCCTGACTGTTGACCTGTTCTCAAACTTGTCACTGCCTGCAGCCTGCCTTTATCTCATGCCTGTTCACGTACTTACCGCTTTGCCCTTTTGGCTTGAATAGTCATTAAAGAAACCCACATGAATACTTTAGTCAACAAGGTTTTTTCCTGAACTCAAGCAGGGCTTTTTGAATGACTGCTCGAACCAAAAGGACCATCCAGGTGATTAAATAGGCATTCTTTCTAAAACTCACAACCCTTAATCATGTGCACAGCCCTGAGAGCACAATAATATATCTTGCAATAATGATATATCTTACTGTAAAGAAAGTCTAAGAGCTATAAACGTTGACCTGCTACAGAATTGCTATGTCAATAATAATACATTTGCCCTATTGCAATGTAATAAATGTAACAAAACTGTAATTTAATAAATATTTACCTGAAACCAATCAATGGTACAGCAGTTCCAAATATGGAAAATGCTGAAGGCGATCTCAAATACATGTCCATTTGGACTAAAGGCCAGTATGATGTGTTTCTTCTGATTTGGTTTTTAAATTTACTGTACAATTCAGATGGGGTATTCACTTGCTGCAAAATCTGGCATATCTGCAAGCAAAATACACTGAATATATTTAAATAATACTTGAAATAATATTAAAAATAATAAATAATAATAATACAGAAGTATTTAATTAAGCTGTGAACCCTACAAATGTAGTTAAAGTGAATATGTTCTACTTACAAACAACACTGGTGAATTATCAATTAGTTTCTACAGTCTATACCAACCAGCAACTATATGCATCAAACATCAAGATGCAGAGGTAAATCAACCATTACAGTACATATTTCAAGATCATTACAAACCCAAACTTGTTTATTTGCACTGATTCTTTGGTTGTCTGATCTGTTATCCTCTCAAATGCAAATTTATATCATAAAAATTACATTATAGTATACCATGAGAAATAACTGAAATCTAGTACATCACAGGCAAACAAAAGAATTGAAAACTTTCCTAGAAATTGTATTTTCTGTATTTATCAAATTATTTATTTTCTGCAAAGTTCAGTCATTGTAACATAAAATGACTCTCTTGCCCTCCTCCCTTTCTGTCTTCCTGCCTGAAAGCATCCATTACTAAATCACAATAAAAGAAAGATTACCTTTTCTAACACTTCAGTTTTTCTTCATTACTGTACAAGGAAGGACCATCACTGGTGCTTAGGATCATAATGATGTCCTTCAAAAATTGCAAGAAAGAAACTACAGGTTTTCCGTTGAAGTTCACCTGTATAAATTAACCCCTGTAAAACAGATATAGCCCCTCTAATGTGCATAATAGGAATAAGCAACATGCATCTTCATTTTATCCAGTGACATGCTTTAAATATTAAATATGCATGGGATAGTTTACATTTACCCACCATATTGCAATTTTCTTTTTTTTTTGCCAGTTAAAAAATGCCTTTATTTGATGATCAGCAAGGAGAAAGACTGTAGACATTCCATTCTGTCCAGCAGCCCTAAATACTCTGTTAGCATAAACCACCAGCAGAAAAATATATGAAACATATTGGCTTCTCCTAAATTTTTCCAGTGGTAATGCCATTTTTTTTACCTAACATAAAATTATTGACTTAGAAAAAGTCCTGCAATCTAGTCTTATGCATCTTAAAATCTTGTCTGTGAAAATGCACATAGAAATTCATATTTTCGATCCTATGGCTGCTAGATCTCTGCTTTGTTCCCCCTATAGTGACATTGCATTTTATTTGAGATAGCCCATAGACTCCAATGGGTGATAAAAATTGTCGCTTGTCAAAAAAAAAATTGTCTCCCGTGGACTTGAATGCATTTGGAATTTTTTTTCCATTTTGCACATTTTTTGGTGTAATGGAATGGGTCAGATTCACCCATCACTAGGCATTATTCATTGATCTGTTAATCAAATGTCTTTAGTTACTTTGATTCAAATGAATCAGCAGGGCAGAAAATAGCAAAGAAACAAACTGATTTGTTGAACAGTTTAATTGATGTAAATTGAAAACATTTAAGTTTAAACATTTAACAATTAAGTTTTCTTTTATTAGGCAAAAAATGACAGGTCCTCAAATGTCTTCATGTAAAGAGAGCAACTGTTGAGGGGTAGTAGGGAAAATTAACTCAATCAGTTCAGAAGCAGTACAATTTATTATTTATCTTATAATTTCTTTTTTCCATACTATGAAATTTGTATTAAATCTTGGTTCCCCTTTATGCATTAAACAGAAGGCAGGCAAGTATTTTGCTACTGAATGATCATTACCCACTTATGCCTTCTGTATGTAAATGATCCATAAAAAGGTACCACTAAGTACCACCAGGTCTTGTTTAGTCATGAACCATTGTAGCTAACACAATGCAAAGCATCACACACTGAAAATTGGAAAATTTAACAAACATTTTGCTGCACAGCCAAATTCTGTAAGTAAACTTTGGACATCTGCAATGACTGTGTAAGTATTCACTTAAAGGAAAACTATACCTTCAAAATGAATACTTTCCAATATAGCCCTTTTACATCTTTTACCTTGAGACACCACTTGGTGATGGCCTGGGTGCGCCCTCAGATATCACCTGACAGGAAATAATGTAGCTCTAACTGTAACAGGACAGAGAATGAACAGAGCTCTGTCCAATCATTGACTGATATAACCTAGCATGTGTGCTCTTGGTTGTGGGTGAGTACAGTGAATAGTACCAATCAGGTTGCAACCCTTAGTACTTAAAGTAAAAAAATTCTCTTTAGGGTTATCCAATGGCAGATACTATTAGAAAAGTATTTTTTTTAATAAAAAAAAATGTTTTGCACATAGGTTATATGTGATTTGTTTTATACAGACCTACAATGTCAGGGAAGGGATATAGCTCCCTCGTCTGTACCTAAACATGGCACTGGCACTTCTAACCCAGCCTTTAGACTCAAGATTGTGCATAGGTGTAAATAACAGTTTTTACTTTTTAAATAGGTCCTGTGATCAATGTGATCTGACTACTAAAGCAAACTTCAGTCTAAACCGTAAAGCATAATATACTGTATCTGGTAATCTATAAAATAATTATTTAATCCCTCCAAACCTTCTTATTTACTACACATCACATGTTGCTAATAACTACATTCTTTATTTTTTGTCGAATCGGTCTCTTTAATACTCTTGCGACAGTCTTACCAATAAGCAGACCATGAGCACAAGGAAGTCTCAGGAATCTGCTAACTCGAAATATATGTTCAATGGCAAACTGAAACATTACCAAATTCATAGAAATTTTACTGCTTGAATTAAAAGTTGTAAGTAATGCTGCAAACACTAAAAGTAAAAAAAAGCCAATTATAAGAATAACTAGATATCAGATAGCAGATTAATTATTTGTGAGAGACTAGAAGAGAATGGCATATTTGGTTTGCTGCTGTCTTTCATTTAAATGATTTGTGTACATAAAATATTACTTTAAAATGACAGATAAAATAAAATTAACATAACATCAAGTAGTAAGTTCTTAAGCCCGCTGTGAATACCTGCAATCTGCTCAATTAAATCTAATAATTCTATAAGTCAATATTTGCTTTTGTAAATGACTTTTTTCCTTTTAAATATTATCTGATGAATCAAAATTCTTGAATTCTGGATGTTGCATCTCAATATTTAAAAAGCTACCAACTGAGGCTACATGACAGACAAATAGCTCAGTAGCAGGAAATTAAAGAAAATATTTTTTAACTGTATTATAATAAATACTAGGGATGGCGCGAACATCCGCTGTTCGCGCTCGCAGAATATTCGCGAACGTCGCGC
>CM044436.1:88060060-88092937 GCA_024363595.1 Xenopus borealis
AGATAAACATTTGCAAGTGTACTACAACCATTAAAATACTAATTTTAATCTACAGTCTGCGCATGCTGTTCTTATCTATTTTACCCGCAAGGAAGGATTTCAAATGACAGTCATCCAATGTGACATGCAATCTTAATTTTTAATGTCTGTGAGTATAATCGAATGCCAAATAGTGGATGAACTAATCAACCTGGGTACTTATCGGGATAATCTACCACACTTTGTTTTAGAATATAAGCACTTAAATATGATGGTGTTTTGATATATGAATATAAAAGATCACTTACACAAAATCACTTGGTACATTGAATGTTATTGCACTGTTTGTGGGTGCTTACACGAGGTGTGACTAAATCAGAGAACGCTGCACTATATTTTTCTCTTGTTTTCTCCCCTCAATTTTTGTTTTGAGGTATGGTCTGCAACTTTCCTACGGTGGAATCTTTTTGAAGCTACATTTGAAGGTTGGAGAGAACCCACTGTTGCAACTGTATTGGAGAGCACATCTGGTTTGGACTCATTGTACTTATTATTACTTAGAAACACATTTCTTTGCCAGAAAACACTGTAACTAGGCCTGACCACAACAACATAATATTTCAATAGAAGAAGATTATAGAAATCTTTTAAAGGGTATATTGTAGAAGGGCCCATTCTAAGAAACTTTTCAATTGGTCTTCATTATTTATTTTTCATAGTTTTTTAATGATTTGCAATTTTCTTCTGTTTCTCTGCAGCTTTCAAATGGGGGTCACTGACACCATCTACAAACAAGTGCTCTGTAAGGCTACAAATGTATTGTTATTGCCACTTTTTATTACTTATCATTCTATTCAGTCCCTCTCCTATTCATATAGCAGTCTCTTATTCAAATCAATGCAGGGTTGCCAGGGTAATTTGTACCCTAGAAACCAAATTGCTGACACTGCAAAATAGAGAGCTGCTGAATAAAAAGTTAAATAATTATAAAACCACAAACAATAAAAAATAAAAACCAAATGCAATTTGTCTCAGAATATCACTCTCTACATTATACTAAAAGTTAACTCAAAGGTGAACCACCCCTTTAACTCAAATATCCATTTCAACAAAGAAATTCAACATAAACAGGTAAAAACCTCCTTCTGTAACAGGAAACTAAACCGTTATCCCCATAAAAGTATAAGAAAAAACAGTACAAATACTTTGTCATTGTAATTGATATTGATATTGAAAGCAGTGTGCAAGAGCCCATTTTTACATGACACTTGTATCCAAGGCATTGCTGCACTCTGCACCTTGCATTGGATTAAAAAGGAGGAAACAGTTTGCACCTGAATATACAGATGGTCTGCTCACATAGGGAGCAACAAGAGTTGTATTTAGGTTGTAAACCCTACAAAGGCTAAGGTACAATAGCAAAAAGAAGCATACTTTGCACCTGGTCACATATAAAAATAAGGTATTCTGTCTATCCATTTCTGTTCCTTTCCATTATTGGCCTGCCTACATGTACCAATGAAACAATGAAGAAGTTGTTGGTTACATGGTTCTTATTCAAAAACAAGCTATTTGGTCAAAACAGGCAGCAACCATGAAAGTCAAGAACTGAAGAAAATTGTAATAAACAATGCTGTAGAGCAAACCCAGAACTTACAAAACAATATCTCAAAAAAAGATCAGGTGTTGAATGTTGGTCCTTAGAATCATTTTATTTTGAACTGGGGGCCACATCCCTGCATTCTGACTTCAATATGATGATAGCATCTGCATGATTACATCACTGTGCTTGTGCTTTGATGTTCATTTTCAAGCAACTTGGGTCAAATGAGGAAAAAAACATTCAAGATCCTGAGATCCTCAAGATCTGACTTGGTTATGTTACAAGCTTATATGATTGATCATTAAAAGCTTAGTTACATTTTTATGTAAAGCAAAGGTTTATTTCACCATTGCAACACAAAATCTGGGGAAATAATGTGTAACAACTTTACCAAAAAGCATTCTAATCAGCTTAGATAATGGTGCATCGCACACAAGTTGGGGTGGATACAACTTACATGTGTCTCCAATTGTGATGGAATTCTAGAGGGAAAATTCTGTATTGGCATGAAAATACATTGCAATTTGCATTAAAAATAAGCAATTTGCACTTTGCATTCTAAATGAGCTATCTCATGTATATTTCCCATGAATACATTTAGCATGGTAATAGCAGCACATTGAAGTGGAAGCTTGGATGGAGATGAGGCTATGGGAGTAAGACACTGTACCTTACCTCAGGCAGCAGAATCAACTGGCTTGATGGTTTATTGATAATGTGCCCACATTTGGAATAACATTTGTCTGGTCAAATCAATACAGTTCTTTTAAATGTCTTTTTACATCTGTGCATCCTTCCTTAGTATGCTCACAGACATCAGAAGAGACTGTTGAAAGAGACTGCTAAACGCTTGTTACTCAGACAAAAAAAAAAACCTGATGCTTTTTTTATGTTAGAGAATATTTGGTCTCTGTATAGGCTCCACCATATGTGTTTGATCAAAGATGGTGACTTTCTCATGACCTATGACCTGCCCATATTGGTGCATTTGCTTTTGTAGATTTAAAAACAAGTACAATAATTGAGCTTATATTAGTATATATATATATATATTAAAATGTCTCTCTTTGAAGTAGCTTAAACAACAACTTGTCTTGCTCGTATTAAAGATATATATAATTTTTTTCCAGATTACTTACTGTGCTGACAGTCCCAGTTCCTTGCAACAGCTCCTACAGGGACAATAATTATAAGGAGATCCCATTTGGTTGGCATGGTGAGGTATGGCAATGCGCTGTTAATTACTATGAATAAGTGTTTTATCCAAAAATGTCAGTATTTGAAATTTAATTAGTGTCTCAGCAAAGATTTTTTAATGACTCACTAAGTCAATCTGCTAACACAGGACACATTAAGTTAATTGTCTTTAACATAGTTGTTTTTTAAGTTATGGTAGATAAGTTTGTGCATCATAATTGCACAGCAGGCTAACTATAGAAGTGTGCAGTGTTAACAAAGCTCAGATACATTTTGTTTTATGATTGCTTTTAAAATATGTAGCACACTTGGTAATTCAAACTTACTGTTTTTATAACATTTTCGAGTCAAGCAAATGCACCTTAAACTGGTGGAGCAGACTTAGATGTTCTGATGAATGTATGTCTAGAGGTGTATCTTTTTCCCCAACAGTTGCAGAAAACAATAAAACCTGCCCTTGCCGTGCTCATCCATACACTTGACCTAGATGTAAAATCTCCTGATGTTAAGGCAGAACAGGTACATTTTTCCTTTATGATCAACTCCCTGGCTTATTCAGATCATGACTAATTACAGCACAGAAACAATCTATTTCATTTTACAAAGCTTTACCGACTGCGAGGACAAACTCTGTTAAGTGGCTTGCCTCCGCAACGATGCCCCCAAAGTATAATTATAAAAGACTAAGATAGGAACTCTGAATGTGATAGTTTAATAAATAAAACTACTTATCAAAACAGTATCATTTGTTTCAGTCTCAGAATACCTAATAAAATGACTATTATGAGCAATTTTAAGTTAGTTTCTTTTATTCCACTTTAGAAAAAATGGTGCTACTTATTGACATAAGACAAAGATTGTATCAACTGAAACTCATTGGTTATTAAAAGTAAAGATGTGTAGCAATGTAAATACTTATAGATATTGCTTTGATAATTAGCAGTACTGCATTTAACATTATAGTATAGCCATACAAATCTGATATATAAAGAAATTTAAAGTATTTAGCAGTAATTTCCTCATTTATTTACCCCTGTTACTATCCCTGCAGCTATTCTGTTGTAAAATATTAGTAAAGTAGTAAATGCCATCAGTTTCATCACTTTTGTGGGATCTGTTCTGAGATGATAACAATACAGTGTATGTACTGTGCAGTCTTCCATAATATTGTTATAAATGCTGAGCTTTACTATGATATTGCAGCCTACATGCCTTTTGCATTCCCACCTTAGGTCTCTCAGACACTTAAAACTTTGATATAAGGATCAGGATACATTTTCATTCAGAAGTATTTTGGCTCAAGCAATCATAAATGGAACCCTGCGTTAGTTAGTTTTGGGAAAACCTTGTTGGTTGAGGTATTTTTCCCCAAGCAAGCTTTCTTAAATAAGAAAATGTTCAGTGAAAATGTTTAGGCAAAAGGCTCACAAAGTCATAAACTGACCCCTAAAAGTTATATCTTGCCAAACCTTGCACACCAACCCCAAATGCAAAACAAGCTTAACAGGCCAACAACAGAATCACATCTGCTGCCATGCAAGCCTGTAAGTCACATATTGCATATAGAGCCCAATTTTGACCTTGGTTGATATTTTTCTTAGTCAACTCAAAATCTTACTGAGCCCTGATTTAAAATTAACGAGGACCAGTTTTGCCTATTGACCAGTCAGTATATTATGAGTGGGAATCTTGTCCCTGTATTAAATGTTTTAATAATGGGATTGCGTACTGCTACTTTGTATTTTAGTATAAAATTTGGCATTCCTTGTGGGCCAACTACTGTTTTTCTGAAGAGGCAATACAATGCAACAATTCCAACCAGCATACTGAGAATAACAATATTGTTATAAATACAAAACACATGACATGACTGTCTTCTTGGCAAATTTACCATTTTTAGAATCATTAAGGCCATTAAAGGCACCTAATATCTCACAAATCACTTCATCGTAATAATATTGACTTAATTGTATCAATTTACATCTTTTGAGTTGACATTCTGTGATTTCTGTGAGCTTGAGCTGAGATCATTTGGCAGTTATAAGGAATATATAAACTGTTGACTGAAGAAGAAGTATAGTGTAAAAAATGTATATTTGTCCATTCATTGTAATGTAACCAAGCATATATGCCTTTTTTCTGAGCATGGTGGGTCATGGTAGAGATTTGTTTTGGAACAATGTTATCCACATATAATTAGAAACATATATTTCATACAAAAAGGCTTTTCAAGAATAGGCTATTTTACAGAAACCTACAATGTTTCAGGGTATTTAAACTCCACCACCTCACTGGCCCAAGTTAATAAATTAATCTTTGTGAGTCTTTAGTTTTTTCTTTTAATTATACTTTTATGAAGTGATGTCACGTTGTTAAAGGTACAATACAGTAGTATCCCTTATTTGGAATACACCATAAAATATTTGTATATCAACATTTTCTGTTTTTCACCTTTTTTGTTTCAGTTTTCCAATAAATCAAGTGGGAAAATCAAAATCAATCAAAATTAGGGCTCAAATAGCTTTAAGAGGCTTGAACTAGTTAATGAACACTTTAAAGGTTAGAATATTGTTTAATTTGGATTACGTTCCTATATTAAAATGCTGATAAAATATAATAACCCCTTGTTTATCATTTTTGTCCAAACCTCCTAAAGCATTAAATCAGAAGGAATATTCACGTTACTGTAAAGGTCACAAGCAGCTAGCAATAATAACATTTTTCCACTGCATGCCTATCTAGTTTCAACCTTTTCATCTTGTCACACACACAGTAAAATATCCAAATCATGCACAGTCAATCAAGTCATTATAAAGAATGTAAATCAGTGAAGATATATATATTGTATATATCTGTTATTGAGTTGTAACATTGAGTTTAAATGTTCTACTGCCATTTTAAACTTTAGCATACATGCTGAATATACTCTCATATTATTACGATGTGCCACATTTGTGCCCCATTCCACAATTATTTTTGCATGTTCTCAGTTCCCCTGCCATATGTGCCATGCTTGTCTTATTAAAGTTCGTCAGCATTAACTCCACAGATCTTCACACCACATTACATACAGTTATACATAGTTAGTGGCTGAAAAAAGCCCCCCTCCAAATAAAAACTGAACATCAATGCAAACACACACTGACCCCTCCATAGACTGACATAAACTATATACAGTATACATTAACTATAGATTTTAGTATCACGATAGCCTTGGACATTATGCATGTCGAAGAAATCTTCCAAGCCACTCTTAAAAGAATTAACAGAATCTGCCATCACAACATCATCCAGCAGTGCATTCCATAACCTCACTACCCTCACTGTGAAGAACCACCTACGCTGCTTCAAATGAAAGTTCTTTTCCTCTAGTATGAAGGGGTGCCTCTGGTGTGGTGATCCTCTTTATGGGTAAAAAGGTCCCCTGCTATTTGTCTTTAATGTCCTCTAATGTACTTGTAAAGTGTAATCATGTCCCCTCTCAAGATTATTTTTTTCCAGAGAAAAAAACCCAACCATGACCGTCTACCCTCATAATTTAAGTCTTCCATCCCTCTTGTCAGTTTAGTTGCAGGTCTCTGCACTCTCTCCAGCTCATTTCTATCATATATCTTAAGGACTGGAGCCCAAAAAGGCATCATATACTCCAGGTGAGGCCTTACCAGAGACCTATAAAGGGGAAAATGTGTTTTCATTCCTTGAGTGTGAAGTTAATTATCCCAAACTCAGACTAAACCTCCTGGTCATGGCTCACTGTTCTGTCTATAACAACTGCCATTCGCTTTGGGAGGAGTCCTCCGCAACTCGGATGCCACCAGGTCTTAGTGTGAGAGGACCAAGGAGAAAGTTCTGAGCAAGATAGGGAACCGTACATGCAATGGGAATGGTGAATTGAAGCATGGCGATAGAATTAAATTGGCTGTACGGTATAAAATCAAGAGACTAAGCGTATTTGGGGTCACAGGTCAGAATAACGAAGTAGTGGGTTCAAGATAGGATCTGAGAGAATAGTCAAAATACAGGCTAGGAACAAGACTGGCAGCAGACAAGGCAGGAACAAGGATAGGCAAGGTCAACCATGGAAGATATACACTAGAATCACATCCAGGAACTACCAAAAATTGACCTACGTTGGACAACAAGTTAGTATACGCAGGCCCTATAAATATTTGAATTACAAGCATATGCGTGAGGACATCATCAGCGGCGCCACGTCAAACCCCGAAGCACCCCAGCACATGCATCATTTTCCAGCAGCAATCGAGAAAGAAGGACAGGCAGGCATCTCCGTCAGACAACCACTAGACCACCAGGGATTCTCACACTGAGTTTATGTTCTTTTTTATGCATGACAGTTTATGCTTTAGTTGCTACTGAATGACACAAATAAAATTTTAGGGTTTTTTTTTTTACTATAAAATAAGAATTTTTGTTTTAAAAAAAATTGATTTTTTCAAGATTTATTGAACCTCAAGGATGGAAAAAGTCTGAATCCAAAATCTGGCATCTCAGACCTACCGAGGTTGTATATAAGTCATTGGGAGAGGTCCCTATCCTACTTCAAAGTTTCTGTGGTCTGTGCTGGAATTAGCCTGAAAATTTGAGACTTTTCTGGCAAAAACACAAAAAATTCTGGCTTTTTGGGAAAAGCCTATAAAAATCAAGCGATTCATTAAAAAAAAAATTGTACGATTTTGATGTTCTCTCATTATTTTTCGTGTTTGTCCCCGATCCAATAAATCACGATTTTTATACAATAAATAAGGTCCAATTGTGGAATCTAGTTGGGTCAGATTTTTTGAAACTCAATATTCAGATAAATTCGGACTTTGATGAATAAGTCCATTAGTGTATAACTTGCCTTTAAATTATTTTTGCCAAAGTGCATAACCATGCATTTATCATCATCATTACACATCATTTTCCAGTTTGCTGCCCAGTTTTCCAATTTAGTCAAATCACTCTATAAAGTGGCAGCAAAAATAGAAACTTTACTTTCAATGCACACCCCCAGGTCTTTAAAAAACAAGTTGAGTACAGACCCCTGTGGTATTCCACTAACAACACTACTCCAATTAGAAAATGTTCCATTTACCAACACTCTTTTTAAGATATCTTCTATTCAGTTATCTATCCAGGTACAAATACTATGTTCCAGGCTAACATTCCTTAATTTAACCAGTAACCTTCTGTGTGGCACTGTATAAAATGCTTTAGCAAAAGTCTAAGTAGATCACATCCACTGCCTTCTCAGAATCGAGGTTGCTGCACACCTTCTCAGAATTAGTCTGGCAAGATCTACTACGCATAAAACCATGCTGGCACAAACTCATAGTATTATGATTTGGAATGAAGTCCAGTATCTTATCCCTTAATACTCCTTTGAAAATCTTTCCTATCCTGAACAGGAGCGACTTAGATTTTCATTTATCATAAGAATTCAAATTTGACTATTCATCACATAAAACCTTCCGAATTACTGTTTAAGTCAATAGAAGAGGTGAAGGGTTCAATTTGTAGATGTTTGCAGCCTTCCTAACATTCGAGAGGGAAAAAAATTAAATCGAGTTTGATCGGGTAGTCCGAGTATTAAAGATTAGTAACATTTTATTAATACATTTTGACTAGTGGAATTTCTAATTTATTATGGGAGTTTTAAAAAACTTGAATTCGAAGTTCGATCCTTGATAAATGAGCCTCCAATTGTATTACTAGGAAAGGGACTATTAAGAAGACAGATGAAAAATATGAATTCAGAATCTCTGCTTTTTTTGTTCTCATCAAACAGCTGACCCCCTCTGATATTAAGGGCCCCACCCCTTCCTGCTTAATTTGTTTTCTATTTACTTATTTAAAAAATGATTTTGCATTCTTTTTGCTGCTTGCTTCAATTCCCTTTCCATATCAATTTTAGATTGTTTGCATAATTTATTGATCATTTTGTACCTGATAAACATTTTATCTGCCCCTGCTAACTTAAAAGCATGTCTTTTCTTACTCATCTCAACACCAACACTTCTCTTAAACCATAGCTGTTTTGTTTTGCAACAGCGTTCATTCCTTAGTGTTAGATGTGCTTAGACAGGTCCTGCAAAGTCTGCTGAGATTAGGAGTGTTATAAGGGACATAAAGGGAAATGTAATATGTGTCTTTAGCACAAAAAATGTTCACAAAGATGATTGCGAATGTTAGTGACCATGCGTCCTTTTTGACCAATTACAGATCTCAACGACTTCTTTGCAAAGTTTGTGACCTAATGGCTGTTGCGAACATTCACAGTATATGCAATAACATTTCACAATCGCATAGGGTTTTTGGCGACAAAATCTTTAATGAAACTCCAGAGCTGGTTTTAACTCTAACCTTTTCTTAGTGATAATGTGCAAATAATGTTCACCAGTAATTTTTTTTTATTTCAAGCAGCAATAAACATTTGCAAAAATGACATTTCAAGTACCACTTGCAATTTTAATTACATTTCCCCCTAAAAGAGCTATAGTCAATGTATGCAACAATAAAATATTTATAGAGAATAGAGATTAATGTGTTATTTCTGATGGTAATACATTTTCATGAGCAATGAAATTTAACAAAGTGAAAGGTTATTTATCTTTTTTTAACTTTCAGTAAAAACTCACATGCTGCATTAATATTACAGATTATGAAGTCTTAATTAATCTTACTTTCGCTAACCAAAATAGAATCAATCTATAACTAAAAGCATTTTTAAGCATGCTAACATAACATGAAATTTAAAAGTATGCTAAATTGCCACAACTGTGTTGCTCCCAGTTAAACAGAAAGTAATGCTGTGTGCCAGTAGTGTTGCAATTCCAACACTAATAGGGTGAAAAACATGTACTGTAACCTGTGCTCAATATACTAACAGATGCTACTTTACATGCATATTGGAGCATTGTGTATAAATGTTGTCACCTTCAACCTTGATGTACCTGCAATTATGCTGGAATTCTGTGAACAAACATTTCAGCTAGGGGGCAAAAAAAGTTTTGATTTTCCAAAAAATGCATTAAGAAAATTTGCAGTCTCTTAATACATAAGACTAAATATTTTGCATATTATATATAGAATATTTTCAAGTTAGCATATCCACAATTCACTTTGATCCTTTGTTATTCTTTAGTAAATCTTTGGAGATAGTTTGCTATATATTTTTTTCCATATGCAATCTGGAAAAACTCCTGTTTCTCTTGGCTGGTTGCAAGTCTATCACAAAACACTCTATAGACTTCATGGTTCTAAAGTCTCATTAATTTCTGGCCACCTGCAGAACCCTGTGGCACCCTTGCAGGCTTTAGCAGTATCACACCCTTAGTAATAATAAGAGAAAACATTTTGGATTTTAGCTGCTTGTTGAGCAAATTTATTTACTCACTTAGGTGCTAAAATCTAATTTTAAAATTGCTATAGAATATTCACACCTAACCTTACAGTTTCAGTTCATTTAATTGAAGCACAGTGTTTGTGATAAAAGCTAAGAGATAGAGAATATGGTGGGGGTTAAATAACAGATAAGTATGGCGTACATGGGGATAAAATGAATTCTAATTAAACATAACAACATGTTTCTATTTAATAAAAACACTATTTAAAAAAGAAACACTAAAAAGCCAAATCTCTGGTTTAATAGAGAAATTAGTCTCTTAAGGGTACCAGAAGCTGTTTTTCCACCCCAGGTAACTTGCTCAGCACTAGCGCATGAATCGAGTTTTCTGCCACATGCCTTACAGATAAGGAGTTGTTCATTATACTGGCGAATGGGATCCCGTTCTCAGCCTCAAAACAACAAACCAGTTAGTCTATCGGTGGTAGGAAAGCTTTTCGAAGGGTTAATAAAGGATAAAATACTGGACTTCATAGCAAATAACAATACTATGAGTTTGTGCCAGCATAGTTTTATGCAAAATAGATCTTGCGAGAATAACAATTTCTTTTTATGAGAAGGTAAGCAGGGACCTCAACTTTGGGATGGCAGCAGAAGTGTTTACTTAGACTTTGCTAAAGGATTTGATACAGTGCCGCACAGAAGGTTACTGGTTAAATTAAGGAATATTGACCTGGAACATTGTATTTGTACCTGAACAGAGAACTGTCTAAAAGATGTCACAAAGAGTGGTGGTAAATGGAACATTTTCTAATTGAGCCAGTGTTGTTACTGGGGTACCACAGGGCTCTATACTGCGTCCCTTGCTTTTCAACATGTTTATTAATGACCTGGAGGTGGGCATTGAAAGTACTGTTTCTATTTTTGCAGATGTTACTAAATTGTGCAGAACTATAGGTTCCATTCAGGATGCTTACACTTTGCAGAGTAATTTGTCTAAGATGGGAAACTGGGAAGCAAACGAAAATGAGGTTCAGTGTTGATAAATGCAAGGTTATGCACTTTGGCAAAAATAACATAAATGCAAGTTATACACTAAATGGCAGTGTTTTGGGAGTTTCCTTAAATGAGAAGGATATTGGGGTTTTTATAGATAACAAGTTGTCTAATTCTGGGCAGTGTCATTCTGTAGCTACTAAAGCAAATACAGTTCTGTCTTACAAAGAAGGGCATAAACTCAAGGGATGAAAACATAATTATGCCTATTTATAGATCCCTAGTAAGGCCTCATCTGGAGTATGCAGTGCAATTTTGAACTCCAGTCCTTAAGAGGGATATAAACAAGCTGGAGAGAGTACAGAGATGTGCAACTAAGCTGGTTAGAGGGATGGAAGACTTAAATTATGAGGGTATACTGTCCAGGTTGGGGTTCTTTCCTCTGGAAAAAAAGGTGCTTGCAAGGGGACATGATTACACTTTACAAGTACATTAGAGGACATTCTAGACAAATAGCAGGGGTTCTTTTTACCCATAAAGAGGATCACCACACCAGAGGCCACCCCTTCAGACTAGAAAGACTTTCATTTGAAGCAGCGTAGGTGGTTCTTCTTAGTAAGGACAGTGAGGTTGTGGAATTGTGGGGCTTGGATGATTTCTTGGACAGACATAATATCAAAGGCTATTCTGGCTATTACTAAACAGTAAGTATAGATATGGGTATATATAAGCTATGGGGAAGTATGGTAGGGTGTGTGTATGGATGCTGGTTTTTCATTTGGAGAGGTTGAACTTGATGGACTTTGCCTTTTTTCAACCCAATTTAACAATGCAACTGGGTTTAACTTTGATTGTTGACAAACTTGTTTCTTCTTGACCCACATTTGCTCTAAATAACCAAAGAAGGTGGAATTCATTTTACTTAGATATTTCTTAAAACAATGATAAGAAAGTACTGTATGTTCAATACACCTTAACTTGTCTTATCGGATTGGGTGGGGATATACTGTATAACCATTTTAACTTTGAACTATTATTATCTGGGTTTTTAAATGAGGAGGAACATTAGAATTAAATGTTTTTCATTCTTAGGAAATCGAATTATGGTTGTTGTGTTGTGAATTGTATTTTGCCCTTCCACACACACCAAAACATGTTAATTTTGCATTTATTGTCCAGAAAAGCTGACTACAACCCTGAATGGGCAATTTGTAAAGGGTTCTATCAAATTTCTTCCGTCTGCATATACAGTTGCAGTTAAATACGGTATTAACTATTTCAATGGAATACAGAATTCTAAAAAAAATGTTTAAGATGGCTCATAATGTTTACAGAGGTCAATAATCTCATAAGTGAAATATGGCAGGTAATATAAGCAAGTGAGAAGCAAAAAATACATTTCACAAAGCACACTATTTATACTTGATTGCAAAATAAGGCTGCCCCTTTAAAATTAATATATATTTAATGGTCCCCCAAGTGACATATATTTAAGTTAATAAACCTAATATTTTCCCTGATATATTCAGATGAATTCAATTCCCTTTCTAGACATAATGATGTCCCCACATAATGCATATAAAAATAACACAGCATAAGTATTAGAATATATTTTTCAATTAGGAGACGTTGATATTACAAATGTCAGTTGCGTTAATTATATACAATAGTATATTTATGATTACAACTAGTGGTACAGGGACACATCATTGCCATGCTATGATACTTGATAGCATAAATATTGATATAATTATAACTTTAAACATATTGGGTAATGAGTTTTTAGTCTGGTTGTAAAAAAATTGGAGAATACTGTATTCAGTTTTAACTATCACATTGTTACTACTATTGTTGTTTGCTAAAGTTCTCAATTTTAAATTGATCCTTTTCAGCCAATAATATTATATATTTTTCTAAAATGTACTCATAGAAAATGGTTGTTTATTCTGAACATGTTTGATCCAATGACATCTGGGTAGGGACTTTTCAGGTGTGAGGTAAGATGAAAACCTGGTCTTTAGATAGTTCTCCTAAATGGGAGAAAAAGAATCATGTACAAGAGAGGTTACACGGCCTTCCCTGGAGTGCTGTGTAGCTTACAGCAAATATGTGGCATTCTGTGGAACAATTGGTTAGATCAGTGCAGTTTTGCCATCAAATAGTTTGAATAAATTGTTTAATCTACAACCAATCATCTTGACTAAATATCAGAAAGACAGCCTGTGTGTGTTTGTGGCTAACTTTGCCACTGAACTAAAAACAAATCTAAACGTTAAAAATTACATTGGTGTTTAGTGCTGATTAATTACCTGGCTATCCCTTTCAAAATCCCACAAGCTGAATATAGATTTTGAAGGCACTGGAACAAATGTCTGTGAAACTTGCTTGTAGACATCCATCATGGTCTACACCAATATCTACAGGGGAAATATAAAAACTGCAATTACTGTAGTGTCAATGTTTGCAAGTGTCAGCCTCTAAAATTTAAAGTTTCTCTTATAACCCTTTTGTAAACAAGAAGGGAAAATATGTAAGGTATAAATCCTCCATAAAAACATATATTTCAAGTTAAGAGGTATAAACGAATATTCAAAATTTATGTAAAACCATACAACCTTTCATTTATTGTACCCAGTGGCATAGATAGATTTTGGGCCCCACAGCAAAATAATTTGAGGTGTCCCAAACTCTCCAGAGGTTGTCCTGTTTTACCAATATATATTAAAATGACATTAAATATGGCCTCATGGGGCCACTATACCTCCTGGGGCCCCCTGCAGCTGCAGGGTCTGCTTCCTCTGTAGTTACCCCCAATTGTACTTACTGTATGTATATATAAAAAAGGTAAACAGCAATGACAAAAACCAAAATAAAAATACCATTTCAGAAGAAGGAATGTGAACATTCTGCCTTAATAATTTGTTGTCATTGGCTTGTCAAGAAAAGAAAACTACATTTCAAGAAGAAATATCCAGCAGCTCTTAATTCCTGCCCAATCATGTACTTTTTACAGTACAGGCAAAGTACCAATTTGACAGGCTTTCTCATTGTTGATATTTAATTACCTGGATGTGGAAATCTTAATGTGGAGTAAATGATAAAAAGGCCAACAATTTACTTACATACTGTCGTGGGAAATTTTTTTTACATACTGTCATGGGAAAAAATTTTTTTCCAAAATGTATAAGTTAATAGTGCTGCTCCAGCAGACTTCTGCAGGATAGAGCAAACAAATTTTTTTATATTCAGTTTTGAAATCTGACATGGGGCTAGCCATTTTATCAATTTCCCAGCTGCCCCTGGTCATGTGACTTGTGCCAGCACTTTAGGAGGGAACTGCTTTCTGGCAGGCTGTTGTTTTCCCTTCTCAATGTAACTGAATATTGCGCAGTGGGACATGGGTTTAACTATTGAGTGCTGTTCTTAGATCTACCAGTCAGCTGTTATCCTGTGTTAAGGAGCTGTTATCTGCTTACCTTCCCATTGTTCTTTTGTTAGGCTGCTGGGTTGGGGAAACGGGAGGGGGTGATATCACTCCAACTTGCAGTACAGCAGTAAAGAGTGACTGAAGTTTATCAGAGCACAAGTCACATGACTTGGGGCAGCTGGGAAATTGACAATATAAATAAAATATAAAAAAATCTGTTTGCTCTTTTGACTGACATGACAGGATCCCTTTAAGAAGCAGATTCGCATAAAACATTTTCTGATGGTTACATTGATTTCATTTGCTGGAAGCAGAGGTATCCTCAAGGTAAATATTGCCAGCAGAATATTAATACAGAACAGGTCTGATCAATTGCTATCAGTTAAGCACCAGTTCTGGCAATCTATACAGTCAAACTCAATCATCAAAAGGTTCTTCATTAAATTGAAAAATGCAGTGTTGTGAGCACTTTTATTTATACTAACAGATTTTAAGGGGGTAGGCAGTTAGGCACTGAGGCAGAAAGGGACAACATAACTCTTTCTCTAGGTGATACAGAACATCATAGCTTACTCCTGCATCTGCTTCTTTCAAAACAATAACAAAAACAGGTTTAACAGGTTGTCATTTGCAATAACACTTCACTATACAACTGTACTAAACTGATCTAAACACTCAATAAATACATCTGTATCAAAAGTTCATCTCATTTAACTGTTTTCCTGTAACTGTCGCATTAAATTGAAACTGACTGGGAAATCCTAGCAACAACAGAATGTTCCTACAAATGTTAAAATTAATGTTAAACATAGACTCAGAATTTAAATTTTTATGACATCTACAACTCAATTCTTTAGGTAAAGCAACTCCGATGCATACAAGTTATGTCAGTCGTGTTAGCAACTTAAAATCTTGTCATCTTTGTTTTGTAAATACTGGAATTCACCTCTATATACAGTACCAAGGAGCTGATTTATGGACTTAGATGCAAAATGCAACAGTGCAGTTACTCACAGAAATCAATCAAATCTTTGTTTTCATTGTGTAACTTGTAGTGGACCCTTCAAAGCTTAGTGTTGATTGGTTGCTACTGATCAATACACTGAAGAAATTTAGTACTTAACTTAATTCTATTTGCTATAGCAAAACATACCATAAGTAACACAAGTCCATCAAGTTCAACCATACAGTATAAGTCTATATATATAAAACCTGGGAAAACTGACTGTTAGTGGAATTTCTGTTGATCCAGAGGAAGGAAAAAAATCTAAACAAGAATCAAACTGTTCACTATACCACTGGCATTCTTATTTTAACATGTTATGTTAGTAACTAATGATGTGGTTTATAATGTCCTGTAAATTTCAAGCTTTGAATTTTTAAAATTTTCAGAGTTTTTATAATAATGATGCCTTGAAAAGCATTTCAATTGGTTAGCTTGGAGTAAAAAAGGCATATTTACAGATTTAGATTTGTCAGAATGTGTGTTTTCCAAAAATGTCCTGGGAAAACCTACTGTTAGTGGAATTGCTGGCCTTGCATAAAATATGTTTCTAAAATATACATCTTTATATTATGAAAAATATTAATATTTTAGGTATCTTTATGTATGAAGAATCGTATATATCTTATTATTCATGTTCTTACATTCTAAAAGAGAGGGCATTAACATTCTAGTTGCCTGCTAAAATAAAACTCAGTTTTAATCACTGTGAATGACATATGTTGCTTTTAAAAGTGTTCATCAAAAGCTAAGCATATTGCATGAAGATAAAAGCTAAACTGTAATGTCCTCTAGTCACAGCAGAACTGACTAAAATACAGTAGGGATACCTACATATTAAGCCAGTTAATTCTTGAGATTTACTTTTAATGATGCCTGGAGCACACCATCTGGTACAAGCACAGGTGCAAGAAAGATAATTTATTTAAGGTATACACAGCAACATCAAACTAATCAATACTGAGCTAATTAAAAAACAAATATTTGTTAATTGTCAGCAACAAGTGCATTTTTCTGCATAGACTTTTAGAATATTTATAGTTTTTTCTGTATGTAATCAGTTAATGGATGGAAACATATTCCATCTAAGTGGGATGAGCAAAGTACTACTCCACTGAGCTTAGAGGAAATAAAGAATGAATTTGATTTAGAGAAGTGGCATCCTGATTAACATAAAGACCATAAAACCACTTACTTCTTTATTGAATTAAAATTACTAACCTCCGGTTCAGTATTAAACCAGCAATGATCTCATTGGAATAACACTGTATATTGTTTAGATGTGAGCTGCAAGCCAAACATGTTCACTTGACATAGCATTTATTTCTATCTTGTACTGATTAAATGTCCTGATAAAGCAACCCCCAAATTTGATTCAATAAATCTTTAAATGAGAACATAATCCCCCACAGTACCAAAAGCCCCCTTAAACTTCCTCCCCTTTCCCTCTCAGCAATGTGCATTAGTAAAAAAAAAAACTTTAAAAAAATGGACCCTTACATGCAGAGAAGCATAGTAGAGCTCCTGGTCACCATCTTCCATTGCTTCCTATTGTCTTCCGGCCTCTTCACCGACATGAAGCCTGTGGAAGCATGCACAGTTGGGCCAAGTCAGGAATCGTCTTCAACTGCCATGCGCAAGTTAGCACTGACAATACAAAATGGAAGATGGTGACTTCTCTTTGTTTAAGGGTCAAATTTCTTTAAAGGTTTTTCTTTTTTTTTTACAAATTAACATTATTAGGAAGTTTAGGGGGATTTCGGTATGGGGGTTCTCCTTTAAATTGATCGCATTTACTATTTGGCCTTAAAGTACATTTGGGGACTTCAGACCAAACAAGTCCAAAAAGTCATTTTTGAGGAAAAGTCTGAAAAATTCTAACTTTTCCGGCAAAGAATTTTTTGTATTTTTGCCCGAACCTAATTTTTTTTTAATGATAAATAAGGTCCATTCAGGGCTTCCGAGTTACTTGGATCATTACATTTGAAATACTGAGATAAATTTGTAACTTGATAAAAAACCCTCTAGATGTCTTTATAGAAAAAGGAAAGGTAAAATCAATGGAGAATTGCTAAGCTTTGAGGCAGGGACCCCAGAGATTATAGTCAATTACCTGAAACCTTTATCAGACACTACTGTTCAAAAAGTGATCAGGATTGGTTACTGTCTGAGGAGTGTCATTCAACCATCTTGCTATGGTAGCCGATGCTGTCTAAAAACTGAGTGCATGCATTGTACAGAAATCATCAAAGTTATTTTGTATTGCACTTCCCTTGCCCAGGCCTATGCAGAGGTTTTCTGGGACACCATAAAATGGCATTGTGGCACTCCTTAAGCAGTATCTAACCCAGGATAGAAGGATAATTATATTATAATTTATTACATTTTAAATGTTTATGCATTGAATTATATTTTGCAAAGCCATCATCTATTCTGATGATGTACAGTAGATGATAAACATAACCTGAACTATTCTAGATCATTCTGTTTTCAGTTTTACTCATTATATTAATAAACCAGAAAAACATCAATAGCTGTGGTGCAAAGTTTTGAGCCAGCTGTTCTTTCAAATAACACGTTTTTTTGCACTTAAGTTATGGTCTTGTATATTCTAAAAATTGTTATTCAACTGAAGTGTCTTTGCCATAATAGGCAATAAAGTTGTTGATTATATTCTTTACAAGAGCATGTCATAATTCCTTTTGGAATTGCCTTTCTTAAAAATAATCTTCAACTGGCATATATATCGTATATGTATCTGTTGCTGCTGAAGGCTACGTTTATTTATTGTAAGACCAATTTAAAGATGAACAAAGTGAACCAATCAATCTTTTTTTAGTGTGATATATTTAATGTGTTGCTAAGGCCACTGTCAAATCTTCCTGAAAAAGGTAGCAAGTCATCTAATACAGGCTTTCAGCAACATGATGTATTATATTCTGTATTTTGTGACAGGTTTAATTTAATAATTGATTTATAAATGAGAATGACTACAATACCCATGAGCACACATTCAGTTTGCTTTACTCTTCAGGTGTAGAATGAATTTCCAATTGTTTGCCTCACAAACTATGCAGCTGGAGTGTAATGCTTTCAAAGCTACTCTTTAGGGGTTTGGAGTGTGTAATATACTTGCTGTATATACAACTAATTAAACAAATCTACAAATATGCATTCATATACCCAAACAAAGTGTGCAAATCTATAACTTCTTCTAGTGGAGTTATTAGAATAACAGAAAACGAGAAAAAGGGAATAAAAGAAAAATAATCTTTCATGAGCAGGACCCTCCTACAACTATCTCTCAGCAGCATTCAATATGCATCACATAATAATATACATTTGTGTTTGTATTCTCTTAGTATATGGAAGACAATAGCACTACTGTAAATGAAGAATAATATTGATTAAATAGTAGCTATAAGTGCAATTTAAGAAATATAGAGCTATAGATAGATTTGATTACCTGCAGCAATCAGTTTATGTGTATTGGACAGCTGCAGTTTATTAATTACAAGTATCATTTTCTCTTTTTTATTGAATAAGTGAAACTTTTGCCCACATTCCAGAATAACCCAAACCGTATTTTACAGTCTATGTGGATTTCAGGGAGGAGCTAAATTCCCAGAAAAACATATACTTGTTCAGCTTATGTAGGCATACCTGTTCCATGCTACTTGATTTAAGCCCATTTCTTACACACCCCAGATCCAGATATCTGGTGCATTTTGACAACTTGAGTTCTTTAGTGCAAGAGGAACGTGAAACCATGACAACAAACTGGGTAGGTATTTTTAAAAAAGTGATGTAGAGGAAGGCCACACAGGTCCCCAGTTGGGGCCTGGCCATTAGGTTGGGTTGATAAAGAGAAAAGGGTGGGGTGAAATTTATTCTAGGTTTACTATAGATGGTAAGCTTATTTTACAGATGCCTAGCATAATGAGAAAATGGGGCAAATATATGAATTCCTTTTTAACAGCACCATTTGTACTGAATTTGAAAGAGTCTTGCATTGCTACTGATATATACAGTTGCTATACCTATCAATCAAAAATCATTATTCACCCATAAACCCATATGGAGTTATGCAGCTTTATTTATCTCTGTGTGTAAAATGTATTTAACTTTTTTTAATAAAATCAATAAAATCTTTACTCTTGAGTATCTCTTCAAAGATGCATCAAAGCCAGAGCTGAAATATCAGTCAACAATAGGTTGAAAAGCATCAATTGACAGAACCTTGAAATGTAGTAGAAAGCAAGATGTAACTCTGTGTCTTCCCCCACCAGGTGGTGCCATGGTTGGAATGATTGAAGTGCCCCTGATTTTTATCATATCAGTATCTTTCCTGTACAAAATACACAGTATGCATAGAATATATTATATAAACATTGTGTTTTGTGTTAATGAATGTAGTAAGTATATCAAGAACTCAAATACAGTATGTTACCAACATGCGTGTGTTGCAGAGCTCTTACTTTTTATACAGAATATGTTGAAAAGAAATTTGGGCTACAGAGAATGACAGGAGTACTGAGTCTCATGCTGACAACTAAAAATGATGGACTGCCCCCAGCTGTGAGAAACAGGTTACATTGTAAATATAGCTTTCGTTTAAAAATCTCCTTTTGATGGGCATTCAGTTAGAGAGTAGTAAACAGACAGTAAAATAAGACTTGAAAACTTTGTATTCTGAAATTTACTGTTGGGAAACCAAAATCCTCCAATATTACAAAAAAAAACACATAGGGTGAGAGTGAATGGCATACATATTTTATCTACTGAGCTTCTCTACATTGTATGGTTCCAGCACACAGCAGGGGGACATGCAAGTGTGAGCAGCTATAGAAAATTGTAGCGTATAAAATATATGTGCATTTTAAGTACCACAGATGTATTGAGAATCTAGATAGTGCCATAAAATTGGTTTACAAGGGGAAAGTTATATCCTAGCTGCAAAACAGCACACTGTATAATTCACCATTGTAAAAAACAAACAAACAACCCAAGAGTTGTGTTCACCATACTTAACTAAATGTCAAAGGTGCAATAGTTTCTTGATTCATGGTCCCAAAAATTTTATTTTTTAACAAATGTATTGAGTTTTTTCTTGCAAACAAAATCTATTTATTTTATTGAGAAATAAGGTAAAATTATGGATGAGAGTTTAGTCAAATTTGTTTTAATAAAATAATGAGTAAACAACCCCCTAATTAACTACATTGAACCTCTTCCTTACAATGTTATCACAACAGCACATTTAGACAAGTTTATATTGTTTATTGTTGTAATTTGCTTCTCATTTAACTATATTTGTAAATCAGAAGCTGAATCACATTCATAGAGATTTTCCCTTTATGAATCTCCAGTTCAACTGCAATTGATGGGCTGGGCAAAACCATAATGGGGAGTGGGCCTAAAAGGAGTCATCTAGAGAACTGGAGAAGCAGTAATCTGAATGGGAGCAGAATTCCATCTCTAACTGGAAAGAGGCAGTAATGCATTTAAACTAAAATATAACAATTATAGAAGCGACCAAGGACACACAATTCTAAGATCATTATGTTAAAGTAGCTGTTATGATATTGTATTTATTTATTTATGCATTGTATGTTACTGCAGCTAAGTTATACAGATGAAGCCACTTTGGATTGTGTATTTGACACAGAATAACTTAACTCATATATCCCATTTATCCCACTTAGCACAGAATATTGTCACAGTAACCCATCCAATTAAACAGTTCACCATTGAAAACAATGGTGCTTTGGTATGCTAATTAAAAGGTTAAATGCATTAAATGAGTTAAGATAACTTTAGATAACACAGTTTCTTCAATTAACCCTGAGTCATGATGCATTTAACTCACAAATCCAAGTGGCTGCATCTGTACATACATACATATATTTCATACCATATGCAAGTTCCAATTAGTCATATTGCAGGACCCAAGTTACGCTAAACACATATTATAACACATGGCATCAACCAGCAACATTAATAAAGGAACATTTTACAAATTATTCATGGTTTCTGAGTTGCAAATGGGGGCTATTCATCTACTTCCTGATTCTAGGAAGATTTGTTGAATATGTTACCACTCCAAAATTCTAAATATCATGAAATAGAAATGAGTGGCAGATTTCAGGCTATTTACTAGTGATGGGCAAATTTATTCGCCTAGGTCGAATTCGCGGCGAATTCCCGCGATTCGCCGCTGGCGAATAAATTCGCGAATCACCAGCGAAATTTCGCTTGGCGAAATTTTGCCGAAAAACGAGTCGCACGTCAGTCGAATCTCTAGGCGAAGCGAATCGCGGGAGATTCGCCCATCACTACTATTTACTAAAACACCAGCCCAATATTTAAAAAATTTTTTTTACCTTGGGAAATATAGTTCTAGAGATGTATGTTATCTGATAACAGTAACTGGCAAAATAATCACTAAATACTAAATCTTGTGATTAAACACATAACACGTCTAACATGATTATTTAATTAAAGCATGAAACATTTACTAAAGAAACCTATACTCCCAACTTCTTTCATCTGAATTCCATTAGCATTCCCATTATTAAATCAGCCATCTCTTGCGTCAACATTTCTTTTAGGTTTTTTACCTTTTGTCTATTAGAAATGATAGCAGGGAAAAACTAAGGGTGGACTTTATTAGAAATATCTGATTTTGACATTTACAGGAAGGTGCTACTTGAAGGTCTTGTTAGTCATTCCCTGTCCAGATTTAACTCTCTGAGAACCAAAATATCAGATATTTAACATACTGTAGGAGTTGGCAAGAAATGACGATTCTGTTACTACGCATATTATTAAACATTGTACACACTGACTAGACCAGTGGGAATTAAATAAAGATAATTACATTAGACACAGAACATCAATTTAATAGCTTCAATAGATCTCATATAAAACATAAACTGGGTAGCAAAACTTAGCTAACAAATCCAGGGAAGTACAAAACTCTACATCCAAG
This sequence comes from Xenopus borealis, assembly GCA_024363595.1. Taxonomy (NCBI): domain Eukaryota; kingdom Metazoa; phylum Chordata; class Amphibia; order Anura; family Pipidae; genus Xenopus; species Xenopus borealis. The sequence continues at coordinate 88,082,602 of CM044436.1, forward strand.
TGACAATACTTTACAGCCAGGTAACAACACAAGTTCTGGAAAAGGCTTTTGTCATAATTATTCTATGGTCTATAAATAGTGGAATGTCTGGGGAAACATACTGATTGAGATATTAAATGCAATAGGAGTCATTTATGACAGCAACTGCAGTGAACAAAGTGTAATTTCAACTGCAATCACCATGTTTTTCTCCATAATTTATTTTTCCCAGAATTCTAGCACCAACATGGTCGCAAGGGGACATTGGGAGAAATGTAATAAAAGTTGTAAAGAGAAAAACTATTTGTGCAAATAAGAATATACATTTGCATTTTGCATATAAATTTGCATCATTAGAAGCCAAACCAAGTCCACTTTGCTCCAGTTCCAGTGTTTGGAGTGATAGTGATTTGCCTGATTTTTTGGATGCAAATGTTGTGCGCCAATTGACTAGTGATGAGCAAATTTATTTGCCAGCCATGGATTTGCAGCAAAATTCCTAATTTCCCCATGTGCAATTTTTTGGTGAAACTAAGATGAAAATTCCCTGTAAAAAAAAACGCCCATGAGAAAAAAAACACCAATTGACTTTAATGCATTTAGTGAAAAAAGCCATTGACTTTAATGCATTAGGACAAAACAAGTTGCCATTAGAAAAAATGCCCATTGACTTTAATGCGTTTAGACAGAAAAGTTGCGATAAGAAAAAACACCTGTTGACTTTAATGCATTTGGAGAAAGAAGAATTGTCATAAAATAAATTTTGTTGTGCATAAAAATGCCCATTGACTTTGTACAAATTTTTCAGAGAATTGAAACGGGACAGATTTGTTCATCACTACAATTGACACAGGGCACCATGGAGCTACTACCAATTACAGAAATGGCAGTAGTTTAGGGTTCCCATGCATGAATAGACATTCATTTGATTTGGAGTGGGAGGCAGGAAGGACTGAGTGAGCAATGCCAAGAGTAACAATACGGAATTGAAGATCTAGATTTTTATTAATTGTACTAACAGCCAAGACACTCATGCATGCTCTCATCCTATCCCGACTAGATTACTGTAACCTTCTACTAACAGGCCTGCCTAACTCCCATCTCTCCCCTCTACAGTCTGTTTTAAATTCTGCTGCCAGAATTGTCCTTCTCTCATCCAAAAGGGTACAGGCCCCTCCCCTGTTAAAGTCATTATCATGGCTTCCGATAAAACAGAGAATAACTTATAAACTTCTCCTCGTAGCCTTCAAAGCCCTTCATTCCTTTACACCTAACTACATCTCATCTCTTGTTTCTCTATATGTTCCTGGCCGAAACCTCCGCTCCTCTCAGACTAACCGCTTGGTTGTACCCCCCACTTCTACTGCTGTTTCCCGTGTCAAACCCTTCTCTCTTGCAGCTCCTTATATTTGGAATGCCATTCCTGCATCTCTCCGGAGAGAATCCTCCCTCAATGTTTTTAAAACAAAACTCAGAGTCTACCTCTGTGAGCACCTGGATAACACCTGAACTGGCACTTGTTTCACCCACTGTAAAAAGCACTTTATTACCCCTCCAAATTGTGTCTTTATGTTACCCTCCCATTTAGACTGTAAGCCCCAAGGGGTAGGGCCCCCCATCATCTTGTCTCAACAATGTGTAATTATATTTTATATTTATGCAAACTGTATTTATAATAATGCACTTATTGTTACTGATTAATGCAGTGATCTCTTGTTTGTACTACTAAATTATTGTTACTGTACAGTGCTTTGCCCTCAAGGAGCGCTATATAAATAAAAATATACATACATACATACTAGATTCCTTAAACTATTTACCTCTCACTTTTCATCTACCTGAATTTGAAAGCTATTTATCAGGTTTGTAATAGAACCAATTTTTAATAATTACTAATACAAATACTATCTATGTTATTTTTCTTACAGACCTTTGCTCATGCAAATAGTTTCTTGTTAAGGCTCTGTACCAAACATTGCACCTGTACATGATACCCTTAAGCATTACATGAACTGAAAACACTGCTACTACAGGTATAGCAAATTGGAATCCCCATACTATTCAGAATTCTCATGCCTGTTAGGGTATTTTGGCCTTTAAATGGTTTTAGCTGGCAAAAATACCAGCAGATTGATGCAAATTTTCATAAATTGCTTAATATGTTTACAATATATCTGAGTTATCAAAATACCTTAGACCATTACTGTAGATCTGCACTTTCAATGAGAGTAATGTAGAGAATGACTAACACTATAGAACTAGAGAAGTTATATTGAAGAAGCACTCACCTAACTTCTTATTATGAAAATAAAATACCATTAATGCTGTATGATTTCCAGCTGCAAATCTATAAATTGCCTGTAACTTGTAATCTGACTCAAACTCCTTGTTATGAGCAGAAGGAAGGCAGAACAGTTACCTTTACATGGTTCAGTGCCCTCTTTGTAAGTCATGATTCCATTTATAATGTTCTGTGACATCCGTCACATTGGGTGGGTTATCAGAAAGGAGCATAATTTAGGGGGATTGGTGAATAGAACACATTGCATTTTTTTTTAAAGCATTTGATATAAGAAACACATTTTCCATAAAGATAAAGTCGATGGGTGTGAAAAAAATCCTCTGTGTGTTATGTTAGAAGCAATGAATTGCAGCATGCCACAGGTGTATGGTAGTTGAACAGATGGAAAAATGTGTATAAGTCGGGTGCTCATTAGTACTGATGGCTTCTTGGCTATAATGATTTTTTTCCCAAGGTGCACTCGTACATCTGTTATACATTCATGGCTATTAGAAGCTGAGGCATGAATACATATTTTATGAGATGCCATAATCTTGGAAGAAACACGGGACCTATGTCATCATCTCATGGAATCTATAATATTTCTTTGAAATATATGTTCAAAAAGCTTAAATTTTTATCTCAAAAATGCCATTGCGTCTAACTACATTATTCCTTTTCATTGTGTAAATAATTCCATCAAATAAAGATATGCAGTTCAGATTCTTTTGCTGAACTGCAAATCAAATTCCTAATAATGAGAAGTCAGGAACAAAGCATTTTGGACCCAAATAACGATTTCATAATCCTTTATAGAAAAAGGGGATTTCTTTAAAATCCACAAAATTTATAATTATGAACAAAATGTAAGCCTTGATCGTGTTAAAAAAAGAAACTGTATTTTTGCTGTGTAGTTATACTCTACATTAAAAAATTTTCATGAAACCGGATAAAGTAGGTACATTGTGTATAAAAAACATTATTATAATTATTATTAACAATAATAATGCTGAATATACAGGGGCATAAAGGGTGTCTGTCAACTGCACCAGATGCAATAAATGGTACAAGGACAGTAAAGGGACAGAGGCAAGCAATACCATAAGGCAGGAGTCTCCAGTTTTTTTTACCACATGGCTGTTTGGAGGGTGCTGTGTGTGAACTGGCAGCATACAGAATGTTATATTTGGGAGTATACCTGTTTTTTATGCAACAAAATTTTGCCTCAAAGCCTGGAATTTAAAAATAAACTCCTGCTTTGAGGGCACTGAGAGCAACATCCAAGGGGTTGGTCTGCAACGCGTTGCTTGTTAGAAACTGGTCGGGTAACACTGTCATAAGCCTTGCCAACAACCACCACTGGTAGCTAATGCAAGCTAACCACATTTTCTTGTCCTGAATTCTTGCATTTATATGTGATATCCAGTTTTAAGGGTAACTCTGACTGTATCCCTTTTTTAAAGTGTTCACTTTTCAAAATAGATGCCTTTTTAGCAAGTGACAACATGCAATGCTACTGTCACGAATACCTTTTTTACAGTGATACCCCAGAGTTTTGTCCTATTGCCCTTTTGGAGCCAGACTAGTCTTCTGACCTTCATATATTTTATTTCCTTGTGTTAAATGTATGAATTTATTCTACAGCTACTGTACTGTTATATATTTAACTACCAGTCTGATATCCTGTACTGAATTGAACTAAGCTTACTTAAACTTACTTTGTCTAACATAGGATTATTCCAACCACTGGATGAAATATTTACTTTACCAATGGACTAACCATCTCAATTCTCGGGGGCAGATTCACTAACAGGCAAATTTTTGGCAGTGTCAGCTTTGCACCCATCGCACCATTTCAACAGGCACAAATGCGCTATGAATGCACTAATTCACATCTTCAAACGCTGGTGTGTTTTTGCTAGAGTTACTTTGGCTGTGTAAGCATTTCATAGCAAAGATAGTTACATAGTTACATAGTTGAATTGGGTTGAAAAAAGACCGAGTCCATCAAGTTCAACCCCTCCAAATTAAAAATCCAGCATACATACACACACACACATCTCCACTCTTTCAAACACAAACCATAAACCTGTATGCCCATAGCTATACTAGCTAAGATGTGCTAGAATTAATTTCTGCCTAGTGATCTTGCGCTTAGCTCAATTTGCATACTGTGAGAAATTTAAAGTTGTATGGAGGTCTTTATTGTAAATGTTGTTGCAAATGGTTTGTAAATGGTTTTTATTACACAAGTCCAGGGAACCTTAATAAAAACAAGAGAGTTAATATTATGCCCTACACATGAGCCCACTGTAAAATTAATGTTCCATATGTTATAAAGTGTCTGGAGAAAACCAGTTACCCAAAATAATGTCTACGTTAAGGACTTTTGCAGGCAATCCCAGCATTTTTTTGAATTTATGCATTTTCTGAAAACAGGATATGATGTAAGTGACTGCAGATCTAGCTTCTTTTATGACTTCTTCTGGTCTTTTTCTGAGGTGGCGACATCAGCTCTGGTGAAAGAGGTAATACTGAGTAAAATCCACACTTTAGTGAGTGGAGTGACAATCGTTCACCAGAGGGAAAAGTCACCTGGCGATACAGTGTGAATGACCGCTAGTAATGGTCCCGTTCACTAGTGAATTGGTGCATGCGCCTGTAAGTGAATTGGCGATGTCCCTGTGGGTGGCAATGCTGGCAAAGAATTTCTAGTGTTCGCCTTCTCTCTTTAGTAAATCTGCCCCTCTGCCTTTCCATCTGTCCATGTAAAATAATTTTACTGTTACAACTTTATAAAATATGGCGTACAATACAATACCTTGGCATAATGCCTATTTCAATGAGTCTTCTACAAATAGCTACATAATTTAGCAGCTAATAAAAGTGATGATATGTAGTCCAACTATAAACACATATACAGTATATTATTCACTGTAGAAGATGAATAAATGGGAAAGAAAAGCTAAAAAGAGATTAAACATTCTTAAAGGGACTAAATACTTTCTACAGATACTATACTGTACTATAACTGAGTATTGTAATTTTATGGTGTTTTTGGTATTGAATAGTAAATGCAGACATATTAGTAATTAATGCAAAGCAAATGGAAATAATATTAAACTATGTATGCAGTTTGTTATTGCAAGATGCAGAGGACCGAAACAACATTCAATACATATGCAAGTATGTAGGTGTGTTTACAAACAGTAGTTTTAATTCAGCTATATCTTCTGGTGTTTGGATTGCCTAAAGACAGACATTTTGTTGTCACCCGAGGACTAGCTTAAAAAATATTCTGCTAAGGCATTGACAAAAAAATGATCAGACATTCTAAGATAAGGCAAAGTATTAAAATCTAATTAGGGCAAGTGTTGAATGGGAACTGACTAAATAATAAAATACATATCCCTTGTAAGAACTGTAAAGATTATCTATTTTATTTACCTTATTTCAAGAAATCCCATTTGTACACACTGTTATTTTATTACTCTGCAATGTATGCATAGTGCACAACACATTTTTCAACACATGGGTAAGTGTTGTAGAAATTCCTGATAACAAAATGTCTGAGGAGAGTCTCCTAGGCACAGCACGAAGCAATTTTAATTAAGGATTCAGCAAGTATCAGCATTAAATGAATGTCACTTTTCCTAGTAATGTGCAGTTGTTTTGTTCATACTTCAGGTGTAAACAATTAATAGATGCATTTAATTATACATTTGCATGTTTATGAAAGGATGCCCTGGTATATAGTTACTGAATTCTGCACAAAATACCATTAAATGAGTAAAGTAGAATATTTCATATTTTAAAAGCTTTGGTGTGCTGTGCATTTTATATTTTTGTGCATACTTCCTTATGTTGCAAAGTAAGTATATTTGACTGTGTACAAATTAGCGCCATGGCACAATAAATGAATCAAGCTCCCCTAAGCATAGGGCTGAACTCCATGGGCATTTTTCATCGCATTGCAGTGCACATCGATAAAACGCAGGTGGCAAGTCAATGCAATTACAGGCATCAAGATAAAATTGAACTGAATGAAAAGTTGCAGGTAAATACTACACTGTTAGACTGTTGGATGAAGACAGTCGTGTTGGATGAAATGTAGTTTTTACCTGCAAGTTTTCAATAACTCCAATTATATTTTGACGCCTTCGATTGCATCTGACTTACTGCCTGACTTGTCCAACAAATAAACACTAATGGAGTTCAGCTCACAATCTCTTGTTTTATATCCCTGAATTGGATGTAGACCAGTCACCCCTAAATACATAAGGGAGATGATGGCGTATGACTTTTTTACTATTGGCTTTGTAGGAATTTAGTTCATACAATTCTGGGCTTAACTCTGCTTATCATACTATTGAATAATACAGTACAATAAGGAAGACTGCAGTTAAATTTCGAAAAGATAAAAAGTCCTCTCTAGTTGTATAAACAGCTGCCTCTCAGACAGATCATCCATACACAATTAAAGGAGAACTAAAGCCTAACTAAAGAAGTACCTAGAAATGTTGTACATTATGTTTTGGGCTTCTGTACCAGTCCAAGGCAACTACAGTCCTTTAGCAGTAAAAGATCTGTGTCTCAAAAGATGCCCCAGTAGCTCCTCGTTTTCTTTTCTGCTGATTCACTGATTCACATGCTCTGTGCTGCTGTCACTTACTGAGCTTAGGGACCCACTCACAAGATACAGTAAAACTAGAATAGAAATGTCACAATATAAGGCTGATTGGTAATTAGTACAGATATTTACTACATGGCAGCACAGAAACCAGTGCAATCAGCTATGTAACTTCAGCTTATACAGTATTACAGGCCAACCACATTTGCTGCTTGATAATTTGTGATGGCCCCTAAGCTTAGCTTCTCAACAGCTGCTCAGAGCCCACTGAGCATGTGTGTCGCAGACACTTTCCAAGATGATGACCCTCTGTGACAAGTTTAAAGTCCTGGGTCATGTCTGACGACATGAATAAACCGCAGGGGGACTTCCCCGCTTCACTAAACCCCTCTTACATAAGGAAGAATAAAACTTCCTATTTAAAAAATGAAGTGCCTCTTAAAATGGGTGAATTTTCGCCTGCTAAAACTTCCTGACACTTCACTACCACTATGTTAATTCGCTAAAATGTAAAGTTACATGTAAAGTTAAATGCTGACGAATTTTCACTAGCCTTAATTTGTCAAAACAAACATTTCATAGTGAACTTTTGCTAACGTTTATTTCCTAGTGAAACTTCATTATTGAATAGGGTGGGCACATATAGGTCATACTGTATACAAGACTTTATTAGAGATGTAGGTGCAAATTTAGTATAGCTATGGGCATATGGTTTGTGTGAAAGAGTGTAGGGGTATGTGTGTGTATGCTGGGTTTTAATTTGGAGGGGTTGAACTTGATGGACTTTGTCTTTTTTCAACCTAATTTAACTATGTAACTACAGTATGTAAAGCTTGAAGTTGCCACTTATTATTAAAAATATCCAAGGAACCAAAAAAAAGAGAAAAAAGAGATCCTCTTATGTACTAGACATGAGCCCACCCTAACCCAAATGGGGCATGTCCCTCAAATAGTAAAAAAAAAAGTAAAAAAATGTCAATAGTTACAGTTTCCCAATTCAAAATATGAAAAAAACACATTTGTATAATTTTAGTAACTTTTCACGATACAGGATATGATGTCATTGACATAAAATTGAGGATGATGTAGCTTCATCTTATCAGTTCGCCAGGTCTAAGCTGGTGAAGGAAACTCTGGTGAATGTGGTAATGTTTTGTACAATTCACAATATAGTGAATTTGGTAATAACAATTGTTCCCCTGAGCGAAAATTGGCCTGGCAATAGAGCGTGAATCCCTCTTTCGCTAGCAAATTGTCCTCTACACCTGCTAGTAAATTTGCAATGTCCCTATAGATGGGATTCTGGGTAATTTTCACTTGTGTTGGCCACTTCTCCTATTTGAAAATCTGCCTAAAAGAACATGAAACATCCTGCAGCACCACGGCACCACGCTGCTTGTATTGTTATGGCCACTACACAAAAAAAATTAAAATAAAATGCAGCTTCAATACTTTTTACTGACTCTGTGATTTTTAGTATGGTATTTAAATAGGAAATGTCTTTTGTTCCTTGTGAAACAGCCTTGTCTATGTACAGTAGATCTCTATAAATCACTCTTAACCTCTGAAATATGTTGGGAGTCTGATGTTGTAAGAATAACTTCAACCAACCAATATACTTTACACAAAGGACTGCAGGAATGGCAAATCATAGAAAGTTCAGTAATGATAGAAACTCTGGATTCTCTGTTGGTAAAAAGATGCGTTCTAAGATTTGAGTTATTAGAATTATAATTGGGACTTACAGGTATGGGAATCTGTTATCTGGAAACCAATTATCCAGAAAATTCCAACTTACTGAAATTATAGACTCCATTATAATCAGATAATACACATTTTTTTTAAATTATTTCCTTTTTCTCTGTAGTAATAAAATAGTACCTTGCATTTGATCCAAACATAGATATAATTAATCCTTACTGGAAGCAGCACCAAAGACTTGGGTTTTCATTTAATGTATACATTATTTTCTCATAGATTTAAGGTATTAAGATCCAAATTACAGAAAGATCTGTTATCCAGAAAATTCTAGGTTCCAAATATTCTGGATAATATTTGTCATACCTGTACTTGTATATAAAGGGTGGTCCTGCATGTTCTAGCCCTGCCACTTATAGTATATCTGTTTGGTGATCTCTGTGTTCTCAGTCTGTAATTTCTAGCTCAACTGTTGCATGTGACAGGAAGTCAGTATAACAGGAAGGAAGAGTATAAAGAATTAAGGTCAGTATTGACAGTTTAAAGGCTTAATCTGCAGAATCTTGAGGCTTCCTACATTACCTCAAGTCATTCCCTGTCAGTTTTCTATTTGTAACTATATATCATTAAGGAGCAGAATTATCAAGGGTCGAATTGAAAATTTGAATTTTCAAGTTTTTTTAATTGTCAAAACTGTCAAATTCGATTGGGGAGTTATTTAACTTCAATTTGAGGTTTTTTTTAAAAAAAATGTAATTCAGTTATCAAAATTTAACATACTCTTTTAGAGCTCGAATGAAAAAATTCAGATGAAATTAAAATTCAACCCTTGATAAATTTACTTCTAAATGTTTGTCTATGGAATGTTATTATTCTTTGTTAGTTTATAAGGGTTTATGTTGCATCTAACTAGTTAGATGCTGCTTATAGAAGCTAGCCATGTTTATAATACAGCTATCATTTCTTCAAATGTTGATTTGTATTTTCTTTATTTATTTGTATTTACAGTTTCACACTATTATGTATGAGTAAACACTTTCAACATCAAGTTGTGGCCTGAGAGTTGTTATACAATTATCCAACAAGATTTGCATAAGACACTCATGAGGCCAGTACACTGCAGACTCCTGTTTGTTAGACTGCCAACATAACCACCACCCATAAAGTTGTAATATCTGACAGATAGAAATAATAATATCTACAGCTAATTGCTGTAGTGTAATAATTTCATTGAGTGTCAGTAAAGCAAGACCAGTTTTCATGCTGGCTAAATCAGGGGGTAATCTAGGTTTCCACAGATTTCAAGACGCAAAGAAGCAGCATGGCAATTGCATCCCTTTGAGATTTTGACCCTCAACTAAAGTGAATATAACTCTAATTCTTAACTCTAACATTGTCAAATAAAGCAGGCAGGATCTGAAAATATAGCAGGCAGGATTCTTCTTGGAGCATTAAATCAGTCGTTACCTCTGAAAAGCTGGAACATTTTATTTTGCTGTTTTAAGAATCCACCACTGGTGATGGAATGTTATATTGTAGTACTATATATGGGGGAGGCCAATTTACACATTTTCTTAGTCAAGAAAAAAAGCCAGTGATCTTGAAAAAAAGTAATTCATTTAGGTTTTTCTGTGTTTTACTCAAGCACCTTATTTAATTTGAACAGAATATTCTGAATAATATATTTGAGCAGGATTTTGGTGGATAAACTCTGATATGGAGAAGACACTGGTTGAAATAAAAAAAAA
>CM044436.1:88110151-88136826 GCA_024363595.1 Xenopus borealis
TTATACCTCTTTATAGATCCCTAGTAGGGCCTCATCTGGAGTATGCAGTGCAGTTTTGGAGGGATGTAAATGGACTGGAGAGAGTGCAGAGATGAGCAACGAAACTGGTTAGAGGGATGGAAGACTTAAATTATATGGGGAAAGGTTGCGGTTGTTTTCTTGCTTGCGAGGGGACATGATTACACTTTACAAATATATTAGAGGATATTATAGACACATATCAGGGGACCTTTTTACCCATAAAGAGGATCACCGCACCAGAGGCCACCCCTTCAGACTAGAAGAAAAGGACTTTCATTTGAAGCAGCGTAGGTGGTTCTTCACAGTCAGGACGGTGAGGTTGTGGAATGCACTGCCGGGTGATGTTGTGATGGCTGATTCTGTTGATGCTTTTAAGAGGGGCCTGGATGATTTTTTGGACAGACATAAAATCAAAGGCTATTTTGATACTAAACTCTACAGTTAGTATAGCTATGGGCATGTATGGTTTGTGTGAAAGAGTGGAGATGTGTGTGTGTGTTTGTGTGTGTGCTGGGTTTTTAATTTGGAGGGGTTGAACTTGATGGACTCTTTTTTTTAAACCCAATTTAACTATGCAACTATGTAACTATGTATGAATTAACATATTGTTTTTTCCTTGTGAAATGAAAAGTCCTTGAAGCCTGCTATTAGGTTTTCTTTATTAAGGAGTCTATATTTTAATCCTCAAATTTTTGTGGTTGAGTTTTTAAAGGGGAAAAACTTTAATTTTTAGAGAAAAAAACTAGAATTTAAAAAAAAAAAAAATTATTGTACCCTGAAGCTGCCAACAATTTGAACCTGTTTCTGTTTGATAACCTGATGAATTTGAGTTTTCGATGCAACAATTAAAAAAAGCATGACTCGATTTTAGTGATGGGCGAATTTATTCGCCTAGGTCGAATTCGCGGCGAATTCCCGCGATTCGCCGCTGGTGAATAAATTCGCGAATCACCAGCGAAATTTCGCTTGGTGAAATTTCGCCGAAAAACGAGTCGCGCGTCAGTCGCACGTCGTTTTTGACGCGACGCGCCGAAATTGACACGACGCGCGCCGAAAACGACGCGACGCGTCAAAGTTGACTCGTCGCGCGACAAAGTTGACGCGACGCGCGACAAAATCGTCCCGCGACTCGTTTCGCGAATTTTTCGCCGATTCGCGAATTTCTCTAGAAATTCGCGAATCTCTAGGCGAAGCGAATCGCGGGAGATTCGCCCATCACTACTCGATTTGACTCTTAATCGCCTTAGAGGTTTCCATGATTTTTACATTTAATAAATGTGGGGATTAGTTGTACCTGCACTGAACTGACTCTGAACATTAATCTGTTGTAACAACAATCTAGTGAACAACAATAACATTAAGGGGCAGATTCGTGTACTATATTATTACATTATTATACAAACTTTATTCAAATTTAAATTTTTTTTTTCCGTTATTTATCATACTCTGGCCTTTTAAGAATTAGAATTATACTATTTGCCACCTAAAACCTGTCAAATTACTGCACCAGTCAAGGAGGGAGGTCCAAAGATCAATTTGGTGATGTTTGAAGCCTTTCTGACATTTGAGTTTTGCTCGGAGAAAAAACCCTGAATCGATTTTTGTATATTTCAAATTAGTAAAATTAATTTTAACATTTTTTTGACGCAATGCATATTTTTATTAAATTTTTTTCTCCCCAACCCATCCCAATGGGTTTCATTTCCGCGGTACAACTCGGCAAAAAAATTTGCTCATCCCTAATTTTTCCTACTGTTGTTTAAAGGAACAGTTCAGTGTAATCCGTTATTCCTTAGGAATCGTTCAGTGTAAATAAAAACTAGGTAATATAAAGGCAAAATAAAAAAATGTTTCTAATATAGTTAGTTAGCCAAAAATGTAATATATAAAGGCTGGAGAGACTGGATGTCTAACATAAAATAACAGAACATTACTTACAGTACTGCTTTTCAGCTCTGCTGAGACCAGTGAAAAGGGGTACTTTCTCTTGTTTAACATGTAACTGCTGTTCAAATAGTCAGCAAGGTGATGTTATTTTTCATTGAGATAAGGGTACCCCTATTAGAATTAAAAGTCATTACACTTTTTCTTCTTCTTTTGTTATTTATGTAATCAAATGCCCATGCGACCTGCAATACATAGGGCAGGCCAGTCGCATACAGAGACATGATCACAAGTCGGTAACGAAGACAAAAAATTGGATCAAACAGTGGCTTGTCATTTCATAGGAAAGGGCCATGGAGTCCACCAATTAAAGTATCAGGTGGTTAATGGGGTCCCCAAATTACATCGCCGAGGGGATAGAACAAAAGAATTGCTTAACAGGAAAGCCAGGTGGATAAGGTTGTTAGGTACTCTTGCACTTTCAGATATGAGTAGGGAATATGAACTTCATAACATTTTCCAGTAATTACTTTTTTTTTTTTTTTAATGTTTTTATCTTTTTTAGATATTGATTCTTGTCTTGGTATGTATGGATATGCTCCAGTGATACAAAAGGAAGAATTTGTTACAAGATGTATAAAATGTTCCATGTGAATTTGCAACATTGTGCTCTTTAACTTAAAGGGAAACTGCCATGGGAAAACATGTTTTTTTTTTTTTTTTTTTTTTTTTAAACGCATCAGTTAATAGTGCTGCTCCAGTAGCTCAGTAGCTTGAGGAAAGGCTGTTGTCAGCTTGAAACATGGCTGTATAGCTGTCCGAGAAAAGCCCTTTCAATAAAGGGTTTTTAAGGAAATGCCATTGCTTGGTGCTGTCTAATGGACAATTAAAATTCATCTCTCTAACTCTGAGTTAGCCAGCAACTTAAAGGGGGCCACATAATCAGGGAGTTTGCAAATAATACTTATCATGCAGGTCAGATTCAAAAGCAACAGTAATGGCCCATGTGCCCCCCCCCCCCCAGATCATTGATTGGTTACCAGGCAGTAACAAATCAGTGGAAACCAAAAGAGCTGCAAAGCAGGAAGTAGTGTTCTGGCTAGTATGTTAGACCTTCAGTCAGTACAGTCTTTATGCATTACATTTTTGACTAACTAACTACAGTATATTGAAAACATTTTGTTTTGGATGCCTATCTATTTACCTAGTTTTTATTTCTACACTGAACAATTCCTTTAAAGGACATGTCAACCCCAAAAATATTTTTGCCTGATAAAAGAAAACATGATTCTAAGCAACTTTGCAATATACATTCATTACACATTTGCTGTGGTTTTTAAGTTATTTGTACATGTTTTGCTATTGAAAGCAATGTTTGCCTGTCCCTTTATATTCTCTGTACTGGTGGCTCTGGCTTTTTAAATAATGTAACATAAGCCAACCAATTAACAGACCTGTCTTGCTGGAGGAGACTGGCTTTTGCAACAAAGTTTAAAATGGAACAACCAGGAATTATGCAAATGCTGCTTTCAATAGCAATTACATTTACAAATAACTTTTAAAGCACCAAACATTTTTAATACATTAATTTTGGAAAGTTGCTTACAATTGTGTTTTCTTTTATTAGGCAAAAAGTCATTTTTTGGGTTGACATATCATTTAAGGGATAAGAGCAAAATGTATTTCCTTAATCTGAAAATAAATTGTAGGAAAATGTAATTCTATTTTGATACAACCTGAGTTTTTGTACAGCTTTAACTATGTTTTACATAAGATAACACCTGCATTTATTTCATTTACATGTAGTTAGTGATAGGAAAATTTATTCGCCTGGGGCGAATTCACGGCAAATTCCAGGTGAATACATTCGTGAAACACCAGTAAAATTTCACCTGATTTTTATGGTGCATTTTTATTTAGAAATCACACTGGTTACACAGCAAATGAAATATAAGAGAACTAAGGCTCTATGTAGATCTCCAGTCAAAACATAGTATCTGAATATTACAAAATGATTATCCCAGTCAAAACATAGCATCTGAATATTAGGAAATGATTACTGTTTTGTTAGTTTATGCAATATATTAACAGCAAACTTAACTCTACCATAAGAAAGTGTTTGTCCCAATCAAACTGGCAACTTAGAATGACTGGAAAATAAAGTGTTCCGAGCCACCCCACTAGCGATTTACATTCTAGCCGGCAGGAAGGCATTTAGGGGAGATTATTCACCCGAAGAAGAGGCGATTTGTTGCTGGGCAACTAATTTCCCCCAGTAGCCTTGTGTCACCACCCTTAAATCTTAATTGTTGAACTGTTCTTCTGCATGTTGATAGCACTATCACTTCAGAAAATTAATACTTACAGACAAACTGGTTTACATATGCTGATCTCTGCCACTCTAAAGAGCTCTATTTTCTGATTTAAAGCTATTGGTCGGCTGATGAGATGGACCGATGGCTGAATTAAAAGCTTCTTAGAATAACTCCAAGCCAAGAAATCCAATCCCAAAAAAAGCAGAAAACTGGGTTGGCTAAAGTTTCCCACCACAGGCTAGTTATTCAGATCACTACCATTTGACCTTTATCTTGCAGAGTAAATAACCAAACTGACTTGTCTTTAGTTTAGTAGATGGCAGGTAACAAATATTGACTTATAACTTTAACCATTAACAGCCTTTATCCAATCCAGACAAATTGCCCAGCTGTGCAAATTGGATTCATTCTAAAAATAGGGATAAATAGGAAGTGAGTGAGTTTTTCTGTGGTGAGTTTTATGGCCAGATTTATCAATCTACCATTGACTTGTTAATTAACTCGTGAGATCAGTGGTGCAACTAGATATTACTGAGGCCCCACAGAAAATAATTTTTCAGGCCCCAAAAATGCCTAGAGATTGACCTGTATTGACCAATATTTATTGAAACTACACCTCCTGGGCCCTCTGCAGCCGCAGGGTCTGCTTCCTCTGTAGTTACAACCCTGTGGCAGGTTTTAGGTGGCTGTTTTGATGGTAGGTGTGATGAATCTCACATTCAAATTTCGATTTGAGTTGGTGCTTTTAAATTTGAATTTGAATTGCGTTTTGACACAAAAAATGTAAACATTTGAATTTATAATTCAACCCTAAATAAATCTGCCCCAGAATCTCACATTTTGATAAATCTGCCCCTTAATTTGCATTCAGAAAAAATGCATTATATCTATTTCCCAGTTCAGTTCATTTTGATGCTGCTCAGATCTATTTTCCAGTAACTAAATTGCAAAGTTAATTTAAACTGCATTTGTACACAAATGTGACCTTCAATGTACTTGTTCAAAATGTCTCTGGCTCCGCACAAAGTTGCTTAGAAAATGTAATTTGTTCTGCTCTTTTATGCACTCGTTCCACACTAAACTGTCTCTAGTTTTCAAACAATTATACATCAATATTTTTGGTGCCCAATGTAAAACATTAATTATATTTTTGTAAGCCTTTAAAGCAATAATAACATAAATCAAAGGCATTCTGAAAGAGGAAAAATCCCTTGGACAGTTTCATCCTCAAAGACAATCCTTTCACCCTCCTTTTGTTGGCAAATATGCACCTGCTGCTTTGATCCTTCACTAACAGATGGCTCTTATTTCTTATTAAGATACAATTTAGTGATACATTTTAATATGCAATGGACTTCGGAATGCACAAGACCAGATGTCTGTTTATTCTCTCATGGAAGAGTTTTCATAAGGAAAACTTAAGATGACACATGCATTCTAAAATGGTGTTCTACTTCCTGCATGGCATAAATCACATTATTTGTCAACAGCAATTAAAATGTAGTTTCTCCTGGTACTCAAAATTACAGGGTGAAACAAATCAGTTTTCATTCTCACTGTCAGAACTTGAGTCAGAGTGGTTAATATTATTTTGTGGATAGTCTCAGAGGAGCAAACTAAGCACTATTACATATTTGATTTTAATTAAAACTCAGGGTACCTTTCGAGTTTTGTTAGGAAGCTGTCCTGGGTCTGATTAGCTGTAGTCTGCACTGAGAAGTTAATTTGACATACAACATATTTTTCTTGAGGTAACTGTCGCAGGAAGCTGTTTGTAATAACTGTCTTCCCAGTGCCTGTGGGGGCAACAAAAAGTAATGGCTTGTCTTGAAACAGTAACATCTCTGGGAAGTACATCTGCATAGCGGTCCCTGGCGTGCTCACTATAATGTCATTAAGCTGAAAGAATGGAAAAGAACAAGGCCAAAGATGTAAATAAAATGTTTTATAGATCACCCCTTTCATACAACATTAAAATGAAAATACGTTTAAATACATTTTTGACAAAGAAGATAAATGAGGTTTGCAAAGAATATTACTGGCAAAAAAACCCTACATTTATTTTCTCCATCTCATTTTTTTTTAATCCAGCGAGCACTTGCATTTATACTTACTTATACTTTGCTAGCAGGGACAAAGTCTTTAGTTTGGATGAAATTTTATTTTAAGTATGCAAAATATTACTTCACAAAGGTTAAATCTAATTGTTGATCCAAGTGTGGTGACTGAAAAAAGTTTTTTTTGAATGGGAACTAAAGGGTATACTAAAGGGTATACTTTTGTAAGTTAATATGTTTGAGAACAATGGGCCTAGAAGTCATGACCTGTTAAGAACCATTATTTAAGTACAATAAAACATTACAACAGAATCATTCTATTGTTTTGCCATTAACATGGAATTATACCAAAGATAACAAGGGTGGAGAGATGGCCCAAATCCCTCATCTTTCATTTTATAAAGATTTTTTATCACTGAGACTGTACTTTTCCACGTCATCCATCATCCAGTAATAAATTACAGCTCCCCCTGAATGAAAAAATCTAAGAAACAACAGAATAAGCACATATTGCATTGATTTTATTTGTCTTGCAATGACATGGCATTTATTAAACATTGTTGTATGACAAATCTATAATGCTGTCTTATACATAACAATGGGATATATTCATGTGTTGTTAAGTATGGTGCAGTGAGATTAAACATTGTTTTCACTGTTTTGTGATGCCTTACTTTGGAATGAGCATTTAAGTGAATTTTGTAGAGTGAAACAGAAAAAAGAACAAGGCTTAGGGTCAACACATGATTCTTCTTTCTTTTAACCCCCCCATTTGTTACAATGTAACAAATAGAGCTAATTTTACTGTTTATTCTGGTTTGAAATGTTCCTCCATGATTGTACAGGCATAAGATCTGTTATCCAGAAAGCTCTGAATTACTGAAAGGCCATCTCCCAAAGACTGCATTTTCTCCAAATAAATTTAAATTAAATTTTGTCTGTAAAAATAAAACAGTAACTTGTTTATGATCTAAACCAACAGAGATTGAATCCTTATTTTAAGTGGAACCAGCCTATTGTGTTAATTAATGTTTACATGATTTAGTAGACTTAACATATGAAGATCGAAATTATGGAAAGATCTGTTATCCAGAAAGCCCCAGGTCCCAAGAATTCTGGATAACAGGTCCCATACCTGTATTTCTTCATTACTTTTGTTACATGCATTGCAAACACTGAAGACCCCAGAAATTATGCAGATGTGGTCCTGCCTACTGATAATATGTGATGGGAGACAAAGATAGGGGGTACTAATATATACAGATAGAGCAGGGTTTAAAGGTTCATCTACATCATCATGTTGCAACATGACATACTATACTATTTCTCCACAGTATTGAATTCGTCATGTGTTATAAAGCAGTGTAAACCTTTCATAAAACACTTCAATTTGCAAACCAGCTCTTCCATGCAGAACATGCTGATGCTAGATACAGTAAGTAACAGTTATCTATCAATGTGCAAGTTTTCTTTGCTTATATTACAATCTAATCAAACATCAGAATACGCTGGTATAGAGAGCTGTTTTAGAGGTAGAGAAAATATATAGGGGCAGATTTATTAAGGGTCAAATTGGAAATTCAAATTTTCTAATTGTATTTTTGGTCAAAACTCACAAATTCGAATTGGGATTAATCCAAACTCAATTCGAATTTGAGGTTTATCAAACCTTGATCCTTGGAAAAATTCTAATTTCACTATTTGCCACCTAAAACCTGCTGAGTTTATGTAGAAGTCAATGGCAGAGGTCCAGTAACCCATTTGAAGATGTTAAAAGCCTTCCTGACATTCAATACAATCTTATAATTAATAATCAAAAAGTAATATAGGTTAACAGTTTTCTTAAAAAAATATACTAATTTATTATAAGAAAAGTATGTCATATTATGTGATTTATATTACTAAAAACTTCTAGGTCTTGAAACTTAACCCTAGTAGCATCCGGCAGGTACAAGCAATTTATGGCTTGGGGCAGATTCTTTGTTTGCCTACAGCTATATAAGTTATTATGCTTCAGCAAACATTTCATTTAAAAACATTTTCTATTACTGAGAAACAAAATTATATTCTAAAACAACATCATTCCTCTCCAGAAATGTTGAAATTAAGGTGGAACGAAGCAGGAAATTGCCTCTGGCAAAACATTCAAATTAAGGTTAAATTGACAGAAATAATTTTGAAGTTTAAACATCACTTTACAAGTTGACATAAATCGTTTGTTAAATTGACCTTCCCAGTAGACATACAGATTCATATTACCTTGTACAGCAAGCTGATAATGGTACTGGAAAGCATAGCACTGTAACAACATACTGGGAAAATGATACAAATAATGCTACAGGAAACCTAAAAACCTATTTAAAATCTTAGAAAATATAATTGTTGCAGTTTAAAATGCAAAAAATGTTAATGTACTGCATATTATGCTGCAAAAATAAATTTTAATACAGTATATACCCTTTTTCAAACTCTGTGTTTTAGAGTGGCAATTTACAAATTATTGTACAAACAGTAAAGATTTTACAGACTCACTAAAAATTAATGGAACACTTCGATATTGGTTTTTCGATCAACTTTTTTACTTCTAAGTTAATGCATAGGTTATTAAATATTTTAGTTATTACAGAAAGAAGTCACTTGAGTTTAGCTGTCACTTTTTTTTCTCAAAAATTATTTTTCTAATGATTTATTTTGCCAATACACTGGCAATATTTCATTTTCAGCAAAATTTTTTAGTACCTGTACATTATTCCTGAATGCTTGAGCTTTTTCATTTTGCAAATTTAAAAATGAACTCACTGAAATGATAGGCCTTTACTACTGTATATTTTATAATATTACATTATGGAATGATCGTTTCAATAATATACCACGTTCAGGCCTTCATAGTGAACATTTAGCACTGTAGATTTTTAGGAAAGCAAATGCTTATTTATTTTGGATCAACAGCTTAACCCTCTTTGAACTGATTAAGGTGGTATTGGATGTTACGTAAATTGAAGCCTTAGATGTTACGTAAATTGAAGACTTAACTGTAGAAATCCTTACAGTACATTCCCCTTCAAGGGCTACTGCATTACATTTGTAATTGTGTTTGGAAATCTTATGATTTCAAAGTATAATTATATTTATATTGTTTATCTAGCAAATCTTCTTTTAATAGCCAAATACAGAATTATTTAGCATCAGCAGCTCTTTGCTTAACTCATTTAACCTAGCATACTATGATGCTAAGTTAGCATAGATATTGCACATTACTAAGAGAATACTTCAGAAAAATCGAAGAATATGGTGAGATTTGTTTACACTGACCTATATTAAAAAAGGATAATTTATTACATTGAAGGCACTTTGTTATAAAGACTGTATTTCGCTGCTCAAATTTTTCCTGAACACTGCAATGTACTCTTACCAAAGGCATACTGAGAATTCACTTTTTATCTAAACAAATTTGGTTTGTCTAAAATTTAAGTCCCTAATGTTTTAAAGGTTTTTTTACTAGCATGGTGTTATTGTATGTGCATATATATTAAATATATTTAGTTAGTGGTGGAGGAGGATCTAGCCCTTAGACTGAAATCAAGGTTTAGGAGACATTTACTACAATTATACTATACAGAGAAGGCATGACTTTTATACTATGACCAGAGGTAAACGGGTTAGGGACCCCTGTGTGGGGCTTACCTTGATGTAGTATGGTGGCTTATCAACTTTATGATCATAACGTTGTAACTAAAAACTCCTGTTTTTGTAAAAACATGCACTTGCATATAAACTAAATTGCATAGACAGGGGACCAGGGAATGTGTATTGATTAACTGGCCAAGTCAGTAGCACTTCCATTATACAGTACTTATATACATATTTTACCTTAGCTTTAAGAGTGCACCCACAACCCGCCTTTTTTGTATTTGAAATGTAGCAGGAAGCTGTGGCTGAGCTTCATGTGGTTTGTAGCACCCCATAACCCCCTTTTAACTAATGGTGGTCCTATGTTTTTAACTGCAATATCTGCTGTGCCTATTACCAGATAACACTTTTTACACACATGTACACTTATTACGCTTGTCTTTTCTACTTATTTTCCCCACACATATACACTTATCTATACTCACATTTATAATCGCACATTAAAATACACATTTTTCCAATTGTGCACCTTTAAACTTAACTTAACTTTGCCTTCACTATTGATTTTCCATAATTTCATTGTTTCTTTAAAAAATGAAAAGCCAATATTTAGTGGTGGAGGAGAATCTAGCTCTTAGACTGAAACCAAGGTTCAGAAGACAATTACTCCAATGCTACTATGCAGAGAGACACAATACCTTTTATACAATGACCAGAGGTAAACAAGTTAAGGACCTCTGTGTGGGGTTTACCTTGACCTGGTATGGTGGCTTCTCAACTTTATGATCATAACTTTGTTATGCATATAAACTGAATTACCTAGACAGGTGACCATGGAATGTGCATTGATATATATATATATATATATACCGTCTTTTTTGTATTTATATATTAAAGCACTACAAGTAAGTTACAAGTGTAGGGACAACATGAAGAGGGCACTATACGTACCACCTCTAATTCCATAGATCATATTCATCTAAAGGAAGGCTTTCCTCATTTTGTAATATTACATACCAGGGTGATTACATAATGGGCAGTATAATTACATAAGGGGGCAGGGTGATGAAACAATGGGACAGGAGGATGACACAAAGTGGTAGACCTATGACATGATGATATGAAGAGGAGGACTGTGGAGTTAAACAGGAATTTAAACTGGACCCGTCACCCAGACACAAAAATCTGTATAATTACAGTCCTTTACAAATTAAACATGAAATCCAATTTTTAAATTGTTATTAAAGCATTCATAGCTGTTGTAAGCTCATTTAAAAATCTCAGCTGTCAATCAAATATTGTCTGCCACTCCTCTATGCCTTAGGCATAGAGGCAGGGCAGATAATTACTTTCGCTTTCCATTCAGCACTTCCTAGATGCCACTGCTCCCCACTCATTCCCCCAGTTCTCTTAACCATTTAATCATGTAGCCAGGAAATGGGGTTAGACATCTGGTCCCCCATTCTGGTGCACAAACAAGATTCTGAGATGATGCAAGGCTTGCATTAATAACAGTGTCCACAAAATGGCTACTGCCTGCTTGCTCGAATTATGAATTCCCAGACTGAAGAAAACAAGATTAAAATAATTTATATAGTGTAATTAATGTTCCTTTTGCTTGACTAATGTGATAAAATATGATTTGGAATATTTTTTTGTGGTGAAGGGATTCAAGAAGGTATTACAAATTTACCAGCAAGTATATAACCACTATAATACTGGCCCCAGCTCTGGCTTCTGTGTTACCAGCCAGCTTGCAACCCTATCCATGGCCTGTTTAATTTGTAACTTGTAAGTGCTCAACCTTGTATTATTTAAAAATGTAGAGTTTTTTTTGGAATTGCAAAAATGGGGCACAAAGGCAGAACATTGTATCTTCTGCATGCTCTGATTCTTAATTGAAAGGCAATATACAGAAAATGTCTCTTCACTTCAAACTATATTTCATCCAAGCAAACATTGCTGGGCCCAGAACAAGATGACTTAGTTTACCTAGTACAACAAGATCAAAGTCTTCCTCATCCACAGGCAAAAACAGCAAAATAACCACTTAACAGTACCACTAACCTGGTCAATAGCAAACTGAGTTTAACAGGGATTATTCCATATAATAAGATTATATTAGAGAAAGAAAATTACATAACTCTTCTGGCACTTTGTTGTATCTGCCTTAATTTTTTGGGTGTCCATATATACTAAAAGAAAATTAGATGGCACTCACAACAGCAAATATGTTGAAACCCTTGGGTGTTTTATTGAGATCTCCACATAATGTTTCAGGGATTGCTCCCACTTTCTCAAATGCAAATTTTCTTTTGTGTGGATATCTCAATAAAAACCCTAAGGGTTTCAGCACATTTGCGGTTGTTAATGCCCTCTGATTTGAACTTTTGAAACCTCATGCAGCAGGGTTTCCATATTGTGCACCACCATTCATTCCACAGAGAACGGAAGATTTTTTTTGGGTAGTTAATCTTTGTTATCTTGTGCCTTATATCCTTTGGAAGTACTTTCTTGTATGCACTTGTATGTGGACAATGGTATGCACTTGCACTTTTGTTAGAAAGGTCATTCGGTTGTATTTAATAATAGAGTTGTCCAGGCTGCTTTATATACTGTATTGTACATTTATTTTCAGACCTCTGTATATTGATTTTTCCAAGGTGTGATAAATGAACCATGATACTATCCATAGTTATCATAACAAAAACACAAAAGTATTACATGTTTGTGACTTATACTATACTTGATTCCAGTATATTTAGAAAACATATTACTTGACACCAGTCATTATCACAAAATCTGTAAGGTTAGAAAAATATGTTTCAACTGTTACAGCCACTGAAAATTCATAGTCTTCCTGTTGCATTCTAATTTGGTCATAGAGGATTTTCTTTGCCTCTGCTGACTTTATTTATATTATTAATATGTTTCAGCCTTTATTACAATAAAGATAGCTCCCCTGAAATGAAGAGGCTTTGTTGATTCTAAATAAAATATGCATCTGTGACACATTCAAAAAAAAGCAACCACTGTCAAGGATTGGGTAGGGGGCGCTGTAGAGTCCGAAGGGGAAGGTGTGAGTCCTTAAGGCAAGGGTGTCTTGTGCCCAGGGAACTGGTAAGGATTAGGCTGGAACAGGGAGATGAGGGCATAGACAGACTGGATCGAGACAGGAACAGACTGATGGGACAGGACGGTGCGGGCGTAGATCTGGGAAGGAGTAGTCTGGAACAGGGAGATGAGGGCGTAGGCAGACTGGATCGGGACAGGAACAGACTGATGGGACAGGACAGTGCGGGCGTAGATCTGGACTGAATAGCAAAGGTCCCTGGCTCGAATCCCAGCAGAGCCTGACAACCACAGAATACCTTCTATTCTGCAAAAATGCAACTTTTAAAAAGCTATTACTATTAAAAAGATACTGGTGTATTAATTTTAATAGCAGACAACAATTTACTTTATACTTTTAGGGGCAAATTTACTATTATTCCCCAAAATAAATTCAACCAAATTTGCAATTGGATAAATATTCGACCATCGAATGCTTAACGAATTGTTTTAGGCTATCATTTTGCTCAATATCCGATTTCTCGATGAATTCGTACAATCGGATACCGATCGTTCTATTTCACGAAAAAATTGTGAAATTTCATTAGAGCGTCCGAAAAATTTGTACGATTCGAACGATCGAACGCTCTGATCGTACAAATGGTATTCAAGCAGGACTTAGCCTCAGAAGCCTATGGGCAGCTTCCCATAAGCTTCTATTACAATTTGGTAGTTTCAATCTGGCGAATTAGGTAGTCAAATAACTTTAAAATTTTAAATCCTTCGATCATTGAATGATCGAATTATCGAATCTCTGATCATTCGATCTATTCGATATTCGATGGTCGAAGAGGCCAAATTTGCATATCCGATTTCATGAAAAATTTGTATGATCAGTATTCGATCGAATTCGATCAAACTTCGATCATTTCACGTGAATTTCGTAAATTGGCCCCTAAGTAGTATATTTTTACAGGATTTATCTATGCATTTTTAAAAAATGAAGGAATGAGGAGGAAATGGAAGAGAGGGTTTTGTAAAGAGGGTTTAGTATTTGAATGGTGGCTTTAATAATTATTTTCCATTTAGTAAAAGTTGTTTATATGAATCCATGCAGTACATTAAAACCTTTCTAATGGTAAAGTAGGAGCAAAGCCATTCTATGGATAGCTTCATATGTTACCCCCAGCTGAACGACCACAGGGTTGAGTAGAAAGGGTAGAAGGGGAAAAAAAAAGTTTTATTTTCTACTGTACTATAACATTAACATGCACATGCATAAAACAGGTCTTGCTTTGCTTAGTTGCTTTTTGTAATTCATTGGTGCGCCAAAGCCTTCAACTGATTTGGAAATCTAAGCATTCCTTTTGGAAAAGAAAACAAACTCTGAAATACTGTAGCTAGATTATTCTGAACAATGACTCCGGCTATTCTTAATCTGTTAAGCGATTTCTTGATCATTCCACTTTTAAAGATCACAGCTGACATGATCTGAATTTCTATCTTAAGTCTGTGCTTTCCTCAATCAATATTGTGACATTTCTATATTTTATTAACAACAACATATTGACAGGGAGTTTCTTAATGTTAAAGGTGCTGTGTGATCTAATTTTCTTTTGAAGAAGAACCAAAGAGATTGCTCTTGAAAAACCAAGAACTAACAGCAATTTCCAATTCTGTTGTTGAATGCCAGTTACAATGCAGTGTTAACCCATATCCTGAGCCCATTACTATTTATGAAAGGCCCCGTAAAACATTAATTCATCAAAATTAAATTGAAGAGCTGAAATAGAAATGATAGAGTAATTACTGTTGCTTTGTATCTTTTTGTTTTCTACAAGTTATTCTGCTAAAGGGCTCTTTACTAAGCCCATAATTATTAAAAAGAATGCCCTTTTGAGTTAAGACATTGATTTTGAAAAGAAATGCAATGTTGACCCAAGTGGAATACAAAATAATTGGCAGTAAGTCTGCAAATACTTTATATGATCAAGTTCTACTACATTAGGAGATATGGACACTGATGTTCGATTGATGATTTATCTGGCAGGGAAATCAATATCCATTTGTAAGTGCTTGGGCAATGGGTCCCTATGGTCTGTAATTGGGGTTCTCTTTTAAAATTAGATTATAACTTGTTGTGTGGAATTTTCAATTATAATGGAATTCTTGGCAGCATTGCGTGTAAAAAACCTGGAAATTTTCAACTGCCTATAGACTGGGGCCATATGGCTACCATATGGTTATTTGTTCATTAAATAGCAGCTAAGCTAAGCACAGCATGGCAGTGAGCCTTTCCATCTTCTGATAACCATGCTACATGCCTAGAAGCTCAAACTATAGGCTCTTATAAGGAACTGTAAACAAACAAAGGAAATTCCACTATGAGGGGGATTGTATGGGTATGGAAAACAGCTTTAAATGGAAACTGTCACGGGAAAACATGTTTTTTTCAAAACGCATCAGTTAATAGTGCTGCTCCAGTAGACTTCTGCACTGAAATCCATTTCTCAAAAGAAAAATCAGATTTTTTTATATTCAATTTTGAAATCTGACATGGGGCTAGACATTTTGTCAATTTCCCAGCTGCCCCGGTCATGTGACTTGTGCCAGCACTTTAGGAGGGAACAGCTTTCTGGCAGGCTGTTGTTTTTCCTTCTCAATGTAACTGAATAGAATGCAGTGGGACATGGGTTTTACTATTGATTGCTGTTCTTAGATCT
This sequence comes from Xenopus borealis, assembly GCA_024363595.1. Taxonomy (NCBI): domain Eukaryota; kingdom Metazoa; phylum Chordata; class Amphibia; order Anura; family Pipidae; genus Xenopus; species Xenopus borealis. The sequence goes on from CM044436.1 coordinate 88,125,833, forward strand.
ACCAGGCAGCTGTTATCTTGTGTTAGGGAGCTGTTATCTGATTAACTTCTAATTGTTCTTTTGTTAGGCTGCTGGGTGGGGAAAGGGAGGGTGTGATATAACTCCAATTTGCAGTACAGCAGTAAAGAGTTATTGAAGTTTATCAGAGCACAAGTCACATGACTTGGGGCAGCTGGGAAATTGACAATATGTCTAGCCCCATGTCAGATTTCAAAATGAAATATAAAAATATCTATTTGCTCTTTTGAGAAATGGATTTCAATTCAGAATTCTTCTGGAACAGCACTATTAACTGATATATTTTCCCATGACAGGATCCCTTTAAATTTATTTCCCAGGGTATTATTAATGCTATATTCCTCTTTGGTGGAACAGTAAATTCCAACACCACTCCTAGGAAACTTGAAGAATCGCGCTATACCTCAACACTTGGGGATGCCAATTTATTAAAGGTTGAATTTCGAATTCACATGATTTTTTTACTAATCAAATTCGACTAAATTCTCAGAAAAAAACTTGAATGTCAAGAAGGCTATTAACATCTTCAAATGGGTCACTAGACCTCTGCCATTGACACATGACCTTGGCAGGTTTTAGGTGGCAAGCAGTCGAATTCGAATTTTTCCCAGGGTGCAGGTATGATAAATCTCCAATTTGAATTCAAGTTTGGATTATTCCCAACTCAAATTTGTGAGTTTTGATCAAAAATCCAATTTGAAAATTTGAATTCAACATTGTATGCTCATTTAATTCATGCTAATGACTGTAAGTTGCCCAGAGTTCTAGATCAGTAGAGGGGAGAGAATTCCACACTATCTGAAAATATGTGGATTGATACACTGGAAACTTTAACATTCTGATCTCAGCTGGGATACACTACCCCAATATACAGTATCCAGACAAATGCCCTAGGTCATTAATTTCCAAGAGCAATATAGGGTAATGAACAGATAATCTGAAAATGTATCACAGCCAGCATACCTGAAGGAACTGGAATTTAAAAGGCATTAAACTTGAAGTACCTATTTGCTCTCCATAGAACCAATATATTTAATCTTTCCTTAAATCTATCTATTCTGGTTTTCTGATTAGTGCTGTAAAGAAATCTCACCCTAGTGGTCTAGTGGTGCGGCGGGGACCAGCCTATGCAAAATTTACTGATGCATTCTCTAAAAAGGCTGCTGAAACCCTACCCCCACACAGGCAGTATGACTGTCCAATTAATTTAATCCCTGGGTCTACTCCTCCTCGTGGTAGAATTTACCCTCTTTCCTTGCCGGAAGCCCAGGCAATGAAAGATTACATCAGGGAGGACCTCTAATGGGGGTTTATCAGGCCTTCTAGTTCCCCTGGGGGGGCGGGCTTCTTTTTTGTTGGGAAAAAAGATGGTGGTCTTCACCCTTGTATCGATTATAGGGGTCTCAATAAGATCACCATAGAAAACCGCTATCCCCTCCCTTTAATTTCTGAACTATTTGACCAGGTTGAGGGTGCTAAAATCTATTCCAAGCTTGATCTTAGGCAGGCTTATAACCTCATATGTATTATGGAGGGGGGTAAGTGGAAAACTGCATTTAACACCAGAGATGGCCACTACGAATATCTTGTAATTCTCTTTGGTCTCTGTAATGAACCCGCAGTGTTCCAAGAATTTGTCAAGTACATATTTCAGGACCTGTTGGGGATATTCATAGTGGTCTATCTTGACGATATTCTAATTTTATCTTCTGATTTGGGTGAACCAGTGTCTTGAGCAGGATCTCAGGTGTTATGTCTCTGATAACCAGTCCTTATGGGCTGAACTGTTGCCATGGGCAGAGTTTGCCTACAAGAACACTACTCACTCTTCCACTGGGGAGTCCCTTGTCTTTATTGTCAATAGGTTACATCCTAAAGCTTTTTCTTTTTCTGGTTCTGGTTCCCCTGTACCTTCTGCTAACTCCTCTGTTGAACGATTTGCTAAGGTTTGGTCTCAGGTGCACGACTCTCTTGCTGCAGCTACCTCTGCTCAGAAGAAAGCTGTTGATAAATCCCATAGAGAGGCAACCCAGTACAAAGTAGGAGACTCTGGTTATCTACCAAAAATATTAAGTAGAAGGTTCCCTCTCTCAAACTGGGTCCTAGGTTCATTGGTCCATACCCCATTACTGAAATAATCAACCCTTCCTCAGTTCGTCTTCAGTTGCCTGTTAATTTTAAAATATCTTACTCTTTTCATGTCTCCCTCCTCAAACCTGCCACACAGGTCCGTCATCTTTCTGTTCCTCCCCCAGTTCTGGCCAAAGGTCAGCCTGAATTTGAGATCCAAGAACTCCTCAATTCTCGTCGGGTATGGGGTAAGCTCAGTACTTAGTTAAATGGAAGGGCTATGGCCTCGAGGAGAACTCTTGGGTCTCACTTAGTGACATCAGGGCTGACCGTCTCAGGAGACAGTTTCACCTAAAGTTATCTGGGAAGCCTGGGGGTCCAGTGGACCCCCTAGAGAGGGGGGTAATGTAAAGAAATCTCACCTTGGTTGCCTAGTGGTGTGGCAGGGATGCCTGCCGCTTCTTTTCCTTCCTGCCGGCTACCTGGGTTCCGGGTTTTATAGTGCATGTGCACTGATGTGATGACGTCAGCGTGCAATGGCGCGACATTCAAATATAGTTAAAGGGACACTTGGTGCTGTTTGATTGCCCATGATATGTTTACTCCTGGTGCCTTGTACTTTGTGCTATTTGCTTCCAGTTTGTCCTGATTCCAGTGTTTGACCCTGCCTGGCTATTTGACTACTCTGACCTCTGAAACCTGACCCTTGCCTGAAACCGACTTTGATTCTGCTTAACCCTCCTGATTGACTTCCTGGTTTGACTCCTGCCTGTTATTTGACTCACTCCATCTGATTGATTACCCGGTTTGACTGCCTGCCTGACTATCCTAGCTATCTGCCTGCCTCGATCCAGCCTGTCTGACCACGAATATGCCTACTCCTGCTTGTACTGTGACCGTTGGCCTTAGAAACTCTTCTACAGTTGTGCCCCTCTGCCTATCCAGAACCCTTATCTTGCACCTCTCGTTTAAGTCCAGGTGGCATCCAAGCAAGCCAGGGCTTCTCCTGAGGCCCAAAGGCGGTCATACTACTGGTGAAGCATGAGCCTAGACCAAGGTGCTTGGTGTTTGTTCTGGTGTTGGGTGCCGACCGTGACAAGTGCCTTTTCACTATTTGAAATTTGCTGAAAAACTTGTAAAAGAGTCAGTCTTTGAATTTATTCTTTTTTAGAAGAAAACATTTCATTAATTCTTCATATTAATGAAATTTGCTTGTTCCCAAGCTCAATGCACTACTGACTAAATTATGATATGTTTTATTGCAAAGTAACAAAGGTTATCAATTTTGCAGGTCTAGCACAATTTCTCTTGATATAAAACTATGTGTATAAAAGACAAAGGTTGGCTCTGATACTTTTATCATAATGTCAGCCAAATCTGCATGGTATTTTCCTTAATCTTATATTTTAATGTCTGAAATATCAGTACATTACAAATAGAGAAGTTGGATATATTTGCAATTACCTAAAATGCATTCAACAAAACTGACAATGACTGACAATGACGGTCTCTTTAAAATCCTTTGAATTCGACTATTCACCACCTTAAAGCTGCTGAATTGCCATTGTAGCCTATGGGGGACCTCCTGGAAGCTGTACTTGAAAATCGAAGCTTTTTTTAAAAAAAAAATCATTCAAATCGTTTGAATCGAACAATGCATCCAAAAATGTTTTATACGATTGAAATTTTCGATCTAATATTTTCAATCCAATATAGGCTAAAAAAAAATTTGATGGTTGAATTTAGTTTTTTCACTTCGAAATTCGACCATTAGTAAATGTGCCCCTTAATGTCATTTATTTGCCATAGATCTGCAGTAATGGCAGAGAAAAAAATTAATTGGATGTTTTTATGACTTTTCACAAATTCCATCTTTTTCACCAAAAACAGCTCAGCTGATCCTACTCTATAGGATCTTAGATTTTAGTAAATAACCCCTTTAGTGTTGTCTGCACAAGGCTATGGAGTGTTCAGTTTTATTTTAAAACACCTGTCTGTTGGATCTATGAGTGCCTGTTACAATCTTTTGTTGGTAGGACCATGTAATAGACAAGTTTTTCTGTTCCATTAGCTTTCTGCTGTTTGAATACTAAAAACAAACACACTGTTTGCTATCAGTTAGCAGACCAAGGTACACATTGCCCCTATTAGTATATTATGTTATTTGTTCCATTTTACTAGAACTCATCCCATTGTCACATACAATACTCCTAAGATAGGTAAGATAAATACATTGAACATCATTTTTATTATTGCCATGACATAACCCATAACCCATGTGCACTTGGTTTCTTAATATTTTCTGGAGTACAACAGGTATACGATAAAGAATTATATTTTTACAGAGATGCAGTTAACCCTGTTCTTAAAAGTGAAAACTACCACATTGTACGTATTCAATGAATTCCAACAGCCATGAGGGGAGATTTCATGAAATGATAGGAAATCTACCAGTATCATTGTGATAATGGGAACTATGCAAGGGAAAATTGTTGAGATCATGATATTATGGGAATGGTCATGGCCTTCTGGTAAATATTTAATTTAAACATAGTTCAATTATGAGTAGGTAGATAAGGGTGACATTTACAGTACCTAGCTTGTATAAATATTGTGAGATGGCAACTTAGAGAATAGCCAGAAATTTCTATTGCAATCCTTTGCTTGGTGATAATAGTCAGAAATGCCAACAATGCAAAGATTTTTTTTCAGCTTTGTTGCTGGAATTTTATTGTAGTGCTATATTCGTTGTGTGCACATACAGCATTGGATGGGAGCATGAATTTATATATATTTCTGCTCTTAATCTTGCTTTTTCCTGATTTAAAGTTTGCTAAAGACAACAATTGCCCCTCCCCCTTATCAGAGGGCAAAATTACTAGCTTACATAGATCTAGACACTCTGTCATATTACAGGGACCCTTTAGTATGCTATAGTTGGAACAAATTTACTCTCAGCCCTGAGTCTAGTGATGAGTGAATCTGACTAGATATTTGTGAAATGCAGTTAATGGAAATCTTTGCAGTGTTTTTTCACACAGAATGCATTGAATTCAATAGGCTTTTCTGAACCTTTTTTCATGCATTAAAGTCTATGGGGTATGTCTCTTGGCTTCTTGGTCACATCTTATATTAGATGAAAATGTGCTTTTAGTCAAAGTATAAAACAACTAAAATATGTATACCTGCAATTCAAAAGTGTCCAGCTTGAAGTGGGGAAAATGTTAATTTCCTGTGACAAAACATGCAGCTGTATTGGTGCCTATGATCAAGTGTTGTGAACATGAAACACATACGGTAAGTATCAGGATCAGCCCGGGACTTGAACCCTTCTTTTCCAGTTTCTGGATACTTGCACTTACCATGTGAGACACTGGGGGCTCTTGGTACTGATCCTGATCTTGTTATTATTTTGTTATTTGCATATTTGTCATGTTCTTGTGTGTTCTCCTCCCTGTTCTCCTCCCACCTCATTACCCCCATTTGTTCCCTATCTTAATCACACCCTTCAAATACTGAGCTTTGCACAGGGCTGAGTCATTGTTTGTCTAGTCTTCGTGGATGACCTGCCAACCCTGCCTTAAGATACCTTGTTCCTGATTTACTTTATTCCTGAGATTTTTGTCTCACCACCTTGTCTTGTTCCTGGATTCTTCACCTTGGTTTATGTTACCTGGATTCCTTGTTCCTGCTTGTTCTCTGCATTTTGTAAAGACATTGTTTGAACTTTTCTGTTATTTCACTAACACTATTAAATCTTCTATTTCACCATGCCTGCCTCCAATTGTCTATGGCTACACCCCGGGGTTTCCGCCATATCCACTCCCAATGGAGTGGCCCCCCTGGTTTACAGCAGCTCCCCATTGTAAACCTGACAGTAAGGCTGTAACAACAATGTTACAATAAAGACATCTTTTACTTTAAATACTTTTGCCTGGTGGAAGATTGCTCTGAGTGCCTGCTCCACATCATTTTTGCAAAATACTGTAACGGTCATGTTCTTAATTCTTCACAGCAACTCAAGTATAAGGCTTACTGAAGTCTGGAACCAACTACCTGGAGGAAGGACGCTTTTACAGTACCCCATACGGTGTGTTCTCCAAAAATGAACAGAGGAGAAACTGGTTGGGGAAGGTATGAGAGCCAAAATAACAGTGATGGTGGTTGCAGAATATGGCTCTCTGTAGTGAAAAAATAGAATGGTCAGCTAGGCCGAGTCAGGACAGGTGGAAATCCAATGTGGACAGGAGCAGGCGAAGTCAAACCAGGAAGGCAGAGAAGTTCCAAGCATCTCAAACAGTAAGGGAGATAAGCAAAATGTAGTCAAGATGAATTCCAAGAGTCAATACAGTTCAAAAGTAATCAGGTATATGATAAGACAATGTCCAAGCAAGGTCCTGGCCTTTGATAAATAGCGCCACGTCCTGATGCCACGTCACGTTGCCTGCGTCACCTGCATCACGACGTTGTGTCGAAACTGAACGTGCTGCATCAACACGTTGAGGATTCTGACGCCTGCACTGAAGGACAGTGCCAGTACCGTGGAGATCCTGACATCAAGTAAGTACTTTAAATGATGTAAGACCCTACACATATGCTACTAATGTTAGCCAGCTCCATTTCACTGTATAAAAAACTTCTTTGGCACTTAACAAGCCATGACTCAAAAGCCATATAAATCAAGTGTGATGCTTTGATACAGCAAAATACAGTAAGTGCATCACTCAAAAGGGATGAGTCACTTTACTTATATTTATTTACTAACATTTGTATATTTCTCCTTTCACCAAAAAATATTTTAACCTTAAAAATAGTGGATTATACTAATTAATTTAAACAAAAATTTGTACTTTATTAACCTGTAAAAAAACATGAAAAACACAAATACAATACTTTAACATGTAAAAGCTGCAAAGGTCATATAGATGTCAATGGGTGCTGTCCTTTTTCAATTGTAAAATCTAACTTGGCTTCTAAGTTTTAGAGCAGTTTTTTACACTTGTAATTGCAGGAAAATTCATATGAAAAAAAGGATTAAGAGGATTTTGTTTTTTGAGGATTCAAAAACCCCAGGGGCTGTACAGAAAATAAATGCTGAATAATAGCAACACAGTATTGATCTTATTTATAGGGAATGTAGGGTCAAAATTTTGAATCCCCTTGGCTTTGGGGAGTGACTATAAAGGATTTTTCAAATTGCAAATTATTTTTTTTGTCACTTTTTAGTTACTCACAGCGCAATCATATCTCCCAAATATCAGCTCATGCTTCAGCAGTGTGCAAAACCTTCACAGCCCGTGGCCATCTCTTCTGCTTGCCACGTCTGCTTCTACTTCTAGTCCCGACCAAGACTAGTTGCCAGAGAGATTCACAGGGTTTGAGATGCACATTCCAAGTGTGAATATTTGAGTGTGTATAGGGGCATGCAGTATGGATGTACAGTAAAATGTACTTCAGATGTCATTATTCAGATACTGCCTCAAGGTAAAATAGAATATGTTATATCCACATTCTGATTGAGCAGGTGGCTTGCAGATAATGTCTGAATTGTAAGGTACATGCCAGCAAGTTCTCATCCTGTATAAATACACATAAGCCATTTTTATTTTTAACATTTGCATCAGCGGTTCTATATATTTACACCAAAAGTCAGTCTATTAGTTTACATTTTAGCAAACTTAAGACAGCTCAGAAGTGTAAAAGTTACGTGGTAATATTGTTTTATTTGTATAAGACAGATGTCTGTATTCTGTATAATTAGTATTTTATTTAATTGTTGTTCATCGCTAAATGTGACCCACCTTCATGCACGACTTGAAATAATTTTACTTGTGCAGATAAGTTGACATGACTTTTGAGAAGCAGTTGTTTAGAAGATGTATTTTTGCAGAATTAATATTTGCATATAACATTCACCGTCAGCTACATATTTTTATCATCCAGTACTGGTTTAAAAATAGATTCACAGCGGAAACAAAAATAATTAAAATGATTCATTAATATAGGTATAATGTAGAATACCCATAAATACTAATATATACATTAAGAGCAAGTCTAAAGCACTTGATAGCTAAAATAGAAAAATCATATTGGTGGCATTAAGAAATAAGTCACAATGCAGTGATATTTAAGGCATTAACCTGCAGGATGCCAGTTAACAAAAGAAAGATCATGTCAATCAGGTCTCCTTTACTTTTAAATCAATACTTTATATGGAAAATTCTAATGAGATTTTTTTATAAAAAAATATATTCAACATAATTTCACAAAAGAACAGGATTTCAATTTAGTACAGGTATGGTATTCCTTATCAAGAAATCTTATCCAAAAAGGTCCAAAATTATGGGAAGGCCATATCCCATAAAGTCTTAAAAAAAGTCTTGTTTAGCAAAACATTTTTAATAAAAAGATTTTTTTCTTTAATAATAAAACAGTACTTGATGGTAAATAGGTGGCAAATTTATACTATTGGGTTTCTTTAAAGGGAAACTGTCATGGGAAAACATGTTTTTTAAAACACATCAGTTAATAGTGCTGCTCCAGTAGACTTCTGCCCTGAAATCCATTTCTCAAAAGAGCAAACAGATTTTTTAATATTCAGTTTTGAAATCTGACATGGGGCTAGCAATTTTGTTAATTTCCAAGCTGCCCCAGGCTGTTGTTTTTCCTTCTCAATGTAACTGAATAGTATGCAGTGGGACATGGGTTTTACTATTGAGTGCTGTTCTTAGATCTACCAGGCAGCTGTTATCTTGTGTTAGGGACCTGTTATCTGGTTACCTTCCCATTGTTCTTTTGTTAGGCTTCTGGTTGTGGGAAAGGGAGGGGTTGATATCACTCCAACTTACAGTACAGCAGTAAAGAGTGATTTGAGAGCAGAAGTCACATGACTTGAGGCAGCTTGGAAATTGACAAAATGTCTAGCCCCATGTCTGATTTCAAAATTAAATATAAAAAAAATCTGTTTGCTCTTTTGAGAAATGGATTTCAGTGCAGAATTCTTCTGGAACAGCACTATTAACTAATACATTTTGAAAAAATGTTTTTTTTCTTTAATGTTTAAATGATTTTTAGCAGACTTAAGGCCTTATGTATCAAAGTCTGAAGTTATCTTTATTTAACTAAATAATAGGATCTTATTTTTTGTTTAAAACAAAATCATGATTTTATCGGACCAGGGACATACCCATGAAAATCAGGCAACATTTCCAAATTGTACGATTTTTTATGGGACAAGCCCTAAAAAATGGAGTGAAAATCCAAATTGTAAGATTTTTTTTTTAATTTTTTCCAGAATCATATGGTTTTTTCTGGCTTTTTCCCGAAAAAGCACAATTTTTTTCCACTAAAAACTCTAATAACTGAAAGATCCCAAAGAATTCATGCAATAGGTCCTATACTTATCCATTGTACTTTTGAGTCCAAAAGTACAATGGAGCATACTGGACTGAATCATTTTTAATAAATAAAAAGAGGAATCTTCAGTACTAAAAAAAAAAATTAGCGAATAATGGTACAGTGAGCAAGATAACTTCTGCAAGGTGCTGTGTTATTTTGGAATATGTAGTCAGTATATACCCCATAGGCAATATTGTGGAGGGCTGGGTTTCGACTGGGAGTAGAGATCATGAAATGCATAAAAAATGGCCTGCATTATGAGACAGTAGTAATTTACAGTATATTACCTGTTTTGATTATGAGGCAGTGTGTGTGTATTGGTGGAGGGGGAGAAATCTGAACATGTTAAATGTATTGAAATTAATGCATCTTGGTCATGATAAAAGAGCCCTAATATCTTGATAGGAAACATTGATTACTCTGATCCATATCTAACATGAACTTATGAGGATATTACAATGTACAACAAATTGGACAGATCATAGGCCATCTTTTAAAATCACCAGATGTTTTTTCAAAACCGATCAACACAGACAAGAGCTTCAGATGGAAGTTAAATTGGGTTGAAAAAGTACAAAGTCCATCAAGTTCAACCCCTCCAAATGAAAACCCAGCATCCTTACACACACACACCCCTCCATACCTTCACATAAATTATATATGCCCAAATACTAACCATAGAGTTTAGTATCACAATAGCCTTTGATATTATCTTCTGTCCAATAAATCATCCAAGCTCCTCATAACATCACTTGGCAGTGCATACCACAACCTCACTGTCCTCACTGTGAAGAACTACCTACGCTGCTTCAAATGAAAGTAATTTTCTTCTAGTCGTCAGACTAACTGGCCTATAGTTCTGAGGATGAGAACGGGATCCCTTTTTGAATAGCGTGGCACCACATTAACAATTTGCCAGTCTCTGAGCACCATGCCAGAATGAATCCTGAAAAATTAATTACCCTGGGATGAATACCATCTGGCCCCGACCTTTGTTTATCTTAACATGTTCTAATCTCTTTTGAATTTTATCATGTGTGAATCATGCATCATTAGATGTATTACTAGAATTGGGATTATTAATAAGCAAACCTCATTAGCTGGCTCCTCATTTGTGTAGACAGACGAAAAATGTGTTCAGAATCTGAGATTTTTGCTTATTCCCATCAATGAGCTGTCTGCCTTTGATATTAAAGGTCCCAACCCTTCCTGCTTAATTTTTTTTACTATTAACTAGTGATGGGCGAATCTATCCCATTTGGCTTCGGAAATAAATTAGTGAATTTCCAGTGAAATTCGCGATTTGGCGAAAAATTTGTGAAACGAGTTGCGTGTCTTTTCTTTATGCCAGTGAATTCTGGCTGGCGTTTAGCGGTGAATCGTGGGAATTCGCGCCTGGCGAATAAATTCGTCAATCACTACTATTACCATATTTAAAAATAATTTTGTATTCTTTTTACTGCTTACTGCAATATCCTTTAACATATTGATTTTAGCTTGCCTGATTG
>CM044436.1:88153508-88187089 GCA_024363595.1 Xenopus borealis
GATGGACGCGAGTCTTTTTTCAGCCTAACTTACTATGTTACTATGTTACTATGTCACTCAACAACAAGACCAAAAAGCAGAATGTTGTGTCACTGAGGCTTTATAACATTTTAACTAAAACAAATTTTCTGAAATGTAGCTGTGACTCTTCCCTTAGCACACAGTGAGAACTATCAATTAGAGAAGAGTGACTGTCCTGGTGCAGCCATTGAAGTCACATGTGAAGATGGTATACATGCAAATGTGTAAATAGTAATTCAGTTTATAGATACATGGTATTTCCCATGACTCCTTACTAGTGATAGCTGAATCTATCCCGTTTTGCTTCGCCGATAAATTAGCGAATTTCCAGTGAAATTCGCAAACTGGCGAAAAATCGAAACAAAATGTCACGTTTTTTTTTTACGCACATCTCGTTTTTTTGACGTCAGCAAATTTTCGGCAGGCGAATTTTCACTGGCGTCACCGATGGCGAATCGCACCTGGCGAATAAATTCGCCCATCATTAATCCTTACTGTTATTATTTTTGCTTTAATTTTTTTTTAAACAAAAACACTTACTAGGTGAATGGAGGGGTCAGAATAATAGTGTGCCATGTGTGTGTTTTTTAGGCTAGGTCTACATGAGGAGATTCAGGGAGATTCGTCGCCCCAGCGACAAATTGCCTCTTCTTTTGGGCGACAAATCTCCCCAAACCGCTTCCCCCTGTCTTGTTCCAGCTAAAATCAAAATCGTCTGTGGCAGATCACACACGGCGCTTCGTTTTCCGAAATTGCCCGAAGTTGCCTAACCTTAAACATTTGCTTATGTTAATTGAATAATTGTTTTTAAAAACACTGTTGTTAATTACAAGAAATGTTACTCTCTCACTTTATATTTGCCAGTAAACATTAATAAATTTTCAGCATGTTCATGATACTTCTCAATAAAATCGAAACAAGCTGGGAGCAGTCACTTGCACATCATCTAAAAAAAAAAACATCACTTAGATGTGAACTCATTTGCTCAGTGTTGTCAATTCCTGATTTATTCATGGCATTGTATCATTCAACTTTCTCACTGGCTCAAAGATGATATGAGTATGACATTGTTGGCAAATGTATACTTCAATTCTTCTTGATGTAGAGTGTTAGGGATATTTAATCATATACATACATATTTTGACTAATCATTATGTGGTCAACATACCTGGTTACCATGCTTACCTTAGTGTGTAATATGATCGTCTGTTACACACAGGGTTGCCATTAGAAAACATGGGGCCCCACACAACAAATTTTTCAGGGCCCCCTGGGCCCCGCCCACCCTGGCATCCGAGCCCCACCCCTGATCCTGCCCACTCCACATAAAAGTTAACAGACCACACAGACATCAGCGCTAAAAAAGTAACCCCCCACACACATAAAATTGGGGCCCCAAAGAATAAGAAAAAAAAAACTTTTGTGCCAGGGCCCCCCTTACAAGTTAAAAAAAATTGGGGCCCTAGATAATATTTTTTTTTTAAAAACGTGGCACCAGGGCCTCCCTTACAAGTTAAATTTTTTTTTTTTTTTTTAATTGGTAGCAGGGGGCAATAAAGTATTAAAATTAAACATTGGTGGCCAGGGGATTTAAAAAAAAACAAAAAAACCCACATTGGTGTCAGTAGTATTGAACTCACGGCTTTAGGGCTTCCATTATAGCTGTTTTCGTGACATCAGGTATTTTCTCCGCTTCAGGACTTCAGTGTCAGCTCCTTTCATGACATCTGGTATTTTCGCCGCTTCAGAGTTCCAGTGTCGGCTCCTTCGTGACTTCAGGTCTTTCCGTCGCTTCAGGACTTCAACTGTCTTTGGCACTTCCGCATTCAGCGTAGAAGCAGCAGGACGGCTTCGGCGGCGCTCGGAAGGGGGGCCCGGCTCTTGGAGAAGTGCAGCACTGCCAGGCCCCCCTTCGTGCCCGGGCCCGGGACACTTGTCCCCCCTGTCCCCCCCTGATGGAGGCCCTGGTTACACAGAACAAAACAAGCCCATGCATGTCTTTACTGCTAACTTCAAGTACCTTACTACAACCAGTTCAGTTACAAGAATGTGTCTTTTCTGCTTTTAATAGACACTGAAGTCTTCATTTTAAACTTTCCTTTTGAGGTTAATTCTTTCCAGACAGTAAAAAACTGAAAATGGGAATAGTGACCTGTAGAGAAAAGAATATTCCAGCCCAGATATTGATAAGTCCCAAGCATGATGACTTTAGCTTTAGCCAAGGAAGCAAACACTAGTACAGCACCTTAAGGAAAGTGTCTATTAAGATGTAGATTGTACTTGGCTGCATTTTCTTCTAGGTGTCACACCTATTCTGTACATATATATTCATATCTATATATAGATAAAGATATCTAGATATATATATATATATAGATATATATAGATTCAAACAACTAAATCTTATTTAAGAGACACCTCTGATTTTTTGCTCAGACTTGATACATTGGGTGAGGTTGATGGACAGGTGTGGCTGGCTACACTAGATGTTTCCAGCCTTTACACATCCATACCCCACACCCAAGGCTTGTCTGCTATGCAAACACTTTTGCAACAAAGTAACCTATACACATGTGAGGAGATTTCCTTTTTTTCTGGAGATATTAAGGTTAATTTTGCATAGAAATAGCATTTTTGGATGTTACAGTAACACATGTACAGAATAAATTTGAAACTAAAATATTTACTAAACTAACAGATCATAATCAACTGCTATCATATAACAGTTTTCATCCGACAGCAGTAAAGAATTCCATCCCTATTAGTCAATTTACCAGAGTGCATCGAATTACAAATGAACCAGCTCAGTTAGCACAGGATCTAGAGAAAATGAGAGGAAAGTTGTCAGGTAGAGGTTACCCACCAGGAATTGGAGGCAGGTATGAATAAAGCAAGAAGAAATCTGGAAAGGAAAACTAACAAAAATGAAACTAGTGATAAACAGCGTCTAGTTTTTGTGGGACAATTTCACGGAGTGACAAGTTTCGACACATTCTATACAAACATTGGCATCTACTAAGGAATGCTTATCCAACAATTGCAGCATTTAGACAAAAACCTATGATGTATGAACTATAACAAACAAGGAAAAGTTGTGCTCACCACCAGGGCTGTATCTACTGTTAGGCATATGAGGGTCTGTGCCTAGGGCAGTAAGTTCAAGGGGGCGGCACAACTGCAGAGACATCACGTATGTGGGTGGGACTCTACTCACACAAAGTATTGGCTGGCGTCAACAACACATGATGACGGTCCACGGCATCGCGTATGTGGGCGGGAGACAGACCATTACTGCAGCCTGCAGTTACGGTCAGCTCGCAGCCTGCAGGAACAGGCACAGCTCTGACTCTGAGGTGTTACTTCCTGAATGATCTGTTTGGCGGTCTCTGGCATATCAATGCCACATAAGGTTGCAGACCAGCTCTTGACATCACTGGCCTTGTCGTGATGTCAAATGGCAGCCTGCCATTTCACTACCATTAGCAAGATGCCGCGAGGAGGCAAGGAAACAGGTAATGAAAAAGGAATTGTGAATATGTGGAGAGGACAAAGTAGGTAGTCACTGGTGCTGCAAATGTAGCTGTTGTATAATGATGCGTCGTTGGTGCATAATATAAGCAGTTCTAATTTGGGACCTTGGTAGGAAGTATGAGGGGGTTCTTTGATGTTGGATGATTAATTTGTGAAGCAGAGACAAAAGCTGATTGATTGGCGGTGCTGATGGTGGGCTTGCTTGTAGGGGAACACAAGTTGTTAGGTATTGTGGTGCAAGTAGGGGAGTGATAGCAAAGGGCAGGGGTAGAAAAGGAGAATGACATGTTCCATATGTTATCATAAAGGACTAGTGGGGTACCTGGATACAATCCCTAGTTTTTGTAATGTTGCCTATTTGTATATCTGATTGAATCACTCAAAAAACTCTTCCTGGCAAGCGAATCAAATATTCAGGCTCTGCTGCCTACAATGGATTACCTGAGGGGCTCATTTTGTGCACCTTGTCTGCAGGCAAAAGCAATAGAGATAAAGCTTTTCTATAAATTAACTGCATGATGCTGTACAGTAAAATGCAGGCAGAATGCTGAGCTGGCAGCATCTCGGAAACTCTCTTTCTAGTATGTACCTCTGGCCAGTGGCTGATTTTGAGCTCCCTCCAATCTAATTTTCAACCAAATCCACAATTTTAAGGTACATGATAATGGGATGCCAGAAAGACCGACTCTTAAGTCCGAGGAGAGTGAGCTCTGCTCTGTTCCGTGGTGTTATTTCATTTGATAAAATACATAAGTGTAACTCCTACCGGCTTGACTAAGACTAAGAATGACTGTGGCCCAGAAGGTTCCGAAATTAGATTTTGATCCAACTTTGCTTTTCCAATGGGCACCATAAAGCCTCCAGTCTTGCCTTACAGGGGTGTCCTTACAGGGGTGTCCAACCTTTTGGCTTCCCGGGGCAACATTGGAAAAAGAAAAATTGTCTGGGGCCACACATGAAATACAGAAACACTTTTGATTTGTAAAAGTAAAGGAAATTCACAGAAAAGCCAGTTGGAGAACCAGATAGAGCTGGAATATGGGACACCTGGATATTAAATAGGCGTATTATTATATTATTATTATTAGTACTAACTGGGCAATAGGCAGAGTCCCCCTCCTGCCTACTCCTATATCCTTTGCAACATGAAGTTTCCTCCAGAACCAAGCCTTTCAAGCTGGGCCACATTCATGTGCATCCTGGGCCGCATGTGGACCTTGGGCCGCAGGTTAGACACCCCTGCCTTAATACATCACTCTACTTGGATGTATAATCTGGGACCAAATCATTTCAAAGAAATTGTCAGTGCTGTTGTCATTCCATTAGGTGGGTCTCTATCACTGACCCTATATGCACATTGCTTGTCACTTAATGTTTGGGCATCCCAGCTTCACCCAAGTAAATGACAAACCATAAATATTTATAAATGGTGTGGGCTTGGTTGGTTTTCAGTGAGGAAAGTAAGCTCATCTGCTGGATCTGAACTGGAACACGTTTGATTAAAGTTCCTCCATATCACTTTCTGGCAAAATCTTAAACTCTGCCTTACTGAATTGTGTTACCTCAGTGGTATGAAATTTACAGTATGTCCAAGATGGAGTGACTAAAACAATGGCTCAAATTCTGGACAAGCCTTTACCATACCTCCCAACTGTCCCATTTTCAGAGGGAAAGTCCCTCATTTGACAGCTCAACCCGCAGTCCCTCATTTGTACTGGATAGTCTATTTTCTCATCACCATACCTACTTTAAGTATATATTTTATGTGGGAGGTGGCGTTCTCCATAAATGCGTGCTCTCCGAACCCCCACTTAATGAAGTCTTTGGAAGAGACCATGCCATATAAAGAGAAAAGCAGGTATGGTCTTTCTCTCCCCAAAGATAACACTTTTTTTCACTTAGGATAGGACTGACGCACGGAAACTGCCTTGATGGGGCGTGTTAGCTAATGCATACTTTGTATAAATTTTGTAACTAAAAGTGTCTTTTTTTGTTAGTTGCAGTTCAGTTGTGCAAATATTCAGCTTTATATTTAAAAAATGTGCAAATATTTCTATTTATGGTGAAATTTGATAGCATACTATGCAATGTAGTTTTGCTCATATGCACATTTAATATTCTTTTTCCTCACTACATCAAAATGAGCTATAACAGATTCTAAAAATAAAACTATATCATCTTATACATTCCCACCAGAACAATGTTCTCTTAGTTTGAAAGGAATATTACTAATAAAATTAATAATGATGAGAAAAAGAAAATGAGTTCCTTCTATTAACCAAGTCACAATACAATATAAAACAGTCATATTATAGATGCCATTTTAGGAATTTTTAGCTCTTCTAATTGTACAGGGACATCTATATATATTGTCATTATTGCATAATGACAAAAACAAAAAATCTTGCACCATATGTCAGGGAAAATTATTGCTGGTTTCAACTTGACAATTATTTAGATATTGAATGATACATTGAGACAAGTTTAGATAAAATAACAGCATGGTGAAATGTATTAGAACTGGTGTTAATGTAATAATCTTCTGCATTCGGTAGCATATGCCAACTTATTTTTAAACAATTATACTGCATGCCATCTGCATAGTGTAAAGTACAACAAGGAAGTAGGCAAAGCTTCAAAAATCTGTGTTCCCAGCTGATCAGATGTATAAGATGAATGAATAACCAAGCACAGGCACGATCCACCCTAAAGGGGGCTGAATCCAAAAAATGAAAAAAAAAATAGTTTTTTTTTAACTATAAAATCTTTTTAGTGGAATAAAACATTTTTGAGATTTATTATACCCCGAGGATGGAAAAAGTCAGAATCTTAAAAGTACTCCATTTCAGACCTGCTGAGGCGGTCAATGGGAGAGGGCCTTATCCTATTTGTAAGTTATTGTGGTCTGCACTGGAATTAGGCTGAAAAGCCAACTATTTTCTGGTAGTGATGGGCGAATCTCCCGCAATTCGCTTCGCCTAGAGATTCGCGAATTTCTAGAGAAATTCGCGAATCGGCGAAAAATTCGTGAAACGAGTCGCGGGACGATTTTGTCGCGCGTCGCGTCAACTTTGTCGCGCGTCGCGTCAACTTTGACACGTTGCGTCGTTTTCGGCGCGCGTCGCGTCGTTTTCGGCGCGCCGCGTCAAAAACGACGTGCGACTGGCGCGCGACTCATTTTTCAGCGAAATTTTGCCAAGCGAAATTTCGCTGGTGATTCGCGAATTTATTCACCAGCGGCGAATCGCGGGAATTCGCCGCGAATTCGACCTAGGCGAATAAATTCGCCCATCACTATTTTCTGGCTAAAATCTGAAAAATTCTGGCTTTTCATGGAAAAAGCCTGAAAAAAATCAAGTTTTTTCTAGTGATAGCTGAATTTATCCTGTCTCGCTTCACCAAAAATTTTGCTAATTTCTCAAAAAATCCGAGAAAAGGCGAAAAATTTGTGAAAAAGTCCTGTTTCTTGAAATTTTTGCTTTTGGAGGTCACACATATCTATCCCACTCAGATGCTTTCCTGGGAAACAATGTGCCAATTCATTAAAAGAAAACTATAACCCCGAACAATGTAGGTCTCTATAAAAAGATATTGCATAAAACAACTCATATGTAAATCCAATATGTAAGTCCCGAGTCGCGGGACGAATTTGTCGCGCGTCGCGTCAACTTTGTCGCGCGTCGCGTCAACTTTGACGCGTCGCGTCATTTTCGTCGCGCGTCGCGTCGTTTTCGGCACGTCGCGTCAAAAACGACGCGTGACTGACGCGCGACTCGCGGGAATTCGCCGCAAATTCGACCTAGGCGAATAAATTCACCCATCACTATTTTCTGGCTAAAATCTGAAAAATTCTGGCTTTTCATGGAAAAAGCCTGAAAAAAATCAAGTTTTTACTAGTGATAGCTGAATTTATCCTGTCTCGCTTCACCGAAAATTTTGCTAATTTCTCAAAAAATCCGAGAAAAGGCGAAAAATTTGTGAAAAAGTCCTGTTTCTTGAAATTTTTGCTTTTGGAGGTCACACATATCTATCCCACTCAGATGCTTTCCTGGGAAACAATGTGCCAATTCATTAAAAGAAAACTATAACCCCGAACAATGTAGGTCTCTATAAAAAGATATTGCATAAAACAACTCATATGTAAATCCAATATGTAAGTCCCGAGTCGCGGGACGAATTTGTCGCGCGTCGCGTCAACTTTGTCGCGCGTCGCGTCAACTTTGACGCGTCGCGTCATTTTCGTCGCGCGTCGCGTCGTTTTCGGCGCGTCGCGTCAAAAACGACGCGTGACTGACGCGCGACTCGCGGGAATTCGCCGCAAATTCGACCTAGGCGAATAAATTCACCCATCACTATTTTCTGGCTAAAATCTGAAAAATTCTGGCTTTTCATGGAAAAAGCCTGAAAAAAATCAAGTTTTTACTAGTGATAGCTGAATTTATCCTGTCTCGCTTCACCGAAAATTTTGCTAATTTCTCAAAAAATCCGAGAAAAGGCGAAAAATTTGTGAAAAAGTCCTGTTTCTTGAAATTTTTGCTTTTGGAGGTCACACATATCTATTCCACTCAGATGCTTTCCTGGGAAACAATGTGCCAATTCATTAAAAAAAAACTATAACCCCGAACAATGTAGGTCTCTATAAAAAGATATTGCATAAAACAACTCATATGTAAATCCTTGCTTCATGTAAATAAACCATTTTCATAATAATAAACTTTTTTTAGTAGCATAGCCATTTAAAAAAATAAGGACAGCCTTCTGGGATCGTATGATTCAATGGTTCACACAAACATACCAAACAAACTATAAAGCCAAGTAACAGACAGAGTTCTCTCTTTTGCTTCCACACTTCTTCCTGTTAC
Source organism: Xenopus borealis (assembly GCA_024363595.1). Lineage (NCBI taxonomy): Eukaryota > Metazoa > Chordata > Amphibia > Anura > Pipidae > Xenopus > Xenopus borealis. Next base: position 88,161,923 of record CM044436.1, read on the forward strand.
ACTTAGGGGCAGATTTACTAAATTCACATAACGGATTCAAATTTTCGAATGTTTTTGAAGACCACTACGACCAGTGAATTTTGAAAATTCGATCAAATCGAATGATTCGAATAAAAATCTATTTGAATATACAACTATTCGACAGTCGAAATACTTCCCATTTAAATTTTTATTTAACTGCCTAGTTCGTCAGATCAAAGTTATCAAATTGGGTTTCATTATTTTTTTATCAAATAAAAAAATTTGATTGAATGGTTAAAATCGTTATAATCGATCTATTCGAACGATTTTATTGATCGCTCGAATTTTCACTATTCAATCGTTCAACCAATCGAAAAGTGGTAAAATCCTTCGGACCTATCTATCTAGGTACTGGGACTGGGAGGGTCTCAAACAGATATAAAATCTTGGGTAGTACTGTCATCTTGAGAACTGTGATGAGTCCCAACCATGATATTGTATAGGAGCTCCATTTAAGCAGGGAGGACATATTGTAATTTTCTGTATTGATGGGGGGAAGTTGCTTTGATCAAGTTGGTTGAATGTTTTAGTTAATTGAATTCCAAGATATTTAAGGGATTGGGTCTTCCATTTATAGTGGAATTTGGAAGTCAAAGCTTCCTTAACCTCTTGTGGGACATGAAGTGTAAAACTTCCATCTTGTCTACATTTAGTTGGTACCCTGAATGTCTGCTGCAGGTTGGGAAGAGAAATAACTGGATTTGATAAGATAAGTAGTATATCGTCAGCAAATAAAGAGACCACAAATTCCTGCTGTTGAATCTTAGGCCCCGTTATGTCTTTATGATTTCTAATTGCAGACGCTAGGAGTTCAATACTCAGAGCATAAAGTAAGGGAGACAGAGGACATCCCTGCCTAGTGCCATTGTGTATGTGACTCGCTTTATAGGAGGCCTCTGGTAGTTTTAGGGTAGCTGTGGTACTGGAATATAGGTGTTGAATGACCATTCCCCTTGGTCGCAATCAGCTTAAATGGGAAACCCCATCGATAAGTGATGTTATGCTCTCCTAACTTCTGGGTTACTGGTCGTGGATCTCTCCTCTTGCTTAGCATGATCGGTGAAATATCATTAAAGATTTGTGTGACCCTGGTGGTCATAATGTGAGTTATTTCTGGTCTTGGCAATAATGCTTTCTTTGCTTTCAAAATAATGTAAGTACACAATGATGTCTCTTGGTGCAGTTATATGAGATGGCCGAGCGCCCAGGGCTCTATGGGCCCTATGAAAGAGCCATGCTTCCATGGGTAAGTCTGGATTGATGGCAGAAAAGAGAGAGCATAAAAATGTTCTGTATCTTGTGGAGTAACATCCTCTGAGACTCCCCAAATCCTCAAAGTCTGTCACCTAGATCTATTTTATAGATCCTCTGTATGAGACTGTAATAGGAAGAGTTCCTCCCTCAAGGTTGAGTTATCTTCATCTAGCTGATTATATCTGGTGATCATGTCCTCCATATGATTTTCAAGCTGATCCGTTCTTTCCCTCAGAATGCCTATATCTGGCCGTATATCTTTGAGTGCTGTACGTACTGAGTCTGTAATAGTGCTTGTCAGCTTTTCATGCACCAAATATTCGCCAGTCAAATTCGAGGGCTAAAAGCCCTCGACAATTCGACCCTTAGTAAATCTGCCCCATGGTCTACATACACTTTTAGATACACAACATGGTATGATCTGGAATCACTAAGAAACCACCCACTATTAGTGGAATCATCCCAATACCTCGGAACTTTACAGCAGGAACAACCAAACTATGCACCCCCCAGGAGTCATCAAATTAAGAGTGCTAATCAGATAAAACAAATGTTTTACTGTTAACTTTAAATTGTTGATGTAACTAATCTTTATTTAAAAACTGTACATTTGAAACAGAAAGTTACAATAAGCTACAATACTAAATAAAAACAAGTTATAAAAAAAAGTGTTTCTTAACTGGTCATTGGGAAAGCAGTATACATATTTCCAGGCCTTGAAAAATAGTCATTAAAATTAATTTCCCTTTATAAAGCCCATAGCTAAATATCATGAGGCAGTCATTCATCCATATATTTAATTATTATTTACAGAAAACCATGCACAACTTGTATTAAAAGCATAGCCCTAAAATCTGGGCATTTTAAGATCTTAAAGCTGGCCATAGACATAAAGATTTTTGAAAGATGCAATGGTTATTGTGAATAGTCGAATATTCGAATAGATTTTTTTACTCGAATTGTTCGAATCATACGATTCAATCGAATTTACAGAATTCACTGGTTGAAGTCACCTAATTTGCATATTCGAAATTCAAATATTTTTTAAAATTCAATCGAATTTCGAATCATTCATGTGAATACATGTGAATTTAGTAAATCTGCCCCTATGTATTAGGTGAGCATTAGGGGAGTGGAATCTACAGTTAGATCCATAAATATTTGGGTAGAGATTGATTAACGGCTGGCATGTTGTTGTGAGAGAGGGTTGGCCTGTCCCAACGAGCAGTACCATTCCCCTGATTAATAACTACATAAGTACGTAAACAATTAAGGGGGTTATGAATTTATCTCAGTATTTTCTGCTACAAACTCAGAGCATATCCACTCAGGTTTTTTAGGCTATTTATTATAACATTTTCCCAAAATTTTTCTTTGCGGAAAAAACTCAAGATTTCCATGATTTTCTCAGATTTCTTTTCTGAAAACTACACAATTTTCGGATTTTTCCTCAGAAAGCTCCGATAACATTCAGTGCACATCAAAAAATCAATGGAACCGCGGCAGGTTTGAGATACCAGATTTTAATATCCAGACTTTTTCATCCTCTGGGATTAATACATTCCAAAAAATTAATGATTTAAAAAATCATTTTACTATTATTTCCCAAAATTAGCTCGACCAAATTCAAAATTTGATAAGCATTCGAGCATTCTAATTATCGAATATCCGATCATTTGATCTATTCAATATTCGATGATCGAAGATGCCAAATTTGCATATATATGATTCCACAAAATATTTGTATGATCGTTATTCGATCGAATTCATTTCACGTGAATTTAGTAAATTTGCCCCTTAGTGTCTACTTGTTTCCTAGTTAAAGTCATTAAAGGTGAAATAAACAGATATTGCAAAAACTTACAACTTAACAAAGCAAACATTTTTTATAGAAAATAAAGTAGAAAGAGAAAAGAAAAAAAAAATAGTAAAAGGTTAAGCAAACATTTCTTTTTTGCCCCGTGTGTTATTTAGTCCATGTCTCTTATTCCTGGTAGGTAAATGGGGGTTGAGGTTAAAGTTTTAGGTTTGTTCAGATTTTCTTTTGGATACCCTATCTGTCATAATGTGGATGTCCAATATTTCTTGCTACAAGCTACTGTATATAATTGTGATGCGTCCATCTGTAAAGCAGTTTGTTAGTTCAAGTTTAATTGTTTTTGTCAATTATCTTTAATTTTGCTGAGAAGAGCAAGGAGCATTAATATCCGATGGTGAAGAGTGTTGTACAGATCAGTGAAAATTATTTCCTTTTTGTGGTGACAAAAGTAGAGAAATCATGGAAGATTAAAATCCGATTTTTTCATATTGTAAATTTTTTGTTTTTCAGTAGGCCGATAAAATGTTCATCTTGTCTGTGCAGTTGAGTATTTTAAAGATGACTTGGTTTATTTGAGTCCATGGTTAGTGGTGGGTCAATTCTGTAAAATCTTTCAAATAAAAAGTTGGATTGTGTGTCTTCCATGTTTAGCAGAGATTGTAGTTTGGTCTTTTGAAACATTTCTAGTTCCGCTCCCTTAACTGCTTCTGGGATGCTATTATTTGGAGTTTGTTTTGTCTACTTCTGTTTTCTAGGTCATCCACTTTATCAGCCAATATAATGATTTCTCTATAGTGATTTCTCTTTGTTGTGCGTCCAATATTTTCTGTGTTTTGTCCAGTTCATCCTCCATCTGGTTTTTGTTTTGCTTTTCTTTGCGTTTTTGTATTGGATTGGCCCAAATATTTTTCCATGTTTGATGTTGATTGGTTTATAGGTATTTGTTACAAATATTGATTAGGACAACACAAAAACTGTGGTACCATTTTGCCTGACGAAGGTGCCTTGGTGCTCCAAAAGCTTGTAATTTCTAATTGTATTTTTAATGTTAGCCAATATAGGTATCACTTCTACAATGGTTTTTGTATTTGTTTTTTATTTGTTAAATATTGATTAGGGTAGTTGCTTGTAGTTCTTTTTTCCCCTGGTCGAAAAGATCACATTTTTTTTTAGTTTTGGTATAGCTTGTCTACCTTCTTTAGGGCAGTGTATAAATATTTCATTTGTTGTGTTTACATTGCCATCAGTTAGGTTTTCATGTTGATTTGTATATATCATTGCTGATTTTCTTTTTTTTTTGTAATGCTGCACTTTTGGTATGTAGTTTTATTAGGATGCAGGAAGTTGTCAGTCATTGTGCTATGATGGTGTATAACTTGATTGGGTGGCAAGTATTCTGTGTTCCATTCTCTTAAGAGGGACAAACTCTGGTACAGACTTTAAATTCCTTGGTTGAAGGAGCCCAAAATTAGGTTTGGAGTCTGTGCTCTGTGCTGTTACCACTTCCATAGGGTTATGTAATAAAAGGCACTAAGTTTTCCCAAGGGCAGTAACCTATAGAAACCAATCAGCAGGTAGCTTTCACGAGTCACCTGTTTAAATGCAAGCATCTTATTGGTTGCCATGTGTTACTGCCCCTGGGAAAACTTAGTGCCTTATATTACATATAGAGGTAAATGTCTCATCTAGTTTAAGGCATTTCTTTGCTCTAATATTGGCCTCTTGTTCCTTCCACTTATCCACTTTCTTTGCCCCAATTGTATTTTGTTAGGGGCTAGTTTAGGGTTACAGTGTGGGAACTCTGCTGTCAGTAGGATGCTGTCATGGATGCTCAGTAGCCAACTTCTATTCAAATTGGGCAGGTTAATTTAATATGTGCCTTTATGTGTGCATCCGGCATGTGGGGTGCCACGTGATTTTCCAGGCCCATTTTTTGGTTGCACTGGTCACTCCGGAATCTCTGCAGCGCTTGCCCTTCTGTGACCTGATCACTTCATCCTCCACCCTAAGGCACCAAGCTGCTACCTGTGCTGTTTGGGTGGATTGCAGTGTTCCAGCCTGGGTCCTCATGATAGCAAGCTGTTGTAAGGTGCACCTTTGTATACTGTATGCATTAGGCATGTGAAGTGCCACACAGTCTCCCTGGCCCTTACTTCCAGTTGCATTAGTGTGGTGCTACCAAACACAACAATTAGTCACTCTGGAATCTCTGCAATGCTCGACCCCTCCTTTGGCCAGATTGCTTCTAAACCTCCTGAAGGTTTGGGTTCAGGTAGGGTGTCACACACTGTACTGCTGTTTGCTGTGTTCAGGTGGATAACATCGCTCAGGGTCTGCAAATTGGCATGTTGTCCTCCAGGGTATGCAGGTTAGGTGTGAGCCAGATAGTTGGCAGTATCTTTTCCCCTTGTTATCTCTGAGTCAGGGGCTTGGCACACGATTCCTCCTCCTGACTCAGGAGCTCTCTCTTTGGACAGCCCCTCTGGAAGTCCTGAAAAGCACATTTAAAAATAATTTAAATAGTACATTTAAAATAGCAAATCGACAGTCTATAGGAGCATCTGCAAAAGGACCGACAATATCAAATGCTAAATCAGGAAATTACACTAGCTGAAGTGGTGGTGTATGTGTTATAGCTGTTTTGATTCTGACAAGTAACACAAGAATGAATGGCAGTTACCACATCGGCATCCATTACTGGCCACCAGTATAGTTCTCATAGTCTTTGTTTTGTACATACAATTCCTTGATGACTCTCATGTGCAAGTTGTAAGAACTTTTCTCGCAATGTTTCTGGTACCAATAAATAGTGAGCTCCACAGACAACATAGCCATCTACTAAGGACAGTTTGTGTCTAATCTTGTAGTAAGGTTGAAGATCAGGACTGAGTTTCTTTGTAGCATTTGGCCATTTGCTTTGTAACATGTCCCTTAGTTTTACTTGGATTGGATATGTGAGGCAAGCTTACTTAAAATCAGCAGCTGTAACTGTAGATGATAGTAAATCAGTCAATACTACAACTTCTTTGTCCTCATCCAGTGTATCAGAAGCTGCAGGTAAAGGTAAACATGACAAACAATCAGCAGTAATATTTTTCAAACCTGGTTTGTATTGCGTTTTGTAGTTGAAATTCAGTAGCCTTGATGACCATCTAGCTATGTTGAGCAGATTCTGACCACACCAGACTTAAAGTTCCACGTAGTAGTGCTCTAACTGGCTCCACAACTGAAGAACTGAAGAATAGTTGGGAATAAACTTATAATACCAAGAAGTAAGACCTAAGAAAGCTTGTAAGGTCTGGAAATCAGATGGAGTAGGTGCTTGTGTAACCGTGTTGAAATGGTCAGGGTCAGGCAGTAATCTATCTTGTGAAATTATATGACCCAGAAATGACAACTGAGTCTGTCTGAAGTGGCATTTCAAAAGGTTCAGTTTGAGTCCTGCAGAATCAATGCATTTCAGAACTGCTTCACAACTGCTTTATTAGGTTCACAGAGATCAACACACAATCGAATACTTCCAGTTTTCTTCTTCGTTACAACAATTGGTGAAACCCATTCAGAGGATCTTGCTTTACCAGTTTCTTTAGTTCCTGTGAGACAATCTCCCTTAAAGAGTAGGGCAATCGCCTCGATGCTGGCGTACTGGTTTTACATCTGGTCTCAACTTAACTTTGTGTTCAAAGTTCTTTGCAAAACTTTCAGCTTTCAGCAACCACATTTACTCTTGGCATGAAAAAGTTCTTTATAGCAGTAAAAGCAGTTTCATAAATCTCATTAGTTAATGTATAGAATATAAGCTGTCCCTCTGCTCCCAGGCAGTGACTAAGTAAAGCACGCTTTCTAGCAGCAGAAATCTCCCCCTGGTCAGCAGAAATAATGTAATTTTCAAACACACGAATCCAAGCAGTAAAAGGTATGGTAGGCTCACCAGGGTTTGGAAGAAAAGCTGCAGGCTGCTGAGCGGTAGAAAAGACATCCTTGTCGCCATTTGTTATGTTTGGTAGCTGAGGATGAGGAGACTACAACAGTGCTTTATTAACAGGCTCATACAGGCCTTACACAACAACAGTAACGTCTTACTTTCACTTTCAAGCTGTACAGAAAGTCATGTGTATGCTAAGTAGAAGTCCTGTGCACAGTGACACTCGCAGGCCATTTGTATAAACACCACAATATGGAATCCAGCTAGAGAATGCAATATCTACAGTTTGAAGTTGCAAATTGTAATCACCCAGTTCCATGATTCGGGGTTACATTTGCAAAATATTGTTTTTTTCTGCTATAAATGAGGCCACAAGATGTGTTTATGCTTTTTGATAAATATAGTAATAAAAGGCAATTGTAGAGTGCAGAACAGAACTTTATCTGTATTACACTTGATAAAAGGCATACTTACTACTATAAGGGTCAGATCTTCCACATTGATAATTTATTATATACTAAAGTGTTGAACATGACTAGAAAGCAGACAACTGTTTATAATATTGAATTAAAATAATTTTCACACATATCTTACATACACATATCATATCTTTCTCTACTTGGAGTAAGGTTCTTAGTGGGGTCCCTCAGGGCTCGGTGTTGGGTCCACTTTTATTTAACTTGTTCATTAATGACTTAGGGGAGGGTGTTGTAAGTAATGTATCCGTGTTTGCGGATGACACAAAACTATCCAGCCCAATTAATTCCATCCTTGCAACAGGATCTTGACAAACTGGCAATCTGGGCAGCTAAGTGGCAAATGAGATTCAATATTGATAAATGTAAAGTCATGCACCTGGGATGTAAAAATATCCAAGCCACTTATACCCTTAATGGGACTGCACTAGGCAAATCCATTATGGAAAAGGACCTTGGAGTCCTTGTAGATGATAAACTTGGCTGTAGCAAGCAATGCCAGTCAGCAGCATCAAGGGCCAATAAGGTCTTGAGCTGTATTAAAAGGGGCATTGAGTCACAAGAGGAGGAGGTCATTCTGCCACTTTATAGAGCACTTGTAAGGCCACATCTAGAATATGCGTACAGTTTTGGTCTCCCTCACTCAAACAGGACATAATTGTATTAGAGAGGGTACAGAGAAGGGCAACTAAGCTGGTAAAAGGTATGGAAAATCTTAGCTATGAGGAAAGACTGGCCAAATTGGGGATGTTCACGCTGGAGAAGAGGCGCTTAAGGGGTGATATGATAACTATGTATAAATATATAAGGAGATCATATAATAATCTCTCTAATGCTTTATTCACAAGTAGGTCTTTCCAGATGACATGAGGTCATCACCCATTCCGTTTGGAAGAAAAGAGGTTCCGCCTAAATATTCGGAAGGGGTTTTTTACAGTGATAGCTGTGAAGATGTGGAATTCTCTCCCTGAAACTGTTGTACTGGCTGATACATAAGATAGCTTTAAGAAGGGGTTGGATGGCTTTTTTAGCAAGTGAGGGAATACAGGGTTATGGAAGATAGCTCATTATACAAGTTGATACAGGGACTAGTCCGATTGCCTTTTTGGAGTCAGGAAGGAATTTTTTCCCCCTCTGAGGCAAATTGGAGAGGCTTAGGATGGGTTTTTTTGCCTTCCTCTGGATCAACTAGCAGTTAGGCAGTTAAAAGTAAAAAAAAAAAAAAAAAGGTTGAACTTGATGGACGCGAGTCTTTTTTCAGCCTAACTTACTATGTTACTATGTTACCTGTATAATCTGTTTTTGTTCAGAAGAAAGCTTGCTTGGATGACTCACAAGACACAATTCAGTTAATGGTTCCCATCCCAAGTATTTTGCTTCCATGTAGATCATTCAACACCTACAAAACAAAGTGATTTGTATCTTATTAAACAAAAACAAACCAAAATGTTAATTATTTCAAAAACAAGATGGCAATAGCACACTCAATGCCAAATAAGACATGCCATTTTCATGCATAATGACCAATAAAAAGTGATGAGAATACATTTCTGAATCCTCCATTCCCCTGAAATGTTTTGGGGTAATTGATTTGCCCATAAATATCTGATATCTGATTGCTTTTTTCTAATATTATACTACATATAGGGCTTGCACACCAATAAATAGTAGACAAAAGTGTTATTTAAAAAGAAATATTTTTCATCGAGGTATATCACATACAAGTAAATTTAATTTCATGTAGAGAAAAATAAGCAAATATACAAAATCTAAATATACATACCACTCAAAAATTGTAAATAGCGATTTTAAAGTGAAGGAAGCAGATACCCTTGCCCTAGAGCGAGCATTACCCCGACGTTTTGTCTGAACGCCTTTCTCAAGGGGAATTCTAACTTTTGTTTCTGCTTTCAGTGCCATAAATACCATGTGAGTTGATACCGCATTGGCCTCCATTTTCACATGCCACACTGTTCACCAATCAGTGATGTCACTTCCACCTACGTCATCAGTACGGACTCTCTGCCCACCTACATGACATGGCTCACAGCATTACATTGGAACGCAAGCGCATGGAAATATCTGCTCTTAAGCTGCAGCCTCGTGTCCGAGCAACAGCTTACTACTGACGTCCGGAGGCTTTTCTCATATAAAATCAAGGGTATCATCAAATATACAGAGTTCACTGAGTAATTGTTAATAATTCATTGCAAATAATGTGTTGACATAAATAAAATAAAGTTTTTAAAGAAAGACATTTTTTAAAAAAAATGAGCCGAATGAATTCTTTGCAATTCAATTCATAGATGGACCCAGCAAAAAATAATAATAATAGATTCATTAATATCAATCATTAAAGTACATGGTGCATACCATGTGAAAACATTGTCTAATATAGTGATTTAATTCATTCTAAATCTCCATATAGAGATCAGTTATATCCTTACATAAATTACTCAATTTCATCAAATGCTTAGTGGCTATAAATTAATTTATATATCTGATAAAAATGTGAATTACTATATACTTATATAAATATGGCATTTCTTGGCCACAAATAATAACCTCGAAATGCCATAAAGTGCTGGTGCATTAAAATAATCCAAAAAGTGCTTGTGCAAAAATAATATTATATTATTGTCACTATAACCCTTGTTATCAAAACATTATTCAATCTAGTTTGATGTACACAATACCAAGGCCCAAATTTCTTTTTAAAAAATGTTCATTTAATGATGGATAAAGCTTATACTTATATATTCATAAAGTCCAACTATATGTTGTCCCAATCTCATGCTTCATCCTCATTTTTCTATTTATTCAACACAGTATTCCAAAAAATTGATTCTAAAATCATATTATAAAATCATTAAAAACAAAATGTAGAACAATACATCCCACTCCTAAAGCAGGCTGAGGTAATGATATATCAGAAGGAGGTCACTGTGGGCTTTGATTACTTAACGGGATGTTGTTACTGCTATGACTCTATGCTTATGATTAAGGGCAGCTGTGCCCGAAACGCGTTAAGCAGGCTTAAATGCAGCATGATTTTAATATGGACTAAATAAAGATTTACAGTTTTTAATCAACTTTGATGTGCGGAGTTTCACCCCACTTCTAAATTGAGCTCTTCCCCTGTTCCCTGCCACACAAAATAACGCAGCCAGGAATGTACATGGGGATTGCATAGACATAATCATCTTCAAAATATGCCATTAAAAGATTGGTGTATGCTGGAGCGACATCCCATGGCTTTGCTCATAGTACCTATTCTCAAAGACAAAATATTTTTTCTTCAAAACCCTTTTCAAAAATTGTAGCAACATCCTCAGCACATCATCTGAGAGTTGTAGTTCTTGCATGTTCCTCTTTATGGTTTCTATACCTAACTCACGTGGTGTGGACATGTACAAAGATGCCACATAGCCAGGCTGTATCTGGTATATCCTCTATAAATTTTAGTTTGTTGATGAAGTCTGTCGTGTCCCTCACGTAAGATCTAGTACCTACCACAATTGGGTTCAGAACATCATTTAATAGTGTGGCCATTGGCTGGAAAACAGGTGGCATCCCCCACCACAAATTGTCTTCCTGGTGTTCTTTATGTATCTTTGGGAGAAGATAAAATGTCGGTAAAATAGGGTTATCAACCTGTAAATATTGCCTCAATTTACCACTGATCACACCATTTCTCTATTGCTCCCCAAGATATATATCAATTTCCAACTTAATGCTCTGTGTGGGATTCCCATCAAGAGCCCTATATTATATTATCCTGCAGTTATGTAAACGCTGTTCTCCTATAATACTCCATGTCCATAACAACAATTGCACCACCCTTATCGGCCGGGTTAATGGTGATGGAGCTTCTTAAACTATCAATTGACAGTTTTTCGTGTTGACTATTAGTAGCAGCTGACCAATTCAGTTTGTTCACATCTCGTTCTACAACTTGTACAAATGTTTCCAGCTAGTGATTGTTGATGGGTGGGGGGTGTAAACTTACTTTTAGGTCTACATCTGGTGACATCATAACACAGTCTGTCCTGTATTTGCCCCATATTGTCATCTTCACACTCTGATAGCATGGTGTCAGAAGATGGCTCCTGTGCAAAAAAGGCTTTTAATCTTAGGGGCTTATTTAGGGTCGACTAGGGTCGAAGCGAAAATTCAAATTTCAAAAATTCAAATTTCGAAGTAATTTTGGGCTACTTCGACTATCAAATAGCCCAAAATTCGATTTGAATTGTTAAAATAAAAAATATTCGAATTTTGAAGTACTGGCCCTTTAAAAACCTTCAAATTTGACTATTCCCAAGCTTAAAGCTGTTGAATTGCCATTTTAGCCTATGGGGGACCTCACAGAACTTGTCCTGAAACTGAGAAATCAAAGGATTTTGGTGAAAATCATTCGAATCGTTTGATCGAATCGAACAATTGGAATGATTTTCATTCTATTGAATACATCCGTTTTTATATTGAAAGCGGCCATATTCGATCCAAAATGACCCCAAAAAAAATTTGATGGTCGAATTTCAAAGTATTTTCCACTTCGAAATTCGACCCTTAGTAAATCAGCCCCTTAGTGTTCTAAAAAAAAAAACATGAAATTTAACATCAAATAGTAGTTTATCTCCATAATTAGTGGATACATACCCCAAACCCTTGCTCAACACACACATCCTGGGCTCTGTAAGGACCTTCCTACTGATATTAACCACTATTTTGTTTTCTTCCTGTTTGAAATCTGGTACGGGACTGTGTTTCTTCCTCCTTTTTGTTATTGTCTTCCTACCTCTCCTTGTATATTTGCCTGTACTTGAGATTAAAATTTACTTGTATGTGATATGCCTTGATGAAAAATACCACTTTTGTCTACTATTTTTTGGTATGCAAGCCCTATATGTATTAAATATTTGTGAATTGGACCTATATGGGGTCTTTATTGGGCTATTTTGCACCCTGAATTATAGGTTTATTTGTGAATATTGTACATTAGAGTGCCCTCCATTTACAAATTTTCTCTATAGCTTTTTTCTAATGGCTGGGTGGTATTGTATTTTTGTATTTCTGTGAATATCTAGTAAAGATGCTCTTTTGATAAAAAAAAGGATACTATTTTTGTGCATTTACTCATCCTAAGAGTAATTGTATATTGTGGTATATGGTCCCACCTTAGATTTGGGAAGTTTTTGTGTACTTCAGCACCTTATCTTCTTAATAAAAATATTTTTGTGTCAGGTGAGTCTCTGCTACTGAATAGTCTCCACTGAGCCATGTGCTAACTTTGCCATTACTGATTTCACTTTCACTGAGAGAGGGTGGACAGAAACTGCTGCAAATATGTAAGTGGCAAAAAGCTGGACGAGCCCCTGGATGGCTGGGGTGCAGCAGCCCAAGCCTGGAAGCTAGACAAGGAGGTTCTGGAGCTCCTGAATGCAAACTGGACTTCTACATGCTTGCACTATGGAGAATACTGGGAGCTATAGTTCAGATGCAAAGGATGAAGCAAGTTATGTGCTTGGATTGGAGAGCCTGGAGCTTCTGTTGATGTCATCGCTATGGATGCCTGTTGCAGCTCTGTGTGAGCCTACCCATTTGTGTGAATCGCCAGGGTGAGTTGTGCCTGAGGGAGGGTAGAAAAAGAAAAGGATCCAGCGTTTCTCCTGTTTGTGATACAGGCTTTGTTCATGTACCCGCCACATGGGAGCAAATACCTTTGTCCAACAGGAAAGGTAGTTTCCCAGGTAGCACTACCTGGGAAACTTAAGAGCTCTTTGGGGGGAAAGGGGACTAAGAATCTTTGTCCACCAAGAGTGGAGTGGGGACTTTACCTGGCTAGGAGGTGCCAGGATTGAACTTCAGATATTCCCAGGGTAGTGAGTCATTTATATCATGCAAATGTATATTTTACTTTGCCTTTTATCATATATAAAGATATATTTGTAACACAACAACTGATGTTTTTGAATGTTTTCCTAATGGGGCCACATATTCCTGGATCCCATTAGGTGGAGGCACTGCCATGAGATTAAATTTTCAGTACCCTTTCACCAAAGGGGACTCAGGACCTGCATTGGTATTTGGTAAGAAGCTACAACCTTGGCACAGGGGGGTTGCGAAGAGGGTGTTGCACGCACGCACACACACACAGAGAAATTACTTTTGGTAACATTATTATGGTAACATTGTCATTAGATAAAATTATTTTTGAGCAAAATATTATTTGAACTAGGAACATTTACAAAATCCACAATCTTCACAAAAGAACAATTGACCCCTCCTCTATTGTAAAATATTTTGTTTTAAACCAGGGCTTTAATTTCGACCTAATATTATATTTAAGCAAAAAAAAAAATCCATCTGCAGTGTGGATAAAATTATCTAAATCATTAGTTTTTGGATGTATGACATTTTTCTGGTCCTTTTCTGGTCAGTTTCCTCAAACCTAAGGTCGAGGGTCGAGGTAAAACATCTATGAAAGTACAATTGGGTCTCTATTTGGAACAGCCTCAAAATTTAGATTTCTGTTAATATATGGAAAAATAGTACCACTTCCACTCTGAAATTTACAATACTTAGAACATTTTAATGAAATGTTCTTTAAGAAATAATAAGTAGAAAACACAATGTGTAACCTTGTTGAAAGCCCTTGCACGTTATATAATTGCTTTTTGAATAGCAGTGATAAGTTAATAAATCAACTAAGCAATTTGTTTTTTTCTTCAATAATTGGGGGCTATATTAGTTTGTTTCAGAACAAAATAACCCATAAAATGTAAAGAGTTCATGTTTACTGTTTTTCAAATGTGTTTTTGCATAAAGTAAGAAAATTACTACATATTATTATAGAAAAACATATTATATTGGATACAAATTGTCATATTGTATTAAGGTGATATTGGCCCTTAGGGATCAGTCACAGAATATTTTGTTAACTTAAAAGTATAGTAAGAAAGACTTTATACAAGTCACGAAAATTAAAAAGAGAAAAATAGCTAAACAGCTTTAAACTGTGAACGTATGGTAGTTTTAAAGTTCTTTGAAAGGGCAGGGGGCATCTTATAGGTAGTGTTCAACAAAATAGAACAAGAAAAGCAATTTAGCAAGTATTCTGCAGTAGAAGCTGAAGAGAGAATGTGTAAAGGGGAACTATGGGGAAAGAAGAATCCTTTTAATTAAATCTATTTTGACACTGGCATTTCATTTTGATACTTTTTCCCCTAAGTGCTCTTGTCATTTCTAATCCGGAGCTGTTCAGCCGAGTACCTTTTATCCAGTGAAGGGATGCAACTACAGTATGTGCAAATTTTAAATACCCAAAGTACAATTTACTTTTTTAATGCTTCCAACTCCCAATTTGATTTTGTAGCCCTGTATGAAACTACAGGGTCTTTTCACTCTCGATTTATAATTAAAAATTATATAACTAATTAATTTACATAAAATTAAAAAACAGACTTTCTTGTGCTCTATGAGGTAAGCTTTCCAAGGCTCAGACTTCTGTACTTTACTTTAAAGGCAATGTCAGCACATTGGGCTAACTACTTTTGTATGAGATATATTACAGTATTTCTTTTTCTTTTCATTCTGCAGACCAACAAACAACTGCTCCAGGAAGAGTTGGTTATACAATCACTTAGATATAAAGAACTATGTTAATCCATCCACAAAGCATTCTGTATAAATCAATCTATTTTTTAGTCTCACAGAAAGCATCTGATTGAGTGCAATAAAACGCCACAATAAAAATATTTATGTATCTCAGGGCCTGAAAAAATTGGTTGATTGATGAATGTACTTAGCAACTTTCTTTGTGGCCCTGAATAGTTCATCCAGATCATAAGAGCAGTTATTCTTCCTTCTTCAAAAAGAATTGGAAAATGTGAGAGAATGCTTTATATATTGCTTCATGCTCTACCACCTGCTTTCAAATGTGGAGTCATTTAGCTGGGAAACCTATGCTTCTTCAAAGCTCAGTACCCTAAAAAATGCGATTGGTGTACTCACCGATAAATTGGTTTCTCTAAGTCCCGAACTGGCAGCACAGGTACCAAAGGGTTAATGTCCACTTCCCTTTAGGAGGCAGGATGACAGGAATACACTGTAGGACTGCTCCTCCTCTTCCCAACATTAGCGGTAAATTAAAAGAAACCAAGGGTGGGAACATCCTGTGCTGCCAGTTCGAGAAACGGATTTATCGGTGAGTACACAAATCCCATTTTCTCAAAGTTCCCTTGGCAGCACAGGAACCAAAGGGTTACGTCCCAAAGCAGAAGGGTGGGAAGGTTAGTAGGAAGAATGTTTCGTAAGAGGACATAACTATGATTATTAACCAAGGTAGAGCCTTACATTATAGTAGGTGGAGACTCTCATCAAACTGCTGCTTGTAGAACATGGTGGCCAAAATTTGCCTGTGATGAGGCATAAACATTAAACTTGTAAACTTGTATTAAACTTTTGTAAACGTTTTTTCCCGAAGACCACGTGGCAGCCCGATTTGCTTGAGCCCAGGATGCACTAAGTGCTCTTGCCAAATGTGCTGTAACTCTGAATGGAGCTTGTTTTCCTTTTGCTGCGTAAGCTAGGTAAATTGTTTCCCTGATCCATCTGCTGAGACATGTGGAGCTGGCCTTGTTGCTCTGCTGAGGTGCTCCGAACAGGATAAATAGAGACTCTGATTTTCTGAAATCCTGTGTTCTGTGTAGGTAGTACTTGATTGCCCTTACCACATCTAAGGTGTGTATGGCTTTTTCTTTTGAAGTTTTGGGCTTTGGACATAGCGAAGGTAAGACAATCTCTTGATTGATGTGTTATGTATGTATGTATGTATGTATATTTTTATTTGTATAGCGCTCCTTGAGGGCAAAGCACTGTACAGCAACAATACATTAGTAGTAACAAACAAGGGATCACTGCATTAATAAGTAACAATAAGTGCATTATTATAAATACAGTTTGCATAAATATAAAATATAATTATACAGTGTTGAGGAGACAAGATGATGGAGGACCCTACCCCTTGGGGCTTACAGTCTAAATGGGAGGGTAACTTACGGACACAATTTGGAGGGGTAATAAAGTGCTTTTTACAGTGGGTGAAACTGTCGTACAAGTGCCAGTTCAGGTGTTATCCAGGTGCAGATAGTCATGTAGTCAGGAATTCTGGTTGAGTGCAAAGCACTTTTAGGGAAAGCATTTTTATATTGATGTAGTGCATGGGTTCAAAGGGAGGTTCCTGTAGTGTGTGTAAGACCAAAGTGAGGTCCCATGAGGGTGTTGGTGCAAACCAACGGGGCCGTGTGTTGAGCGGCCTGTAAGAAAGTTTTGATGTCTTGTAGTTCTGCTAAAGGTTGTTGCAGTAAAATTGAGAGAGCCGACACTTGGACTTTGTTAGAACTTGTGGAAAGTCCCTTGTCGATGTCGTGTTGGAGGAAACCTAATGAATTTGAGGTAGGAACGGATGTATGTTTTAACTGATTGCGGTTGCACCATTCCATGAATATCTTACAAATTCTGTGATATGAACGTTTGGTGGATTTCTTTCTGGCTTGTAGTAGCTTCTGTACTACTGGTTGAGAGAAACCTTTCTTTGTCCATATTGCATTTTCAATAGCCATGCCGTAAGGGCTAGCATGCTGAGATTGTGGTGTAAGTATGGTCCTTTAGTCAGCAGATCCGGCCAGAGTGGTAGGCTCCGTGGTTCGGCTACTGACATGGTCTGCAAGTCTGAGAACCATGCCCTCCTGGGCCAGTATGGTGCTATTACAATGGCTGTAGTGTGGTATAATTTGAGATTCCTCAGAACCTTGTGGATCATTGGTAGTGGAGGAAATACATAGACCAGATTGAAGTTCCAGTCAATGGTAAGTGCATCTACTGCTGTGGCATTGCGATCGCGATACCTTGTGCAATATCTTGGGAGTTGGTGATTGAAAATTGATGCCATTAAATTGATCTGTGGCCATCCCCATTTGTTGGCAATTTGAATGAATATCTGGCGATTCAGTTTCCATTCCCCTGGTCTAGAGTCTGATGACTGAGGAAATCTGCTTCCCAGTTCTCTTCGCCTGGAATGTAAATGGCTGAAATTTGAGGCACAGTTTGTTCTGCCCAGGTAAGTATCCTGGCTGTCTCTTTCCAGGCTGTCTGGCTGTGGGTGCTGCCTTGGTGCTTGAGATAGGCTATGGCGGTAGATTTGTCTGTTTGTACCTTTATGTGAGATCCGTGAAGGGCAGTTGTCCAGTTTACTAGAGCATGTCTGATCACTCGAAGTTCGAGTACGTTGTTTGGTAGTTTTGCTTCTGCTGCTGACCATTTTCCCTGTACCGTCCTGTCTTGGAACACTCCTCCCCAACCAGTAAGACAAGCATCTGTGGTAGCCGTGAGAGAGTTTGTTACTGAGCAGGGTCTCCCTACAGACAGGTTTTGACTCTCTGTCAAGTAAGGTCTGTTTGGTGTTTTGAGACAGACGCATATTGGTGTTGTGTGATGTTGTCAATCTATCCCATTTTTGTAGGATTTCCAGTTGAAGAAGTTGTATATGGAATTGAGTGTAGGGTACCAGATCTATAGATGCTGTCATTAGATGCATTCGGACTCTTAATGAAATGTCTGTCTTGTGAATGTCAAATTCATATTGATAAGCTTTTGAACTTTTTCTTGATTGAAAAAAACTCTGTTGTTGAGAATCAAAGAGTGCTCCCAAAAAGATGATGGACTGGGCTGGTGACAGGGAGCTTTTTTCTGAGTGAATTATCCACCCATGTTGTTCATTGGTTAGTGCAAAACATAGAAATATTTGATGGTGTGGGTGGATGGGTATGTGTAGCTAGGCATCCTTTAAATCTATCGAGGTGAAGTAGTTGCCGTTTTCTACATTGACGATGACTGTGCTCAGACATTCCATCTTGAAAGTAGGTACAGATGAAGCCACTTTGGATTGTGTGTTTGACACAGAATAACTAAAACAGATTCCCTATTTGTCCCATTTAACACAGAAAATTGTGTCACAACATCACATCTAATTAAAGTGTTCACCATTGTGAACAATGGTGCTTTGTTATGCTAATGAAAAGGTTAAATGCATTAAATGAGTTAAGATAACTTTAGATAACAGTTTCTTCAGTTAAGCCTGAGTCATGATGCATTTAACACACAAATCCAAGTGGCTGCATCTGTACATGAAGTTTCTTTAGGTCTAGAACAGGTAAAAATTAACTGTCTTCTTTGGGAACCATGAAAAGATTTTAGTAAAAACCTTGGTTGCCTTGAGGTGTGGGTACTCGAATGATGACTTCCTTTTTTGCATCTCCTGGGTGGTAGTAAAGAAGGCGGTTTTCTTGTCTGGGTTGGTTGGTATTCTGGACCTTAAGAATCGGTTTGGTGGGGGTTGCTGGAAGAAAGGTTTGTAACCGTATGTAATCACTTTGTGAACCCATTTGTCTGACGTCCCCCTACCGTGTCCTGAGGGATAGAGGCGGATAAGCCATCAAGAGTCCTGTTTATCAGTGGTCTTGGTTTGTCGTCATTGAGGGTTCCATGTTGACTTGCCAGATCCCCAGAAGCCTTTAGAATTGGAACCAGTGGTATTCCTGAAATTTCTTGAGAAATTCTGTGTGAAGAGTTTGTTTGTAAGAGGGTCGAAACGAGCATTCTGAGTTCTGAGTGGGTCTGGATCTCGTCCTGATGTAAGAAATTGTTCTTTTCCCCTGAAATCTTAGAGATAAGTGTGTTATGCTCACTGCTGGAAAGTGTGGATCCTGTAAATGATAGTGACACCAGGGTCAACACTCCATGGTTTTAACCACAATTCTCTTCTTGCAGCGACTGCTAATGCTGATGACTTAGCAAGCAGGTGTAGTGTATCCATAAACGCATCACATAAGTAATGACATGCATTCAGCATTTTTGCGAGGTGAGAGGACGTCAAACTCTTCATCAGACGCTTCCTGTATGGCTTCCTGGGCCCACAGTGTAAGCGTGTGCGCTACAGAAGACATGGCTATGGTAGGTTTGAAAGCGGACGTGGTGGAAGTAAAAATGTTTCTAGTTCTTGTTCTTTCGATCCATAGGGTCTTTGAAGGAAGTGCCGTCTTCCAGTGGAATACTTGTTCGTTTCGCCAGTTGCGCCACCGGAGCATCCACTTTGGGAACTTGGTCCCATTTGTCTTTGTATTGTTGGTGAAAAGGATATAGATTAGCCAACTGTTTGTCTCTGTATTATTTTCTGTCAAGAAATTTCCACTCTTTTTTAATCACTTCTTCCACTGTTTCGTGGACTGGGAAATGTCTCTGTGGCTTCGTAACTGATCCAAACAGTTTGTCAAGGGTTTCAATCTCCTTTGTTTCCTCCTGCAATTCTAAAGTGACAAACATATCTGCCAGCAGGGCGTCCACTGCCTCAGTTTGCAACCTTTTTGGTGGTTGGGAGGTCGTTTGTCTGATCCAAATCAGATTTGCTAGGATCTATGGATGACTCCTCATCTGAGGACTCTGGGCCTGCTTCTGAAGTGCCTGAGCTTGTAATATGAAAACTAGTACTGGCGGTTCTTTGCTTTTGCATAGCAGCTGTTGCTAGTTTTTCAATTGATGAAGTCATCTTTAAAAACGATTTTTGAAAGTCGTTGAGCCAGTCTGGCATCTCTGATGGTGGTGGGCTGCTATCTGGTGAGGGAGTTTCTGTTCTGGGTTTTTTTTTGTAGCGCCACTAGTGGGGTTTAAGTCCTCTTACTGGAGGACTTCTTGGGGGGTAATTGCGTCGATTCCCCCAATTGCTTTTGCCCCAGTGAGTTAGCTGTGGTCTCCCCTTCCATAATGGCAAGTCACTAAATTAGGAAGTAAATGGTTCAAGGGAGCAAGAAGGGAGCAGGTGAAGCAATAGCCCCAAGGATAGAATGGCAAGAGGTTACCTTGTTAGTTAGGAGGATCACGGTGGTGTCGGTAGAGAAAGGAGTCAAAGAACTGAGCTCTCTGACTAATTGCGCAGCAATGTGCTCTCTGAGGCAACTGGAAGGCGTGAAAAGTTTCACGCGCTACATTCACGCACTTCCCCCATACCTCTTCTAGTTACAGCTGCCTAGCCGGAGTAGCTGTGGTCTCTTATTGGCGTGACACTTTGTTTCAATGTGGCAGCAAGGAAGCATGCCTTCATATGTCCTTTACTGTAGCAGCACACAAGCATGCCTTCCTATGAGAACTGTCTCTGTTTATAGGGACATGGTAGCGCCCACACATAGCCCTGGTGTGTGCTGTAATATAGGGAGGCAAGGCTGTACCATTCATGTCCCCCTTTTACCACAGAGTGCCTGAAATGAAATCAAAACATATTTGCCGGAGAGCACAAACTTCATATATTAAAATATCATACTTTTATTGCAGAAATATCTGCACATGTTTCGGCTATGACGGCCTTCATCAGATGCATTGCCGAAACATGTCGTGCAGATATTTCTGCAAATAAAAGTATTATATTTTAATATATGAAGTTTGTGCTCTCCGGCAAATATGTTTTGATTTGGAAATTCTTTCACTTGGAGTCTGCAGCATGTTCAGAAGCACGTAATACAACACAGACTACACAGAGGACCAAATTTTTATTGAAAGACATTTTCTGCATTTTGTGGGGAATGGCACAGCGGGTGTATTGCAGAGTAAAAGCATGCTAGTACCCGCACACATGTTATAGTGTTGTAAAATTGGTAGCGCAAGAGCATACCTAAGTTATACATTTGCCCTGTTAATCCTAGAATAGGAACGAAAAAGAATGTGACTTACCTCCTTGGGAGCAGGATGACAAAAAACTGAAGATGATGGGCTAATGTCGGGAAGAGGAGGAGCAGTCCTACAGTTTTTTCCTCTCATCCTGCCTCCTAAAGTGGACATTAACCCTTTGATACCTGTGCTGCCAAGGGAGTAAATCTGGGTAAAGCTAAATAAATTATATTTTTAAAATATCACTCCTTTCCTGATTTATTATTATTGTGACTGACTGGAATTTATAGGGAGCCATGATAGTATGATTTTTTGTGACATATTTTTATTAATAGAAACATATTACATATAAATAAAACATATATTTATATTGCAAAAGCTACATCTTGCATCTCAATAAAAGCATAATTTCAAGAAGCAAATCCATGTGCAGTGTATCTTCTTTGCTAGTGGGTGTTCTGCTATATAGTAATTTTTTATGCTTCATTATTACCATCTTTAACCATCATATCACTTATTAAACATTTAATAAGACCAGGAGACACCTCATTCTTCATGCAGTTTTAAACCCCATACTTTGATAACTGGTAAGGCTTACTGGGATTTGAGGCTGATTAAGAAAATATGGGGAATTCCCCCAATATTGTATATCCACAATTTAAGGGAATACTGTCATGGGAAAACATGTTTTTGTTTTTTAAAACACATCAGTTAATAGTGCTGCTCCAGTAGACTTCTGCACTGAAATCTATTTCTCAAAAGAGCACAGATTTTTCTATATTCAATTTTGAAATCTGACATGGGGCTAGCCATTTTGTCAATTTCCCAGCTGCCCCAGTCATGTGACTTTTGCCAGCGCTTTAGGAGGGAACTGCTTTCTGGCAGGGTGTTGTTTTTCCTTCTCAATGTAACTGAATAGTTCACAGTGGGACATGGGTTTTACTATTGAGTGTTGTTCTTAGATCTACCAGACAGCTGTTATCTTGTGTTAGGGAGCTGTTATCTGGTTACCTTCTCATTGTTCTTTTGTTAGGCTGCTGGGTGGGGGAAAGGGAGGGGTTGATATCACTCCAACTTGCAGTACAGCAGTAAAGAGTGATTGAAGTTTATCAGAGCACAAGTCACATGACTTGGGGCAGCTGGGAAATTGACAATATGTCTAGCCCCATGTCAGATTTCAAAATGAAATATAAAAAAATCTGTTTGCTCTTTTGAAAAATGGATTTCAATGCAGAATTCTTCTGGAACAGCATTATTAAATGATGCATTTTGAAAAAATTTAAATTTTCCCATGACAGGATCCCTTTCAAGAAAAATAAGATATTCCTGAATACAGGTTTAGCAAGGAATTTGTCCACTTGAGAAAAATTAGAATTAGGTTGTGTTTTTCTTTACTTCTTCAGGATAATCTACAAATAAGACAGGTTGCACTTGGATGAAATCCAATTGTGACCACCAATCTGTGGAAAGTTCCCTGATATTTTATATAGGGCATTGCTACTCACCTGGGACTGTGTTCACAATTTGCAGACTTAAAATGCTATAGAATTATTACAAAAAGTCTTAATGTACCTGCTGACTGTGGCAGTTGAAGCCTGTTCAAGAGCTCAGATATATTCTGTTGTGGACTCATATGTATAATGTTTCCACTCATAAGGCAAATACTTACCCTATTTTCTCAATACATGCAAAACACACTAGCAACAAATTGTCTTTTACAGTTTTAACAAATACAGAAGCAGTAACATCAGACAAGTGAAAATAATTTGCCTTTGTTAAGGCTGTCTGTATATCATATATCATATACTATATACTATATAAAATCACAATTTGCTTTTTCATTCTCTCAGCACATGCTTATAATTATATGTCATCATGACCTAGGAAAGTACCGAAAAATACATATCAGCAAACACAGATTGTTTGCTTAGCCTTGGTACCAGGGGACATCATACCCCAAGGATTAGGTTAACGGTTACTCATACTATCGTAAATAATGCTCTTCTCTAATTGGTTGTGGGGGGACCACCACCCTAAACCACCTTCTAATAATCATTGACTAATTATGTATGTACTCGATCTATAAATAAATGAGTCTGTCCACCAAGATGGTAGAACAGAACAAATAAGATACTCCTTTGTGTGTGTCTCGTTTCTGCTCTCTCACAATTGTGATTTTCCCTTCCCTGCAGTCGACGTCTCAGTTCCTACCTTGACAGTTGGCACCCCAAGATTGGACTGGAAGTGATCTAAGAGACCACCACCACTGACGTAATCGCTAGCAACGGATCATCCCAGCCGGCAGGTGAGCCCCTTGAAGCTTACCAAAGGATTTTTGTAAACTAGTGGTTTCTTTCCATTATAATGTTGGAGTCCAATCCACCCTATCACATGCCTGCTGCAATGCATACAGTTTTCAGCTGTAGGGAAAGCTCTTGCCATTGTGGGGTGGGGGGTATCCAATTCACTATATATTCCCCAACTATCTTATTGATTCTGAGCAAAATTATTATTATTATTATTATTAGTAGTAGTGGTAGTGGTAGTAGTAATAATAATAATAATATTCAATGTATCTCTTATGTAAGGATCAGCTATAACCAGTAACCTGCCTGATTGTAATTCACTTGTCTACATTTATCATTAAAGGCCCTTCAGCTCCAAAGCCCTAATCACTGAAAACAATTCTACTAAAGCACCTTCAGCAGTACACATTTGGAAATTTTAGTAAGGAAAGGGTACTATTGCATTATACAATGAATAATTTTTCAGTTTAAAAAGTATATTGATATTCTGTGGTGCTCTACTGTTCACTCTGCTGACACATGACTGTGCAGCCACGCACAGCACAAATCACATCATAAGGTTCACTGATGACATGACCGTGGTGTGTCTCATCAGCAATAATTATGAATCACCATACAGAGAGGAGGTGCAGCAGTTAACAGTCTGGTGCAGAGCCAACAACCTGTCTCTCAATGTAGACAAAACAAAGGAGATGGTTTGTTGACTGTACATCGACGGCTCTAATGTGGAGATTGTTAAAAGCACCAAATTCCTTGGTGTCCACCTGGGGGAGATCCTCACGTGGTCCCACAACACCAGTTACTTAGCCAAGAAATCTTAACAGCGCCTCTACTTCCTGAGAAGAAATCCCATCTCCCACCATCCATACTCACAGCCTTCTACAGAGGAGCTATCAAGAGCATCCTGGGAAGCTGTATCACCGTCTGAGCTGGGAACTGGACTTTCATTTAGCAAAAGACCCTACAGAGGATAGTGAAGACAGCAAAGAAGATCATAGGTGTCTCTCTTCCTTCCATAACTGACATTTACAACACTTACTGCATCCGTAAAGTCACCAGCATTGTGGCTGATCCAACACACCCCTCACAGTCACGATTCACACTCTTGCCATCTGGAAAAAGGTACCAAAACATTAAGGTCCTCACTACCAGACTGTGTAACAGTTTCTTCCCCCAAGCCATAAGGCTACTGAACACTCTGGGACCGGACAGATCTCTCACACATACACACACCATCTTACCTTATTATATACTACAACATTACACAGCCACTGTACGCCATTGTATATAAACAATGTATACAATTACTTTGAGCACATCTGCACATTATAATGTTTTTACTACTATCATATCGCAATGATAGACTCATCAAGTCTGACATTTAGCATTATTTAGCATTATTTATTTTACACATTACATCTGCTGCTGTGTACTGTCCTTGAACTATGCTGTCCTGTCTTGCAGTAGTTGCACATTTGTGCACTTGCACTTTTTGTCTGTTGTCCATACTTCTATGTTGTGTGTAGCACCATGGTCCTAGAGGAACGTTGTTTTGTTTCACTGTGTACTGTACAAGCGTAAATGGATGGAATCACAATTAGGGATGGCGTGAACTGTTCGCCGGCGAACTTGTTCGCGCGAACATCGGCT
>CM044436.1:88208782-88239626 GCA_024363595.1 Xenopus borealis
GGAGTGGAATTTCCCCAAAATTCTAGCATATTTTGAAAGCTCAGGTTGTCCAGAAAAAAATGATATATTTTTTGGGTTAACTAAAACACCACCCCAGGAAAGGCCCTTAAAGCAAAAGAGTACAAAATGTCTAAAAACAGCTTGGCAGTAGATGTTCCATTTCGGTCAAAATGGCTGGCAGTGAAAGGGTTAAATAAATCTTTTTTTATCCTTTGTTTTTGTACACTGGCCCATTAAGAAATGTACTTAATTATGTGATAACTATTTTTGTAGTCTAATGTTTTCTATGAATTTTAAATACACATACCAGTGTTTGTTTGTGAGTATTTGTGAATTAATAGACAGCTAAATGAACAGCAGGATGTAACCCAACTCTATGGTGTCCATGGCCACTAAATAAATCGTGTGAAAATGGAAAACACCAGGCACCCCCCCATCCAAGTTAGCTTATATTGTGTACAACAGCTAGACTAAATATGCTCGTGCATCACAATTCAGCAAAAAATATTTAATATTTATTTGTTTATTGTTCATCTAAATACCCTGCAGCACAAATCTCTACATACTGATTTCAAAGTACCTGACAAGTTCTACTTTATTATCAGATCTGGTGTCATGAAACCTATTAAAGGGGACATTTCATATAACCTTCATAATCAGATATGATACACATCCTTCCCCAAAACAAGTAATGATAGAGAAAGAAAACATTTGAAAACATTTTACCTCCTAAAACTGTCATTATATCAGAGCTGCAGAGAGAACCTCTCTGCTCGTTGTCTAGGCTGAAATGAAGAGGAAGTGGTCACAGCACTGACAGGCTAAATCTGGAGCTGTAGCAGCCAAACCTCTCCCCTCCCACCCTCTGTCCTGTGTGTTTCCAGCCTGCACATAACTCTCTTATACTGCTGCCTGATCATTCACTTATAACAATATACCTTACATGCTCAACATAAAGCAATAGATGTGAAGGTTAATACAAACTGTAATGGTAACATTTTCTTTAATGTAAAGTACAACAGTATGCTCCTGTGTTCCACAGCAAATGGGCATGAGTCACAAATGTACCTTCCCAACTGGACATAATCTATAGTCCATAATACATTGTTATACACTGTGCAACTCCCTGCCTCTATTACATTATACAAGCAGGGCCAGGCCAAGGAGTAGGCAGAGTAAGCACGTGCAGGGCCGCCAGAAATCACGGGGCCCTATACAACAAAATTTCCCACCCTGGTGCCCAAGCCCCACCCCTGATCCCGTCCACTCCCCATCACAGTTAAAACACCACACAGACATCAGTGCTAAAAAAGTACCCCCACACACACACACACAAAAGTTATAAAAACTATTGATGGTCAGGGCCCCTCTTACAAGTTAAAAAATATTGAGGCCCTAAAAAATATTTTTTTAAAAACCTTGGCGACAGGGCCCCCCTTAGAAGTTAAAAAAAATCGGATGAAGGCGGCACGGGTTCAGCGCTCTTACGGGGGATCCGGCTCTTTGAAAAATTTGGCACTGCCGGCCCCCCTTCAGCCCTGGGACAGTTGTTCCCCCCTGATGTGGTCCTGAGCACATGCCTAGGGCACAAAGGTTTTGACCCAGATAGCCCGGTATTTTGAAGGGCTGCCCGGGTCAATACTTCCCGGAATTAGCTTGATTGACGCAGCGATCGGCCAATCGGCGATCGCGTTGTCATAGCTCCGCCTCATGACACCATGGGCCCGCCCACCAACATCATGGGCCCGCCCCCCTGTCCGGGTTCAGCCACAGCCAAAAGGTGGCAACCCTATGTGGGCCTCTTTATCAAATTTTGGTTTGGAAGCCAAGGTTTCCCTTTAAGTATCAAGTTCTATTTGTGTCTGCAATACTCTGCACTATTATGACAGCAATAGCTTGTTAAATTAAACAAAGAGGTTGTACATTACATTATTTCATGACTTTATTCCTGCACACGTACTTCATTCCTTACCTTGACTGCACTTTTACATAAGTATACTGTAATAACACAGTCCCATTACCTCCCAGCACTCAATAACCTTGAAGCCTGACTTATGGAAGGAAGAATTTTCTGTAACACAAATTATTACTAGTACATTTAACAGGATAATAATAACTCAATACTCTTTTATAAATGTTTGATTTGCCACACATTTTTTACCTGATAGGTCTCCAAGTAACCTCTTTTATCAGATCATTTCAACATTAAAAATGCATTAAGCCCTTTTCTCCATTGCAGCAGTTTGCAGTATTCTCAGTAAATTTCACTTTGCAATAGAAATTTTGATATAAACCTATAATTTGTACACTCTGCTTTGATAAGGCTTTGCTTGATTAAAAGTTACTGCACAAAATCTGTCCTAAAATTATCAATTGCTGTGCCCTAATTAATACAATTATCGAGAACCAGTTCCATCCTCTTGCTTGCTGCATCATACACAGTTGGAGATGAATCATTAAAATAATTAATTAGTTTAAGACCTGCTGAACCGAAATCTCCTGGTGGTAAACTGAAGAGATCGAACTATTTGTTAATTATTATTACTACTACAGTTTACATATACAGAAAACATTGCACATAGTTATTATTGCATATTTTTAGGATACAATAAGGGTAGAGGAATGGAAACATATGGTGAAGATAAAGTAACCATTGTGGTTTTTAAATACTTGCTTGTTAGGAAAGTAATCGTAAGTGCAGAACGGAAAACCATTTGGTACAATGTACTATGTGTAAGTGAAGAGTCATTGTGTATGATGGCAGCAGTGTTCATGATAGATTGCAGTTTAGACTAGGAGAATCCACAGAACAGTGAGTTGCAGTAGTCTATACAGGATATCACAAGCAAAAAGGTCAGAACTTTTGGCAGAAATGTTCCTGAGGTATAAGCAGCCTAGTTAACATTTGAATTTGGGGAATGAATGAAGGGACAACATCAAAAGTTTCTTGCAAGCAGTGAATTGTTTGCTGGGGTTGTTTTAACACTGATAGAAAGTCAGGCAGGAGAAAAGTAAAGGAAGATGGGGACATTTTTAGGCAATGAGAGGAGGTAAATGTAGACAGCTGTTACTCTGTAATATGAGCTAGAATTAGGGCAGGTATGGAGAGGTAGGCTTAGTTATCATATAAATGATACTGAATCCCATTAGTTGGTCAGCTGGCCAAGGCCAGTAGTGTGTATTGACAATAGGAGGTGTCCATGAATAGAGGCTTAAGGTACCCAGACAGAGAGGGAGGGACGACGAAGTGGAGGCCATACGGAAAACACTGAAGGATTAAAGAGATAAAAGATAGTTACATTTCTTCTAACTCCAATTAATACAGAATATGGAGCAACAGGAACAATCAACAGTGTCAAAGGTTGCAGATTTGTGAATCAGAATCAAGAGAGAATAGTGATTTTTTTTAATTGGCAAAGAGCAAGTCATTTGCTAATTTAGTAAGGGCTGTTTGTGTATGGTAGCTGCAAACACCAGGTTTTTTCAAGTATAGTAGAGAGTTAGATGATAGATAGTGTGAAAGGAAGGCATGAATTTAAGGGGATAGTAGCATCCAGAGGTTTTTAAGGTTAGATCTCCTGGCCATGTGGTTGTGGGAATATGCCAGTAGAAAGAGAGGGAATAGTTGGAATAAATATAGGTCAAAGAAGAGAGATGAATGGAAATAGGCTAATAAGGGAAGGTGGTAAATTGGGAGTTAGAGAGATGAGAGTCAGTCTCTTCAGACAAGGCTATGGGTGAGCCAGCATCTGAGGAAATGTGTGATAGTGTACAGTTCTTTAGGTTCAGCATTATATACTTGCAGACATTTTGTCTTGACAATAACTAGCAATGTCTCCTGAAGTGATAGAGGAGTAACCAGAGGGGTAAGTGTTTGTAGCAGAAAGTTGAAAGACTTGTTTGGAAATTATAAAGGAAAAGTAGAACTCTTAAGAGGACAAAGCATCCCTGAAGTTTTGAAGGTCAATTTTATAGGGCCAAAAAGTTCTCTAATTCTTTCTCACATTCCTTTTTCTTGTAGGAAGATCAACAGGTGCCTTCCTTCCAAAGTGTTTCTGCTTCATAAAAAATACATCTGTTAAGTCATATACATATACAGTTTTCTCTCTGTCTGCACGAGTATTGCCTTTTATGATGTAGAAATGAAATGTGGTAGGAAACATTTCAAGAATATTATATAACTGGGATAGGTAAATTTGCAATAAACAAATAGCCAAGAGTATAGAATTTGGTAAAGGCAACAAATATTTCTTGATCTTTTCCGTATTAGAACTAATGATAGATGATGAATAATATTAACAAAAGTTATACCATTCATATTATCATGTTAAATCAATAATAAATAAGATTGCCTGTACACCTACAATTGCTTTTGCGTACAAACAACAACAAAAAAAAAATAGTAGATGCAGTAATCAAATTTCAAAGTTTAAAAGCTTCTCTACAACTAAATCTTTAGGCTTTCTCTTTTAAATCACATATTTCTAAAGTTTATAGGATTCAAGGAAAAAGTCATTCTTAAAATTTGATGAAACTATATTGTATATTCCATATGTAAACAAGAAGCTGCCTTACGGAACCAGTTTAGAGACGAGGGATGTCAAAATGTTAAACATTTGTAAGGCCCTAAGCAATATAAATATTCACTGGGCATCCAGCACTAAAATGGGTTAAATGTGTTTGCTCCCCAGATCATATTGAGGTGTAGATGGTAGAAATAATAGCAAATATAAAAGGAAACAAATGCATCTGTGCTATATTTATATCAACTTCTGCCCATGAATAAAACCACTGTAGCAGCAAAATAAAATTGAAAGATGTAGGAAGGGACACGTAAAATCTGTCAACAGTGAAGATAATCCATGAAAACTGCAAAATCTTTAAACACCCTAGAAACTATTGAAGCAAATGGGAAAAATGTGCCCCAAGGCTCAACAAAGTGGCAAACATGAAGAACATGGGAAATAAGCCATTAGGTGCCTTCAAGGCTTGTAATGGATTTCTGTTTTAAAATATCACTGCTGATCTGCTTTAAAATATATGCTTGTAACAAAATACGGAAGTAGATGCTGCTTAAAACAAATTATTCTTCTGTAATTTGCATTTCATTCCCCAACATTGCAATGTATCATTTTCAATTTCTTAATTTAATATTACTTTAAAAATAACACCAAATGAAATCAGCCTGCAAATAATTAATTCAACAGTAAGAGCTGAGTTTCAGTAAATAATAAAGGGGGAATTCTATCTTGGAGAATAATAATAAAAATAACTTTGCAGTGTTAGAGAGCAGATTTGCACATTTTCTTGACATTGACGTGCTTAATAATTTGTTATATGTCAGAGGCATTTACGCTGAGGAAGGCAAAGGAAAATGGGGAGGAGATTTGGTTGGGGGTACTGTTAAGGACAGAGACAACCACATGTCATATATGCAATATGGTACCAGTTTTAAATGTATGTTTTAAAATGTAAGAAGTCTGACTGGTAAAATGGGAGAGCTGGAGGGAAAATATGTGATTGGTGTGATTGAACCATGGCTGAATCAGTGGCATTCCTGGACAGTTAATATCAGTGGCTATACTTTGTTTCGGAGGGATAGAAGCAATCAGAAAATGAGGAGAGAAATGTCTGTTTGTTAGGCAAGGTTTAAAAGCTAATATAAAGGATGAGGTGATGTTAGAAAATGAGGTGGTTGAAGTCTTATGGGTGGAGCTCTTCACTCCAGCAAAATAATTTCTTATTAGTGAAATATTTAAGAAAATGAATTGAGCACCTCCCAATTCCCCGCCAGTATTGTAGACCTAAATAGTTAAAAATCCTAGTTAAAAATCTATATAAACGCTGACGCGCGTTTCGCAAGTTCAGCTTTTTCAAGGCATTACGCTCAATTCATTTTCTTAAATCTTTCTTATCACTAATTTATCAGGAGGCCGTGGATTTGTGGTTTTTTTAGGTTATCGTAGCTGTACACTAGGGTCTAGGTACATTTCGAGACCACAGTCCCGGTTACTCTGCCTTCTCCACCTGTGTGATGTCCCAGGGAAGCAATCAAGTAGGTAGTAGTTTTGGGACAGCTCCACCTCTCTTTCTCTTCCAATTTCCTCCTTTCCTTCATGAATTTGAGCATTGATGTTTATCGAATTAATTTGAGTCTTTCTAATTAATTCATATACCTTGATTATACTTCTAGTATTTGTGAGCAAAAGTTTTTAAGTTTTTAATAATTTAATCACTATAAATTGATGGTAATTCATTGGGTAATTTCACTTTACTTGTGGCATAATTAATTCAGCCCCTCATGAATCAGATCACTTTGCACTTGATGAATTAATTTAATCAATATTTATTAACTAAGCACTGCACTTTATAAATGAACTTCTGACTTAAGTGGATTTAGTTTTTAGTAATTTATGAATTGAATTACCTTAATTTGCACTTTCAATCAATTAAATTGATTTGGCAAAACCTTCTGTTTTTTAGCTAAATCATATTCTTATCACCTACAAGGTAATAGAATTATAAAGGTAAACTGTTATGACTACTATTGTATGAGGGATTAAGTGGGGTATTCTATTTTTCTTTATTTATAACAAAACTATGCAGCCAAAATAATTCTATCCAGGATGTGGTATTCTTGCAACAGGATCTTGACAAACTGACAATCTGGCAGCTAAGTGTCAGATGAGATTCACCATGGATAAATGTAAAGTCAAGCACCTTGATAGGGATGGCGCGAACTGTTCGCGCGCGAACTTGTTCGGGCGAACATCCGCTGTTCGCGCTCGCAGAATATTCGCGAACGTCGCGCGACGTTCGCCATTTTGGGTTCGCGCATAGTCGCCGCTTTTTTTTGCCCCTCTCACTGGTCCAGCAGATACATGGCAGCCAATCAGGAGGCTCTCCCTCCTGGACCACCCCTACACCCCCTGGACCACTCCCCTTCCCTATAAAAACTGAAGCCCTGCAGCTTTTTTTCACTCTGCCTGTGTGTGCTTGGAAGAGCTAGTGTAGGGAGAGAGCTGCCTGTTAGTGATTTCAGGGACAGTTGAAAGTTTGCTGGCTAGTAATCTGATTGATACTGCTCTGTATTGGAGGGATTTTATATTTTACTATTTTCAGCATTTATATGGCATATTTTTTCTGTGCTTCAGTGGCTGCGACTATTTTAAGCATTTATATGGCATATTTTTTCTGTGCTTCAGTGGCTGCGACTATTTTTAGCATTTATATGGCATATTTTTTCTGTGCTTCAGTGGCTGCGACTATTGGATTTTTCAGATACATTTTTGCCCTTGATCCCCCTCTGGCATGCCACTGTCCAGGTCGTTGCACCCTTTAAACAACTTTAAAATCATTTTTCTGGCCAGAAATGTCTTTTTTAGCTTTTAAAGTTCGCCTTCCCATTGAAGTCTATGGGGTTTGCGACGTTCGCGAACCGTTCGCGCGTTTTGTCGCAAGTTCGCGAATATGTTCGCGAACATTTTTGCCGCGGTTCGCGCCATCCCTACACCTTGAATGTTAAAATATGCAAGCCACTTATACCCTTAATGGGACTGCACTAGTCAAATCCATGATGGAAAAGGACCTTGCAGTCCTTATAGATAAACTTAGCTTTGTCAAGCAAGCAATGCCAGTCAGTAGCTTCAAGGGCAAATAATGCCTTGAGCTGTATTAAAAATGGAATAGACTTGAGGAAGGAGTGTTCATAGCTCTGGTAAGGTTCCATCTAGAATATGCTGAACAATAATGGTCTCCAGTGTTCGAACAGAACATTACTGAGAGATATTATTTAATTGAGAGATATTTGTTTCCAAGCAGTACAGAAAGTCCTGTGTATCTGCATAGCACAAGTAATGTGCACAGTGACACCCGCAGGCCATTTGTATTAACACCACATTTTCCCCCTATAGTAGAAAAGCATTTGGGCAAATGTACTAAACAACAACAATGCATCTTAAAGCAATAATATACATCATTCACATCACATAGTCCTGGGTCCATGCAGGTCATTTTCTGATTCTCTCACTTAATTTTCTTCAGGCCTATTGCAGTTGGCATTAGGGGTAGGAAAATGTCCTTCATCAAATGGAACATCTGCAAAGTCATATCTAGCAGGAGCAAGACGACTTGCATTCCATAAGCATCCATCAGACAGTTCATATGTGTATAGTCCTCGCTGGCGTCTCACTTCAAATGGTGTAGTGAATTTAGATTTTCCTTTTTTCAGTATTCCTGTTTTTTTTTATTCTGACTAAAGACCTAGGCTGAAAGTGCACTTTTCTTGCGCCACATTTCCTATCAGTATAAGCCTTGCATTTGGCTTGGTGATGTTTGACAATGTCAGCAGTAGATGAGTTTGAAGGAACAGTATTTTGTGTCTGTAACATGTAACTTAGTGCACATCTGTCTGCCATGTAATAATTCAGCTGGAGATGATTGGGTTGTTGCATGGCATGTTGCTCTGTAGTTATGTAAGAACTCTGTTGTAAATACTTTCCAAGATTTCCCAGTAAGATTTGCTGTCTGTAGTGCTTCTTTCAGACTTCTGTTGAATCGCTTGATTTCTCCATTTGCTTGTGGGTAATACACTGAAGATTTCCTATGCACAATATTCCTCTCTCTCAGAAAGGATTTAAACTCATATGAGACAAACTGTGGTCCGTTGTCTGATATTAACTCATTTTGGATTACCTTCTTTGCTGAAGACTGTAGACAGAAATGTTATTACTGTAGCTGATGTTACATGAGAAACAAATGCAATTTCAGGCCATTTAGTCCACAGTCCATCAGAGTTATAGCAAATCTGCAGTCTATAGGAGCATCTGCAAAAGGGCCGACAATATCAATAGCAAGTTTTTCCCATGCTGTATCAGGAAATGTTACTGGCTGGAGTGGTGGTGTATGTGTGATAGCTGTTTTGTCATGATTCTGACAATTAACACAAGAATGGATGGCAATTACCACATCGAAATACATTGCTGGCCTCCAGTATAGTTTTCATTTGTTTTGTACGTACAATTCCTTGATGACTCTCATGTGCAAGTTGTATGAGCTTTTCTCGCAAGGTTTCAGGTAACAATAAATGGTGAGCTCCACGGACAACATAGCCATCTACTAAGGACAATTCGTGTCTAATCCTGTAGTAAGGTTGAAGATCAGGGCTGAGTTTCTTCTCAGCATTTGGCCATTTCCTTTGTAAGATGTCCCGTAGTTTTACTCGAATTGGACATGTGAGGCAAGCTTGCTTAAAATCAGCAGCTGTAACTGTAGATGATAGTAAATCAGTCAATGCTACAACTTCTATGTCCTCATCCAGCGTATCAGAAGCTGTAGGTAAAGGTAAACGTGACAAGCAGTCAGCAGTAACATTTTTCAAACCTGGTTTGTATTGCATTTTGTAGTTGAAATTCAGCAGCCTTGCTAACCATCTAGCTATACGCATTCCAGCTCTTCCTAGTCCCTTTGCTATAAGTAGTGTAGTTAAAGGACAAGGAGAAATATTGAGAGAATAGAACCCCACTTGTAACCAATAATTTCAATCAAGTATGGGTTAGGAGAACCTTATTAGAGAAATATTATAGTTCTACTCTTAGGGGCAAATTTACAAAATTCACGTGAAACGATCGAATGCCGATCGTACAAATTTTTCGTATATTCTAATTTGGCCTCTTCGATCATCGAATACCAATCGAATAGATCGAATGATCGGATATTCGATAATTCGATCATTTGATGATCGAAGGAATCAAAATTTAAAAATTGTTTGAATGCCTACTTTGCCAGATTGAACCTACCGAATTGCAATAGAAACCTATGGGAAACCCCCATAGGCTTCTGAGACTATGTCCTGCTTGAATACCATTCGTATGATCGAAGCGTTCGATCGCTCGAATTGTACGAATTTTTCGGAGGTTGAAGGAAATTTTACGATTTTTTTGTGAAATCGAACGATCGGTATCCGATCGTACAAATTCATCGAGAAATCGAATAGTGAGCAAAATGATGGCCTGAAACAATTTTATGGTCGATTTGCCCCTTAAAGTGCAGTGCAAAAAATAGTTAAATCAAAAGTTCATGAATTCATCAATTGAAAAATTAATGTCTGATAATTCTAAATCAATGAGAATAATTAATAAGTAGAAAAAATCCAATTAATTAAATAAGTGAAAAATTAACTAAGGTACTAACTAGAAAATGGTTACAAGATCAATTCATAATATTTATCTGATCTGTGAACCAAATAAAGTGCAGTGCTACTAATATACTAAAATCCGTGATTAAAAAGGATTCACTAATAAATAAGTTAATATCACCAGCATTAGAGGTGAGTTAAAATGGTGAGTTGGTGAGAATGGTGGAGCTGTGCCAAAGAAAGCTAGCTGCCTGTATATATTTCTAAACTGGGACACCACAAATGCAACAGTTTTCTCTGTATGGTCCACATGGATCTGTGTGAGAACTGAACTAACGCCATAGTCTGAAGCATCTGTAGTAACCACAGTGGGTAGTGCAGGATCAAATAAAGCTAGTGCTGGACTGTTCACAATTAGCTGTTTCACTATTTCAAAGCTATGTTGAGCAGATTCTGACCACACCAGAGTTAAAGTTCCACATAGTAGTGCTCAGAATGGCTCCACAACTGAAGCATAGTTGGGAATAAACTTAGAATACCAAGAAGTAAGACCTAAGAAAGCTCGTAAGGTCTGGAAATCAGATGGAGTAGGTGCTTGTGTAGGTGCTTGTGTAGGTGCTTGTTGACATGGTCAGGGTCAGACCGTAATCCATCTTGTGATATTATATGACCCAGAAATGACAGCAGAGTCTGTCTGAAGTGGCATTTGGAAAGGTTCAGTTTGAGTCCTGCAGAATCAATGCATTTCAGAACCTTCTCCAGGTACTTGTCATGAAGATCCATAGTTGGAGCATAGACAATTATATCATCCAATTAGCACTGCACACCGGGTATGCCATGGAGTATAGAAGACATCAGTCTTTGAAAACAACTCGGTGCTGAAGCCAGTCCATAAGGTACACTCTTGAACCAGAACAAACCATCATGGGTGGTAAATGCAGTGAGGTCTCTGCTTTCCTCATGCAGTAATACTTTATGATAAGCACTCTTTTGATCCAGAGTAGAAAATAATTTTGCTCCTCGAAGTTCAGAAGATATTTCTGGCAAGGGATGATTATCCATAACGACTGCTTTATTAGGTTCACGGAGATCAACACACAATCGAATACCTCCAGTTTTCTTCTTTGTTACAACAATTGGTGACACCCATTCAGAGGATTCTGATTTTTTTCACATTTTGCTCTACCAGTTTCTTTAGTTCCAATGAGACAGTCTCCCTTATAGAGTAGAGCAATCGCCTCAATTTCTGGTGTACTGGTTTTACATCTGGTCTCAACGTAACTTTGTGTACAAAGTTCTTTGCACAACCCAGTGATGTGTTGCTTTGTGGTGAAATTTTAGACACTGCTGGCTATGGGGCAGGCACTGGTACTGTAGTAATGAGACCATCAATTAATTGTAGGTTTAATGCAGCAAAGAGATCCCTTTCAAGTATAGCAGTACCCTTATTCACAATGTAAAAGTCACATTTTGCAGTTTTTTTTTTTCATAGTCTTTATTTTGTTTTACAGAAAGGGGAAAATTATACAATAACAAAACAAACATAACTTGGTTCACAATTAAATTGAGCATAAGGTGTGATGCCGCCATTAGCCTCACGAGATGGGCTATCGGAGGACACCGTATTTACAATGTGTCATAAATGCAGCATATATACAACAATCTAAGTGAGTGCCTCCTCTAGGAGTTTTCTAACAGGTTGACGTCCAGCCATGGACTCCATATTCTCTCGAATTTCCCTGGATATCCTCTAGCCAAATAAGTTAGTTTAATAGAAGGAAGGGTTTTGTTGATTAAACTGACCCACTGGGTGACAGTGGGACTATTCATTCCCATCCAGTTCATTATCACCAACTTTTTAGTGTAATACAATATAACCCGCATAAGTGATCTAGTTTTATTTTGGGGAACAAGGTCATCCACCAATCCCAATAAACAAATTTCTGGAGAGCGTACTTGGGGAAGCACTAGGTTGTCAGCCAAGTATTGCATCACCTCCCCCCAGAACTTTTGGTGGGCAGTGACACGCCAGGTGCAGGAAAGATGCCTCTGGCTCCTGGCATCTTGGGCATCTGGATTCTGGTTCTCTACCCATTTTCTGGAGCTTTATCGGGGTTATATATAATTGGTGGATGCATTTATATTGCACAAGCCTGTCACGCAGATAAATTAAGTCGCAATAGAGTGAGTCAGTGGCCTCATCCCACTGTTCCTCACTGAGGGTAGGGATTGACTGTTGCCAATGTCCCTGGGCCTTGCTAAATGGTGAAGGAATAGTGCCTATAAGTTCCTGATAAAGCCTGGAGGTCAGCTTGTCCCTCCTTGGGTCTTGGAGTATTAGCTCTACTGGGGGAGTATTATATGTCACCTCCAAGGAGGAAAATTGGGCTTTGAAGGCATGGTGAAATTGAAGGTACCTGAAGAACTGCAGATTTGGTTCCCTAAGTTGTACCTTCAATTTTTTAAAAATGGGGAAAGTTTGATTTGTCAAAATCTCTCCCAGGAGTTTAAGACCCTTTGCTGGCCAATAGGTAAAGTCTTGGAGACCTCTAAGGTGGGGAAGGTTAGAGTTCCTCCACAGTGGCAGAAAGGGGGAAATTAACGGTGGTTTGTGGCCAGCGTACGAGCAGGCTATCCGCCACGCTTTACATGGTGTGGATATTGTAGATGGGCAGATTTCATGGTCGCTCAGTCTTCTATATGGCATATTTTTAAGTGCCTCCAGGTAGCCGCTCTAGAGGCCAGGAGTACTAGGGTGGAACCAGCTGTGGATATGGTGGAGCTGACTGGTCAGAGAGTAGAAGCGTAAGTGGGGTAGTGCCAAGCCTCCCTTATCGATCTTAGCTGTTAACGCGGTCCAGGTAATACGTGGGGACTCGTTGGCCCATATATAGGGGAGTAAGATAGAGTTGAGCCTGCGAAAGGTGCGCTCAGGAATCCATATGGGGGAATTGTGCAGCTTATTTAATATTTTGGGCAAATAGATTATGCCCAGGGCCTCTTGTAGGGAGGGTCCTGGGTTATCTAAGAAGAGGAGCAGGTCATCTGCATATAGAGCAAGTTTGTCCTGTAGTGCCCCATATTTTAGTCCCACCTTCATTGGGGCCTGACGGAGGCGAGTGGCTAATGGTTCAATCGCTACTACAAACAGGAGTGGAGATAGCGGACAACCTTGTCTAGTTCCCCTTGCCAGGGTGAATGGAGGGGACAAAAGGAAGATAGGCTCTCGCACACCCTTTCTTTTCAGATCCTGTAGAGATGTCTGGTGCTCAGTGGTAGAGGTACGGCCACCTCACATATCATACGTAGAAATAGAAAAAATCCACGGCACTCAGAACTGCTGCAAGCAAGGGAACACCTTGCACGTTTAATACGGTGATGCAGTGCAACGTTTCGGGGTCAGGCCCCTTTGTCAAGCATGAATGGAGGGGACACCATGCCATTGACTTTAATACATGCAGTGGGTTTGAGATACAGCATTTGAACCCACTTGAGAAAGCCTGGGCCAAATCCGTGTTTCTTCATGACCTGCCCAGAGATACTGCCACTCTACTGAATCGAATGCCTTATTGGCATTCAGAGACATGATCATCCTAGACCCGGCGTTTGTATGTTTAGTCTGGATATGTGTAAACACCCTCCTTAAATTGGTAGCAGTGGATTTGGTGGGCATAAAGCCGGTTTGGTCCGTGTGTATGATGGAGGGGACAACTTTGGCTAGTCTGGTAGCCAGGATTTTAGCAAGAACTTTGGCATCCGTGTTTATGAGTGATATTGGTCTATATGAATCACAAAGTGTAGAGTCTTTGCCTGCCTTTGCTATTAATACAATAACAGCCTCATAGAAGGAGGGTGGGAGGGTCCCTTGACATTTTGCAGTATTTAATTCAAATTGTACAGTCACTGGCAAGCAACCAAGCACAGGGATTGGATCCTTTAAGTAACTGACCAGTCTCAGGGCAGGTGCAACAAGTGTCTCTTTGGCAAAGTATTTCAAGAAAATATCCTTTGGTTACATAGAAACAGCTGAACCTGTATCAAGCATCAGGTTAATGGAGTGCCTCTTGCCAGCAGAAGCAGTACTGACACTGACAGTGCATATAAACTTGTCTGGAATAAATGTACCAGCTTTATCCACACTTAATACTGTGACATGTGTAGTAGTGACTTCATGAACATCTTTAGCAGAACTACAGCAGACCGTAGCAAAGTCACCAGACTTTAAACATTTGCGGCACTGTTTAGCTGTTGCATGACATGTAGTGTAGTTTGCAATGTGTTGTGTTGAACCACAGAGGAAGCAGTATTTTATATTTGTATTTGTTGCATGGTTTTGCAGTGAATCCTTTTCCTTAGCACTGTATTTTGCCTGTGACTGTGCATTATTAGGCCACAGGTTTGAATTCACAATCTGACTGAGAGTTTTTGTCTCTGCCACAGCTGTTTCAATTTGGCTAGCAACTGTAATAGCCTTTGCAAGGGTTATATCTTGCTCTAGGAGCAGTCTCTCTCTAATGCAATGTGAGTTTGTTTTTTCCACTATTTGATCTCTTAGCATTTCATCTGTTAGATTCCCAAACTCACAGGTAACAACCAGCTCTCTCAAAGCTGCTACAAATTGTTCTGTGGATTCGTCATTACGTTGTCCACGTTGGCGAAATTTATATTTTTCAGCAACCACATTTACTCTTGGCACAAAAAAGTTCTTTATAGCAGTAAGAGCAGTTTCATAAGTATCATTAGGTAATGGTAATGTATAGAATATACGCTGTCCCTCTGCTCCCAGGCAGTGAATAAGTAAAGCACGCTTTCCAGCTGCAGAAATCTCCCCCTGGTCAGCAGCAATAATGTAATTATCAAACATACGGATCCAAGCAGTAAAAGGTATGGTAGGCTCACCAGGGTTTGGTAGAAAAGGAGCAGGCTGTTGCAGAGGTAGAAAAGACATCCTTGTCGCCATTTGTTATGTTTGGTAGCCGAGGATGAGGAAATTATAACTGCTTTATTAGCAGGTTCATGTAGCCATTACACAACTGCATTACTTCCTACTTTCACTTTCCAAGCTGTACAGAAAGTCCTGTGTATCTGCATAGCACAAGTAATGTGCACAGTGACTCCCGCAGGCCATTTGTATAAACACCACAATATTATCATATAATAATCTAATGCTTTATTTACATGTAGGTCTTTCCAGCTGATGTGAGATCACCCATTTCCATTAGAAGAAAGGTGGTTTCGCTTAAATATTCGGAGGGGGCTTTTTACAGTTAGAGCTGTGATGATTTGGAATTCTCTCCCTGAATAATACTGGCTGATACATTAGATAGCTTTAAGATGGGTCAGAAGGCTTTTTAGCAAGGGAGTAAATACAGGGTTATGAAAGATAGCTCATAGTACAAGTTGATCCAGTGACTGGTCCGATTGCCATCTTGGAGTCCGGAAGGAATTTCTACCCCTCTGAGGTAAATTGGAGAGGCTTCAGATGTTTTTTCCTTGCTCTGGATCAACTAGTAGTTTGGCAGGTTATATATATATAAAAAAAGGTTGAACTTGATGGACCTGTCTTTTTCAACCTAAACCTGTTCCAATCCACAGCTCTCTCACACAAAAAGCATCCTCATTACTTCCTGTTCCTACTTGGTCCTAACACTGGGACAAGTCTTTCATCCAGGCCTGAATGGGGGCAGCAAAATGATGGTAACACTGTGCAAAACAGTAACCAGGAGCCAACTTGGGGAAGGAAAATTAACTCTTGAAAGTTAAACATCTGGTAGATACCAAAATCAGCAAGTAAATATTGCACATTAATTTCATTATGTTAGACAACACCCAGGTGAATGTCAGAATGCTAGTAGGAGGAATCTCGCTGGGGAAGTTTGTCTGCAATTAGGTATGGTATGCTTACTTTGAAAAATGATGTACACTTTAGTGGCCAAAATTAGCTATAAGAAAATTTAAAAGGGGTACAACGCTGTACTTCCCAAGATTCCTGAATGGAGGACAATTTAGGTCATCCTCAGACACATGCCTGATGCCGACCAACCTTCTTCTGTTTTTCTCAATCTGTTCTGCAGATTAAGGGGCTGATTTACTAAGGGTCAAAGTGAATATTCGAATGCAAAAAGTTTGATTTTCAAAGTAAATTTAAAAAAAACTAGAATAGGCTACTTTGACCATTCAACCATTTGATTTGAATGGTCGAATAGTAAAATCCTTAGACTTCGAAAAGTACGGTCTCTTTAAAAAAACTTTTTTACTTCGCCAAATAAAAGCTGGCGAAGTGCTATGTTAGTTTATAGGGACCTTCTAGACCATTTTTCTAAGTTATTGAAGTAACATTGTTCAATCGTACACTAAAATAGTTCGAATCGAACGATTTTATCGTTTCGAACAAACGATTTTACTTCGATCACAGGAATGCTAAATTTGGTGAAAAATACTTCAACTTCAATATTTCAATTCGATGGTCGATTTTCAAAGTATTTTCCACTTCGACATTCAACCTTTAGTAAATAAGCCCCTAAGACTTGCCTTTTTATACCTAGGGGGAAACCTGACACATACGGCTAGTTACATATCCAGGCCAAACAGCTTACTTTATTTTTTCCAAGTTTATCAAAACTTTTCAGATTTATAGCCACATTGAAAATGGATGGAACAGTTTAACTGTTGCTTGTTTGTGACTTTTTTCTGTGAAGAAATGTGACTACTAGTGTGCTTTGTCATTTCTAATTTTTTGCACAGCTTTTCACAAGAATTCTGCCTCTCTCTCTCTCTCTCTCCCTCCCTTTCAAATAGTCTAAAATCATTTTAAAGCATTATCTAAATCATGATCATTTTAAGGCCAACATATGAAAATGGGAAATTAATATTTGGGTGGTATTAAAGCACCTTAAATACAGTGTATCCTACATACAAAACCAAAATAACATCCTAAAAATATGACATACCGTACATCAAGCAAGCAAGACCAAAAAATGAATTTACTATGCTTTATCCTTTAACTTTGCTGATGGAAGCCAGCTGATCTAAATAATTAGAAAACAATGATTTTGGGTTCTGTTATTTAAGCAGTAAATAACAGACTTTTGATGTTTTGTACACGTCGTTTAAAAAAAATTTTTCTTAGTGAAGGGATGGTAAAATCAGATAAAAGACATTTTACTGTGCATTTGATTGTTGCAATTAAATAATTACAATCAGACATAGACAGACAGCTTTAATTTTTTCTCATGTGTTCATCCATGTTTTGGTTTAACAAAGCATCTTATTGGGTTTTTTGTTATTGTAGAAATGACAAACCAATATTATATCTTTAAATTAAGATAAAGAGGGATTTTCTTCATTCTTCCCCTACATTGGTGGACACAGCCACCATGGGGATAAAGATCCTGCAGATGGAGCACAGACAATAATGCTAATGTTTCCTCTACATTAGGGAATATAGACGTGTTCGTTTGCTTTGGAATTAACTGTGATTTGCCTTGTATAACCATTTAATCATTCTCCTCAAGTTCACACCAAGGGCCCCAGATCTTATCGAATTTGGATTGGGATCCCCTATTTTCATATGTTAATTTATATAGTGGTATTGCTTTATTGACTAATTGTTTCCAGGCTTTCAGTGTTGGAGGTATAGTGCCCATCCAGTGCATAGCTATTGTTTTTTTTGCGTAGAATAGTAACAGTCTAAATAGTGTTCTATAGTGGGCTAGTGGGATTATATCATCTATGACCCCAAGCAAGCAAGTTGCAGGTGCAACTACTCTAGGGAAGGCCAAGTTGTTAGCCAAGTAGTCTACCACTTCAGACCAGAATTGGTAGCATTGCGGGCATGACCAAATCATATGAAAGAATTCAGCTGAGACTGTACCACACCTAGGGCCCGAGTCAGTGGGTAATCTTCTCATCTGATGGAGTTTCATGGGTGTTATATATAAATGATGAAAAGTCTTATATTGAACAAATCTATCTCTGATTGAAACAAGGAATTTATATATGTTGTCAGTTGCTTCTTCCCATTCATCATTGGTAAGTTCGGGGATGTGGGAGGACCACCATTCTTCAGCTGCATGAAATGGTTTGGGACCTTTCTGGATTAAGTTTTGATAAATGTTAGATGTTAGCTTAGTAGAGTTAGGTGAGTGGAGGATTTCCTCTATAGTAAAAGAATTTATTTGTGGAGATAGTGAGCCAAATTGGGCTTGGAATGCGTGCCTCAGTTGAAAATATTTGAAAAAAGGCAATTGCGTTTCTTGGATCTTGTTTTGTAGTTGTATGTGTGTTGGGAAGTCTTTGTTTTCCATGAGATCCTTTAAGTATTTGATGTTGTTTTTAGGCCAAAAAATAAAATCTTGTAAGTATCTAAGATGTGGTAGATGTGAGTTTCCCCATAGAGGTAGATAGTGAGATCTCACCGGGGGGGAATATCCTAAGAGTTTGATTGCTGTGGACCAGGCTTTGTATGGGGTAGAGAGCGTAGTCGGTAATAAGGGAATATCCTTGACATGTCGGTAGGGAAAGTTACGTAGGCCCTCTATGGATGCTAAGATTGATGCCTGGAGGGGAGTGTTGGGGTTATAGGCATCCGGAACGAAGCACCAATGCAAATAGTGGATTTGTGAAGCCAAATAGTAAAGTTGAAAGTGAGGAAGTGCTAAACCCCCTTCGGATAAGGGGGCGGTAAGTTTTTTCCAGGCTACCCTCGGTGGTTTGTTGTTCCAGATAAAGGGGATTATAGTTTG
The DNA here is from genome assembly GCA_024363595.1 of Xenopus borealis. NCBI lineage: Eukaryota > Metazoa > Chordata > Amphibia > Anura > Pipidae > Xenopus > Xenopus borealis. The sequence goes on from CM044436.1 coordinate 88,227,662, forward strand.
GTTAATCTGTTTAAAGAGGTAGTTAGGGATAGGACAGGGAGCATTATGCAGTACATACAGAAATTTAGGTAGGTAGACCATTTTTATGAGGTTGATCCTTCCCCAGATTGTGAGTGGTAGTTTGGTCCATTGAGTGAGTTTGGTTTTAAGGGAAGTGATAATTGGGTCTAAATTAAGTTTGATGAATTTGTCAAGATCTGCGTGTATTGTTATCCCTAAATATTTGAATTGTTGGGACCATTGCAGGGGGATCCCTGGGGGTAAGGCTTGTGGCTGATTGATGTCAATAGGAAACAGTACAGATTTTTCCCAGTTAATCTGAAGTCCTGAGAAGTTTCCAAATTGGTTGACTAATTGTAATAAAGCAATTAGTGAGTTAGCCGGGTCCCTGAGGTAGATGAGTAGGTCATCTGCATATAGTGAGACCTTTTCTTGAATCAGGTTATAAGTAAGGCCTTTTATTTGGGGGGAGTGTCTGATGCGTATAGCAAGTGGCTCAATAGCTAAAGCAAATAAGATAGGAGAGAGGGGACACCCCTGTCTTGTCCCTCTCGTTAGAGGGAATGGAAGGGAGGTTAGTCCATTTGTCCTTATGCGGGCTGTGGGGTGTTGGTAAAGCAACTTAATCCAAGTTAGTATGTTTGGGCCAAAGCCAAATCGCTGTAAGACTTCCCATAGGTATTCCCACTCTATTGAGTCGAACGCTTTGGCAGAACCGAGTGAGGCCACTACTCTGGTTCCCTTTTCAACATGTTCTAATTGTAGGTTAGTATATAGTCGTCTGAGATTAATATCCGTAGATCTACCTGGCATAAAGCCGGATTGGTCAGGGTGAACGAGATCAGGGACCACTTGTTGAAGCCTGGATGCGATGATTTTAGCTAAGATCTTAGCATCTGTATTAAGTAGAGATATGGGGCGATATGATGAACAATAGGATGGGTCTTTACCAGGCTTGGGTATGACTACTATTAGGGCTTCAGCAAATGAGGGAGGAAGGGATTGGTTATCAAAGGCATTTTGAAATGTATCAAGTAGTTTTGGGGGTAATATCTCTATTAGGGATTTGTACCAATCTGCCGGTAGACCGTCAGGCCCTGGTGTTTTATTCGGTGGATGAGCCCTGATTGCTGAGACAATGTCCTGTACTGAGATTGGTGCATCTAGGAGGGCGCGTTCATTGGGAGAGAGAGATGGGATTGGGATAGGGTCCAGAAAACTCACTAGATGATCTCTGGAAAAATTGGTTTTAGAGGAGTATAGGCTTTTGTAGTATTTTGCAAATTGTTGCACTATGAGGTGAGGGTCTGTAGTTAGAGTATCGTTATCCATGTGTATGCAGGGCACTGCTGTATTGGTTGTCTGGGGTCTAGTTAGGTAAGCCAGGAGTTTACTATTCTTATCCCCATATTCAAATATGTTTTGGGATTGGTATAGGAGTGCTTTCCTAGTAAGTTCTGTTTCAATTCTAGATAGGGAGGATCGAGCGGCCTCAAGTTTTTGGTAGGAGCCTGCATTAGGAGAGAGAATGTGTTCAGATTCAGCCTTTTGTAAATGTATCTCAGCCTCATTTACACGGTCTTTCGTCTCTTTTCTAGCTTGGGCTATAGCTCGTGAGAGGGCTCCCCTCATAACTGCTTTGGAGGCATCCCAAAGTGTAGGCAGTGAAGCAGAATTGTCATTGAGTTTCCAGTATTCCTCATAGGAGTTAACATTGTAAGTTGCCACTGCTGTGTTCCGCAACCATAGTGGACTTAGACGCCAGTGTGTGGTTGGGCGGGCAGGGTTCCAACGGAGTGTTATTTGGAGAGGTGAATGGTCTTTCTTGAGGCTCGTCAGTGCAGTGCAGAGAATGTCTGATCAGCTTAAGTAGAGCCACCATGTGGTTTTCCAAACATGTGACAAGGGTTGAGGAGACTGCCTCATACAGACTTAGATAAACAAAAGGAATTCTGGGAATGAATTCCAAATGAGCTCCAAGAAAATCCCATTTGGATGGGTTTATCCTATTGGCTAAAGCTCACCCACTGGGTTTTCAAGCTAAAGCCAGGATAATAGGCTCTACTTAAGCTGATCAGACATTCTCTGAACTGCACTGACGAGCCTCAAGAAAGGCGAAACCGGTCTGCAGTTGGGAATCTGATCAGCTATTATCCTGGCTTTAGCTTGAAAACCCAGTGGGTGAGCTTTAGCCAATAGGATAAACCCATCCAAATGGGATTTTCTTGGAGCTCATTTGGAATTCATTCCCAGAATTCCTTTTGTTTATCTAAGTCTGTATGAGGCAGTCTCCTCAACCCTTGTCACATGTTTGGAAAAATAGCATAGAATAGAAATCAGATAATCAGGGAGGGAAGGCCTGTGTCCCCCAATGTAGACGAAGAGAAAAGGATTTAATGGTAAATACAAAAATCCCTCTTTCTCTTGCCTAGATTGGGGGACACAGGCACCATGGGACATCCCAAAGCAAATAGAACAAATTGGTTAACAAACAGGGTATTTATTGTGCTGAAAATTAAAACAGAAATTAGAATTCCCCTTGAGAAAGGCGTTCAGCCGAAACATCGGGGAAATTCTCACTCTTGGGCAAAGGTATCAGCTTTCCTATTCTATATATATCGATATTGACAGTACTTTGAGTGGTATGTATATCAGGCTTAAGATTTGTTTTGCCTAGATTTTCCTGTATATAAATTGTATATATGTGATTTAAAAAAATTTCTGTATGTAATCTACTATATTTTATGATATAAAATCTTCTTGAAAAATACCACTTCTGGCTGTATTGTTTAATTGGAGTGCCAAGCCTTTGTTATGAAGTCCCAAAGCAACCCATGAGGGTGGGACATCTACCCTATTTATGTTCAGAAAACCACATCCTGCCACACTTTTCGCCTGAAGCTAGTTTCAGCTGAGGACTGTGTGAGAATTCTGTAACCTTTTAAGGGTATAGTCTTTCCTATCTGCTCAGCCGATGCTTGATAAAGTACTGACTTCATGTGTGGCATGAACCGGAAATTGAAACGGTGCTGTCTTACATGTAATCGTATAAGCTGGCAAATCTAATCTAATCATTTGGCAATTACCACCTTGGAGAACCTCAGGCCCCTCCTGTGACCATCAGGGAGAAGAAGAGAGCATGAGCTTTACAATAGTTGTGCTTTTCACTGGAATAATCCAGTGTGTAGAGTACATCCATATTGCTCAGTCCTTTCTCTTAAATGGTCTTGGTTTCCGGAGAGATGGAGGGAACTAAAAGATACTGATTCAATGGAATAGGAAGCCAGCTTGGAAGAATCACCTGACTGGTCGCAGTACCACATTAACAGCATGAAGATGATGCGTTGGCAGGTCTTGGGTTTCGGAGAGATGTAAGTAACCAAGAGATACTGATTCGATGGAATCTGAAGCCAGCTTGGTCACAATACTGCGTTATCAGCATGAAGATAATGCGTTGGCCTTAGAAGACAAGTTCCGAAACCCTTCTGGACCCTTTTGCTGTCAAGATCACCAAAGGATGGAATCTAGTGGGTTAAGCGTCCTCCAGGAGCTAATATGGGGCAGAGTTAAGGTCCGATTGGCTGTTTGTATGCCAGAGAGTCATATAGCACCCTGTAGAAGGTCCTGATGCTTGGCGGATGGCTGTTTTTGGATACAAAACGGTAGAGTGTGTGGATACCTACATCTTCAGGGAGCCATAGGTTAGCTCCCTATGAAGTAGACTGCCTTCCTCACACATCTGCAGATCCTTGTCAATGTGTACACACCAATTGATAATGACTTTTCATATCTGGTGTTAAATCCTTGCTGATGTCAGCCTTTTGAGCTCTTGACATAGCTGGCATGATAGACTGGGGAACACCTGAGTTTGCCAGGACAAGAGACACGTTGTTAAGTCAACTGAGGTGAATTTTGGGTGGACAATTGGACCTCGAGATAGCCGATCAACTTGAACTGGAAGTAGAATGTGTAGAAGCCCCCAGGTAGAGCTCTGTGAACTATGTCCTTTGTGGCAAAAATTGTGCCACCCATTCCATTCCTTCATCCATTTGATGACTCTCGGAAGCTGGATGAGCAAGGAAAACACATGGGAAAGGTTGTACGACCAAGGAGCTATGAGAGTGTCCACCACTACCTCAAGAGGATCCATAACTTGTGCAATAGGCTTGGTAGATACCTGGTCACGATTAGATCCACTTTGGGTATTACATATTGTTCTACAGTCGTACAATCTCTGTATGGAGGCTCCACTCATAGCGATCCAGATCTCAAGATAATGATCTGAAGAGAATGTTCTGTCCTGTTCAATTAACCTTGTACTGTATGGGAGCCAATGGCCTCTCCCTAACTGTGAAAACTTGCATCTATGGCCATGACCACCCATTGTTGATCTGGGAAGGCGTTCCCAGAGAGCTATCTCCCAGGCTGAATCCACCCCAGTAGAGATTCCCTTAGTTGGACAGGGATTGGCATGATTCTATCCAGGTCATTGGGATTCTGTCTCTGGAATGGACCATGAACCGCTGAAGAGGTTTCGTGTGCAGTTACGCCTATGAAAACTCTGGCAATGATGAAACCGCTGTTCCCCCGGTGCCCATTGAAGCACTCAGGGGGAATGGGCACCCCTTCTCGAGTGTGGGCATTCGACTATGGAGAGTCGATACCTTGGTCTGTTAATGTGAGATCCCCCCAGAGCAGTTTGTGATTAGACATAGGTATTCCGTTTGTGAGTTGGGGGGAGGGCAGATTTCTGTATTGCATATCCAGCCCCTCAGGTGAATGTTGTGTAACCTTCAGCCTGACAATGGAGGTAGACACCTCTGCTGTCGACTACCTCCACGAAAAAAACATGCCTCTAGGGACTGAATGAATTCCTTTTTCAAGTGGCACTTATGGGCATAGTGGTCCAGCACTGAGCAATAGGAACCGTCCCTCCTGGTGGCAATGAAGAGACTTGAGTACATCAGTTTACCATCTCAGAAGGTAGGACCCTTGAAACGCCTCCTGGGGTGGAGAGGTTGAAGATCACTCTAGTGACTGCCAATCTCTTGGCCTCCATCTGATGGTGCCGGGCTTTAAAATACTCTCAGGCAGAAAGAGGTTTATATTAGATATTCCTGAGGGATAGGTTGAATGACCCAGGCGTTCTGAATGGTATGTTTTCACTCTTCCCAAGTGCTTTAGTCAGAGGTGAGTACACCTTCAGCGGGGTTGTATTTGTCCTTAACAAGTCTAGTAGTGTTCTTGGTCGAAGACCAGGAAGAACTCTGTGTGAAGGAGTATTTGGGTCCACCTGCCGGCTGTGGGTTCACCATCTGCACTCTAGAGCCATGACTGTGGCAAGAAGGATGAACAAGGTTGTCTATGTGGAAGAGATGGGTACTTAAGTTTGATTTAGCAGAAAGGGCTTTTGCACCTTATCACTTAAGCGCTAGACTAGTCTAACTTGCTCAGCTGTAGTTTTCCTGGAGAGGACCATGGTCTATACACTCTCAGAAAGTGTCTAGATAGCAGTACCCTATGGTCTGGGGCTTCCATTGAGATTTGTCAATTTTTGCCAACTGGTCATAGGCTGGAAAAATGCAAGGGGATTTCCTTTGCCATTTAAAGTGTCAGCCAATGTGAAGCAGTCTATTACCAGGAACCGCAGTGGCTGGGTTGTCCTGAACTTTAAGGACTCATGCCAAGACTGCCTGTATAAGTCCGTTTACCTCCCAGAGTGTGTCTGGATCAGAGTCCTCTCCTGATAAGTTGCTTTTCTCTCCCTTAATATTCCTCCATGCTGTCCATGGAATCTGGAGAGGAGTGGGAATGGTGCTTTGACCATGGGGGAGGATCACCTTGGGAAGCAGATAGATATTCCATGACTATATCCATAATCTCCGGTAACCATGCCAAACTCTGTAGTAGGAGAGATAAGGTGTGTGCCAATTCTGAGTCTGAGCTCAATTGGTTTGCCATAGCTGATGCAGAGCTAGACAGAAGAGCCATACCTGAAGGGCTGCTAGCAGGGGAAGGGTGGGCCTGTATGGGGTCAGTGGAAGTATTAGGAACCTGATTTGCCATATGCCAGACAAAATAGGACATTCATGTGCAGGTCAAGAGATAGTGATTAGCATTTTTTTGTACCTCCAATTATGTCAGTCATTCTAACAAGGTGATGCGCACACTGTACCTATGCCCTAAATATTGGAATCCCCTCTCCTGAAGGGAGGGAATACTGAGTAATGCTAGAGAGGTATGGTTTGCTGTGGGAGGGAAGAAATTCAGTATCCAGGTAATATGCCTAGACAAGGTTAGAGGAGGCATACAAGCCTTAGGATGTACATTTTATTCTATGAAGAAAGAGACTGGGGACCAAGATGGCACTGGATAGAGAAGCTGTGGTAAGTATGGCCAGCTAAAAGTCTCATGTAATCCAAGATGGATACTGCGAAATCTTATGTGATCCAAGATAGCAGACGCTATCCATTAGGCTGGAGGGGCTCTAAAAAGAGAACCTTGGCCCCTGTGTGGCATGGACTTTGGAAAGTATCCTAACCACTTGCTCCAGAGCCACTAGTGTCAGTCCTCCTTCTGTGGACTCTAAAATAAAAAAGAGGAGAACAGGAAGTAGGAAGGGATAAAGTCCAAAGCAGGAGGAGGAGGAGTCATTTAACTGTATAGTGTCTGCTCTCCAGCTGCAGGATCATCTCCATGGTGCCTGTGTCCCCCAATCTAGGAAAGAGAAAACTGGAAGACATCTACAGTACATTGATGATTCAGCAGACCCAGAGGTTGGCAAGGGCTCTAAAGAATCTGTGGTGGGGGGGGGTTTATTACTTCCCTCAGGTTGCAGAATACGGTTGGTTCTAAAATATATTTGCTGGACAGGGACTTAAACCATTCCCTACTCTCTAGGGTAGGGTCTGTCATTTACAAAGAAGAATATTGGGTGAAAGTGCAAAAAAGGACATTGCCTGTTTTACACTTTGCACACTGCCTTCTCCATTTCCTGTATTTTCAAAGGCTCTTTTTTTGAATGCAGAAGCTGAATGCTTGCCGTTGAATAGATTGTTGCCTGTGTAAGCTGCTCCTCCATTATGCTACCCACCCTGGAGAGAGGTGTTGTGTCTCCTTTACATGCCTACTGTACATTTGAGTAAATAGGGGAAGTGCAATTGTGCAAGATGAATTTTGTATAGGTTTTAATTTTTATCACAATTTTAGTATAAACTTGTATTGTCATTGGTGGAGAGCGTAACAATGTTGTGTGGAAAAACTCAAAATTTTACTTATATAGCCACTTTAGCAGGACTGCTCAACATTTTTACTTTTAATAGGTCAGTTTATAAAGTAATATTTTTACCTGTGCTAAGGGACTTACCATTATTCCATTCATGTGATATTGGATCAAATCTACCATACAGTTCACCAATTGATATATCTTTTGAATTTATAAAAAATATAATCCACTCCATGTTCATCCATAAACCCTTTAACTTCTAAGCCATTTAGGACTCCAGCAAGAACTTTAAGAACAGTTTAAGAACAGGAGTTTTTCCTCTCAAAGGACTTCCAATTAGTATAAAACCATGATGGACAAGAATAGTTTCATAGATCTGTAATACAAGGACAAAGAGATGGTTTGCCTCTATGTTTGTCAGGACTATTGGGTATAGACTACTGCTATTCCCCTAGTCTCCATCCTTAATCTCATTATGGCCAAGTGTCATTACCTTCCTGATAGCCATTGCTGGATCATTGACCTATGTCTGTGTTCTAGCCCCCTTTTGCCAGTGTTCATGATTTGTCCTGTTCCTGCTTGTTCCACTGTCCTGTTTATACCTTGTCACTGCTCCCATCTTTGATCTGATCGCTTGGTTTTGACCCCTTCACCTGTTTCACTGACTTGTGTTACCTGCTGCCTGCCAAAGACCTCTTGCCTGTTCCTTGGACTTGTATTGCCTCACACCTATCTAAGACCTTTTTCGTGTGCACATGGATTTGCATCAGCCTACAGTCTGCTCCCGATCTCTGGTTTGTTATACTAACTTATTGTTCAGATTATACTCCCTTTCTCATTTGTCGTCTGTGTCACAAGCACCAGATTTTCAATACCCATTAATCAGCGTCTGAGTATATTTTCCGTATTCTGGTTCTTCTAACACCAAACATGATGTCACCATGTTACCATGCATTTTGACTCCCACCTGCCAGCCACTCACCTGTGACCCAGCATGACAATGTTTCAGCAGAAAAATGACAGGTCTTCAGGTCGCCATCAGTGACCATAAACTTGCCATCCATAGCAAACTGCTTGCTATGGTGATTTAGTCAAGTTTCTAAACTCTAATATTAAAGTATTTTGGAAAATTACAGTAAGTAGGACCAAAATACTATATAAGTCCACTTCTTTATATAGACAACTTTCTAGTGAAGTCAGAAAAGGGATAATTCTGAAACATCAGATTTAACATAGGGAAAGCAAAAAATTTTATTTTTTAAAATACTAATAAAATGCTATTATAAATGTTTCTATTGATATGTATACTTTGTTTTTACATAACCATTTATTGATCTTTAAATATATATTAAATAATTCTCATTTTGTCATTCCCTTCTGATCCTTTCTTTATAAGTGTAGGGACCCGTAGGGTTAATTCCCCTCCGGTCTGAAGCCCTGTTTGTGATTTTCACTACAGGGTTTCCTAAGGGATTGAGCCCTTGGATTGGTGCAGCATGGCTGATCCCAAAGGAAGTCACTATGTATTGCTGCTGCACCACTATAAAAAGGGATGCCATTTGCTCAGACAGCTTTACAGATTTCTGCTGGATGTTACTTCTTGGAGGACAAAGTAAAGTCAGCAGCCAAAATGTAGAGGCAGGAGGTATCTGTGGCTGGGGTGGCTGCCCCATGCCAGGGAGCTTGATCAGGAGGATCTGGAGCTCCAGATTTTGCAAACTGAATGTGGAAATGCTTGTGCAATAGACAGTGCTGGGAGCTACAGTTCAGATATGGATTCATCAGAGCTGCATTTCCTGGATGAATATTCTCATTTCTGTGGATGCCTGTTTCTGCTCTTTGTGAGCCTGCCAGCTCTGTGTGTGAGCCCTTGATTGAGTCTGCCTGGGGAGAGTAGAGGAAAGGGAAAGGATCCACGTGCCACGTGGGAGCAAATACATTGTCCATCAGGAAAGGTACTTGGGAAAATAGTGTTACCTGGATCATTTGTGCTCTTGATAGGAAAAAGGACAGCGACTCTTTGTCACCAAAGGAGTAGTGCAGGACTCTGCCTGGTAGGGAATTACTAGGATAGGACTGGCACAGGATCACAAGGGTAGTGGGTCAATGCTTTTACATGCATGTCTGTACATTTACAGTTTATTTACCCTTCCATCTGCACTTCCTTGTATAAAGTTGATATTTTTTATAATGCAAGTGTGTGTATTGAATGTTATTTCCTAATGGGACTATCCTCAGGTGTATTCTAGGATCCTATTAGGTGGAGGCACTGCAAGAGAAGGTTTTCCCAGTACCCTTTCACCTAGCAAAGGGGACTCAGGACCTGTAAATGGTATTTAGTAATAAATGCAGTGATGTATAACCTTTGGCACAGGGGGGTGGCCAAAAAGGGGTTACATACATTTCTACAAATCCATATAGTTTTTCAGCAATTCAAAATATGTTGGCACTATATAAATACATGTTAATAATGATATTAAAAGAGAAGAGGCAACTTCAATAAATTTGAAGATGATGCTCTGGAGAATCAATTCTGTGATCTGTAATTACTTTATTTTAAAAAGTGCATTTTTCAAATAAAGTAATTACAGATAACAGAATTAGTTCTCCAGAGTATCATCTTCAAATTTGTGAAATTTCCAAAGGCCTGGCGGAGCCTTGCTCTGAAGTTACATACAGATGCAGTCACTTGGATTTGTAAGTTAAATGCGTCGTGACTTAACTCATCTATCTCATTTATTGTGTCACAGCATCCTATCCAATTAAAGAGTTCACCATTGAAAACAATGGGGCTTTGGTATGCTAATGAAAAGGTTAAATGCATTAAATGAGTTAAGATAACTTTAGATAACAAAGTTTCTTCAATTAGCCCTGAGTCACGACACATTTAACTTACAAATCCAAGTGACTGCATCTGTAGTTACATAGTTAATTTGGGTTGAAAAAAGACAGAGTCCATCAACTTCAACCCCTCCAAATTAAAAACCCAGCATATATACACACACACATCTCCACTCTTTCAAACACAAACCATATATGCCCATAGCTATACTAACTGTAGAGTTCAAAATAGCCTTTGATATTACGTCTGTCCAAAAAATCACCCAAACCCCTCTTAAAAGTATCAACAGAATGAGCCATCACAACATCACCCGGCAGTGCATTCCACAACCTCACCATCCTGACTGTGAAGAACCATGCTGTTTCAAATGAAAGTCCTTTTCTTCTAGTCTGAAAGGGTGGCCTCTGGTGCAGTGATCCTCTTTATGGGTAAAAAGGTCCCCTGATATTTGTCTATAATGTCCTCGAATATATTTGTAAAGTGTAATCATGTCCCCTCGCAAGCGCCTTTTTTCCAGAGAAAACAACCCCAACATGGACAGTCTCCCCTCATAATTTAAGTCTTCCATCCCTCTAACCAGTTTAGTTGCATGTCTCTGCACTCTCTCCAGCTCATTCACATCCCTCCTAACTGGAGGTCCAAAACTGCACTGCATACTCCAGATGAGGCTTTATTAGGGATCTATAAAGAGGTATAATTATGTTTTCATCCCTTGAGTTTATGCCCTTTTTTATGCAAGACAGAACTTTATTTGCTTTAGTAGCTACAGAAAGACACTGCCCAGAATTAGACTTGTTATCTATAAAAACCCCAAGATCCTTCTCACTTAAGGAAACAACCAACACACTGCCATTTAGTGTATAACTTGCATTTATATTATTTTTGCCAAAGTGCATAACATTGCATTAATCAACATTGAACCTCATTTTCCAGTTTGCTGCCCAGTTTCCCAAATTAGACAAATCACTCTGCAAAGTGGCAGCATCCTGCATGGAACCTATAGCTCTGCACAAAAAAGTTGAACCACTATATGTGATTACTAAGGATCAATTCATCCAAAACGTCTGCAACTGTTAAATAGATAATTCAGCATATCCTTTGAAATATACCGGTTACACAGATTCTATAACATAGTGTTGTCCAGGTGCATTTTATTGTTGAGGTGCATTTTATTGCTGACTCAGATTCTGTAGCTCTAATAAGACCACACCTATATTTTGAAGCCATGCACAAAACAAGTAGATCCCCAACTTACTGTAGAAATTTACCTCTTAAAATTACCAGGGGTACCCTGCCCTTTGTTGCAGGGTTCTTAGCTTGCCCTGTGGCAGAAGTGGCCATAGTTTTCACAATCCAACCCACCCATTTCCTTCTTCACAAGTGCCCCCACTTTTCTGCTCAATATTCTGCCCATCAGTGTTCATATCATATGTGCCTGCTCATTGAAAATCAGCCCCATTAATGCAACCTGTAACCATTTAACAATACAGATTATTTAAAAATTGAAATGGGTGGTAATAATAAATAGAAATCACAGTTGCATATATTTTTATTTTCCAGATGATATTACTTGGTCGATGATTTAATGGCGTATGAAGAAACTGGAGAAAAAAGTTATTTTTATGCTTTAACTCAGCTAATAGAATCCATCTCATCTAAATAAACAAAATGAGTCTGTAGACTTGTAATGGTGTATACACATTTTAATTTATCAAATATTTTTTCTCATGTACAGTTATATACAGGTACAGTAAAATATGAGACATTTTACTGTGCAGTGGATTCAGGGCCGGGCCAAGGAAGTTTGGCACCCTAGGCAAGGGGTTCAATCAGCGCCACCCCCCCACCCCGTTCTGTATGACCATTTCCCACCTATTCACTTTTTCTTAAATAAAGAA
>CM044436.1:88240672-88252200 GCA_024363595.1 Xenopus borealis
GACTGAAGTAGAGCAGAACTCTGCTGCTGGAGACAGGGGAGAAGTTAAAACTTAAAGAAATGAAAAAAACATTATTTCCCTTCTAAAGTGCGCCCCCTCCTATGACTGCGTCCTAGGCGTCCGCCTACTCTTCCTACCCCTAGTTCCGGCCCTGAGTGGATTGTTGCAATAAAAACTTCCAATCAAACACATACAGGGCAGCTGTGGCAGGAATGCAAGCACACCAAACATTATAAAGCTCATGTACCAGGCTGAAGTAACTATGAAGCCAAGTCTATGTACTGTATGTATTGTTGTGCAATACACTGAAAACACATTCATTAAAGAAAAAGTTAGGTTCATAAAGGTTTGAAGAACTTTGGCTGATCTTATTTATCTTTTTGATGAAGCAAGGGACCAGTTGCAGATTCATTTTGCATGCAATTTCCTTGATAGACACTTCTAGGCTTCCATGGTCAGAATTGGTAGAACAACCCCTGGGAAGAGGTCTGATATGATGCTATCAAATAGAGGAATATCATGGGACAAAACTGCTAATTGAAAGAGATGAGAAAACAGATTAGAAATAGCAGAATAAAAAGAAATAGGTTGCCCCCAATATCACCTTGCAAATGCTGCTTAATGTAAGTTTTCTTCTGTAATTAAAAGTAAAGTTTGGGTATTAAATATTTTTTTTTAAAAAGCAATATACTTAAATATACTTTTAAATTTATTGTTGCCTTGTATGAAATCACATTTGAGTAAAGATATATTAAAAAATCTGGCACAAGGTGCTAAGGTTACCACATGGCTGGCATTTAACCAGCCTAGCTCATAAAATACCAACTAAGGCAAGGGTGGTATTACAAATGTACAAGCAATTTATTTATTGGTACATTTGTAATCTCTAGTAGTTCCTTCCCCTCCTGTCCCCTCTGTCAATTCCTCCTCTATGCCCTGAAACCCTGCCTACTAACCAAATTTGAAAATAAGCATGGAAAAATGAAACTCCAACATAGGAATTACTTGTTATTAACCCCTCTGCACAACAGAAAATAGCATCTCTCTTCTTCCTCAGGTGTGGAAGGTTCGTATTTTCATATTTTTTTTTTCTGTACTCACCAAGCCTGAAGTGGTTCAGTCTGTTCATGGCCTAGCCGGTCACCTTATGACACCTTTGAATCATCACAGCCCACCCTCTCAGGCCACAACCCTGTCCCCTCTCTACTCCACCATCCTAACAACATTTACAGCTCCTCATGAATACAGCTCTACTATAAACAGTCCTTTATTTATGGTAGTAGCCACAAGTTGCAGATGAATTGCAGAAATTGTAATTAATGGAAAGTAGAAGACACACTATGCAAAAACATCACTTTGTCAGTTTTTGGAATTTGCACACTGCCTGCCAATTGGTAAATAATATATGTAGAAATAGGTGTAGGATCTCCCACACCCTGAATCAATGGTAAAGACGCCTGGTGCACGCAGGTAGAGGCTCGGCCACCTCACAAAACCAGCAACAGAAGAATTTCCAATGGCACACAGGTCTGAATGAAATCTTCAAGGTTTATTAAGCAGAGTGCATCAATAAACCTTGAAGATTTCATTCAGACCTGTGTGCCATTGGAAATTCTTCTGTAATTGGTAAATAAGCCATGATTTCTATTGCTGCTGTACTTCAGTTAAATCATGCATTAAGCATTGATATATTATAGTCCAGCAACATTTGGGTGGAGTAACACTGCTAAGTAAAAAAAAAATTAACGAAACGGCAATAAAAAATGTGAAATGGTGAAAAAAACATTGAAGTCAATGGTAGAAAAGTAGAAAACTTGCGCTTAGTCCTTTTGTGAAGATGTAGTTGATATGTATTAATAAGTAGCACGGACAAAATAAAAATAATCCACTTTTCCAAATAAAAATTATGTCCAAATTTCAGTACGCTAAATAGTGTGGTTGCCGTAATCACCAATCCCTAGGAGAGAAGAATATATTATATGGTGTAGTATAGTTTTAAGTTAGAGCTGCAATTTGGAACTACTCACATGCATAGAAAATATTAAGACAGGCTCCTCTCGCAGTGTGATGTCTGTGGCTAAATGGCGCATATACTGTAGTGAGGTATCGTTAGGTGTTAGTTTGCGACCCCATGAGCGGTTATATTTACCAGAACGTGTCTGGGTCAGGATCATTAAGATAATCTGTGCAGGTGCAGTTGTAGAGGGGAGTTTGCCATCAGCTGTTTGTATGTATATGTCCGCCGATCATACGGGGATAGGTGCAGAGAGTAGTTTGCCATCAGCTGCTTGTACATAGGTGCACAATGGCCATTGTTATAGCTTCTGATCGGATTTCTTGTCCTCGCGGGGAACACTGGGTTTCTTCAATTGCTTCTCATTAGCGCCAAAGCTGTGCAGCTGTTCTTTAAACACGCTGGTATAAAAAATCCTTTGGGCCAATTGAAGTAAAAAATCTATTTTATTTCATGCAATGATTTTTCCCAATGTGTTTCGTAAATACTATATTTCCTTACTGGCTTTTCCCAAAAGTAAATTTTGATGTGAGCGACAATATACATGTGACTATTTTCTCCAAATGCATTAAAGTCAATCGGCGTCTGAATAATTTTGACGCGTGACAATTTCACGTGGGCAACAATTTCGACATGCACCAATTTTTTTGTCATGCCGGAATTTTTGCCACAGTTCAGTGAGTTTGTTAATTTATTCAAAATGTGAGAATTTGCCGCAAATCCATACCTGGACAATTTTCTATCACTAATCAGCAATATAGATTAATTTGCGCATTTTGGAAATAAAGTTATAATAATATCTTGAGCAGCATTTTACAGTACTAAGTGGTACAGAACTCAAAGAAAGAAATAGCCATAAATATTGCAGTTTAACTGAAGGAGGTTGTTGATCTTCTTAGCAGCCTTGTAATTACCAATCCATTTGAAATTAAATAGCATTTTTAAATTGTGTTTCTTGTTTTGTTGTATGTTTTATGATCCACAGATAACCCTAATATGCCATTACAGAGCTACTGCACCTTGGGTAGATTGACGTCATAAATTGACAGCAGCATCAGCAGGTCTTCCTTCTCAGTCGGGAATTTAACATTTAGATTACCTGCTGCCATTAATACTGATTTTACATTTCTCATGCTGTTGTCATAGTGATGCTGAGAAGAAGAAACAGGGAGATTGTGCAATTGTGTAAATGAATGCTACACTTGACACTTGAATGAATAATTTATTTTATTGAATGTGTGAATTGCACAGTACTTTAAAAAAGCTTTTCCACAAGTTCACAGAAAAGATTAAACAGAACATAAGACACCATACATTGTACTTTAACATACACTAATAAACAAAGGTTTAGCAGAACTGATTTCATTGCATTATATTACACTAGCACTAAAATGTCCTAGAAGAGATGTTTTGTAATGAGGCAAGTGGGAACCAGAAGTAGAATGTGGCTTTCAATATCAAATCTTGCCCTGTGGATTAAACACAATAAAAAAATCATACATATTTCTGATGTAAAACAATTAGCATAAAGTATGCTCAGGGCAAATTCATTGAACTAATGTTGAGCAAGGAGATGCCCTTTTAAGTATGAGTATGGGATATTGTGTGTAGTAATAATTCTGGTTTTGCAAATTGCAAATTTTATATGAGCCATATATCATTTGGAAAAAATATTAGGCAGAAACTTTTAAAGTTATTAATATTTATTACAGTTGAAGTAAATAGGAAAATATACACTAAAAATTAATATGGTTAGAAATACCACATTTTATATAATTAACTTATTGAAGCAACCTAAAGGTTCAACATTTCTGTAGTATTAATGACCTATAGTGATGGGCAAATTTATTCGCCAGGGCCGAATTCGCGGCTGGCAAATAAATTCGCGAATCACCAGCGAAATTTCGCTTGGCGAAAATTCGCCGAAAAAACGAGTCGCGCAACTTTTTTGACGCGATGCGACGAAAACGTTGCGACGCGTCGTTTTCGACGCAACGCGATTTGACGCGACGCGCGTCAAAAGCGTCCCGCGACTCGTTTCGCGAATTTTTTGCCGATTCGCGAATTTCGCTAGAAATTCGCGAATTTTTCGGCGAAGCGAATCTCGGGAGATTCGCCCATCACTAATGACCTACAAAATTGTCTTGGTTAGGAGTGTCTGTGACATAGCATGTACAGATGAAGCCACTTTGGATTGTGCATTTGAAACAGAATAACTTAACTCATCTATCCCATTTATCCCACTTAGCACAGGATATTGTGTCAGAGCATCCCATCCAATTAAAGAGTTCACCATTGAAAAGAATGGTGCTTTGGTATGCTAATGAAAAATGACGCGGCGCGCGTCGAAGACGGCGCGCGACTCGTTCCGCTAATTTTTCCGGCGAAACGCGTGAGATTCGCCCATCACTACTCACAAATCCAAGTGGCTGCATCTGTACAGTGAATCAGCAGAAAAGAAGATGGAGGCATCTTTGGAGGAGCAGATCCTTACTGCTAAAGAGCTGCAATTTCTTTGGAACCGGTATAGAAGCCCAACTTATAATTCACAAAATGTCTGCCCCACTTCTTTAGTTAAAGGAACAGTTCAGGGTAAAAATAAAAACTGGGTAAATAGATAGGCTGTGCAAAATAAAAAATGTTTCTAATAGAGTTAGCCAAAAAATGTAATGTATAAAGGCTGGAGTGACTGAATGTCTAACAGAACACAACACAACTTCCTGCTTTTCAGCTCCCTAAATCTGAATTAGTCAGCAACTTGAAGGGGGGCCACATGGTACATAACTGTTCAGTGAATTTGCAATTGATCCTTAGCATTCAGCTCAGATTCAAAACCAACAGTTATGACTAATGTGGCCCTCCCTAAAGTCATTGATTGGTTACTTTCTGGTAACCAGGCAGTGTAAACCAAAAGAGCTGAAAAGCAGGAAGTAGTATTCTGTTCTGTTATGTTAGACTTACAGTCACTCCAGCTTTGTGCTTGGTATTATAAAGCTGATGAGTTATGTAAAAGTAGGGAATCAGTGCAAAACCATTGCACTTATCCCTGTAAGAGGTCAAGCACAGAGCATGTATCTGTGTGCTATAAGCTGTTACCTAGCAGTCAGCTCTTCAGTGATCTCAGTGCAGTAGGAAGTGACACAGCAGCTAGTGAATGGCTGGCAGGAAGAAGAAGTTGCAGATGCTGGAAAAGAGAACACCCTGGCATAGAGAACCACATGGTGGACAGAGAAAGAAACCAGAGCGCTGCTGGTAGGCCCAGAGAGCCGAGAGGCTCCAGCAACAGCAGACATTTGGATCAGGCTTGCACAGGGAAGTCAGATACTGTGCCTGGAGAGACAGAGAGTGTGAAAGGAATTCAGACTGGTGAAGCAATCAGTAGTGATGCAGCAAATTCCCGCGATTCGCCGCCAGCGAATACATTTGCGAAATGGCTGGTAAATTTTGCCTGGCGGAAATTCACCGCCATCTCGTTTTGGACGTGGGTGTCTGTTTTTTTCGACGCCAGCGAATGTGCGCTGGCTTCCAAAAATGGACGCCCGCGTGCAAAACGAGAATCTGGCGGTGTTTTGCAAATTTTTCGCCATTTCGCAAATTAGGCGAAGCGAACGCCCTAGATTCGCCCATCACTAGCAACCAGCAGGAGATTCCAAACGGGCTGGTAATCGCACTGTATGACTGAATGTACTGGACTCAGCTGAAGAGAACTCTAAAGCATCCAAAGAGGATTTGGAGTGAGTATTCTGTTTAAAGGGACAGTACCCAAAAGCACTGTTTATTGAAAGGACATTAACGGACTTTGCCTTTTTCAATAAGATAGACAGATTGCATTAGAACGTTAGTTAGTGAGGCCCTATTGCCACCAGTTAGGAGTGTATGTATTAGACGGCCATTTATTTTAGAAAAAGAGTTATTCAGTTTAACCAATACTGTGTGGGCATTATTATTTTGTTCCTAGTGGGGCCATCCATAGGTGCATTCCCGGATACCACTAGGTGGAGGCACTGCACTGTTAAGTACCAGGTACCCAGTCTCTCCCAATACCACTATCGAGTGGATTAGGTTTGTCCTGTGTCATCAGGTAAGCGCCACACTTGGAGTGTAACACTGACAAAGGAGTGTTGAAAGGGTTACATAAATATAAAAACATGAGTGTAGAAGCAATTCTGCACTGATCACTTGTGCAGTTATAAAACATTGCAAATTCTTGCAAATTCCAATCCATCAAAAAATTTGGAACTCTTGTATTACTGAAAAAGGCAACCCAAAGCAATGAAATTCCTATACAGCTGTTATTATATCACTTGTCGTTATACAGTATCTCCTCGCTATTTTTCCCATGTGGAGATAAAACAGAGAAATTCTGATGTTCTGACCTCACTACGTGTTACCCTCAGGTATTGTGTAGCTTGACATGCAGCTAAACTCCTTCCTTATTAATCTACTGACACAGGATACTGAGCTTCAGTTTTATTAACAAGGGAAAGGTGTAAAACTAGGAAGATAGAAATGTCAGTGCTTATGTGGTGTTTATACAAATGACCTGCGGATGTCACTGTGCACAGGACTTGTACTGTGCATTCACAGGACTTTCTGTACAGTTTGAAAGTGAAAGTAGGAAGTACTGCAGTTGTGTAAGGCTACATGAACCTGTTAATAAAGCACTGTAATACCCTGCTCATCCTCGGCTATCAAAACATAACAAATGGCGACAACGTTGTCTTGTCTACCTCTGCAGCAGCCTGCAGCTTTTCTACCAAACCCTGGTGAGCCTACCATACCTTTTACTACATGGATCCATATGTTTGATAATTACATTATTGCTGCTGACCAAGGGGAGATTTCTGCAGCTAGAAAGCGTGGTTTATTTATTCATTGCCTGGGAGCAGAGGGACAGCATATATTCTATACATTACCATTACCTGATGATACTTATGAAACTGCTCTTACTGCTGTAAAGAACTTTTTTGTGCCAAGAGTAAATGTGGTTGCTGAAAGATATAAATTCCGCCAACGTGGACAACATAATGGTCGAATCCACAGAACAATTTGTAGTAGTTTTGAGAGAGCTGGTTAACTGTGAGTTTGGGAATCTAACAGATGAAATGCTAAGAGACCAAATAGTGGAAAAAACTAACTCACCACGCATTAGAGATTTAACCCTTGCAAAGGCTATTACAGATGCTAGCCAAATTGAAACAGCTGTGGCAGAGGCTAAAACTCTCAGTCAGGGAACTGCTGGGAATGTACAGATTGTGAATTCAAGACTGTGGCCTAATAATGTGCAGTCACAGGCAAAATACAGTGCTAAGGAAGGGCATTTACTGCAAAACCGTGCAGCGAATACAAATAAAAAATACTGCTTTCGCTGTGGTTCAACACAACACATTACAAATTATGCTACATGTCCTGCCAAAGGAGTACAGTGTCGCAGATGCTCAAAGGTCGGTCACTTTTCTGAGGTCTGCCGTAGTTCTGCTAAAGATGTTCATGAAGTCACTACTACAAATGTTGCAGTATTAAGTGTGGATAAAGCTGGTACATTTATTCCAGACAAGTTTTTGACATTATACAGTATCAATGTCAATACTGCTTCTGCTGAAAAGGGACACACCATTGACCTGATGCTTGATACAGGTTCAGCTGTTTCTATACAACCAAAGGATATTTTCTTGAAATACTTTATAAAAGAGCTTGTTGCACCTGCCCTGAGACTGATCAGTTACTTAAATGGTCCTATCACTGTGCTTGGTTGCTTGCCAGTGACTGTACAATTTGAATCAAATACTGCAAAATGTGACTTTTACATTGTGACTAAGGGTACTGAAATACTTGGAAGGGATCTCTTGGCTGCATTAAACCTGCAATTAGTGGATGGCCTCATTACTACAGCACCAGTGCCTGCCACACAGCCAGTGTCTAAAATTTCACCACAAAGCAACACGTCAGTGGGTTGTGCAAAGAACTTTGTGCACAAAGTTATGTTGAGACCAGATGTAAAACTAGTACGCCAGAAATTGAGGCAATTGCTCTACTCTATAAGGGAGACTGTCTCACTGAAACTAAAGAAACTGGTAGAGCAAAATGTGATTGAATGGGTGTCACCAATTGTAACAAATAACAAAACTGGAGGTATTTGATTGTGTGTTGATCTCCGTGAACCTAATAAAGTAGTTGTTATGGAGACCTCACTGCATTTATCACCCATGATGGTTTGTTTCGGTTCAAGCGTGTACCTTATGGACTGGCTTCAGCATGGAGTTGTTTTCAAAGACTGATGTCTTCTATACTCCATGACATACTGTACCTGGTGTGCAATGCTACTTGGATGATATAATTGTTTACACTCCAACTATGGATCTCCATGACAAGTACCTGGAAAAGGTTCTGAAATGCATTGATTCTGTAGGACTCAAACTGACAAATGCCACTTCAGACAAACTCAGCTGTCATTTCTGGGTCATATAATATCACAAGATGGATTACGGTCTGACCCTGACCATGTCAACGCAGTTACACAAGCACCTACACAAGCACCTACTCCATCTGATTTCCAGACCTTACGAGCTTTCTTAGGTCTTAATTCTTGGTATTCTAAGTTTATTCCCAACTATGCTTCAGTTGTGGAGCCATTCTGAGCACTACTATGTGGAACTTTAACTCTGGTGTGGTCAGAATCTGCTCAACATAGCTTTGAAATAGTGAAACAGCTAATTGTGAACAGTCCAGCACTAGCTTTATTTGATCCTGCACGACCCACTGTGGTTACTACAGACGCTTCAGACTATGGTGTTAGTTCAGTTCTCACACAGATCCATGTGGACCATACAGAGAAAACTGTTGCATTTGTGGTGTCCCAGTTTTAGAAATATATACAGGCAGCTAGCTTTCTTTGGCACAGCTCCACCATTCTAACTCACCTCTAATACTGGTGATATTAACTTATTTATTAGTGAATCCTTTTTAATCACGGATTTTCAAGTATATTAGTAGCACTGCACTTTATTTGGTTCACAGATCAGATAAATATTATGAATTGATCTTGTAACCATTTTCTAGTTAGTACCTTAGTTAATTTTTCACTTATTTAATTAATTGGATTTTTTCTACTTATTAATTATTCTCATTGATTTAGAATTATCAGACATTAATTTTTCAATTGATGAATTCATGAACTTTTGATTTAACTATTTTTTGCACTGCACTTGACCATGTCAACGTGGTTACACAAGCACCTACTCCATCTGATTTTCAGAGCTTACAAGCTTTCTTAGGTCTTACTTCTTGGTATTCTAAGTTTATTCCCAACTATGCTTCAGTTGTGGAGCCACTCAGAGCACTACCACGTGGAACTTTAAGTCTGGTGTGGTCAGAATCTGCTCAACATAGCTCTGAAATAGTGAAACAGCTAATTGTGAACAGTCCAGCGCTAGCTTTATTTGATCCTGCACTACTCACTGTGGTTACTACAGATGCTTCCGACTATGGCTGATTGCTTGTCCTGTTTACCTTTACCTACAGCTTCTGATATGCTGGATGAGGACATAGAAGTTGTAGCATTGACTGATTTACTATCATCTACAGTTACAGCTGCTGATTTTAAGCAAGCTTGCCTCACATGTCCAATTCAAGTAAAACCACCGGACATCTTACAAAACAAATGGCCAAATGCTGAGAAGAAACTCAGTCCTGATCTCCAACCTTACTACAGGATTAGACACAAATTTTCCTTAGTAGATGGCTATGTTGTCCGTGGAGCTCACCATTTATTGTTACCTGAAACCTTGAGACAAAAGCTCATTCAACTTGCACATGAGAGTCCTCAAGCTCATTCAACTTGCACATGAGAGTCATCAAGGAATTGTACGTACAAAACAAAGACTGCGTGAACTGTACTGGTGCCAGCAATGGATACCGATGTGGTAACTGCCATTCATTTATGTGTTACTTGTCAGAATCATGACAAAACAGCTATCACACATATACCACCACTTTAGCCAGTACCACTCATTGATTCAGCATGGGAAAAACTTGCTATTGATATTGTCAGTCCTTTTGCAGATGGTCCGATAGATTGTAGATTTGCTATAACCTTGATAGACTATTACAGTAAATGGCCTGAAATTGTATTTGTTTCTCATGTAACATCAGCTACCATAATAAAGTTTCTGTCTACAGTCTTCAGCAGAGAAGGAAATCCAAAGGAGTTAATATCAGACAACGGACCACAGTTTGTCTCATATGAGTTTGAATCCTTTCTGATAGAGAGCGGAATATTGTGCATAGGAAATCTTCAGTGTTTTCCCCACAAGCAAATGGAGAAATCAAGTGATTCAACAGAAGTCTGAAAGAAGCACTACAGACAGCAAATCTTACTGGGAAAGTATTTACAACAGAGTTCCTACATAACTACAGAGCATCGACATGCAATGACCCAATCATCTCCAGCTGAATTAGTACATGGCAGACAGATGCACACTAAGTTACATGTTGCAGACTTCAAACTCCTACAAAATACTGTGCCTACAAAATCATCTACTGCTGACATTGTGAAACATCACCAAGCCAAATGCAAGGCTTATACTGATAGAAAACGTAGTGCAAGAAAAGTGCACTTTCAGCCTGGATTTTTAGTCAGAATTAAGAAACCAGGAATACTGAAACAAGGACAATCTAAATTTACCACACCACTTGAAGTGAGACACCAGCGAGGACCATACACATATGAACTGTCTTATGGACGCACATGGAATGCAAGTCATCTTGCTCCTGCTAGATATGACTTTGTAGAAGCTCCATTTAATGAAGGACATTTTCCTACTCCTGATGCCAACTGCAATAGGCCTGAAGAAAATGAACCTATAAGGCGTACTGAGAGAATCAGAAAATTACCTGCATGGACCCAGGACTATGTCATGTGAATAATGTATATTATTGCTTTAAGATGCATCGGTGTTGTTTATTACATCTGTGCAAATGCTTTCCTACTATAGGGGGAATATGTGGTGTTTATAAAAATGGCCTGCGGGTGTCACTGTGCACGGGATTTGTACTGTGCATTCACAGGACTTTCTGTACAGTTTGAAAGTGAAATTAGGAAGTACTACAGTTGTGTAATGCTGCATGAACCTGTTAATAAAGCACTGTAATACCCTGCTCATCCTGGGCTACCAAAACATAACAGCTTAGTAAACTGTACAATAAATAATAAACATATAAATACATAACACTGTGTAAATGCATATCAAACTAAGGGGATGAGAGGCATCTGCATTTACTATAAGGCCTAGATACCTGGTGAGTAGTGATGGGCGAATCTGTGGCGTTTTGCTTCACCGAAAAATTAGCGAATTTTCAGCGAAATTCGAGAAACCGTGAAAAACATCACGCTGATGTTTTGTTGCGCGCCCAAGTTGACGTGCGCTTATTTTGACGTGCGTCAGAATATTTTTGTCACACAGTGCAATGTGATAAAACTGCCATGTGAAATGCATACCCCCAACGGTCCCTTTTT
>CM044436.1:88261333-88281085 GCA_024363595.1 Xenopus borealis
GCCACTTCCATAAAGATAGCCGGATCAAGCAGCGCTGAAGACTTTTCGGCAGATTATACCCCGTGTCCGCCTGGCTTAGTGCAGCTTCCCGGTGAGATAGTGGAACACATATTGTACAGTGGGAACCTCGGCCATAAGGACATATCGTTAGCATCAGCTGTACGTGCCGACGGCTGCGGGATGCGTGTTCTGGGCGGGGGAAAGTCTGGAGACGACAACTGTTTGACAGGTGAGGGGTAGAGAACGCCAAATTCCTCCACAGACTATTTTTGCTCTATGATTGCAGAATAAATGATGTGTCCAAAAGTACGTCCATGGTTTTGTGACCCGAATTCAACTTCCTTCATTTGCCCTCCTTTTCTTCTCTGTGTGCGCATTTGGTTTATTGGGAGAGTGACTGTGAGAGAAACCTCATTTGTGAGTAGAAACATAAGCCCAGGGACTGATTTAAGACCAAATATGCTAAGGGCGAATTTATTCGCCAATCACTACTGGTGAGGCACATATAGAGAGAGTATAGCAGGGCCATGAGGCAGCTGTATATACTATATAAAACGTGCATACAATTAGAAAACAAGTAAATAATGATCTGCCTTTATATATAGGCTTGGGATATAAAAAATTCCTACTGTACCAGCGATGCTACCACGAGGCTGGATGGGGTAGGATTGCTGCAGATAGTGATGTGCTAGCTGTGCACAGTATGAAGATGGCAGCTATACTGATCATTTCCTGGTATGACACAGGATCACATGATAGGGGTATGGTGGCCTAAGAGGGACATTTCTATAGAAAGGCATAACCATACAGTGAAATGAACGACAGGCAGATGGAAATAAACTATAAACAATGCTGGAGGGGCATAACATCTGAACATTTTACTGGATGTTAAGCAAAAAATTTGCTTCCATAAATAATAATGTTTATTTTTAAAGAATTCCTCAAAAGCCATATTGGAAGCTAAATATGCCTCTATGAGATCCGCCTGTACTGAATTCACATTAAAACGGTTGTTTATTAGAGTAATAACTGACCTTATCTTTTGTTTCTTACAGTACCTTTAAGCCTTGAAGAATTGCCAGAACCAGGTAAAGCATCAATTACCTAGTTACAAGTGTCAGTATAAAAGGGGCAATGAATAATGAAATCACATTGCACAAAGCTGGTCAGATGTAAACTCGTTGTGCTCCAGGTCACATATTCACCCTGAAGGGTAATGACTTTCTGTAAGACCAATGGCTTCATATCCATCTTGTTTCATAACTATGAAAAGAAAATAGACCCAGAGTAAAAAAAGCCACAAAATATGTTGGGTTTTTTTTTTTGTTTTTTTTTAAAAAAATGCTTCATATATATGAATGGATTTTGGGAGCAGTCTTATCTAATATATATGGATGGAGCATGCTGCAGTCAAATAACTGTGTAGAAAAATAATCTTACCTTCTAATTTTGCAGCCATTTGAGTTATTGTGAGACTGTTAAAAAAGATGTTTATTAATCACAGATCAGAAATGTAACTAGATGAATGAAGACATTGCATATATAGTTTAATTGTCCAGAGAATATGTATGTGTAAAAATATCAAACCACTGTGAGAATAAAATTAGATTGGTTAATGTAATTGAACTTTGAAAGAGATGACATGACAGCAATTTATGCATAGATGTTAACCGATCCAGTACCTGACTGATGTAAGGAAGATACTTGATTTACTCTTAAGGCAGAACCTGAATCTTGCATACATCTATTATGTCTGATATTTAGATTTATGTTATAAGCAGTTAAAGCATCCGAGAAAGAAAATTCAATGGAAATTCACTGTATAAGAAAAGCGCATGCAATAACAATTCAAATTTCAATGTATGAACAAAAGGGGAAATTCACTAAAGCACGGAACGGGTAACGCTAGCACAAACGCTAGCGAAGTAGACAGACTATAGCGCAACTTCACACCTTTACTCCAGGCGAAGTTGCGTACTGACGAAGGGACGTAACTACACTAATTCACTAAGATGAGGATTTTACTGAACGTTACCTCTTGTGCAATATTTGACTTCACCACCTAAAACCAGGCGAAGTCCAATAGAGTAGATTGGATTGGAGATTCTTAAAAAAAAGTTGAAGTCCCAAAAAATGCTGGCGTCTTACTTTTTTAAGGGTGATAGGCTGAAAAAGATGGTATGTTTTATTTAGGGTACCCTCTGTCATGATACAGGCCTGTAATAGTTAATAAAATAGACCAAGGTATCAAGAAAAAGCATGTCTTACCTAAATTAGACACATAACAGGCCTCTCTTCACTAAAGTCTGGAAACGGCCATTTGTAACAGGGTCACAACCTATTATGCCCTTCTCTAAACCCTGGCTGATAAGAGCCATTCCATGGTGAGGGGGAAAACCCAAAGAGAGCAAAGCAAGGCCCCTCAAAGGGAAAGTGAAGGTCACACATAACACATACTAAAACATATTCATCCTCAAAGAACCCATACCTGTTGTACCAACAGTATAAGAAACTGGTGATGGTTCAAGGTAATATCAGCTTTCAGATGAGTCCAAACATGACTAGGTTTGGTACTCCGTATATCAAATGTGAATATCTGGGCAGGGGCAGGTCCAACAGTATTGATGTTTATCATCTATGGAATCCATGATAGAATTAATAACCAATGAATATGACATCATATCTCTCCTACGTTCCTAGAGGGAGTTATGATCATTATATTCTTGGTCCAGTTTTTCTCACAGGAGGTCATAAAAAACTCAGTCTGTGTCCTGCTCGGCCATGCCCCCTTGCATTCCTGAGGGAGGGGGAGTGTGCAGTTACCAGATGCCCTGAAATCACTGATAAATAGTCAGCTCCTCTGACTAAGAATTGGATTTACTTTGGAGGACCCATTGCTATTGGAAGTTATCCCATTTGTTTCCCCTTGCCTACAGGACCAGGAATTCTTTACCTTTGGAGTTTAGGTTTTCCATGTTTTCCCTTTTTATTGTACAAACTGTTTGTAATTGTATTATTGAATGTATGTATTTTTTTGTAACATCTTTTTTATTAATTGCACTTTTATACCTTGTGATGTTTGGGGGATCACATCAAAGGAAACAGTTGGTTTATTTTCTTCAGTTCAAAATAAATCTTTCATTGACAAGCAATGGCATGAAAACAAAGCAGCTTCAATTCAGTAACAAAAATAATTCCCAACATAAGAGCAGTGTACTTGCCAAGAAAACTTGCAGTGTCCAGTCTGCCAAAAGTGAACTCCCTGGTCTTTTAGAACAGAACTTTCTCCAACCCCACCGTGAGTCTCCACACGTGCAACACAAACACTTTTCTCTCTCTCTTCACCTGCTGATCACCTCCTTTAAACACCCCCTGGATGTCCATCCCACCTCTGGCTGGTTAACCCCATGGTGTCTCTTAAAGGAGTAGTTTATTTAAAACCTAAAGAATGGGGATATATACCAGTCATCTACCAGATATCCCCTCCAGCTTGTACAACCCTTTATAATATTAAATATATATAACTTAATAAGTTTGTCTTTGGTGCTCTAAAAGAACCTAGCCTGAAAGAGTGTAACTGTGAGCCTTAGCCCTCTGCATGCTGAATAGAAATGCTAGTCTGTCTTTATGCTATTTAACCATTTGAGTGCTGGTAGGAAGTGTGTGTTTGAATTCCATTAACCCTTTCACTTGGAGACTACTTGGAGTCTCTCAACACCAGTGTGAAGTTGAAAGTGGTGGCAGCAAGTTGTGTGTGTTTTGTGGGTGTTGGTTGGTGTTTGGGATGCTGTTATGCTAGTCTAACCTGTGTGCAAGGTGGGTGAGAGACTGAGTGAGTGACCCATGAAAGCCACACCTAATTCCAAGTGCAGTTGGTACCATATCTGTGACACCCTTCTCCCCCCCTACTTTTCTTAACATATGGCATCTCAGCTATACAATGGGCACATGTGTAGGGCAATAAAACAACTTTATTTTATTTATTAAAGGTTTCCTGCGCTTCTGTAGTGTAATGTAGTGGCTGCAGCATATGCGTCCATTATACTTCGACTTGGCACCGTATGCAAATTAGGCATTGCTAACGTAACTTCGCTTTGCCTGATGAAATAACGGTAGCGAAATTCACAGTGCAACTTCACATTTTTGTGAATTTGCATAGCGCTGGCGAAACGATGCCTGGCGAAGTGCAACAAAGTGCGGCGAAGCTTGCACAGGCACAATTTTGGATCTTAGTGAATTTGCCCCAAAGTGAGATCACATGGTAAAAGTAAAACTGAATAATAGTCTTACCTGCTTGGAGTAGAGTCTGTATGTATCTACAATTTTAGCAGCAAGGCTTAGTGCTACAACAAAGCCCATGGAGCAGCAATTAAAGCATAATCTGGAACCATCATTGTCCCATTGGTACAATTATTTTTTCAGCAAGTCCTGTTGTGATGATGTATTGAAACAGGGGAACTTGTGACCTTGTTCTACAGAGCAGAAGATGTAGTAAAGGATCCATGACAATAAGCTAGCGAAATGTAAACTCACTGTTGGCATTGTATTGATTTAGCTGTATTTTGAAGCTAGACCAAAGCTTCATTCATCTGTATCAAAAATAACATTTTAAGTCTGGATCTCTGATGTTTGTGGCAACTCAATTGAGGGGGGGGGGTAAAAGTTCCATATGCATGATGTTAAATCTGAAGCTCTTTGGATATAATACATTTTCTACAAGGTTTCTTTAAGGCAGGATAATTTAGCCTCATCACCTTGTGAGAGTGTGCAGATGCATTCAACTGAATTCTTTGTAATAATAAAATAGTAATATCAATAGGTGGAGGGCACTCCAAAAGCTTAAAATTTATTTCACTAAATTTATATATTCATATAAGGTGCAAAAGGCCCTAAAATGCTACCCATATAGCATAAACAACAAACAATTTATCAGAAATGGGCTTGCACACTCAAAAAAATAGAGGATACAGTGGTATGCTAATAATTCATTTTACTCAATATCAAAAAGCATTATACATAACATAACATGACAAAATTCAATAATTCCCCTTGACAAAGGCTTCACGCCGAAACGTTGGGGCTATTCTCATTCTGGCGAGTGTATCCGCTGCTTGTAGGTTTTCTCTTTTTTTCATTCCAGAAAGTATACGGAGTGGTATGTACATGCAATCTACCAATGCCTATATATTTGCATATTGAATTTTGTCATGTTATGTTATGTATAATGCTTTTTGATATTGAGTAAAATGAATTATTAGCATACCACTGTATCCTCTATTTTTTTGAGTGTGCAAGCCCATTTCTGATAAATTAATAATAAAATAGTACCTTGTACTTTAGGGTACAATACTTAATATTCAATATTGCTCATACAACAATTGTATTGATTTAATTTTTAATATGTATATGAATGTAATAGTAATAGTAGAATGTACACAGTGGATTAGAGAATGGTTAGTCCAACTGAATGAATGTAATAGTCTTGACTCCCCAAACATTGCAAATACTAGCTCTTATACCTTTACCAGGAAAAGCCTTTTCTCTAGCTTAGACTTACTTTCTCTTCTCTTTTATATCCAATAAAATGTAATAAAATCTACTCTATAAAGTTAATTAGAGAAACTAAAGTTTAAAATAAATGCATTCTCAAAAATCTTGCCCTGATTTACATTTGAAAAAACTTATGAAAAGAGTCTTCCGCTTCTGATTAGCAAGATAAGGAAATTAAATAGAATTCAAAGTATCATGGATGTTGGCTCTAATTATAATTTTAATTGAAAACTAGATTCTAATGAAGAGAAGGTAAGATCTAGGTCCAATGGGAATACACTCTATATCACTTAGAGAAAAATGCAATAATATCAAAAGTAAAACTTGAAGGAGCTTGTAACCTACTGTTATTGCAATATTAAGCTTTTGTTAAAGCTTCACAAACCTAAGCTCAAGTTGTATTAATGTAAGTATTTGTTATATAAACTATCACACTATTTTACATAATAGCGGAAAAGGGTTTAAACTTCACATCCATAGTGTGGACTAAGGGGCAGATTTATTAAACCCTTGAATTCAACAATGTGAATAGATGGGAATTGTTGGGCAAGTATAATCCTTCGAATTCGAATATCGAATTGAAGGATTTTACAATTCCATTGGTCGAATGATCGAATAGGAAATATTCAATATTTTATAAATATTTTTATTCTATCAAAAAATGAAACCCAATTCGGTAGCTGTGATCTGGCGAACTAGGCAATAAAAATTTAAAGGGTACTTTGTCGAATAGTCAAATATTAGAAAAGATTTTTATTTGAATCATTCGATTCGATCAAATTTTCTAAATTCATTGGTTGAAGTGGTCTTCAAAAACATTCAAAAATTCAAATCTTTTTTGAAAATTCGATCGAACTTCAAATCCTTCATGTGAATTTAGTAAATCTGCCCCGTAACACTGTTCTGCACTTTATTCATGCCTGGCAAGTTACTGAAAGATTGAGTGAAAGTCTTGAATAATGGGATATGAAGCAAACCATCCTCAGGCTTTGCCTTTATAACATTTTAATCCAGCGGAATTCACACACAAGCTTTCGGGGGAGAACCCCTTCCTCAGGGAGTGAAAGGTCTTCAGGAATTTTCCTTAGGACCTAGAGCATAGACAAGGATTGGTTTGATTATTAAAGGGCAGATTTACAAAGGTTGAATTCTGAAGTTATTATTTTTTGAAACTCTAATAAATTTGAATTCACTCACAACTCAAATGGGAGTTTTTTTTATGAAAAAATGTAAACGTTCAATATTCAATCGAATACGAATGATCTAAAAATTCTAATTGAGTTTTCCTCAGAAAAAAAACTTTAATGGCAGGAAGGCAATTAACATATTCAAATGGTTTAACACACCTCTGCCATTGACTTGTAAATTAACTTAGCAGGTTTTAGGTGAAAGATATTTGAATTAGAATTGTTTCCAGGGTCCAATGTGATAAATTTCACATTCAAATTCTAGTTAGTGAATTAAAATTTGAATTTGTGAGCTTTGACTGAAAATTCAAATTCAAATTTACCATTCACATCTTTATAAATCTGCCCCTAAACTGTTTGGTATAAAGCATAAGTGACAGAATCATTTAACACAAATACCATACAACTTTACCAAGCATTTCCTGTTTCATTTTGGCTCAAGGATTTATGTTGAATGAGGGGTAACCATAGACAATACTTGAATTGGCTTCTTTACTCATTGTCTAAATACAACAACAGTCACTGCAGAATTATCCTCTAACATGCCACTTCCTTTTGTGATTTTAGTGAGGAAGTTTGCCATACTTTGTACTATATTTGTAATTACAGATACAGATAATTTCAAAAGTAACATCTTAAGTAAAAATAATGAATTACAGAAGTCTTGGATTTTAATAAAGATTCTGATAAATCAGGCATGACCTGAATGGGATATATGGGATATATTTTATATTTCTGCATTCAATTTGCTTAATTATGCCTTTTAAAAAGGTATGCATTTGCTAAATTGAGCTTTAGCTTATATGTTTGATATAATTTAGGAAATGAACTATATTATGCTTGATTTCAGTTGTTACTTACTTAAACTCTGACATTACCGTATTCAGTATTAAACCATGTAGAATCTTGTTAATCTGCACTGCAAATATCATTTCATTGCTTCAGGATTTTAACTAAGATAAACTTTTTGTGTTAAGGAGGATAAATGGTAGAAAAGGTTTAGTATATGAAACTGAAACTGTTGCAACAGGATCATTGTAAATTAATCTGATTATATTTCTACTAAATAGATACAAAGGTAAAATAAAGAATCAGTGTGCTTTTAATATTACCTTTAAACATCTGCATATCCAAAATTCATAGTTACAAACACTGTACAAGATGGATTCAAACATATTTCTGTACCTTCAAAGATAAATGTTTGAACCTGCTCTGATATGGTTGCTGAATTGTTTGATTTTGCTGGGCTACTACAGGGAAAGCGAATGCAATGTGATCTTTTCAGAATAAGTCTAACATGGTGAAAAATAAATGTTTAAAAAAAACAAAAGAAATATATATATCTATATATATATATATATATATATATATAGATATATATATATATATATATATATAGATATAGATATATATATCTATATGTATATCTATATATATATATAGATATATATACGTATATATATATATATATACAGTATTTGCATTTAGTCAACAAGTTATCCTCTTCAGATATTTTGCAAAATAGAGCTAGGCATCATTTGAATCAAAATGTTGCTTCTTTTTTCCCATTCTTGGCAACAACCATTTTTCCAAGATCTGAAGTGTTCATATAATTTTGTTTTCAGTAACAAAAATGAGAAATTAGCAGCTGCACATATAAACAGGAATAATTTGATGTATCTGTTTAGATTTAATCAGGCCTAATTTTCTGATGATAATTTCCATTAAGAACCTCCAAAAGAGAAAGAAAAAAGCTGCTTCAATATACCATCCCTAAAGCAATGTAAAAGAAATTGATATGATAACATAACAAAGATTTATTGCTCCATATTCACATCAACGTGTTTCAACCCACACTGTATATATATATATATATATATATATATATATATATATATATATATATATATATACATAGTATTGTATTGTGCTATGCCCTCCAGTGTAATATGAACACATGAAATAAATTGCAATTGCTAAATTTGAAAGTCAATGTTCAATTTTAGCATTTACATTTGCACTTGTCAGATTTGGAACTTGCATTGCATACTAAGATGTAGAAAAAATGGTGTTACAATTACCTCCAGCTCAAAGCGATTAAATTCATCAAAGCATGCCCAAGCTCCAGACTTTGCCAGACCTTTGAAGAATTTCCCCATAGCTTTATAGTATAGTCCATCAGAACAGTTAAAAACAACATACTGAAATAAAAGATTGAGACAAAGGTTTAAGTTTTCATGGCAAAATGAAGATAAAGCATATAATTATAATTTTAGATACAACAGAATGCATAGACAAGCTATTGATGAGTTAAGCTATATTTTGAATAAGGTATTTCTGCTCATTAATTATATAAAAGACTTTGTAAACTATGTTAGAAAATACACCTTAAAGACATGTATTTACTTGGTAATAATTGCCAGGTAGCTAATACCTAGGGGCAGATTTACAAAATTCACATGAAGGATTTGACGTTTTCAAAAAGATTCAAATTCGAATTTTTGAATGTTTTTAAACACCACTTCGACCAGTGAATTTTGAAAATTCGATCTATTAGAATATTCGACTATTCAACAGTCAAATTACTTCCCCTTTAAATTTTTATTCGACTGCCTAGTTTGCCAGATTAAAGCTACCAAATTGGCTTTCATTAACTTTGATCGAATAAAAAAATTTGATTGAATGGATAAAATCGTTCGAATAATTTGATTCGAACAATTTTATCTTTCGATCGAATTCGCTATTCGATCGTTCCACCAATTGAATAGTGGTAAAATCCTTTGAATTCAATATTTGAATTCGAAGGTTTTTTAACCCTCAAATTCGACCCTTAGTAAATCTGCCCCCTAATGAATTAGCAGAGAAGGTAAACTTGATGGGCATGCGACTTAGATTTAGATTTTCCATGTCTGGATCAATGATATTAAATACTTTGATATGTAACTTGAATCACAAAATTTGAAGGTCAGCCACCTTCCTGGTCTACATTTTTCAGACTCCATATCATTGCATATGATTGCATCACTGCATTACTGCAGGTGTCAGGATAATTCAATTGACCCTTTCATTAGTCAAAATGCACAGTTGTATGGAAAAATTAACAACTGCAACAGTTTCACTGTTCTAAAACCCTAAAATACCTCATGGGAGTTGTTCAGCCTGAAGATATCCTGTTAGGCACTGGAAATTTAAAATGGATTTTGAATAATTCAAATAAAATGTGCACTTTGTACACTCTTAAACCCAGTTCTATCTTCCTACAGATGATATTACTGGAGAATGGATGTTATTTTATAAAAATGTAATTTTAATTACACTTTTCTTCAATACTCGAGAGTATAGAGGTTATTTCAATATAGTTAGTTAGGCAAAAAATTTATGTATAATTAAGGCTGGAGTGACTGTAAGGGGCAAATTTACTATTATTCCACAAAATAAATACGACCAAATTTGCAATTCGATAAGTATTCGACCATCGAATGCTTATTGAATAGTTTTAGGCTATAATTTTGCTCGATATCCGGTTTCTCGATAATTTCGTACGATCGTTCGATTTCACGAAAAAAATCGTGAAATTTCATTCGAGTGTCTGAAAAATTCGTACGATTCAAACGATCGAACGCTCAGTGACTTGAGGGAGGGCCATATTGGTCATAACTGTTGCTTTTGCTGAGAATCAATTGCAAACTCTCTGAACAGTTATGTACCATTTGGCCCCCCTTCAAGTCGCTGACTAACTCAGATTTAGGGAGCTGAAAAGCAGGACATTGTGTTGCATTCTGTTAGACATTCAGTCACTCCAGCCTCTATACATTACATTTTTGGCTAACTCTATGAGAAACATTTTTTTATTTTGCACAGCCTATCTATTTACCAAGTTTTTATTTTTACCCTGAACTGTTCCTTTAAATAGTACTACTTAAAATGAGCTAAATAGTGTAAATTGCCATGTTTCTGTCCACTATACAGCATTCCAATATAATTGCAGTCATGCAAAGACTGCATGCTATACGACTTGCAGTAAATTGGCAAATATCAAGATAAACTATAAATCAGTGCCACATGTGTTGGAAGGAGCAAACAAATAACAATATTTTGAACATTTAAGTATAAAAACTGGGGTGTTAGCAACAAGATTCCTGATTTTTTTCTGTAAAAACATTAGAAAGGGACAGCACCCATAGTGATTGCATTGTTACTGTATACTCTTGGGAATGCCGTGGCATGTAATACTAGAATTTGCTGCATAATACAATAAGTAAGTAGACAAAAAATATATTAAAAAAGAAAAAGAATGCCCTGAAGCTATGAGCATAGAGGTTGTATCAGGGGCGCTTATGCCAGGTGGCATTTGCCCACAAGTTACAAGGGCAACAAAAAGACGCTCCTGGTAACTTTAAAAGATGGCTTTTTGAAATTTGGCTTTTCTGGTGCAAAGAGTGCAATGATGGTGGGAATTATTCCAACTCCAAATACATTAAAGTCAATTTTGTTTGCGTGACCTTTTTTGTCTGAGAGACTTTTTTGTCTTCCTGACTTTTTTGTCCAAATGCATTATAATCAATGGGTATTTTTATCAAAAGTAACTCAAAGCAACTGGACTTGCTGAGAAATTTTAATGAAGACGTTTCACTGCTCATCCGAGCAGCTTCTTCAGTTCAACTGACTGGTGTTGGGGAGTTCTCGACATATAGACTCTTCCAACAATCCAATCACAACGGCACATTGTAACTCTTCAGTGAGGTGACATCTGAAATTTACAGTGGTGTTGATTCTGTGTAGTTACATTGATAGGATTACCATTGTGTCGTGCACCTCCTATAAAACAGGTGTTACTTGTGAGAGTTGCATGAATGGATGTGTGAAGAGTTCTGAAACTGCCGGGGGGACAGATGTTAGAACAGCATTTTATGTAGCAGACAGGTGGTGTCAAGGGCCCCCACCTCTATTCAGGGATGGTTTCTCCACCGTAACATGAATCGCCTCTTTCACACCTCTTTCAAATCAGC
Organism: Xenopus borealis; assembly: GCA_024363595.1. Lineage (NCBI taxonomy): Eukaryota > Metazoa > Chordata > Amphibia > Anura > Pipidae > Xenopus > Xenopus borealis. The sequence goes on from CM044436.1 coordinate 88,273,080, forward strand.
GGTCTTCTTTATCCAAAATTTGGACATTGCTATCTTCAAAAGAGTGTCCCTTGTCTTTTAGGTGTCGAAAAACAGCCGAGACTTGCCCCGTAGAGTTCGCCCTCCTATGCTGATCCATTCCCTTATGGAGCAGTTGTTTTGTCTCCCCATTGTATAGATCAGTGCACTCATCACTACACTATACCACATTACTTTGTTTTCCCTTAGGAGTTGGATCCTTTGGGTGTACCAGTTTTTGTCTCAGTGTGTTGCTAGGTTTGAAAATGGAATGACTATGTATCTGTAAAGGTCGGCACCCAATACCAGATCAAATGTCAAGCACCCTGTTCTCGGCTCGTGCTTCACCAGTAGTGTGACCGCCTTTGGCTTCGGGACGAGCCCTCAGCTACTCAGATGCCACCTAGACTTAAACGAGAGGTGCAGAGCAGGAGTTCTGGTTGGCAATGGGGCACAACTGTAGTAGAGTCAAATAAAGGCGCGCACTTAGGAGGAAGCGTGTGGGTAACCACACGCTTTTAAATCTCTTCTGAGATGTTTATGCTCCTTGTCCTTGGACTCTGTATCTGTTGCCATATATTCCGCCCTGCGGTGCAGAGTTCTAATGACACCCAGTTTGTGTTCCAGGTGGTGGGAATTTAACAACATATATTGATGTAGGTTTACTGTATACCTCTGTTTTTAAGTTACCCTCTTCTCGGATGAGCAGTGGAACATCTTCATTGAAATTTCTCAGCAAGTGCAGTTGCTTTCAGTTACTTATATATAAATATACCATGACCTGGATGAATGAGAATCTTCATAGTCATAATCAATTGGTGTTATTTTGTATGGTGACTTTTTTTATCTCTGACAATTTTGTCTTGGCAACTTTTTGTTGCGGCATATTTTTGCGCTGCAGATTTTTGCTGCAGTTTTGAGAAACAATTTTTGAATGGAGAAAGGCACAAATTAGCTGCAAATCCATGCCTGGCAAAAAAATTTGCCCTTCACCAGTGTTAAGTTTCTGCACAAGATAATGTAAAATCTCTTTTCGCTAGGAAAGCAGTAATTAATTACAGACACTATTTCATATGGTGAGCCATTACATTTAGAAAAGAAGGTCCACAAACTTCAAATTTGAAAGATCTCTATAAATTAAATAATGATATAGCATTATAAATATTACTCTGGGTGGGATTTTAAAGGACATGTCAACCCTTAACACAATATGTTATTCAGTGAAAAGCCTAATTGAAATAATCACATACCTAGCATTGCAGTCCTTTATACTTTAACAACAAAGGAGCTTTCTTGATTTAAGTGTCCTGCAGGTTTCCTCCACGATCAGCCACTCTGCCCCCTCCCTTCAGAATCAGCGCTGTTGCTTGGCGTTCTGATCATGCGCAGTTAATCATTCTCAATTTAGCACATGCGCAGTGCAGGGAATCAGCGTCTGAAAAAAACTTAGTGCCGGAGCAAAGCTGACCTCTGAAGACACGCCTATCAAAGCTCTCAACCAATCGTCCCTGCCTGAACTTGCAGCACTTACATAGTTAGCCTTGGTTTGGAAACAGCAGTGAAGTAGTTAAATACCTTGGCTCTCTTCCAAGCTCCCTGCAGTCAGCAGCAGAAATATGAACAGGGGGAGCTGAGAGTTAAGCTGAAAATTCTACAGTCGCCATAGCAACCATCAATGCTATGGCGCGATTGGTTGAGAGCTTTGATAGGCGTGTCTTCAGAGGTCAGCTTTGCTCCGGCACTAAGTTTTTTTCAGACGCTGATTCCCCTGCACTGCGCATGTGCTAAATTGAGAATGATTAACTGCGCATGATCAGAACGCCAAGCAACAGCGCTGATTCTGAAGGGAGGGGGCAGAGTGGCTGATTGTGGAGGAAACCTGCAGGACACTTAAATCAAGAAAGCTCCTTTGTTGTTAAAGTATAAAGGACTGCAATGCTAGGTATGTTACTATTTCAATTAGGCTTTTTACTGAATAACATATTGTGTTAAGGGTTGACATGTCCTTTAAAGGGTGTGTTATAAAAACTAATTTTAAGGCATCCATATAAATATCAAACAAAAAAACATACTAAAGTTATGGACACATGGGAGTCTAAGCACCCAGCATGTTTCTATCTGTATTCTATAGTCTACTAGTGAAGAGTGAAACATCTTATCATGTACAGATTCACCACGTAGCTGGTGGTGAATATTTTCACAAAACTGCTTCAAGAAATTGCCACACAGTTCATTTCACTTTACATCACAGAAAGAGTTGTGTGTGACAAGGGACTTTTATCCTTCTCCTCTCCTTCCACATCAACCAAAGGGATCTAAGTTGTCCAACGGTCTATTCAAGGACATACGCATACTGTATGTTATTTTTATGTGGGATACAAAGCACCCAGATATTATCTGTTGATGGTCAGATTTGTTATTAGTTGTGCGAATCAAATAATTGTAAGTGTAAGATAGTTGTAATATATAAATTATAGATGCCAAATTTTGCTTAAACAGCAACATAGCTTAGTAGTAGATACCATTACCAGTCGACCAGAGGTATTGTCAAAATTTACAGAAATGTTTTTAAGAAATTGGTAACATGTGAGCCTTTTTTTCTATTGAAAAAGCAATTGTAGCGTATTGAATAGGAAGTTCTCTAACAATGTATACCTTCCCAATTTGATTTGGTAGCCCCAAAGCAGACTCAAGATACAACTAATGACTGTAATGTAGTTTCCCCAAAAAAAAAAACATGACAAAAAAATGTCATGCAACAAAATATTTGCAGCATTTCACATTTTCTTGGCAAAGTGAAATAGGACAGATTTGCTCATCACTAGTGTCTACAATTGCAGATTATTTATTAGTAACTGGAGTGGCATCACTGGTGCATATCTGGTAAAAATAATTGATGTGGGGCTGTAGGCAACAACTGCTACATGGTTTATCAAAGTTTTCTTTAGCATTTCAAGTAAAGTAAAACCATTTACACCTGTACACCAAACTATGAAAAATTGTGTTTTTCCCTTTAAAAGCCCAACTAGAAAAATCCAACTTTATTAAATAACCCCCTAGGTTTTGAAAATAAGACAAAAATGTATTAAGTTCAAACCATCCAAATTAATCATATTAATTATATTTACAGGTAGCTACAGAGATCAATACATTTACATATATGAAAATATATATACAAAATACTGTATATACTAAAATAACTCAATGACCGTGGATATAATGCTTGCTCAAGAAATAATCCAAGTCTTTGTTATACTGTAGGTATTGATAGAATCTGCCATTGCAACATCAACCAGCAGGGAATTCCACAACCGTGTTGCTTTCACTGTGAAGTATCACAAACCCTGGCTCAAGTCTATAAGGGTATTCTCTTATTCTTAGTTTTTTCTATGTGAAGAAAATATCCTTCGCTATCTGTCTATAATGCCCTCTAATATGCTTGTAAAGAGTAAATCATGCCCCTTCAAGAACGCTTTTCTCCAGACAAAACAATCCCAACCATGACAATCTACCCTCATTATTTAATTGTTCCATTCTCACACCTCTGCACTCTCTCCAGCTCCTCCTTCTTAAGGGCTGAAGCTCAAAATTACACTTGGTTAGTTGACATCAAGTACAAGGCATTGTCTGATATTGAAGTCAAAACTGAAAAATGTGTTCCTTCTTTCATTCATTGATTTGACCAGTTCAATGTTCTTCTACTGCCAATTACATAAATAATATAATGTTTACAGATTTAAGAAATGTTTATTTATACAATATGCTGAAGGGAATGGCATTGTCAGGTTTTGGACTATGCAGCTTCAGTCACATTTATATTTACAATAAACACCATACTATATTTTCTGGGGCAATGCAGGAGATTTTTTTAGTTTCTATTGACTACAGGTCTAAACTTAACTCTGCATTTATAATTTGTATGAACTATTTTTATCCAGGCGTACAAAACAGTATTACAGAATATATGAAAAGTCCAAACAGAAGAGTAAACAGGCAGTATCACACTAAGCATAACAGTAGGCAAATTGTCTTCCTAAATCCTAAATCAGATTGACCAGAATAATGCTCCAGCAAATAGCCAGGGCCATTCTCCATAATAAAAACAAAAGAAATGAAACAGTAACATGTAGGTGGTAAACCTTATATATCAGTGTACTTGTCATTTGGATTTTATGGGCCAGAAACAACAGTGAAAGAACAGTGAAAGTCTGACCAAAATTAGATGTTTACCATCCTCAAAAAAGCATAAAAAGTAAACTGTTACAATTGTTTTATATTGACCTATAATACCTAGCAAAAATAGCCAAATAAAGTCTTCATCAAAGAAATTATCAATGTTTAATTCTGTTTTTAAAGCTTCAATAATTCTAGTTATTAACTATTACTTACTCAGGGCTGAGAGGAGATCCAGTTTTATATACAGTAAATTTTTAAAAAAAAATGTTGTCAGCTTTAAGGTGGTGAATAGTCAAATTAAAAAATTTTTAAAGGTCTAGTACTCCAAAATTCAAATTCAGTCAATTAGGCTATTTGATAGTCGAAGTAGCCCAAAATTACTCAGAAATTCGAATTGAAAAAATTTGAATTTTATTCAAAAATTCTTCGATTCTTAGTAAATGTGCCCCAAAGGGTAGGAAATAAATATTTCTTTATATGTATTTATATAAGCACATCAATTTATAATGCTGGTCCAGTGTTTCAAACTATCAAAAAAAAAATTATATTTAATTTTGAAATCTGACCTGAGGCTAGAAATAGGGGCAAATTTACTTTTATTCCCCATAATTAGCTTGACCACATTCACAATTCGATAAGTATTCAACCATCGAATGCTTATCGAATTGTTTTAGGCTATCATTTTGCTCGATATCCGATTTCTCGATGAATTCGTATGATCAGATACCGATAATTTGATTTCACGAAAAAATCATGAAATTTCCTTCGAGAGTCCGAAAAATTTCTACGATTTGAACGATCGAATGCTCCAATCGTACGAATGGTATTCGAGCAGGACTTAGCCTCAGAAGCCTATGGGCAGCTTCCCATAGGCTTCTATTACAATTCGGTAGGTTCAATCTGGCGAAGTAGGCAGTTGAATAACTTTGAAATTTTAATTTCTTTGATCATCGAATTATCGAATATCCGATCATTCGATCTATTCGCTATTTGATGATCGAAGAGGCCAAATTTCACTTTACAATTTCACGAAAAATTTGTACGATCGCTGTTCGATCGAATTCAATCTAACTTCGATCATTTCACGTGAAATTCGTAAATCGCCCCCATATTGTCAGTTTCCCAGGTGTTCCAGTCATGTGATTTGTGCTCTGACTTCAGTCATTCTTTATGCTGCACTGCAAGTTGGAATGATATAACCCCCCTCCCTTGCCCTCCCAGCAGCCTTACAACAGAACAATGGGAAGGTGACCAAATAACAGCTCATGTTGGTTCAGGAATACAATTTTGTATGGCACAGTGAATAATTTGCAATTTTATAATGCATTACAATGTAATTTAGAAATAAAAACTACACTATAAAAATCATGACAGTATCCATTTAGGCCATTTTTATCCTGACTTTAATTAAATGGAAGAATGCTGCTTATCTAACATATTGTCACAAACGCCACCCGGAGCCTTACCTGGAGTTCCAGGCGCGTGCATGCCCGCTCTGTCATCGATACCAAAATGTCGGCGCCCAGGGCTGCCACGTGGGTATCGATGCCGGTGCAGTGACGTCACTGCGCCACAAAGAACTTGCTGCATAGTGATGTCATGGCACCTGTTTTGGCGCCAAATTTATAATTTAAATGCACCCAGGATGCCAACTCGGCACCCAAGTATAGGTTCTGTTTATTAAGCATTCCTGGGTGCTGTACTTTTGTTTACTGGACTTTTGGACTTATTGCCTGATTCTGGACTTTGACCCTTTGCTGCATGCCTTTGACCACAATCTTGCTTTAACCCTTTTGTACTGCGTTTCTGGACTTCAACCATTGCCTGTACCTTTTACCTGAACTTTTACCCTATAGCTTCCTCCTTGGTCCTCACTCCCCCCACTGGGAGCAGCCCCCTGACATTATACTTGGGCCATGGACCCCCCCTGAGGAAGCTACTCCTGATGTTGGACGAGTGCTCTGGGGATTGGTGTCCCGCATGGAGGCTCAACAGTTTCGCATTGGGCAAGTACATTATAATCTCCTCTTCCGTATGCCTCCTGTCTCTTCTGTCACTGGCAATCCTCCTACGGCCATTGCTCCTCCTGCAGTGGCCTCTTCAGCTGGTGAAACACGTATCCCTCCTCCACTTCGCTACAGTGGGAGCCCTCAAGCCTGCAGAGGCTTTGTTACCCAATGTCTCATTCAATTCGAATTCCAACCCTCACAATACACATCTGAGCTGGCAAAGTGGGCTATGTGATGTCTCGTTTGGAGGGTAAACTGCTTGATTGGGCAACACCTCTCTGGGAGAAGAATTCTCCATTGACTTGTGATGTTAAGGCAAGAGTTAAGGGAGAGTTACCCTTGTAAATTGGGACTCCACACTCTGAGAGACTGTCCTTCCTGATTATGTCCTGTCCCTCCTCTCCAGTTGTATTAGGGTTACCCTGCTTGTGACTCTACAATCCCTCCATTGATTGGTCCTCCGGTCAAATCTCTCATTGGAGTTCATATTGCCAAGACCACTGTTTGCCGGCTACTCTCCTCCACAGGGTAACCATCTCTTCTATGGAACTTCAGTTGTTGCTGCTTGCTTATCAAGAGTTCTCTGATGTCTTCTGCAAAAAGTTGGCAGAGTTCCTCCCTCCTCATCAGCAGTATGACTGCCCTATTGATCTCCTTCCGAGAACAATGCCGCCCCGTGGTCGGACTTACCCCTTGTCTCCTATCACTAATGGTAAGCAGACACAGCAGGCAGACTTTCATGTGGGGGGACACACAAGGGGGGCCGCAGGCGACCCACAGCCCTCCTCTTGGACAGCCCTGCTCTAGACTAATAGTATTTTAATAACACTGCAGATGTCAAATTCTATTTGATATAAGATAACCTGTTTATTTTATGTTTTATTTAAGACAATGTTGGAATTATCTTGTTTCAAAACAATAATCTTCAAATGAGCTATAAACAAACATTTTAATATTCTTTAAGTACATCTATTATCCATCTTTCAAAATATTTTCTCACCAATCTGTCAACAAGTAAAATAACTCAGTAAGGAGTGCATTGTTCTATTTGAAGTAATTCTCCAACTTGTCACTAGCATGGAAACCTGGAATAATGGTTATTACAAAAGCAGACTGACAAGCAATAAAAGGAAGAAGATAACTTATAGTGCATTCTTGAAGGAATGCCGAAGAATGTCATCATATCACAAGTTATATGAAAATTTTTTGTCAACTAAAAAAACTTGAGGCCTGATAGGCCCATAAATGTTTTTTGGCTATGCTAGGGAGTTATATAACACAAAATAAAGAGAACTTGAGAAAGGAAGGGGTAAGCCCACATACTCAAAACATTGTGATCTGCTTTTTCTGGTATCATAAGTACATATTGTATGAATAGTGATATATTTTGCGAAACTGCTAAAACAAATCATGAAACTACTAAAAAATTCACAAAACTGCTAAACAAATTGTGAAATGCATGCAATATGTGACAAAAACATCAGCACAACCTTTTTTCTCACTCCAAATGCATTCCAGTCAATGGGTGACTTTTTGTGTCAGTGACTTTTTTGTGTCAGTGACTTATTTGTCCAAATGCATTACAATCAATGGGCACTTTTCTTATCGTAACTTTTTTGTCTAAGCCATCATTTTGTCTTTTACAATTTTTTCACCACAGTTTTTCAAAAAAGGTTGCCAGTTGGTTGAATTTTGGAAGTACTGGCCCTTTAAAATCCATCGACTTCGATACTTCACCACCTTAAAGCTGCCGAATTTCCATTTTAACCTATGGGGGACCTCCTAGAACCTGTCCAAGAATTGAAATTTATTAAAAAAAAAAAA
>CM044436.1:88281245-88293203 GCA_024363595.1 Xenopus borealis
GTGTACTCGATATTATTCTATTCAAATTTTTTCTAATCAATTTTTCAAAGTCCACCAATTGACTCCTCATAGGTTGTAGAAGGTCCCTTATAGGCTAAAACAGCAATTCAGCAGGTTTTAGATGGTGAATGGTTGAAGTTTAATTTTTAGACACTATACACGATAAATTTAGATATTTTCTAATTGTTTGTAAATTTGAATTGAATTTGGACTATTCCTTAGTCCAAATAGTGATGGGCGAATCTCCCGAGATTCGCTTCGCCGAAAAATTTGCGAATTTCTAGCGAAATTCGCGAATCGGCGAAAAATTTGCGAAATGAGTTGCGGGACGCTTTTGACGCGCGTCGCGTCAAATCGCGTCGCGTCAAAAATGCCGCGTCGCGTCAAAAAACGTCGCGCGACTCGTTTTATCGGCGAATTTTCGCCAAGCGAAATTTCGCTGGTGATTCGCGAATTTATTCGCCAGCGGCGAATCGCGGGAATTCGCAGCGAATTCAAATAAGTACAAATAAACAAAAATATCTTGCAATTCAAATTTTCAATTCAATGCTTGATATATCTGCCTCTTAGAGGCACATTTATCAAGGATTGAATTTCAAATTCATGTGTTTTTTTAAAAGTGGTTATCTTAAATATATTGCAATATATGGACAAACAATCCCTGTAAAGGGTAAATGTATTTTTAGAAGCTTAAGGAACAAAATGTTTCATTGTCCTTTATATGGTGATAATGAGATGAGTGCAGAGTACCTCATGTATTTGTCTATGTGAGTTTTGTGGTCACAACCTCATTGCACCCCATTTAATGTTTTTTAAAATTAGTGGCGAGTACAACTTTTCCTTGTTTGTTATAGTTTTTAAAACTCCCATAAACTTGAAATTCGACCAATTGAAATGTATTATAAAAATCAAATTTTCTAAGCTCGGGTGAATAGGATCGTCAAATGTGAATCAAAAAAACACAAATTTCATGAAGGCTGCAAACATCACCAAATCGATCCCTGGACCTCTCCCATTGACTTATACAGCAATTTGGTTTTAGGTGGTGTATAGTCAAATTTAAGTTCTTAAAGGGCCAGAGTATGATAAATTAGAATTTTTTTAAAACTCAAATTGAATTTGGATAGCTCCAAATTCGAATTTGACAGTTTTTGCCATAAAAAATTAAAAACGAAATTCGACCCTTAATAAATCTGCCCCTTACTGTTCATGTTTATGCAGTGCTTGACACAGAGAACACCTTAATTATCATTTAGTGCCCCCATGGAACTTACAGTGCTTATGCATAAAGGACAATTTAAAGAACTGTCATTACATGTCATATTATTTCATTAATATGTAAATTTACAACATAAAAATAAGTTAACAATATCTTAGCAGTGCTTGCCACCATAACTAACCCAATGGGCCACCTGCAGTACCTGCCAAGGTAACAGGTAACCTTATCCACCCTCTATGTGATCCACCCCCACAAAGAGACTCATAAATGACTTGACTTGGTGGCTTTTCTTGCCTTTTTTCCATCAGGCCCAAACCTTTCCTATGCAAGCATTCTACTACCTAAACTATGACAAGGAGTAAGAGGGAGCCCCCTGAGAGTAGGAAATTAGCTTCTCCACCCCACATGCTGAATAGTAATTCAACCCCTCCTTGGCATCAGTTACCCTCAGTTACAGCTGCATGCAACTTCCTCTGCACCACAGTAGCCTGCCAACCCAATGACCATTTCCTGACACCCACCAAGGCTCCACACCCAATTAAAGGCTAAAGATTCAGACCAACCTTCTTCTCTCCCAGAATATAATTACTATATGGGTGCTTGGTCAAATATTGTTTACTATGTTCACAATGGACCAGCACTCCAAATATTGTTAAACAAACAATGAATTGAGTCATTGCTGAGGTACCCAACATTTCAGCCCACGTTGGGGCCTTTATCAATGATATATATATATTACTTAGGTAAAAAAATCTTACCTGTTTTGTCGCTGCCTTGCCAGATCTTGCATGTTTATGTTTTTCCAGTGCCTGCAGGTCCATCAGGAGCTCCCCAAGATTTAACTGTAGGGCCCCATTAAAGTTCTGTAACAAAAGAGAATGAAACTGACATTGTAGGAATCATTTACAAAACGCAGGTCTAGTCATGCAAAGTTTACCATAACAGTTGTCTGAATATACAGCATTCATTGAAGATACTTGAATCTAAAGCTGCTCTTTGAACTTCTGAGTAATTTGTTCATCCTACCCTTTTCAACGAATTGTGGCAAATGCACCTACTGACACTGATGGACTCCAGAGTTAACCCCACCCTGAATATGACATTAGCTTGAGGTTCTTTCACCATCAATAGATGCAAGAGACTTGAGCCAAATAATTATAGCCTTATACTGTTTTAACAACACAGGCCAAAAGTGATGGAAAATTTAACTGGAACATGCTTTTAATTAATCAATGAACACGTGTGCAACTGCATTCTTTTTGATGTATCGGATGCAGTTGCATCAGCATCACCTAGCAGTAGTGATGGGCTAATCTACCCAGTTTCACTTCGCCGAAAAATTAGCGAATTTCCAGCGAAGTTTCGTGAATTTATTTGCCAGCGGCGAATCGCGGGAATTCGCCGCAAATTCGCCCCTGGCGAATAAATTCGCCCATCACTACCTAGCAGTTATTATGCTTCATTATAGAAAAAAATATATTTATTTTTGAATTAATACAACTCATCATAAGTAAACAATTGACTATTTTTACTCTCTAAACATTTTTAACCTTTTTTTTGTTTTAAATTATTGAAATAAAACATAGAATTAAAAATTGAATACTAATTTTATCTTCTTAAAGATATTTATTGTTATATATAGCTAGTGTAGGGGACTGGTAAATTACCCTCCCAGTATATTTAGCAGGCAGTCCCCAAGTGTTATGGACACCTATTTGGGTCCTAAAATACAGTTAGGAGGGGGAACTGTTTCCTATTCCTGCTCTAATCCATGCCCCTTGCTGTTACTCACAGTGACCAGTAGATGGCACTGTGTTAAAGTATAAAAGCACTGTAAGCCATGCTTTCAGTGTCCATCTTGTGCTGGCTCTGGCTGAGCAGGCAGCCAGAGCTCTAGTGGAACCTAAGCAGGTCAGGCTTAGTAAGGATAGGCTACTCACAGTTATAGGTCGCTCTAGGAGTGACAGATAGACAGGATTATTTAGCTGAGCAGTTTGAGGCTCCTACGAGGATTGTGAGTGGGATTAAGATCCCGGGTACTAATTGCCCAGAGTAGGGACTAAGTGTACAGACCTAGGATTGAAAGTGTCTCCTCAGGTTCCACTTAGGGAAAAGGCTGAAAGCTGGGTGTACCTCCTCAATGCTGCATGTACATTGTCTCCCATGTGTGAAGGGGACAGTCTCTGACCAAAGGTGCTGTGAGTATTGCCTATCCACTGTTGATCCTGCATGTGCTATGTGACTGCTGTACACTCTAATGTGGATTGTATGTTCAATAAACGTGTTCTATAGTTAAGTTATAAGAACCACTGGCGCCCAATTATTTGCACCCTGAATATTATTACAGTTGCACTACACCCTGCCTCCACCTCGCTGCGAGGGCTTACTCCCTAAGATTTAAGGTCTCATCCGGAGCAATATATTGGGAGTGAAGCCTATAGATAGAGACAGGTGCACTCGAGTTTACTATAGCGCTACACTAGCGTTATACAGAAAACTCTGAATTACAAGGCCATCTCCCATAAACTTCATTTTAAGCAAAGAATAATAATTTTAAAAATGGTTTCACCCAAAAACTACCAGTGTTGGTTTGAGACTATTTAGCAGCAAACATGTACTTGTTCTTTGCCCAGCCCTGCATCTGGTGCACATGAAAAACGCAATAAAAAACGCCATAAAACAATCCATAAATCCAAATTCAGTTAAAAATACCATTTTCCTTGTACAATTTCCCTTTCAAGTATTTATATAGAGATGGAACACACTTTATGGATGCATTTAATATACACAATTTGCACAGAAAATCTTTTGATCCATAGGGAAAAATTGATGAGTATGCTGGATGTATCAATTAAGCAGGTGTTATTGTAGACAGTTATTTTAGATTAATATAAAGACAAGATTAGCTTTACATTGTTGTATCCTTTGTATGACCTAGTCTTCTGTCTTCCATTTTATCTACCTTAATGATTCTGTTTTTTAAACTGTTTAATGTTTTATATTCTGATGACAGGAAAACATTTGATTCCTTCTTACGCAAAGGTCAGTGCTCACCCTGTTAAGGAAGAAGTGGTGAATAAATGGCTTTTCGACCATAAAAGACAGGTGGTATTTGAATCACTCTTGTTTTGTAATTTTGAAGCTGCTTTAAATGTATTAACTCTGCCAGAAACAACAAATCACAAACAAACTTGCTGTCTTCATGTACGTGGATACATTAATTGTTGTCTGGAAATGGCAGGATGACATTATTTTAGCTAGATGCCAAAATGTCTTTCTCGAAATGCTATCTGGCAGCAGGACGTTTTTCTAAAGTTCCTAGGGTGGATCATTAAACTCTTTTTACCAGTTAAATGTGTCTTTGAGAATACCAGCAGCAGTTAAGCTTAAAGATTGTGGTTGCAGTAAAACTGCCAAACTATAAAGGTTTATTATTGGCATATAGATGTTTTTCCTTTTGAATAAAATATTGTCAGGAGCGTCAGCCTTCCCCAGCGATGTTGGATCCAAGATTGCGGCGCCCTTCAGCTGCACGTGGGTAGCAGCTGGCTGTTGCAGTGACACCAGCGTCGGAATGCGGTCACAATCAGATAAAAAATTTGAATAAAAGGACGCCCTGAATGCTGGTTCACTGCCCAAGTATAGGATTTGTGTTGCACGTTCCTGGGTGTTTGATTATTCATTGACTATTGATTCCTGGACCCTGCCTGAACCTGACCTTGATATTTTTCTGCCTACCTTTTGAACCCTTGTCTGGACTTTGATTATGTTTATTGCCTCTTCAATAAATTGCTGAATTATTCCTTTGTCCAAAAGAATTAGGCGCACACTGGGATTTGATTATTATTTGATTTATTGTCGGTCGATTTTAAAGATTAGATTTTAAAACTAGCTTGTGAAATTTAAATAAATACACTGGCAGGGGAGGATATAGCCCTTATACTGAAACCAAGGTTCATTAGACATAGGCAATGCTATTATGCAGTGAGTATTAGACTTTTTATATTACAAGTTAGGGACTGCCATATGGGATTTACCTTGATGTGGTATGGTGGCTTATCAACTTTATGATCACAGCTTTGTAACTAAAAATCCCCTGTTTCTGTAAACATATGCATTAGCGATTATATTGAATTATTTAGGAGAGAGGGGCCCAGGGAATTGAGCACACCCATTATATTTAAATATATTTTGACTTAGCCTTTGAGTGCTCCCACAACCCCCCTCTACTTATATATATATATATATATATAAAGTAGTGATGGGCGAATCTATCCCATTTCGCTTTGCCGAAAATTCGCAAATGTCCAGCGAAATTCGCGAATTGGCGAAAAATTTGCGAAACGAGGCGCGGCACTTTTTTTGACGCGTGCCACGTCGTTTTTGACATGTCGCATCAATTGTGATGCGTCGTTTTCAACGTGCGTTGCGTCATTTTCACTGCCGTTTCACAAATTCATTCACCGGCGCCAAATCACGGGAATTCGCCCCGCGAATAAATTCGCCCATCACTAATTAAAAGGAAAAATAGCCGCATTCACTTACTGGAGAAAAAGCTTGGGTGCACACTGCAGGAAAGTCATATAGAATATCATGTAAAGCAAGGCAATCACAGAATTTAAAATGTGGTGAAAAAGATAAAAAGTTTATTTGTTATTCCAATGTTTCGGTCTGCATTGAGACCTTTGTCAAGGTAACCATATATATATAGATATATATATATATCTATATATATAATAGAATATATATATATTATGTATATATAATGTACAGCTATATTTCAGATGGATATCAGGAATTTGTCTACCAAACTTCTACCTGTATTGTTCTTTGAGACTTTAAAATTAGAATATTTTTACAATACTTTAGTGATTTTCCTCTCCTGGATAAATCCATGCCAGCATAAATTAGGGATAGCTGTTGGCCCTTGCTCCCATTAGAACAATGGGTTCCAAACTGGGTTTCCTTTTGTTTTTTTACTGTAGACACACTTTAACAGCTAGTTTTGAATGCCATTTAGGGTGAGATTTGTGGCAGATATGTAGTACTCATTTCACAAGCTGGGGAGGTTCTTGACCAAATGTTGCACCTTCAAGTGGAGCTTGAACTTAAAAAATGTGACAAACACTGTGCAAAAGGGACTATCCTAAAAGTTTTAAAAGACCAACCAAACCCCCATTCCCAGTGCCTTAGTACCTAGAAAAAGTATGGAAAATCAGATGGCATGCAAGAAAGGAACATCAATGTAGGTATGAAACAATTTCTCTTTTTCAGCATACAATGGATTAGCAAGCACCATCAAAATGGTACTCACAGTTATTTCTGACAGTGCAAGCAGGCAGGGTCAGGATTGCAGAAGTCAGGATTGTCAAAACACAGGTAGGAGTCACAACAGGAATCAGATATCAAAATACAGAAGCTTAACAGCACAGAAGCACCAGGAAAAAGATCCTATAACGGGCAAAGACAAAATCCAAAAGGTCTCTTTAAATACCATCAAAGATTGCGCGCTGAAGTCATCACGACAGCGCGCTTGTGCCTATAAATAAAGAAGATGCGTGCCGTACACGCCCTAAGTTATCGGCACAGGAGAAGTGGAGCAGCGTGGTGGGCGTCCCTGCCGCACCACTAGACCACCAGGGTGAGTTGTCACAGAAGCATTACTTACTTTAATGATTGGCTATCTATTTATTATGCATTAAAATGATCTCAGACATATACTCTTTACACATGCAAACACAGCAAATGATTTGTGACTAAGGTAATGACATTTCATTTAAACATTTTCTTGTATTAAGATGATTCGTCTTCGATGAGTATTGATGTTGCAATTCAGAGTTATGTACAGGTTTTTTTCTGTTTACATTGCATTAAATTGCATCCATTATGTAAAGAAAGGAACTTTGTAATACAAAAGAACACATACATCATTTATAAAGTTTGTGCAGCACATATTTTTTCACAATTGGTTGTATTGCCCATGATTTACAATTTACCCAGCTTTATAAATATAAAAATACAGTATAAACACATGCAGGGCAAATATATTCACTGTGCAAACCAATTTATAAATGAGCCACACAGAATGCACACAACTAACAATGCATCCAATTTGATAAATTAATGGATTACGTTTGTGTATCTTGTATATTAAATTGATACAACATGGCCACTCTAAGCCATACTGCATACTCACAGTTATTTCTGACAGTGCAAGCAGAGGAGATATGTCTATATATAAAATATCTGATGAATTTAGATAACCACTATCAAATAATTTCTCAAATAACCATTAAAAGTCTGGTAAAATGGATAGATGTATCCCTGAAAAAATAGTAGTCAAGGCCGGTTTTGTTCTAACGAAATCCACCTGTGTAACGCTCTCTTTCCTTAATAAGGCCACACCAGTACAGCCAATATAATATGTAAAAGGAGAATAAGATGGAGCACACAATTCAGCAGACTATGCTGCAAAACGTTTTAATCACAACATGTTTTGGATTAACATGGATCCTTTTTCATGTGTAAAATACAATACTCCCAAAAATCACCTTAAGCACAGAACCCACCCAACAAACTCCTCCTTGAGTGACGTCACGGACAATTCAATTAGTCCAAATTGTTTTACGAGAGTATTTTTTAAAGTCCAAGTGCAAAGACCATTAACCACAAAGATATGTCCAAATATTCACTGAACATCTTATCTTCTTAGCAACAATAGTGTCCCCAGCGTTACATACTGCAACATTAAAAGGTTGCAACAATTAAAATACATAGATAATCTTCAGTTGTAACAAAGTCAAATAACTTCCCATATATTTGAACCATACTTGGAAAGGTTAGGTACTACTCTATAAAGTCTACCTTCATCATTTTTAAAAGAGCATCCACCATACTGAGAATTTCCCAACTCAGAAATCCCAGTCTGAAAAATCCAGCTCTCCTGGAATGTAAAGGGGCTAAATTCCACTCTAAAACGTAAAAAAAAGTTCTCCAATATCTTAAACCCCTCCATGCACACATAATATGTTTACAGGAAAAACACTGGAGCAATGCTGAACCCTCCACCCTTAAAGATACCTGGATAGGGGATTTCATTGCAGCTTCATATAGAAAGAAAAAAGAGGTGTAGAGATTTTCCTAAACAAGTCATTGAACTACAAAGTGCTAAGGGTCAAATCAGATGAGACTGCTAGATATTTATTTGTAGATATACTTATTGAACAAACAAAATACACAATTGTAAATATATATGGGCCTAATGATGCCATCCCTAGTTTCTATACAGAACTTATGGTATCGTATCGTCCAGCTACACTCATAGTAGCAGGGGATATGAACACCACTTGGGACCCGATCCTGGACCGCATACTTAGGCTTACCCACTCCCCCTACAGCTAGTCCCTTTACCAAACTGCTAGCCTGCCAATTGCAAAATGTCCTGCCAAACCTTACAACACCCGAACAGCTGGGATTCACACGTAACAGACAGTCCGTAAAAGCAATACGTTCAATACTAGCAGCAATAATTGTAGACTCCAAGAAACAAAATTGAAAAACCTTACTTGTCAACTTAGATGCTGACAAGGCATTCAATAGGATATTCCACTCTCATCTGATTAGACTGGGTAAATTTAGACACTTTGGACCTCTGTTTATAAAAGCTATTTCTATGCTATACCGTCCCTCCCAGGCCAATCTTTATGTCAATGGATTCCTTTCCCCTCAATTTCTCCTTGCTCGAGGTACCCACCAGGGATGCCCCCTCTCTCCACTATTATTCAATCTAGCTCTTGATCCCTTTCTGCGGATACTGCTCGACTCTCCGGCCCTTCAAGGGATACAGATTGGCCCTACCCTTTTTAAACTAACAGCCTTTGCAGATGATATATTGCTATTTATGACTAATCCATCAGAGGCAATCCCTTTCCTCGCAAACAGTATTGAAACTTGTGAACATGGCCAAAACGGTGGCCTTACCCCTCAATCCTCGTCTGAAAAACAGAAATGGGCTGTTGAGGCAATACAGTTTGGGGAATTCAGATCCCCTCCCGACCTCACACACTATTCAGTATCAACATTGCCCCCGTATTAAACAAACTAATTCAAGAGCTGAATGTATGGTCGAAATTACCAGTGAATTATCTGGGAAAATGCCACATAATCAAGATGATATGGTTCCCCCGTCTATTATATCTATTACAAATGCTCCCACTTCTCCTTACTCGCATAGACCTGACAAAGCTGAACAAAGCACTTAGTCAATTTATTTGGGGAGGTAAATACCCCCGGATCAGCAGGATTAAACTTCAACAATCAAAATCTCAAGGTGGGAAAAACCTCCAAGACATTCAAACATATAACTTAGCTTGTAACCTCCGGTATGTAGCAGACTGGGTGCATAAAAGAGAATTCTATGCATTACCCTCATTAGATCAAGCACTCCAACCAAATATCTCCTTAACCTCTTTGCTACATTTATACAAGAAGTCCCACAGATGGTGAAAGATAACCCATTAATATACACTACAATCAGAGCCTGGTGTGCAGCATGCCATAGATCTTCTCTGTCATCCTCATGCTCTTCCTTTTTGCCATTTGTAGGTAACCCACAGTTTTTGAACAACTGTACTGGAAACCCATTTCAGGCTTGGGCGAAACAGGGCTTTACACAGGTTAGACACCTAATGCGCACTCCCATAATTCCCTATTCATTATCTGAACTTAAAGAACGATATCCCTCATTGAGCTTGGATTTTTTCTCATATTTACAAGCCAGACACTATGCACAAACAGTGACTCGCGCTATTCCAGGTCAGCAGCTAGACAACCCAATAGATTGTCTACTTCGATCAGACATAATAAGACCCTCTACCTCCCTACTGTATAAAATCTTAAAAACACAATTGTCTGACAGACTTTGGCAGAGGTATAGGGAAATTCCAGATCTCACACGAGACAAATTGATTATCCTACATGCCAAATCGCCATCATATCTAAACTCAAGCCATTTCCAGGTCATGTTCTTAAACATATTGCATAGGGGATATTTCTCTCCTGATATACGGAAAAAAGTGGGCTGGTCTGACTCAGATGCCTGTCCAAAATGCCAAACCTTGAAAGCTGACATATATCACTGTCTATGGTCCTGTCCATTGATCAAACGGTTCTGGAATGCGGTCACTGCCTACTGTAAACACACATTACAAATTCAGGTTTATCTTTCACCAATGTGGGCAATTTTCAGAGATACCACGGAAATACCAAAAGCTGACAAGAAATTAGCAAATATTGTCTTGGCGATTGGTAGGAAAGCTATACTACAGTGCTGGATATCGAATTTACCTCCCTCACTTGAGATTATGTCCACTAAACTCGATTATGCTTTTCATATGGACTGGTTGGAGGCCACTCTTGATAAAGAACGAAAGGTCACATCTTTTTTTACCACCTGGACAAAATACATACAAACACTACTCCCTGCTAGACAAAAAGAAATTGCGTATGTGTTCAGATTCACTACTTGGTATATGTCCGAGGAGCTGGTAGGGAGAAATCCTTTAATGGATACTTTAACATGTGAGAACGCCCAATTAATACCTTGATACCTTCCATATGACATAATTCCTGGTGGAGCGATGTGGGGGTTGGGAGGGTGGAGGAGTAGTCTATTAAAGGTTCATAATGTTGTAATAGGGAAAATTCCGTCATACTTACCGTGATTTTCCTTTCCTGGACCTCTCCATGACTGTACTTAGCGGGTTAGCTCCTCCCCATATGCCCCGTCAGAAGAACCCTCCCTTCCAAACTCAATAAAGCTGCCTCCTGAACCCTGTCTCGGTGTCCAGTAACAAGCTTCCCCTTTATGGTCTCGTTTTGGAGGGCCGTACTGACATGGAGAGGTCCAGGAAAGGAAAATCATGGTAAGTATGACGGAATTTTCCCTATTCCCTTGCCCTCTCCATGTCAGTACTTAGCGGGATGTAGCAAGCTACATAATCCTGGGTTGGAGACCAAAAAATAAACTCATGAATAGTCAGGTGATGCACTGAGATTAACATTTATTAACAGCATGTCTGAGGACATTAGAACCGATTTGTGAGTTCTCTGCTGAAAAGACATCCACTTTGTAATGTGAAATGAAGGTATTTGGAGTAGACCAGGAGGCTGCCCTGCAGATCACTTCCAGAGACGTGCCAGTTTCAGCCGCCCATGAAGTTGCTTGTCCCCTGGTAGAGTGCGCCTTCACCGTGTGGGGTGTTTGAAGACCTTGTGACGTGTAGGCCTTCCCAATGGTCTTCCTGATCCAGCTGGCAATTGAGGAGGATGAAGCCGCTTTACCCTTGTTTATTCCCACCGGAACGACAAACAAACAATCTGATCTTCTAAAAGGCTCTGTGGCTGAACAGTATGCTTTCACCCCAGCTGCTACGTCTAATGATCGTAGAGTCTGGTCTTTTAGGTGGTAAAATTCTCAATGCAGCCCTAAAGAACCTAACCACCAAAGGATGCTGTGACCATCTGGTTTCTGTGAAGGCAGATATAGCGGAGACTTGAGTCTTCAGAGTACTGATACTCAAACCCCTGTCCAGACCAGATTGAAGAAAACCCAAAATTTTGCCTACCGATAGGGAGACCAGCGACACTCCTCCACCCGAACACCACTGGAGAAAAACCTTCCAGGTCTTTTCGTATCTTCCTGTAGTTGAGGTTTTCCTTGATCTAAGGAGGGTCTCAAT
>CM044436.1:88311318-88336029 GCA_024363595.1 Xenopus borealis
GGGGTGATATAACGCCATGGGCTATGGGCATGTATGGATTGTGTGAAAGAGTGGAGGGGTGTGTGTGTATTCCGGTGTTTTAATTTTGAGCGGTTGAACTTGATGGACTTTGTCTTTTTTCAACCCAATTCAACTATGTAACTATCCGGAAACCCATTATACAGAAAGTTCCAAATTACAGATAGACAGTCTCCCATAGACTCCATTATAATCAAATTATCAACATTTTTCAAAACTATTTCTTTTTTCTCTGTAATAATAAAACAGTAGCTTATATGTGATTCCAAGTAATATATAATAAATCCTTATTGGAAGCAACACCGGCATATTAGGTTTATTTAATGTTTCAATTATTTTCTAATAGTGTTATGGTGTGAAGTTCCAAATTACGGAAAGACCCATTATCTGGAAAATCCCAGGTCCCAAGCATTCTGGTTAATAGGTCCCATACCTGTACTAAAAAAGTGTATTATTATAAATCAAGTTGTATAAAAGTCGAAAAATAATGATAAGCTTCTATATATCTTCGATCACAACATTTCTGGTATACCGCTATCTTTTGAGAGTATAAACAACTTTATCAGTTTGTTTTTTTTAAGTAGTATGCAAAGGTTACTAGTATCTTTGTAGTTGCAGTGAGTGACGTGTTAACAGTCTGTTGAGGTAGGGACTCCTGAGGGGTTCCACTGTTGTCATAGACTGGTGTCAAAGAATGTTTTATCAAGGGTCGAAGTGAAAATTCAAATGAAAAAAAATTGAATTTCAAGTTATTTTTGTGTACTTCGACTAGCAAATAGTCTAAATTCTATTAGAATTCACAAAAAATTTGAAAATTCGAATTTCGAAATGTATCATGTACTATCTCTTTAAAAATTCAAATTCGACCATTCACCATCTAAAACCTGACAAATTGCTGTTTTAGCCTATGGGTGACCTCCTAGAACTTATTTGGAGTCAATTGGTGGACTTTGAAAATTCTAAGGTTTTTATTTGTGGAAAAACTTTGAATCGAATGCGATAAAAATTTGAATTCGATCGAATACAGTCATATTCTATCGAAAATGGACCTATTCGATCGAATTTCAATTTCAGTTGGTGTTTGTTAATTCAGATTTTCAATTTTTGCATTTCAAAGCTTCGAGCCTTGATAAATCTGCCCCTAAGTGAAAAATATATTGTCATTTTTTTGTACTAGAGAGAGAGGTGGGGGGATTTTTGATAGCCACTTGTAAAATAACTTTCCTAGCTGCTGCTACTGCTGCTAATCTTTCTGCTAGGGATTTTTCTGGTTTAGAGGTACTTGTTTTGGATGAGAATTTACTAAATATAGCCCAGTGATAAGCATTTTTTTCCCAGATAAGCCTTTCCAATAACTGCCGATTTCCTCCAAAAACTTTTGGATGTGTGGACACAACCATAATCAGTGTATCATATCTGCTCTGGCTTCTCTGCATTTCAAGTAGTTGTCTGAGATGGCAGTACCAATATGGAATGTTTTTAATGGTGTTAAGTATGCATTGTGATGAATATATAAAATAATTTCCTCATAAGTACTGTCTGATAATCCATAATAGTGTGTGGAAGTGAAGGATATCTTTGTTTTCTGATTGTGGGATTATCGTTGTTCATTTTGCACGATTTGTAATGGATTTGCCTGCATCTATTGTTGTTCTAATCAGTCTGTAGATTTGTGATGTCAATTTGCTTCTATCGTGTCATAAAGAGTCTATTGGTTTGTTTTTTGTCTTTTTCTGTAAATTTGGCCTGTTGTTATTTAATGAAGTGTGTTAGTTGCAAGTCTGTTAGTTGTTGTTTGATCAAGACCATGGAGAGCACACCTATTATAAAGAATTCACTAATTTATTGCAAAAAACAAAATTACAAAATATGATCAAAATAGCAAAAAAAAGTTTTTGTTTGAGTCTGAAATTGGTTGCAACGTGTGTTTATCATGTTCTGTAAAGCTCTTTTGTTCTTTTGTTTGCCATGTTTCAAATATGGTGTTGTTCAAGCCTGGAATTAAGTTTTTGTTTTTAATCCAAGTTAAGTGTGTAGTATTAAAGAGAGATAAGTCTGCTTTTTGACTGGTCGAATGCCAAGTTTTATATGTGTAGATGAATAGTGGGTTTCTTGCATATTTTTTGGAATATCTTTGTGAGGACTTACCCCGTGGTCTAGTGAGCTGGTGGGGACGCCTGTCGTGCCTTTGGCCGAGGATACCTGCCATGCTGCTCTTCTCTCCTTCATGCACAGGTTTCCTAAGGTGCACTTCCGATTTTTATAGGCATATTGACACTGGCGTGATGACGTCAGTGGCGTCAATGGCGCAAAACTCAAATAGTATTAAAGGGACTTTGTAATTGTGATCATTGCCCGTTGTTTGGTTAATCTTCATGAATTCCTGGGTGCTATTTCTGATATTTTGATTCCTGTTTTGACCCCTGCCTGCCTGACTTTCCTGACATCTGTGATCCTGACCTTGGCCTTTTATCTGACTATTCTGAAATCCGTAATCTGACCTGTGCCTGTTTGACCCTTCTGATTGATCTCCAGGTTTTGACCCTTGCCTGTCTGACTCCGTTTGAACTCAGCCTGAATCGATCTCTGCCTGTCTGACCACGCTTTTGCCTACCCCCTTGCACTGTGTCCTTCTGCCCAAAGACTTTGCTATATGATCGTGCCCCTCTGCTCATCCAGAACCCTCGCTTGGCTCCTCTCTTTATAAGACCTGGCAGCATTCAATTAGCTGAGGGCTCCTCCCGAGGGGAAATCCAATTGTTAGAGGCAGAAGCAAGAGCTGAGACTAAAGAGCTTAACATTGGTTCTGGACTTTAGGTGCCATTCGTAACAATCTTTTAGTGGCTTATGTAAGATGGAATTTAGTGATGTTCCTTCTGTCAGTGTTTAGTGTGTGAGTATCGTAGTGTATATATTTCTATGGTGAAGTCAGTCTCCTGTGTATTTTAAGAGGTTTGCCTCATTGTGATCTGTTATACAGTTTTTGAGAGCTTGAGTCCACCTTTATGTTGAAAATGTTTTATTAACATGAAGCAGGGTTTTACATGTAAGCTGTTGCAATATA
Organism: Xenopus borealis; assembly: GCA_024363595.1. Lineage (NCBI taxonomy): Eukaryota > Metazoa > Chordata > Amphibia > Anura > Pipidae > Xenopus > Xenopus borealis. The sequence continues at coordinate 88,314,401 of CM044436.1, forward strand.
TGCAATATATTTTTACAGAGACCTACATTGTTCAGGGGTATGGATTTCCTTTAATTCAACATAATATCAAAGGCTATTTTGATACTAAACTCTACAGTTAGTATAGCTATGGGCATATATGGTTTGTGTGAAAGAGTGGAGATGTGTGTGTGTGTATGCTGGGTTTTTAATTTGGAGGGGTTGAACTTGATGGACTCGATGGACTCTTTTTTCAACCCAATTTAACTATTTAACTATTTAACTAGCTTCATCTTATATATCAATTTAATAATACATCCTTGCTTGTATTCTTACAGAATCAGTGGCTAAATATACACACGTATACAATTTTTTTATGAATATGTTTTTGAAAGTTTATTCTGTATGCTTTTTGCCCTTGTGTCCTTTTACCTAAATAAATGTTCATGCAAATTTTTTTTATAACTGCAGTTTTCTCAAACTTTTATGAATATTTTAAACATGCTTGGCACAAATCAGAGTTTCTCAGTATTACATTATATCTAAGGCCAAAGAACAGAATTTTCATTACGAAGCTGTTAGATTTTCCAAATGTCACAATAAAATAGTGTTTCTCTAAAGTTTTCCAGGATTCACAAATATAGCTTTAAAAATACAGTACAGTTATTTCAGCATTTGGTCAATTATTTATTTATTTTCATCAAGTCAGGTGGCTTTAAAGCCATGAAGCAAGTTTGGTTCAGAAAAAACCCCATTAAAATGGCTATAAACATTTCAAAGAAATGTTTCAACGCTGAAAATGCCTGAAGTAGAAAATATGCATTGACACAAATGACAAGCATAAAAATATATTTGTTAGATGAAAGGAGAACTTTAGTTTCAAGAAATTGACAGCTAATTCAAACCGAAATAAAATCCTATTGGGTTATAGAAAGCAGAAATAAAATAATAGTAAGAAATCATATGACAAAACTTTACCAATCAACACTCAATAGAAAAAAGTGTATGCCTTTTAAAAATTGGACCACATAATTTGAAAAAGACCAAAAATGTCTCTATACAAAAATAAAAAGTTCAAAGTCAGATTGTTGTTTTTAAATTTCCAATTTTCTCTATTTCTTGCTTCAAATATGAAATAGTATCTGGTTCACTGACTTCAGAAATAAAAACAGTTGTGCTCTTTTTGAGGCTAATTTCTATTCAGGGCCTCATTCATTTTATACTCAATTATTCAAATGCATGCCTTGTTTCTAGTTTAAAAGGAATCCTAGCAACAACATAACTAATGAAAGCTGCTGAAAAAAATGTAAAAAACATATACTGTATAACTGAATATATCACACTGGGGGGCTATTTATCAAAGTTCCAGTTTGAGTTTTTAACATAATTCAAAGAAGTTTTTGCACTAAAACTCATGAATGTAAATTAGAGTTTCAAAAACTTGAACGTTCAAGTAGAAGTCAATGGGAGTTGTTCTAGGCAAATCAAATGAAAGTTTTCCAAATTACTTTGAAGTTGGTTGACTGTACAAGTTCTTTTCTTTCAAGGATTTGCCCAGAAAACTAATGGCATTTCTTGTAATTATACTAAGCAACTTTAGTACTCATCAACCACCCACTACTGAGACATACAGATGAACAAAAAGAGGTTCTGGACGCACACCCTGGCCTTCCCAATGAGTCCCTGGTGCTCAGTCTTCGTGGGGAGACGGCACTCCCCAATATCAGCAATAGCAGAGGGTAGAAGAAGATGGCACATGATGCACAACGTTTCGGGGGCGGGCAGGTGACCTGACAAAGGGGCCCGCCCCCGAAACGTCGTGCATCACTTGACGAATTAAACACGTAGGGGTTTACCCCCACAAGCATCAAGTCCTGTGTGCCGTCTTCTTCTACCCTCTGACATACAGATGAAGCCACTTTGGTTTGTGCTTTTGACACAGAATAACAACTCAGACATCCCATTTAACTCACTTAACACAGAATATTGTGTCACAGCATCCCATCCAATTAAAGAGTTCACCATTAAAAACAATGGTGCATTGGTATGCTAATGAACAGGTTAAATGCATTAAATGAGTTAAGATGCCTTTAGATTACACAGTTTCTTCAATTATCCCTGAGTCACGACGCATTTAACACACAAATCCAAGTGGCTGCATCTGTACACTTATACTGCATAATTTTTTATTTGTCATTCAAAACTAAAATACTTTTTTAACATTTTCAGGTAGGACCCTGACCCAAGACCCAAAACATGAAATAATAAACCTGCATCTATCAATCACCCCTATAAAACAAAAAAATAAAGAGGTAATTAAAATTCCAGAATAGAGTTACTTAGGTAGGCAGAAAGGAATCCAAACTGCCTGTAAAAATTACCACTAGCTTGACTGATAAACCTTGCAATATACTGTTATTTTACTATGACACTGATTATTAAAGATTGTCTGAGCAAGGTGTTTTTAATATAATATTGCAGATAAAACATCATAAGGCCATTATAAAATGTAAATACCTGAAGGAATGCACGACACAATTATTAATTAAACTATGCTAAAAACAGAGTAGTGTAACCCATTTTTCTCAGCAGAATTAGGAGTGACAGATGATAATCATTAGACAGATGACATGATGATGTATTTAAAATTAGTGTGGAATTGTTAATTTCTTTTTAGTAATGGCACCTTTGTGTAGAGTAATGCCAATTTGCACATAAACATTTGAAACTATGAGCATTCCTACTAGACTGAGCTGCCACCAGGTTTGATTAATGTGCTAAGGCAGTGTACTTTAGCTGACAATTCACAAATCTTCCCTAATCATTTTCAGAATGTGTTGTCATGAAAAGATAATCCTAACTCGAGACAAATGTAAAACTTGCAATTTTTACAAATAGAAGCTATAACTACATTATCTTAGCAACATGCCTCATGATCCACAGATTATATCTTCAGAATATGAGAAGGCCTATTTATCAAAATTTTTATTGTTTTAATGTTAGAGGTGTTTTTCTACTTTGAATAAACTCACATAAAAAAACCCTCAAATGTTTGCATATTTATTAAAACATCTGAATATAAAAACTTGATTGAATAAAATTGTTAAAAAAACATATGCCAAAGTTTTAGATTACAGTTTTTTGTAAGTTCTCATTTTTGATATCTAGGCAGTGCTATATGTATGGCATGAGACAAGTTTGATTTGATTTGATTTCAGAAGGCTTCACTTTGCATGCTATTGCTTGTGAAGGGCTTTTTGGCTCCTTTCAGTCCTTCTCACCCTAACCAGGTTTGGTTTCCCATTTTGCTATTAGTCTACAAACTTACTTATATTCCCCTTGAAAGTACAGAGCAACTATACTTAATAAGCATGCTTATTGAATCAAGTCAGGAACACCAAACTTTTAAAAAGTCAACTGCCTCACTAAGGAAATAAGGATTGTTTTGCTCTACCTCAGTTGGTCAATATAACACATAAACTTCATTCCAAAGAATCATATTCTTTTGACCAGTTTTTGCTAAATATTTCAGTCAAAATAAAGGATATTGCACTAAACAGTAAAATTAATCCAAAATTATTTTTTAAATATTTTAATAGTAATAAAATTAAGCAGGAAGGGGTAGGACCTTTATTATCAGAGTGGGGTCAGCTGGTTGATGAGAACAAGTAAAAAGATAGGATTATGAATGCGTACTTTTCGTCTGTCTACACAAATGAGGAACCAGCCAATGAAGGTTTCCTTATTAATAGTCCCAATTCTAATAATACATCTAATGATGCATGGTTCACACATGATGAAATTCAAAAGAGACTAGAAAATGTTAAGATAAACAAAGGTCCAGGGCCAGATGGGATTCATCCCAGGGTACTTAGCAAGCTTAGCTCTGTGATTGCCAAAACTCTCTACTTAATTTTTCAGGATTCATTGAGGTCTGGCATCAATTTTTTTCAATTCAAATCAAATTTTGGGTTATTCAAAACCGAAGTAGCCAAAAATTACTTCAAAATTCCAATTTTGTTTTAATTCAAATTTTAACTTCGACCCTTAGTAAATGTGCTCCTTAGGGTCCCAACCCTTCCTGCTTCATTTTTTTACTATTTACATATAACCCATACATTGGTTTCAAATAGCTATTAACCCTTTGCAATCCAGGGCCCTGAATCCCTTTTGCAAATGAAAAGTACTGGGAACTGGGATTAACAGCGCAGTGCCTCTACCTAGGGAAGCACACCTCAGGGGGTTTCCACTAGGAAAAATAAAACACATAGTTTTATATAACAAATATAAACTTTATGTTAATCTGTATGCAATAACTGTAAATGTAACTTTGCTCTGGGGAACCTGTGTGGACTGTCAACCCCTGGTGCAGTCTCTCAATGCCACAATCCCACGCTCCACTCTGGGTGGATACATTCAAACTAACTCTGGTCAGTTCATTATACCTTCCCAAGATCTCTTATGTCCCTAGGTAGTGCTACCTGCCCCAAGGTACCTTTCCCTTTGGAGTTAGAAGCTGCTCCCATGTGGCAGGTACACAAGCAAGACCAGTCTTTACCCTGGAGAATCACACAGTGGCCTAAGTATGCACAGGCAGGAGACAGGAATAGGGCTCTCCCTTAGGCTTCAATGTTCACTCAAAGCAGAGCACAACACAGCCCTTTGTATGTTCTCCATGATTCTCCCTGAAGCAGCACTTTCACTCTCCACAGATCTTGCTGGCTGCTGCAGCAGGAGTTCCTTTATAACATCTATCTGTAACCCTGTACATTTGGCTTCCAATTCAGGGACTCCCCCACACTGGATGCCATACCAATATGATGGCTCTCCAGCCTGTAACCAGGATGGAGGATGTCACAGACAGAAAAACAAGGGGAGGACTTGTCTGATCCCCTACATTCATATTTAAAAAATAAATCTGGATCCTTTTTACTGCTTGCTGCAATGCTCTTTTCCATATTAGTTTTTGCTTGCCTGCTTTTTTGCATGATTTATTGGCCTCCTTGTACATTATAAAGGTTTCGGCTGTCCCAACTTTAAAGTCTTAAAGCCTTATAGTTTTTGGAGCAACTCACTGTTATGGAATGCTGATTCTTCCAATCGCTTGGAGACTATTCTGAACTCAAAGAGAAAATGCAGTGGGTTATTAAGAAGCCTAATTATCAAAATTCAAATTTGTGCAATTTTAGAAAATGACACAATTAAAATAAACTCAAGTTGTTGCTTATTTATTACAAAAGCCAAAAATACCTTAAATTCATGCTTTGTCCCAGCATTTTTAGTGAATTTACAAACTCGAAAATATGGAATTGAGTAAATAGTTTACATTTTGGCTAGGACAGTTCAGACTGAGTATGTGACCTTGGAAGCTTTTAGATACTGAAGTGTTTTTCTTAAGAAATATCTTAAATTCAAGTAGAGCATGCTATATAAAAATACACCCACTTTCTATTCATTCCTATTGGAATATAACATTTATCAAATGGTGAACGCTAGCTTTCAGGCATTGATGAATACACCTCTAAAAAATCCCATAGGAGTGAATAAAAAGTGGGTGAGTTTTTCTGTGGTGTGCTCTATAGCCCACATTTTGCCCTTAATGACACACCATATTTTCTCTTGCGTTATGGAATGTCAACACTGCAATATTTAAATTATCTTACATACTAACATGCATACATGTAAAATGTTTTGACATCCTGCTCTGATTTTACATGGTTTATTTAAGTTTATTAATCAAGTTTATTCAATGCCCTCTAATATCACACTAGGCTGAATGCCACAACCCTTGTTCATTTCTGTCAGATGTTATGATGTCACATTCAGTGATTAATGTTTGCCTAGGACAATGTCCATCAGAGACTCATCAAAGAAGTCAAATAAAATGCTTAACATTATTTTGCATTCTGCAGAACAGATAAGCCATTAACAAAATATAAATACCATGTACATCCCTTGTAACCAGGGCACCAAGAGTATTTTGTTCCATTTTTGTCAACTTCCCGTTCACTAAATTGACAATGTCTTCAATTTGGCATTTATTCAAATATAGTGATGGGCGAATTTATTCGCCAGGGCCGAATTCGCGGCGAATTCCTGCGATTCGCCGCTGGCGAATAAATTCGCGAATCACCAGCGAAATTTCGCTTGGCGAAAATTCGCCGAAAAAACGAGTCGCGCGACGTTTTTTTGATGCGACGCGACGAAAACAACGCGACGCATCGTTTTTGACGCGACGCGATTTGACGCGACGCGATTTGACGCAACGCGCGTCAAAAGCGTCCCGCGACTTGTTTCGCGAATTTTTTTTTTTTTTTGCATAATAGCCTGAAATACAAGGCAAGCTAAAGAGTATTAAGAAGAATCCATGGGATTGTGGAGCATAATGTTTTTTTTTATTTGATACATTCTTCTATATTTGCTATAACTTAAGAATAATATGTTTAATAAATATATAAAATATACTTTAATAAATATTTCATTGAGGTGTACACCTTACATTTTGTAATAAGAAGCAGCTAGAAACTGATTGTGAATCATTACAATTTGTATTTTTAATAAAGAGAGAGAGAGATCATCATTGTCATTAACACGGAAACTGTTGGTTCTGTCAGGTATACACATTCCAATATTGTTTACTGCAATGACAAGCTCATTCATATTATATCTTGGACAATCAACCAAAGTGAAATTATATATAAATTTCATTATATTTCTCTTCAAGGCATTTTTTTCTAATTTTTGCACAAAGTATCTTACAAATTTTTTAATGAACTAAAGGAAATTAAAGAATTGTCAAGATATAGACAAAGAGCAGTTAGCTGGAACAATATTTTTAAATGTAATTCTTTTCAAATCATAAGTGAGACTGTTTCTAAAATTTGCTTAAACAAGCAGGTTTAGCCTCCCAGTCAATACACACTTATCCAGTTCTACCTATTGGCCCCTGTAAAGAGTCCAAATTATATCCTTCCCAATATCAGATCTGGGCTTTTTCAAATCCAGGGCTAGAAAATCCAGCTGGGTGATATGTATGGATGTATGTATTGTGATATGGTAAAAGGAAAATGCATGTTGGTTCAGGGGTTAAGGGCCCTGGATGAAGGATATTGCAGTTAAGAAACTGCATTGTTATTCTTCTTTAGGGTATCCAGGGCTGGAATGGAGGGAAGGATCTGGGCGGGCCTTCCATTCCACTCCAGACTGACTTGGGTGTGGAGTTAGCTACCTGCCCATAAATTAATCAGGTGTCTAGTTTCAGTGTGTGTGAGGGCCTGAGGGGCCTGCTGTGATCTCAAGCTGAGACTGACACAGAGAGATCATTACAGATTTGCCTGTTTATAACTACAAGCCTGGAGCCATTGCTTTGTACACCAGACACTGAGGAAACTGAGCTGAATCAGTAAGTGCTGGACTGTGATACGTTTTATTTACTTTATTTCAACTTGCTGAAAAGCTTCTGTTTATGCTGTTTGTGTGAACGGCTTCAAATAAAGCAGCCCAGGCTGAATTGGACTAAACTAAGGCTCTGTGTGCTGATTCTGTGCTACAAAAGTGCCGTGGTCAAGTTTCCTGCTACCTGAAATCTCACAGTATGTATGTATAACTTTATTTGTAAAGCGCTGTTAAGGATCTACAGTACAGTGCATAAAAGTACAATATACAGTATATATATAAAAGTATACATGGGGAGACAAATCACATAATAAATATATACAGAATCATAGGACAGTGGATGTGGTGGCAGTGGATGTGGGTGGTGTATAGCGAGACAAGAGAAGAGATGTAGTGAGGAGCAGAGGAGTGAAGGGCTTTGAATGGTAGTAGAAGGATTTTATATGCTATCCTTTGCTTGACAGGCAGCCATGCTAAGGAATTTAATTGCGCAGATTCTCTTTTAGGAGAGAGTAGAAGAATCCTGGTAGCAGAGTTTAAGATTGATTGGAGGGGAGAGAGATGGGAGTCAGGAAGACCAGTTAAGAGGAGACTGCAGTAGTCTAAGCGAGATAAGATAAGGCATGGATTAGTGTTTTGGCTGTTGTTTGAGAAAGAAATGGGCGTATCTTGGCTATGTTGCGGAGGAAGAAACAACAGGTTTTGGCAGTATTATTAATGTGCTTAGAGAAGGTGAGGGACTGGTCAAAGATGACCCCTAAGCAGTGTGCTGAGTTAACCGGGTTAATGGTCATGCCATCAATAGTAATGGTGAAAGGAGGAGAAGGGCTCGGTTTGGGTGGAAAAACCATGTATCTGATCTTGATAGGCCCCAATGTAACCTGTTTTCATTTCCAAACAGGCTGCTGACTGGAAAAAAATAACTAAAAACAAACAAACTGACTGAAAAGGATAAGTATTTGTTATTAACTGTTATTTTATAGAAAGGTGGTATATTTAAATACTGTGGTTTAATTTTTTTATATACTGTTTTCTGTATTTGGTGCTAAATAGCAAAGTCTTGTGTGCTATTGTGCTTACAACAAGTTTGTCACAACCTGCTTTACTTTGCAATTAGTTTTCCCTAAGTTTGAGGGGGTGGGGTTTCATTAGTTGCACCTGAACAGACTGTATAAATAGAACCCCTGGGACGCAGTGGAGCTTGCTCTAGTGTTTAGCTCTTTTAAGTGGGCGATCTGTAAGTGAAGTTGCAAAAAAAGGAGTTTCAAACTAGGTCAAAAGTTTGTTCTAAACCCTTTTTTTATTTTTATTCCTGTTTTGATCTGTAACTGGGATAATGAGCGCTAGCAATATTGAAGGTCTGACCCAGTGCACAGTCTGCCATATGTATGCAGATCTGGAACAACAGATCCAAAATGATTACCTCTGTGGTGTATGTGAGCAAATTGCCACTTTGGAGGCTCGAGTTAGAGCACTAGAGGAACAAATTGCAACACTGCAGTTGATTGACAATCTTGAAAGGAGTCTATTGCTCACTGAGCAGGACCTAGTGGGGTCAGATAGTTTGAGGGGAACAGAACAGCAGCAGGATGTTGAGGCAGCTAGCTGGGTGACAGTTAGAAAAAGTTCGGCAAAAGAAAAAGGTTTGATCCTGGGTTTATACATCCCAACAGCTTTGCCAGATTGTGTGAAGATAATGGGAGTGTGATCTCTGGATTGGCAATTCTAAATGGGGCTAACCTCTCTAACAGCCAGGAGACCAGTTTCTCTAGTAGTAGTGGGGAGGAGAGCAGAGTCAGGCCTAAGCAGATTGTGATTGTTGGACAATTCAATTATTAGGAAAGTGGATAGAGTAATCTGTCGTCCGGATCGCTACAACTGAACAGTTTGCTGTCTACCTGGTGCCAGGGTTTGGCATGTGGTTGATTGGGTAGACAAATTATTGGGTGGGGCTGGGCATGACCCAACTGTCTTAGTACAAATCGGTACTGATGACAACATAAATGGTAGATGGAAGACCTTAAAGAGTGAGTTCTGGGATCTAGGCTCTAAGATTAAGGGAAGGTCTTAAAAATGTTATTTCTTCAGAAATTTTGTCTGTGCCACGTGCAAGTTTAGGGAGACAGCAGGAGCTTAGGGAAATAAATGCGTGGCTCAAGTCTTGGAGTAGGAAGGAAGGGTTTTGGTTCCCAGAGCGCTGGCATGATTTTTCCTTGGGGTACAACCTATGCAGTCGTGACAAATTGCACCTCAATACAAGGGGGTCCACTGTGCTACGGGAAAAAATGGCCAAGAGTTTGGAGGAGTTTTTAAACTAAGCAAGTGGTGGGTGGGTGAGAGAAAGAATTATGGGGAAGCTATGGTAGATGGGGTAGTGGGTTTAGTAAGGGGTCCTGGGGGAGGAGTGAGGGGGGCATACAGTTTACCAGCTAAGGAGGTTCTATTGCAGAGGATACTCTATAAGGGAGTAACTAAAACATTGAATTTCAGGAGTGCAAACTCTGACAGTATAAGGGCATCGCTGAAACATATTAAGTGGAAAATGCTTTTCACAGGGTTAAGAACAGAACAAAATGCTGCTTAGTAAATATGCATATAACAAACAAGCAACAGTTGTGCTCACCACTACTTTTAAAACCATTAAGTGGGGAAATGTGGCTGTGACCATAAAATACATATAGACAAATACAAGAGGTCCTCTGCACTCAACCCATTATGAATATATTTAAGACATTGAGACATTTTGTGCATACTTCTACTAAAAAATGCCTTACCCTTTAAACAAAACAGGGATTGTTTGTCCATATATTGCAATATATTTAAACTGGCCAACTACGTCAAAGTCATCCCATATCTGACCAGTCCTACACTCAGTTTTCATCTGATTTATTAAGAATTCTATTGCTTCATTATACATTTTACAAAGGGAATAAGTTTTAAATGCAACTTACTAGCTGCTTTCAAAGTAAAACTCCCAAACTTGGTTGCCCTTTTATTAGACACCAGTGGGATCACCTGACTATAGCTGGGAAGGGTGGGGGCCACAACTTGGAGCTGGTCACTGCTCCTGTATAACTATAAAAAACAAGGAAAAGTTGTGCTCACCACTAATTTTAAAACCATTAAGCGTGGGGTGCAATGAGGCTGTGACCACAGAATACATATAGAAGAATACAAGAGGTCATCTGCTCTAAACCCATTATGAATATATTTAAGACATTGAGACATTTTGTGCATGCTACTACTAAAAAATGCCTTACCCTTTAAACAAAACAGGGATTGTTTGGCCATATATTGCAATATATTTAAGCTGGCCAACTACGTCAAAGTCATCCCATATTGACCAGAGGCCACTCCTTCAGACTATAAGAAAAATACTTTCTTTTGAAGCAATGTAGGTGGTTCTTAATGGTGAAGGCAGGGAGGTTGTGGAATGCACTGCTGAGTGATGTTGTAATGGCTGATTCTGATAATGCCTTTAAGAGGGAATTGGATGATTATTGGACAGACATAATACCAAAGGCTACTAAGGGGCAGATTTACTAATTTTGTGTGAAGGATTTGAATTGAAAAAAAATCGACCATCGAATTTGCAAAATTTGACCATCGAGTAGCCAATAATTTGATTTGAACTAGCCAAATTAAAAAAATTTAATTTGAATTTAATAGTCGAAGTACTGTACTTGCCCTTTAAAAAAATTTGCTAAAAAAAAAATCTATATAATTATTCAACAGATTAAACCTACCGAATTGCTATATAACCCTATGGGAGCTTCCCAAGTTTTTTTTAAACTTTTTCTTTTAAGCCCTTGCATTTCTTCAGTGACTGTGCAGTAAGAAAAAAATGGAAAAACTCTGAAAATACCTCATATATATAAAATATTAATTTAAAAGCAAACACATTCTATGCCTGCTCTTCTTTGGGTCTTTAGGGCATTTTTCTACTCAGCAGAATATTTGATTTCTTAACATAAAAAAAGAGTATGGGAAATAAAAATGCCAAAATAACACAGACCTACAGTATATTGTTTTATGAGCTTCACCAGAAGCTGTAATATATTTCAGATTCTAGACATACAGCAGTGCTGTGGTTACCCTGGTGTAGAAGTCTACTGAATAACCTTTATAGAGGTTAACAGCCAACAGATTTTTGAATGACATAATTGCGTTTGTTGGCCTGAACTGTTCAAAACCTCAAGATACTTTTCTCTTTAATAATATTTTTTCCCAAGTTAAAGGTTATACAATATCTTTTTACAATTTGCTATATGGGATGTTAATTGACAACCAGTTCTTAAACAGCCATGGTCTAGTGCTCCATGGTGTATTGTCAAAAAACTTATATTAATAATCTTGCAATTATCTTATTATGAAAAATGGTTTCTGACCGTTTAAATACATTTGATAGGGGTAGATTTACAAACATTTAAGAACAGTTATATTAAGGTTCGAATTCTAAATTGTAATTAAGATTTTCAATTTTTTTTGGTCAAAACTCACAATTTTGAGCTTAGAAACACCAACTTGAATTTGAGTGTGACATTTACCATAACTCTTTTCTGGAAACAGCTCTAATTTGATACTTCACCACCTTACACCTGTCGAGTTTATGTAGAAATCAATAGCATTTGAACCATTTGAAGATGTTAATAGCCTTCCTGACATTTGAGTTTTTTCGGAGGAAAACTTTTTTCATAAATAACCTCCAATTGTGGTTTTTAAGTCAGAACTCACCAGCAGTTTGTATCTTTATCAGCGGTGCACGTGTCCAGTGGTCCACTTTTCCACAGGCTTTTCCAAGAATCCAAATTTTGACACAGCACCATTAGTTGGGTTTAAAAGTAAAAAGACTTTATTGAAGACATGGCTTCATGATCTGTTACAACCATATATGGTTGTAACAGATCATGAAGTCATGTCTTCAATAAAGGCTTTTTACTTTTAAACCCAACTAATGGTGCTGTGTCAAAATTTGGATTCATAAATAACCTCCCACATGAGTGGTCAGTACATTCGAGTTTATTACAGTTAAAAAAAATTAAAATAACTCAAAAATTCGACCTTTTATAAATAACCCATATATATTTGTGTTCTACTGCAATTTATGATTTTGGCAGCAAAAAGTCACAAATTGAGTTTTTTGTGTTTAATAATCTCAAAATAAAAAGGAAAAAGGTTAGCATTTAAAAACTGGTGAATTCATGTAGAAGTAAATCATATATTTTTTAACTTTAAGGGGCACATATTTACTAATGGTCGAATTTCAAAGTGAAAAAACTTCAAAATTCAACCATCAAATTTTTTTAAAAAGGCTTTTTATATTGAAAATGAGCCTATTTATATAAAATCATTCGAATTATTCGATCACACCATTGGAATCGAATAATTTTAGTCAAATTCCTAGGAACAGGTTCTATTTTTCTATTTTGGCCTAACATTAGCCCAACATTACTTTTACTCAAATTTTTTTTAAATTCAAATTTTATTTGAATATTTACTTTGATCCTTAGTAAATGTGCCCCTAGGATATTTTGCAATTTGAGTTATTAAAATAAATTTAAAATTTGTTGATTCTTTGATAATGAAGCATAAAATGTGATTCACTGTGTTTTCCAGATTTTATGGTTTGTTACTTCAAATAAGAAGCAAAAAACCTTGAAAATAAATCACACCATCATTTATAATTACAGCTATCTTAACAATATATTGAATGTTATGTGTAACTTTTCTGGATATAGTACCTATGTATTATCATTCTACAAATGAAATATTTTTTCATATCTGGTATCCAAAATTACACATATTTTGGCCTGATCTATCAAAAATCTCTGTTGGATTGGCTTTGATTGTAATCAGAATAAGAGAATGTTGCTGTTTGCAATTTACTTCTGTGATTTAACAAAAATTTTAAAAATATATATGTAAATTACTGCAGCTGAAACCTGTTGTGAAGTCAAGGCAGTCGACAGCAATTTGAAAATCAATTTTTACTGCAAATTCACATCAATTCTGATTTTACAACATGCTTCAAAATGTGTAAAAAACTGTGATTCACAACTATTCCAGTTATTATGTCTATTACTTTGTTTGATCCCTATGAACCCATTTGATATTCTCTTAAAAACAGGGAGATTTGCTTCCAAAATGTGTACATTGGTCTGCAATTGTAAATGTGTTGTACTAAAATTGCTCTCAATTGCCCACAAGGGCAGTTTATTGAAATGTTTGTGCTATCATTTGTCTTGCAATTTCTCTGCCCAAAAACATGCAGCGTGAGGTTTGCTAGATTTAATTTGAACTGATATTGCCTGATATGTACTGATATACAGATGCAGCCGCTGGGATTTGTGAGTTAAATGCGTCATGACTCAGAGTTAATTGAAAAAACTGTGTTATCTAAAGTTATCTTAACTCATTTAATGCATTTAACCTTTTCATTAGCATACCAAAGCACCATTGTTTTCAATGGTGAACTTTTTAATTGGATGGGATGCTGTGACACAATATTCTGTGCTAAGTGGGATAAATGAGATAGATGAGTTAAGTTTTTCTGTGTCAAATGCACAATCCAAAGTGGCTTCATCTGTACAATTAAAAATTAGGTACAAGTAGTTCATAATGTGTCTGTGGGCTTAGGCAGTGCAGAATGATTTGCATAGTGAATATATTAGCCCTGTGCAGGGCTTATATTTATAAAGCTGGATGAAACTGTGCCAACAGAATAGCCATTTTTTTCACAAATTGTAAATATTTATGGACACACTAACAGAGTGACTTTGGTGATCATAAGAAAATTTTCTTAATTAAGCAATTAGTTGACATCTGAAACTTCCATGGTCCAGTGCACCATGCTGGATGTCAAGATCACCTGCCCTGGCCAATTTAAAACTAATTTTTTCATAATGTCTCTCCATAAGCTGTAATAGACTTAACTTCTTGATGCAATGTTTCCATGCTCTCTTCCACCTAAATGAAACAAAATATTGTTTCAAGTTATTGCTGAAAGCACTGAATTGTTAATTCAGTTTATTGCCCAACTCACACTTGCATGGAATGATTTAGAGCAGCCCAAAGACTGAATGTAATCCTGGCTAAGGCCTCTACAGACTACTACTTTGTATGTCATTATTATAATTTTAATAAAACCTGGGCAACAAATTTAAATCAAAATATAGTTTGAGGAGCACTGAGGAACACCAATACAATATCAACATAAATAACGGAGTAATTTGTATTACAATTCAGATCCAACTCTAGATGCAAGTAAAGAAGAAATACTATGGGACAGATTTACTTTTGGTCGAATTTTGAATGAAAAAAAAATTTGAATTTCAACCAGGGAATAGTGGGGAATTAAAAAAATTTGAATTCAAAAATTTTTTAGCGCAATTCGATTAATCGAATGATCGAATAGGGAAAATTCGATCGATCGATTGAATATTCAAATTGGATTTGAATGATTTTTAAGTGATCGATCGAATTTTTCTTATTCGATCTTAGGGAATGATCCCCATTTTGGTAGGTTTAATCTGGCGAAGTAGGTGATCGAATTTAAATTTGAATTATTCGACCATCGAATTTTTGAATATTCGAATAAAATTAAATTTGAATATTCGAATCATTCAAATTCGAATATTCGATTGTCGACTTTGGTCTAATTTGCCTAATTTGCATTAATCATTTGAATCCGAATCTTTTTGAAAATTCGATTGAATATTCCAATCCCTCATGTGAATTTAGTAAATCTGCCCCTATGTATTGCACATTTACACTGAAACATCCGTGGACTTTTTATCAAAAATAGAGTTTGTGAGCTTTTTTTCTACTTCGAATAAACTTTTGGTTATTTATGAAAATATCTTAATGCAAAAACCTTGACTTAATACAATTATGAAAAAATCGAATCCTTAAAATTGTTTGAGTTGCTTTAAAACTCGAATGTGTTAGTTAACAAACTCAAAAACTTTTTTTTAAAAGGCTTGAATGTTGCCTTTGGGCAACTCCCATGACTTCTAAATTACCTCACCAGCTTTTTAAAGCTTGTTTTTTTAAATTTTTTTAGCTTTATAAATACCAGACATTTCAGTGAAAATATGATTCTTGATAAATCACCCCCAGATGCATCTAATTATTTTCTTATTTATTAAGAATAAGTACTGTTATAGTGGTGAGTGAATATGACCTGTTTTGCTTTGCCAAAAATTTGTGAAACAGTGAAAATTTACCAAAATGCATTGGTCTTTGAAGTCTTTTTTGATGAGCAAAAATGGATGCCCCAGGTGAATAAATTCTTTGGCACATACTGTATTTTCCTTTTTCTTACTGGCCATCAATGTTTCCCGTAATAGTCTATCTACTTCCTCTGCTTTCCTTCTCTGCTTTCTGCTTTATAGGGTAGCCTCTCTTTCTAAACATGCCTAACATCTTCTCAATGTACGATGTAGTGACATCCTTCTTCCATTTGTATCATAGTCAGTGAGTAACTACTAGTAACTAATTTGATTTGAATTTGATACTGTTTGTATATATTTGTAATATAATGGATATGATACACATGATTTGACTATAAATAGACAATTATTTTATAGTTTTGTCTAAGGATGTATTTAAAAGTTTTTATGCTTAGAGTAAAATGTGGTGTGAAAAATATTTAAAAAAAATCAACATTGAGGGGCACATTTACTAATGGTCGAATTTCAAAGTGAAAAAACTTTGAAATTCGACCATCAAATTTTTTTTAAAGACTTCGATAGAAAATGGACTCATTTCAATTGAAGAGGTCAGCTTTTGATCAAATAAAAATCATTCCAATCGTTCGAAAGCATCAATCGATTCGAACAATTTTGCGTAAAATCCTTAGAATTCCTAGGATTTCAGGACAGGTTCTAGCAGGTCTCCCATAGGCTACAATGGCAATTTGGCAGGTTCAAGGTGGTGAAGTCTTGAATTTGAAGGATTTTAAAGGTAATAGAAATTTTTCTATTCAAATCAAATTTTGGCCTATTCGATAGTCGAGTAGCCCAAAATTACTTTGAAATTTGAATTTTTTTAATTCAAATTTTATTTGAATATTCACTTCAACTCTTAGTAAATGTGCCCCTAAGGCTTCCTGATTTATCTAAAGATTTTTTGTGATGACCACCACTAGGGGTTACTGTTTGTTTGCCTCTAAATCTGCATAATCTCTTTGGTTCAGTATCAATGAAAAAGGGCCATGCATTCCTGAAACTTTTGATTAATTGTAAAGTGTCCATAGCACCATGGAATACATTTGCGATCACCCCATTTGCTGCATAATTGGCTTTCTTTCATGTTTAGTGGACTCATTACTGGTGTGTGGCTAGGTCAGTGCCAATTACCTGCATCACCGCATTTGACTTTGTGTGAATTCAGTAGCTATTGTATAACATTCACAAAACACAGAAATTCTTAAATTAATAAACATGAAACACGTAAAAAGTCGAAATAAAGCTTTTAGTTGAAGCAAGATAAAATGGATGCATCTATGCACATCCATGTAGTGGTTAATTAGTTGCATTATGCATTTTGTATTTAATTTAGGCAGTGAGATGTCATTTAAATGGCAATTACTTCCATAAAAATATTTATGCATTCCACTTTTCTGAACAAAATAATGGATTACTAACTCTCCTAACAGACTAAGAGATGGCATCATTACTAGGATACAATTAAACCAAACAGTAAAAAAAGAGTTTTTTTTCAGAACAAATATTATGAATTTCATTGAAACAATAAAATGCAATGTACGCAGAGTTTAAAAACATTTGTTATATTTTTTGTTAAAAATTACATTAATGAATAATAAAATATGGCTTTGTGTCTCATTTACAAAATTGGGGAAAGGCTCTAAGTATAAGATATGGGGGGAAAGTAAGGATTGGCCAATACTATTTGACTGTTGTGACCTGAGCCACATAATGCATCCTTGCATTATGACTTGTTTCAGATGTTAATCTGGCATCAGTTTGTCAATTTATTCTAATCTAATATTTTAAAAAGTTTTTCAAAAATAAAACCTTTGAAATGTATTTTCCACAGAAATACAGACTACTAAAAATCTTGCTATATGCAATAAAAACTGTATTTTACCACATAAAAAATTGAAATTAATTTGCTGAAGCCCATCCATGGTGAAAAGGTTAATGCATCCAAAAGGCTAGCAATTACTATTGATAAAATGAACACAAAATATACAAACAATTACAATACTTCCCGTTGTCTCTGGCTAGTATTCAAACACATTTGCTCCAAATATAGTTTGCAAACTATGTGGGACAGGGACGTATAATGATTGCTACATGAAATCTATCATCTAAATCAATCTATCTAATAAGTTATGCAAATAATCATTGACAGACATATTATTTTTTACAAGTATGTAATTTCTTCTGTACAAGAGTTATATTTTCAGCTGTCTTTAACACATCATTTTAAGACATCTATAAATCTTCCAGCCCTGGGACCTCATTATTCAAACCATCCAAGCTGCACTTTAAATGAGGTTAGAGTAGCACCAGGGCAAGACATTAACACACCACTCAATTTATCATCCAGTTCTAATTACATTTCCTAAGTCAATAGCTAGTTCACTTATCATCATAGGCTTTGTGTGCAGGTTTTCCTTCAGAAAGAAACTTGTCTATGGAGGTTGCATTGAAATGGCAGGAGACTGACAGCTATATTTGCTCTTGGAGTAGACACTTTATGTGGGTTATTTATTAAACTCAATTTTTTCTAGTCTGACTTTTAAAGGGAAAATACATTTTTTTGGAGAAAAAAAAAGATTACATTTTATTGATTTATTAAAGTTCAATTGTGTTAAATGTCTGAATAAAAAGTACTCCAACTTAGACCTACCAAGTTCACAGAGAAATCAATAGCAGATGTCCCATTGATATCCTGATCTGCGCTGGGGTTGTGTTCAGTAATCCAAAGCTTTTGTGCTTTCCGGGTGCCCAACCTGAAAAAAGTCAGAGGTTTCAGCCATCAAATCCAAAAAGTAGCAGCAACAAAGAAAAATTTGCAAGATTCGGCTTGTTTCACTATTTTATCGAGTTGTTTTCCGAAAATAAAAAAATTTCTGAAAATTGATTTGGATTTTGATAAATGTATATAGAAAGTAATGTAGGACATTTAGTCAGATGTATCATAAAATATTTTGAAAAGTTTGTTCTTACATCCTCTGAAGACAATAAATACTTATATTATACTTATTTTATTTTTAGAGATGGTTCTGTGATGCCAATGTTGTGTTAATATGTCCCTGTGTTCTTGGTAAAGCCAAGCTACAAAAGCTTATCTGTATGTTATAAAATGGATATTACAGAATTATAAATAAATTCCAAGTACAAACGTAATCAGGGTAAGACAAGGTCAGAATCAGATCAAGATCAAGTGAGCAACTGCCCAATACCCCTTTAAATTTTCAAGTTGTCTCGCCAAGGCGCGATGACATCATGTCGCCAGCACGCGTGCACAGAGAAAAGGACAGCATGCATTGGCACACAAGATTTGAAGACTATGAGCATCCCTGCATTCAGTGTGGTGGGTCTCCATTGCCACAATAGACCACCAGGGTTCCTTACAGATTGTTCTTCATGAGGAAGGCAGTGAGTTTGTGGAATGGTCTGTAGGGTGATGTTGCCAGGTGTCTTTAAGATTGGCGTTGATGACTCTTGAGCAAGCATAATACACAAGGCTATAGTGATCTTAATTTAGGTTGAAAAAGATATACATTAATCCTGCGGCACTTCTTGTTGAAAAATCCATCTGAAGTCTCTCCAATTTACCTAAAAGTGGGAAAATAATTCTTTCCATACTCCAAGATGACAATTGGACCAGTTCAACCTTGTGCTAAAAGCTAAGCCTAGCAACCCTGTTTTTTCTCTTGATAAGAAGCCACCCATCTACCAGTAGAATCACTTCAGGGAGAGAATTCCACAACTTCATAGAACTCACTTGAGCTCACTTGTTGAATGATGTTTTGAATTGATTTTAAAAAAAAATAAATAAAAGAGAATCATTCTCTCTTTAAAAAAAAAAAAAAAAAAATGTTCAAATCAGTTTTATGAGCAACAACACAGATTTATTTCCAGCTATGGAAGCAAAAGCAAAACAAATTTATATATAAAATCGAGAGAATGATGTATTCTTTTCTTGTTTCCATTATTGCTACTTGTCTTGTTTGTCTTTTTGTTTCTTGTGAATTTAAATGTGCTTATAAAATGGCCAGTGCGAAACTCAACAGCTTATCTCTTCAAGTTTTACATCATTTGCTTTTGGGACTTTTCATTTGTGTGATACAATCCCTGAGTGCCATGCATAGGATACTTTTAATGAGCATTTATAGTGGGAATATGTGGAGGTAAACGTATTCCTTTTCCAGCCTTTATAGATAAACCGACTAATTTATTTGCGAAAAATCACACATAAACAAGACTTTCATAAATAGCTTTTTTAAATATGAATCCCTTCTCCCCAGCTGCTTAAATATTGGCTTTGAACTCACAAACTAGATTATTTGAAGATTCTTGTCTCACAGGGAGGGACCCGCAATATATATTCAAAATCAAAGAACAACACTGTATAGTTCATGAATTATTCAAAAATAATCTAGTTTTTGGTTCACAGTGTTAGAAAAGAGAATCTGCTGTTTAAAAAACAACTGACATCCAGGCAAGTCAGAGTGATTTAATTTAAAGAATTAATAAATGCTGGGGAACCAACAAACATGTGCTCTTTAAAGACATGTAAAAAATATACTCTTATAAAAAGTCTATAATCTAATCAAAATCTAATGTTTTTCTCTTAAATTGTATTTGTATACTACTGTATAACTTTGTTTGCTGTGTTCTTATAGTAAAAAGAGTTGCGTGTGTGTAGGTTACTAAATGCATAGACAAATACAAGTGTTCCTCTGCACTCAACCCATTATCAATATATTGAAAAATGTAAACATTTTGTGCCTTAAGCTACTAAAACTTCCTTACCCTTTAAAAAATTAGGGATTGTTTATCATATATTGTATTTTTTTTTAAGTTTATGTTTTATTTGTTTTAATAAACATTACAACAAAAAACATTGTTACATAAATAAATATGTGTACGTTTAAACACATGTCACTGGTATTTTATTAACTTCTTATAGTACGAATTGGTCTTAGCGGTCATTTCAGTTACAGAAAAAAGAAAGGGGTAGTTTATTGGATTACATAGTTATCTCCTAGTTGCAAATAAATAGTGGGAGGTTCTAAAAGGCACACTTAGCTTGTAGCTGGACATATGAAGGGAAGGATGAAGGGAAGGTATTGTTTTGCAGTAGGTCTCCCAGGTATTTAATTCCTTGCCCTGGCCAATAAAGAAAGTCTAGTGCTAGATTTCGGAAGTGGGGTACAGTAAGTTGGAGTTGCCCCATAGTGGTAGTAGTGGATTACGACAGATAGGATCTTTCTTAAATAGTTTAGTTCTAAGCTCTATGTGGTGTGGAGATGGTGGATGAGATACTGCCCTCATCTGAAATTGTGCGATAAGGTAGATTCTTTAGTCCTTCCAGTGACCCTTTTATATTTGCCTGCAGCGCCATATTGGGGTTATATGGGTCCGGGTGGTAACATCAATGTAGGTAATACACTTGGGCCGCCAAGTAGCACAACTGGAAGTCGGGTAAAACTAGTTCACCATCCTCCCTCTCCACTGTCAATTTCTCCCAGGAAATTCTTGGTACTTTGTGATTCCATATAAAGGGAAGTATGGTTGATTTTTAAAAAAAAAACAAAAACTGATTTGGGGATGTGTATTGGGGCATTGTGTAGGAAGTATAAGAGTTTTGCTAGGTAGATCATCTTGATAAGGTTTATTCTCCTCCATAATGATAGTGGATTTGTCCAACTTAGTAAATCAGATTCAAGTTTTGAAATTACAGGGTCAAGGTTAAAATATTTCTGTTAGCTCTAGCCCTTGAACGAATTAAACAGAAAATGCTTGTTATCAAAGCAAAAAACCTTTCTTTATATTAACAATGGCTCACCCAAAAGAAAAGGTGACCCGGGTGTAAATACCTGCACTAAATCACAAATCTCTAGAGATTCCAATCCAAGATGTTTGTCGCTAGATAGACCAAGCCCGGTCTGTGGCCCGGGTGCTGTGCCCCAAGCCCATAGCTTAAGTGTAGAACCAATCGAAATAATCACACACACACGGGGGGCGTGGTCTGATGGCGTGCTGAGAGGACGCACTAACTGATCTCTCCCGGGCAAA
>CM044436.1:88336129-88432643 GCA_024363595.1 Xenopus borealis
TATGTTGTACTGCTCTATGTGTTGAAAAATCTTTCAATAAAAAGACAAATTAAAAAAAAAGAAATAATCACACACACCTGCTGCCAGCCGGTAAGATATAAGTTGAGCTTTATTCCATTATAATTAGGATGCCTGATTATAAAAGCTCAACTTTTGTCTTGAACGTATTGTGATACAATTACCTGTATATGGAGTCCGAGATATTTAAAATCTTGAACCCACTTAAGGGGGTCATCAGGGGGGAGGTTGTCAGGAGGGTCTAAAGGGAAAAAGAGGGATTTATTACTTTAAGGCCAGAGAGTTCTCTGAATTGCTCCACCACTCGAAGGGAATTCTGGGTGTCCAAGTAGATCAATAGATCAGTAATTGGGCCAAGTGTGAGACCAGCAATTTGTTCTTATTTACATATGGTAATGGCTAGAGGCTCAATTGCTAGGGCAAAGAGGAATGGAGATAGCAGGCATCCCTGTTTTGTAACAAGTAACTCACTTTTCTGTATCCAGCGTCCTCACCGTTATGCACCCTTTGCTGCCGTTCTCTCACTCCCACACGCTGGTCTCCGATCCAGCCAATTACACTTGCAGCAAACTTTTGTTAGGGAGGAAGTCCATGCAGCGTTTCTTTAAAATTCAAAAAGCTTTATTCCAGGTTACATTAAAATCATGAACAGGGATTTCACAAGACTCACATTTCCTGTCTATGACAAGATGGTCACCTGACGCGTTTCATGCGTCATTCTGGCCCTTCATCAGAGGTGATGTCACTGTTAGCACTAACATTATATATAGCCACACCAATTAAAAACATCGTTAAACTTAAAAACAAGTTTTGCATATAGACAGGTCATATTGGTATAAACTGTAAAATCATATAGTCCCATAGGCACTGTTTACACAGGATGGTTTAAAACTGGTCTAAATGTTATAATGTCAAAGGAAACAAGAGACCTCCCAATCACTATTTAACCCTTGTTGTTATCGTGTTTTCAGGGTAAATATCCAATAAACTTCTCTTTGATCAATTAGTCTATATATATATATCTCCACCGCTTATTCCTACTTTAACACTCTCAATGCCTTGGAACCTAATCTCATTAAAGTCTCCATTAAGAACATAATGGAGACTTTAATCAGAGAAACTTTTTTTGTTAGAAGGGTATTATGTCTTTCTGTTGTATTCTGTTTCTATAGTAAATTGACGTTTGTTTCTGGTGCAGGACGAGCAATATGTACACTTTCATCTTGATGAGCTTCAGCTTCTGCCTGTTCAATAATTTCACGGGGTTGCCGAGCTTGTGCTATTGCTCCAGTTAGTGTTCCTCACATGACCACCTTAGAGGTGTCCCAGAGGACCACCTGGGAGGCTGAGTTTGCATTTAAGGCCCGATAATTTGAGTATCCTTCAGTGTTGGCTGTCTGTACTTGTTCATTTGTCAACCAAAGGGGACTAAGCCTCCATAGTCTCGAAGTCCTTGGAGTCGACCATCTCAGGGAGAGTGGGAAATGACTGGAGAGAATGCATCGTAGGAATATAATTTTCCCTATATGCGGGAGGATATCTGCTGTTACTAATGCTAAATTAATCCTTGGAAAGGTTTGGTGTGTGTGGTTGATAAAGAAATTTTTTTGTTAGAATTTGTGACTGATGAAAGTACCTGTACGTTTTTGTGGGCCAGTGATACTGCAGTGTGAAGGAGGATAGTAGTTAACTTAACACATATATAGCATTTCAACATTGCATATAATGAATAACTTTTTAGCATTCCCCCTAATCCTTCCCTACCCACCCCCTGAACTTGAGGTCTATGTAATAGAAACTAACCCTATTAGTCTAGTGGTGTGGCAGGGAGTCTTCTCTCTTCCTAGTGTGCGCGCGGTGCACACTTCCGGTTTTTATATTCACATGTGTCTGCTGGCGCTATGACGTCAGTGCACAATGGCACGAAATTTTAATTATTTTAAATTGATTTTTTTCATTGCCCGTTATAGGAAGTATTTTCTGGTGCTTTTTCTGAGGGTTGTGCTATCTATTTTTCTGATTCTGATTCCTATTGTGACCCCTTCCTGGCTTTTTGGCGATTCTGACATTCTGTATCCTGACCCCTTGCCTGCTTAACAACTCTGATTTTGCCTAACCCTCTGACTGATCTCCTGGTTTGACCCTTGCCTGCCTAACTTTGTTTGTACTCCGCCTGCCCCATCCCAGCCTGATCTGACTACATATTCTGTCTATACCTTGTACCGCAACCCTCTGCCCAAAAAGATATTGCAAAACTGTTGTGCCCCTTAGCTTGTTCAGAACCCCTCGCTTCGCACCTCTCTTAATAAGACCTGGCGGCATCAGATTAGCCACGGGCTCCTCCCGAGAGGAAAGGCGGCTGTTATAGGCAGAAGCAAGAGCTGAGAACAGGGTGCCTAGCATCGGGTCTGAATTTAGGGTGTCAACCGTTACAGTCTAGTACTGTATAGTGTATATTTATAGTGTTTTCTAATGGTCGGCTTGGTATCAGACCCCATCAAGTGTATAGGCTGTCAGCTTGGTACTGGATTGGTGACTCAGCTTGTGCAAAAGGATAAAAAAAAATTCAAAGTCGCTCATATTGTCCCGAATGTCTGTACTATGAGCTGGAACAGTATACCTGTTAGGAAGGTCTGGAAGAGACCAAACACTTTCCCTTGCATTAGGATTTGACCTCTGGCGGTAGCCAAGCCTGCTGGGGAGTTTTGAATTGTGCTGGTGAACTTAATATTGACTTTTTAATCTTGCCTTGGACTGTTTTTAGAAGGTTGTCTCCGCTGGCCCCTTAATGTAATCAGTTTTCAGCTTTATAATATATAAGGCAGTTATCAGCTTTGGTTGGTGTTGTGAAGATTCCATCTAGAATCTTTAATTTGGCTTGAAAAAGCATATTGTATCTCCCTGGAATGTTGCTCTCTGTTTTTGCATTGCTATTGAGAAGTCAGGATAGAAGGAGATTCAGGTGCTGTTTTTGTGTATTTCTCCTATTTGACGGGCTGCTCTGAGGATTGCATCTCTATAATTAAGGACGTTTAGCAATAAGGGCTGTGGGGGGGGGTGCTCTGGTGGAGACTCTGTGGGCTATTTCTACTTTGAACTCCAGCAAAGTGTTGTATACTGGGTAGGCTGCTTGGTCCAGTTTGCTTCCAGGTCCATTCCACAGCTCACTCTCTGGACCCGCGTCTGCTAGAAGCTACAGTATGGCAGCCTAGCTTGTAGTGGTGCAGGTAAGAAGGGTGCCCCCCCCAGGAGCACCAAGAAAGAGCTTCTACTCTTCAGCGTGGTGGGATACGCCCCCCATATTGTAATATATTTAATAATACATATTTAATATAAATAATATATATTAAACTGAAAATTCTACAAAAAAAAACTATTACAGAATATAATATATCTAGATTTGTGCATGGCATTGCATTCTGTTTTTTCTTTTTTTTTCAGTTTCACTCACTTACTTGTCACACTGACATAAGGAAAAGAAAGATGATTATTTCCATTAAAATGCCATATTGTCCACCCATAACAGGACTCCAGGGTCCAATATCGCTGCAGTTTGCTTAACAAAAGCCTAGTTCACAGTTCAGCATAATCAATCACTATTTAAAAGAATTATCAAAACTTGACTAAATTCTCTCATTATCTAAAAGATGGATCATCAAATGTATTTGGCTCATAAACTCACAAGCAGGTGGTTGGAATTTCTGTGAGCACAGTTCTTTTTGCTTTTATGGTTCTTTATTTATTTTAAAGTTCTTTGTGTTTCAGCAAGCCAGTAGAGAAACAATAGATTCTCATAGAGAAGCAGGATGGCTATAGATTCTGTTATAGATTCAGTACTTTAATTATGTGTCCTCCTGCCAAAGGCCTTTTAAAGTAGCCTGTACCACAACAGAAACATTTAAATGATAAACCTGAACCTAATTGATTGGAATTTTCTAACAGAAAAATAGAACAGAAAATATTTCTAGACTTCAAAATATATTTTTATTAGTTTAAAGCAGGAAAACAGTTGCATGGCAAATGGAAAACACTATTTTTTTCTCAGACAGTTAATTTGGAGGTACAAGAAAACCACTTGAAATAAAATAAATATAGATTGATATGTTTGCACTGAAAACGCAAAAGCCAGTGGGATCACTCTGGAACTTTGTGGTGTCAATATAGAGGCAAATACATTGACATTAGACATATGCATAGTGAGAGTCTTTATTTAGGCACGCTGGATAATTCCTATTAATTTACAATATCTAGTACAAGTAGATATATGTCTAAAGTGGCTAGACTTTTAGTATTTTTGAAAATGTTTCACCACCCATTTGAGCAGCTTATTCTGAAGCCACTGATTACTGAAACATTTTTCATTACAGTAGACTCAGAAAGATATAGACTTATTTATACTTGATACTGTATATAATGACTTGGATGAATGAAAATCTTCATAGACAATCATATTGGCTGTTGCACAGTTGTGTTCAGAATAATAGCAGTTCAAAATCACTAACCTGATCAATCACTGTTTTGGTAGATATTTTATTTCTACATGGCAAATATACTAGCAGGTGTAGTTGAGAAATAGAAAACCAACAGACCCAATAGTCATGACATAGTTACATAGTTAAATTGGGTTGAAAAAAGACAAAGTCCATCAAGGTCAACCCCTCCAAATTAAAACTCAGCAAACACACACACACACACACACACACCTACACTCTTTCACACAACCCATATATGCCCATAGCTATTCTAACTGTAGAGTTTAATATCAAAATAGCCTTTGATATTATGTCTGTCCAAAAAAGCATCCAAGCCCCTTTTGAAAGCTTTAACGGGATCAGCCATCACAACATCACCCGCCAGTGCATTCCACAACCTCACTGTCCGCACTGCAAATTCCAGGTGAGGTCTTACTAGGGATCTATAAAGAGGAATAATTATGTTATCATCCCTTGAGTTTATGCCTTTTTTTATGCAGGACAGAAACCTATTTGCTTTAGTAGCTACAGAATGACACTGCACAGAATTAGATAACTTGTTATCTATAAAAACCCCAAGATCCTTCTCACTTAAGGAAACACACAACACACTGCCATTTAGTGTATAACTTGCATTTATATTATTTTTGCCAATGTGCATAACCTTGTATTTATCAACATTAAACCTCATTTTCCAGTTTGCTGCCCAGTTTCCCAACTTAGACAAATCACTCTGCAAAATGGCAGCACTCTGCATGGAACCTATAGCTCTGCACAATTTAGTATTGTCTGCAAAAATAGAAACCGTACTTTCAATGCCCACATCCAGGTCATTAATAAACAAGTTGAAAAGCAAAGGACCCAGTATAGAGCCCTGCGGTACCCCACTAACAACACTGGTTCAATTAGAAAATATTCCATTTACCACCACTCGTTGTAGTCTATCTTTTAGCCAGTTCTCTATCCAGTTACAAATACTATGTTCCAGGCCAACATTCCTTAATTTAACCAGTAACCTTCTGTGTGGCACTGTATCAAATGCTTGCTGCATGCATGCTGCTGATTCTGTGTAATTGAGTGATTAAATAAGGTTTGTTCAAAATGATAATAGCTTTTTCCAAATAATAGCAATGTGGAGTTCAATTAATTCTGTGAAAAAATAGGTGTAATTTATGGCCCTTTTTTAAGAAAAGAAGGCAGCAAAGGTTGTACATGATGGTTATAATGGGTCATTCCATACATTGGTCAGAAGAACAGCATACTTAGAAGTTACCTGTGAGTACTGTTAGAAGATGCCTTTTTGAACCCAAGTTACAGATGCAGTCACTTTGGATTGTAAGTTTAATGCGACTTGACCTAACTCATCTATCTCATTTATCTCACTTAGCACAGAATATTGTGTCACAGCATCCCATCCAATTAAAGAGTTCACCATTGAAAACAATGGAGCTTTGGTATGCTAATGAAAAGGTTAAATGCATTAAATGAGTTAAGATAACTTTAGATAACACAGTTTCTTCAATTAGCCCTGAGTCATGACGCATTTAACTTACAAATCCAAGTGACTCTATCTGTATTTATAAACTTGTTGCATGACAATTTTATGGCACAGGTTGTTGAGGAGCCTACCAGAAAAAATGCTATTCTGGATCTAGTGATCTCAAATTACCCAGAACTTGTAGCAAATGTGCAAGTCATTGAACCCCTGGGTAATAGTGACCATAATGTTATTTCATTTAATGTTTGGTGCAAAAAACAAATATATACTGGGGTAACAAAAACCATGAATTTTGGAAAAGCTAATTTTAGTGCCTTTAGGGCTGCCCTTCAGAGTATTGATTGGGGCATTATGTTTTCAGATAAAACCACAGAACAGAAATGGTTGTCATTTAAAATGATATTAAATCATTACTGTTCTCAATTTATTCCCTTAAGGAGCAAATGTAGAAGCTCTAAGAATCAGCCTATGTGGCTTAATACAGATGTAAAGAAGATGATAGTAAAGAAGAAAAGGGCATTTAAAAACTACAAATCTGTTGGGACAGAAGCTGCATTTAATGAATATAAACACTGTAATAAATGTTGTAAATCAGCAATCCGGAAGGCAAAGAAAAGAAATGAAGAATTAATTTCGGTGCAGGCGAAAAGTAACCCTAAAAAGTTTTTTAAATATATTAATAGTAAAAAGATGCACGTTGAGAGTGTTGCTCCATTAAATAATGGTACCAGTATGGTTGTAACCGATACAGAAAAGGCTAATGTGCTAAATCAGTTTTTTTCTTCAGTGTATACAATAGAGTCTGAGTTCCCAGACTCGCTTCATAGATGCAGTGACTCAGCTCAATCTAGTCAGTGGCTGACTCAGGAGATGATTCATAAAGCTTTAATAAAAATTAATGTAAACAAGGCGCCAGGGCCTGATGGTATACATCCACGGGTTCTAAGAGAGCTTAGTTCAGTTTTAGACCATCCCCTATTTCTGATTTTCTCAGATTCATTTTCATCTGGTATGGTGCCTATGGATTGGAGGAAAGCTGATGTCATCCCAATATTTAAAAAGGGATTACGATCTCAGCCTGGCAATTATAGGCCAGTAAGTTTGACATCTGTGGTGGGCAAATTATTTGAAGGCTTGTTAAGGGATCACATTGAAAATTTTGTCCTAGGGAATGGCATTATGAGCAGCAATCAGCATGGCTTTATGAAGGATAGGTCATTTCAGACAAATTTGATTGCTTTTTATGATGAGGTAAGTAAGATGCTGGACAGTGGGGGGGCAGTAGATGTGATATATTTGGATTTTGCCAAAGCATTTGATACCGTGCCCTACAAACGACTGCTTTCTAAACTAAGGTCTGTTGGGCTTAATGAAGTCATTTGCACATGGATAGGGAACTGGCTACAGGATCGGGTACAGAGGGTGGTTGTTAATGGTACATTCTCTACTTGGAGTAAGGTTCTTAGTGGGGTCCCTCAGGGCTCGGTGTTGGGTCCTCTTTTATTTAACTTGTTCATTAATGACTTAGGGGAGGGTGTTGTAAGTAATGAATCAGTGTTTGCGGATGACACAAAACTATCCAGCCCAATTAATTCCATCCAGGATGTGGCCTCCTTGCAACAGGATCTTGACAAACTGGCAATCTGGGCAGATAAGTGGCAAATGAGATTCAATATTGATAAATGTAAAGTCATGCACCTGGGATGTAAAAATATTCAAGCCACTTATACCCTTAATGGGACAGCACTAGGCAAATCCATTATGGAAAAGGACCTTGGAGTCCTTGTAGATGATAAACTTGGCTGTAGCAAGCAATGCCAGTCAGCAGCATCAAGGGCCAATAAGGTCCTGAGCTGTATTAAAAGGGGCATAGAGTCACGGGAGGAGGGGGTCATTCTCCCACTTTATAGAGCACTTGTAAGGCCACATCTAGAATATGCAGTACAGTTTTGGTGTCCCTCACTCAAAAAGGACATTATTGTATTAGAGAGGGTACAGAGAAGGGCAACTAAGCTGGTGAAAGGTATGGAAAATCTTAGCTATGAGGAAAGACTGGCCAAATTGGGGATGTTTACGCTGGAGAAGAGACACTTAAGGGGTGATATGATAACTATGTATAAATATATAAGAGGATCATATAATAATCTCTCTAATGTTTTATTCACCAGTAGGTCTTTCCAGATGACACGAGGTCACCCATTCCGTTTAGAGGAAAAGAGGTTCCGCCTAAATATTCGGAAGGGGTTTTTTACAGTGAGAGCTGTGAAGATGTGGAATTCTCTCCCTGAAACTGTTGTACTGGCTGATACATTAGATAGCTTTAAGAAGGGGTTGGATGGATTTTTAGCAAGTGAGGGAATACAGGGTTATGGAAGATAGTTCATTATGCAAGTTGATCCAGGGACTAGTCCGATTGCCTTTTTGGAGTCAGGAAGGAATTTTTTTTTCAACTTGATGGACGCAAGTCTTTTTTTCAGCCTAACTTACTATGTTACTATGTTACTATGTATCTGCAAGAAAACCCTGCAAAGTCCCATTGTTGAAAAAAATAAGACGTGCTGAAGAGGTTACAATTTGCCAAAAACACATTGACTTGCCTAAAGTGAAATGTACAACATTTTGTGGACTGGTGAAAGCAAGATTATTCTTTTTGGGTCTAGGGGCCACAAACAGTTTGCAAGAATTCAAGCCACAATACACTGTGAAGACAGAGAAGCATGGTGACGCAAGCACCATGATAATGGAATGTTTCTCATACTATAGGTGTTACTTGTGAGAGTTGCATGAATGGATGTGTGAATTGTTCTGGAACTGCATCTTTCACAACTCGCTCAAACCAGCTGTCTTCTTTATCCAAGATTTTGACATTGCTAACTTCAAAGAAGTGTCCCATGTCTTTTAGGTGTAGAAAAACAGCTGAATCTTGCCCTATAGAGTTTGCCCTCCTATGTTGAGCCATTCACTTGGTGAGCCATTGTTTGGTCTCCCCAATGTATAGATCTGTGCACTCCTCTCTACACTGGACTGCATATACCACTATGCTTTGTTTTGCTTTTGGTGTTCTATCCTTTGGATGTACTGTACCAATTTTGTCTCAGTGTGTTGCTTGGTTTGACAAACACAGTGATGTGGTGTTTGTTGAAAATCCTGCAAAGTTTCTTTAGCTACATATGGGATGACTACGTTTCTCCTACTATGTGTCTCTGGGCTGTTATTTCTATTGGTGTTCCTGTTGAGCGTGGTTGCTGCTGTTACAATATGTCATTGGATTAGTGGAAGAGTTTATTTGCCGAGAACTTCCCACATCAGTCAGTTGAGTTGTGAATCTTCTTCAATTGTTACTCAGGAGGTCCAGTTGTTTTAAAATTACTGTACTTACAGTATATTAGATATACCATGACCCAGATGAATGAAAATCTTAATTGTCATCCCCTTTTCTTCACTTTCTTTGTATTTTTATTTGGAATAGAATGTGCATTATTCTCTATGCATTTGCTTGTATGGAATTAAAAGCTATTATAAGGATTTTATGTATATATTGTCTGTATATATGTATTGTCTGTCAGTCATGTATTGAACCACTATCTGAACCAAATTCCCTTTACAACCAAGTTTTTCTCTTTGCTTTGCCCAAGTTGTTTTCTAGTTACTCAGATCCTGCTCAAGCATGCAAGTGCATGTTTTGATGTTTTTTTCACATTAAGGGGCAGTATCCATTATCGTCACCTGTGTCCATTCTGGTTGCTGGTGTAAAATTCGGACTCGCCAGCGCCAAATTCGGATGCGCTGCGTCTGATTTGGACATGTGTCGGCAAGTTTGGATGCTTGGTGACGTCATAATGCACCATTTATAAGGATATAATTTACAGTCTGGTCTGGTAAATCTTTCTCAGTTATCACTAGAGGCAACAATTATGCTGATAGATTTCCTCTGTACCTCAGAATATAAATAAAGCTCTGGTGTATGGACTGCTAATTAGAAGAAAATTAACCCATATGGTACTCCTGGATTTATGCTGAGCTGCTTCTGTACTGTATTATAGGGGCATGCTCTGAACTGTGATTTGCATGTTTAATGTGTACACACAGGTGTCAGGGGCGGCAGAACAATAACCTTAAGCACCAAAATCACTAGGATTCAACTACCAGATGTAAACAGATGGTTAGAATAACAGAGGTAACTAAAAGTGTGTCAGATACTATGTGTGATAGTACAGTAATATAAACAGTATGTAAACCTTTTCTCTGTATAGAAAATCCATATGCCCAACTTGAACTCATCTTTTATTTCCTGAGTTGCTATGCTGTTATTCAAGAATGTGTGCAATACTTCTGTGTAATAGAATTGAAAAATGTCCATGAAATGTTTATGCCTCATTTAATATGTTAACATTGCTAAGATCTTTGATAAATGCCAGTTAAGCAAGCTGCCAGCAATCAGTCCATTTGTTTTCATTTCAAATTCCCTATACCTCATATGTTTTTGCATAAATATAATGTACCTTTCTTGCTTATTTGCTGTGCAAGGACCAGTTTCAGCAATTTTAATACTATGCATTGTATACTATTTTTACTATTTAAAGGGGTGGTTCACCTTCAAGGTAACTTTTAGAATATTGTAGAAGAGTCAATTCTTAGAAACTTTTCAATTGGTCTTCATTATTTATTTTTCATAGTTTTTTTAATGATTTTCAATTTTCTTCTGTTTCTTTGCAGCTTTCAAATGGGGGTCACTGACACCATCTAAAAACAAATGCTCTGTAAGGCTACAAATGTATTGTTATTGCCACTTTTTATTACTTATCATTCTATTCAGTCCCTCTCCTTTTCATTCATATTCCAGTCTCTTATTCAAATCAATTCTAATTTTTACCCTAGAAACCAAATTGCTGACACTGCAAACTAGAGAGCTGCTGAATAAAAAGCTAAATAAATAAAAAACCACAAACAATAAAAAATTAAAACCAATTGCAAATTGTCTCAGAATATCACTCTCTACATTATACTAAAAGTTAACTCAAAGGTGAACAACCCCTTTAAATCTTGTGAAGTACACTTTCATTTCTCCTGTTCATCCTCTAGTGCAGGGGTGCCCAGGACGTTGATCGCAGTCTACCAGTAGAATGTGTTAATGTTCCTGGTGGACTGCGATCTGGGGCCCGGCACCACTGACTTGAAGAAAGAGGAGCACAGCATGGAGAGAGGGGCTAGCGTGGCATGAAGGGAAGGAAGATGAGCGGCAGAAAGGGAAGCGAGGGGAGACAAGCGGCAGAAAGGCAAGAAAGGGGAGATGCGCGGCATAAAGGGAAAAGAGGGGAGAAGAGTGGCACAGAGGGGAGACGAGCAGCACAAAGGGAATTCTCATCATGAGTCCAGCACTCCTCATCATGATTGCCCTACTCATTACCATAGAATATCGGTCATATTAGTACATAAATGGGATCCTCTGTGATTTTACAGTTTTAATTGAATTATTTTCTTGCTATCCTTTGTAATATTTTCAAGAATTTAATTTATCTTACTCAATATATTTGGTGTCAAGAGTAGATCCGAGTGTAACAAAGTCTGGGCACCCCTGCTCTATTGTCTATAGCAGTGCTTGGAGGAAGTCATAGGAGGATACTGCACTTCAATCCCCTGAACCAATACTTCCAGAAGAATATCTAGAACAATAACCTTAGAAATGCTCTATGGAAACACTGATTGCTTTACACAATTGAGTGATTATTTTAAGTCTATGTTATCTAAAACAAAGGTTCATATATAGGAATTCTCATCATGAGTCCAGCACTCCTCATCATGATTGCCCTACTCATTACCATAGAATATCGGTCATATTAGTACATAAATGGGATCCTTTGTGATTTTACAGTTTTAATTGAATTATTTTCCTGCTATCCTTTGTAACATTTGCAAGAATTTAATTTATCTTACTCAATATATTTTTTAAAATGTAGCATTATAGGAGAGAATTGCAATCTTAAAATGCTTTGAAATGAGCCCCCCTACTTTGGTGAGAGATGCAGTGGCCAGGTTCTTAAGGTCCCCAGAATGAATATTACAGGTACTCTTTTGCCCCTTATATAAACAATGAATATTACAGGTACTCTTTTGCCCCTTATATAAACATCCTCTCTGTATCAGTGCCAATATCTTTTAATCACTTTTAAAATAAACCTATGGGGGGGGGGGGAAACAGTAAGCAGTGGGTAAAAAAACAATTTCTGTTTATATATATGTGTGTGTGTGTATGTATAATTATATGCCCCTATGGCTTTAATGCCCTACCTTCCTCCTTTTCCCTAGTTACTAGGCAGAAGCCATGTATCTAGTTTAACATCAGTGTTATTGGCCAAGAGGTGTAATGACCGCTTCCTGCCACACTTTCATATAATGTGTGGAAAGCAGTGACCTCTTCCTATTTGGCTGCTGGTGTCCTTTTCAGCTGGATGTGCCCATTGAGCCTTGTACACCAAGACCCAGTAAAGCCATTGCCCTAAAAAGACTGCACCTTTAGCGAATACGTCAGGGACCAGGGAACCCCTTGAATGAGATATAGTTAGACAAGTTATCTCTGTAATGGTCTCTCTAGGAAAGAGAGGTAGAGAGCTTAAATAGAAAGAGCAACTTTATGCTCCAACAAGGATCTGTAGCAGGGAGCAGCTTTCCAAGGCTTCCTGATTGCCTTTAGTGAAGGGACCACAGTGAATAGGCTGCTGGGCTAGACTCCTTCTCCCTGACCATTCTGCTGGGTGGGATCCAGACCACTTAAATATATATTTGCCGGGATTTACCATTGCTGCTTGGCTACATAGCCTAATGGCATTCTTCAGCTGTGTCACCTGCCTGTTCTAACCCTTGATGTTACATCTGCTTGTACCTATCATAATCTTTGAGTAAACCTGTGGTCATTTGTCTAGAACAAATAAACTGTTGCTCTTGTTCATCATAAGAATCTCTTGGCATCCATTGTTTTTCTATTTTTATTAGCAAAATAGCTCGTGAGTTGTAGTCACACAACATCTAGAAAGCTTCCACTTAGCGAAGGCCCTGATACTGAAGTGTGAGTCCATGCTCCTCTCACTAGTTGGACATTACCTTTGGACTGGATAGCCTAAATTAGCATTACATACTGTATATCTCAATTAGCACACATTTCCAATAAAATATGCCTGCAGTCAGCAGTCTGAAACCAAAATGAATATAGAGGATTAACTGTTAATGAATGCACTGAAATTGCCTTTCTGTTTCTGCTGCAGCTTCTGCCCATCAAACAGATTTTAAAAATAAAAGGAAATAGAATTTTCAGAGATAAAGAATGTGATTTCCATAATAGGATAAAAAGGTTATACTGCTTTGCTTTCATATAATATATGCTTTTATAATATTAAACAGATTATTAGGAATATCACTTATATTAGAAGCTAACAGGGAAATAACCTTATGGGATTGTTTGCAATAGCCAGACATATAACGGCAAGACATCAGGTGTCAAGAGAAAGTAAAAACCAATGAGATTATATGTTATACATTTCAAAGGGTTCACATATGAAAAGAATATGCTTCTTATTTTACTGGTCTGCCTACCAGTATTAATTAAGAATGTGAAGCAAACAGAGAACAGTGTGTAGCCAAAATGTTGTTACAGAAGATACTTAAGACTTTGTTCTTACAACAGATGTTAATTGTCGAGCAGATCTTCAAATTTTTTGTAACTCTCAATCCTTTTCATGCCAAACTGCATTTTATTTACAGTATGTGCTTGCTTCATGTGAGATGCCAGATGTAGATTTTCAGACATCGATGTACATATTAATTGCATGTTAGCATCAATGAAGAAAAATGGCTTTTTTCAATCTGAATTCAAGTTGAAGATTTAGGGGCAGAATTATCAAAGGTTGAATGTTTTTGAGTTGAGTTTTTTTTAATTGAATTGAACTTTAATGACCAAAAATTCGAATATTATCTTATTTTAGAAAAAAACTCAAATATCTAAAACAAATATTACTGACCCAATAACTCGAATCGAATTCGACTAAACTCAAATCAAGTTTTTTCTCTGAAACAAACTTGAATGTCAGGAAGCCTAGTAACATTTTCAAATGGATCACTGGACCTCTGCCTTTGACTTTTACATGAGCTTGGCAGGTTTTAGGTGGTGAATAGTGAAATACGAATTGTTCCCACGGTCCAGGTATGATAAATCTCCAATTCAAATTCCGGTTTCAGTTTGGATTATTCCCAACTCAAATTTGTGAGTTTTGACCAAAAATCCAAATTGAAAATTTTAATTCAAATTTCCAATGTGAACCTTAATAAATCTGCTCCTTAAATTGCAATTAAGCGAGAAAAAAGTTGCATGGAAATCATTCTGTTTGACTGAAGTATGAGAACATCAGATGCTTTACAATGTAGTCACAATGTGGTCAGACATGTTGCATTTGAATTTGCATATATGATGAGCCCTATAGAATATAAAGATACTTAATTGTGCAAATGGGTTGTTACAGTGACTCAGTAGCAGCAAAACTTGAACCAACCTTTAGTCCCATTGCCTACAGATTTTTTAACCCTTTACTCCTCAGTTGAAATCCTTCTCCTTTAGCAGCTACTTGCTCACGTCTGCATGCAAGGAATCTTAATCATGTTGTTTTTTTCTATTCCAATCATTTCTATATTACATTTATGGTTCAAGCTCCATCTGTACTTTTTGACAGCTTTTACAAAAACCACAAAGGGTTTTTATGACTTTGTGAACTCTAGTCCATTTTCCCAGCACAAATGTAAACCTGCAATATGTTTTTAACATGACCCATTAATTTACCTCAACTCCTGACAAAGCTCTTTAATGAAATCTGTCAAATTTCTTGATGATTGCCACAATTTAGTGCAATTCTAAAGGCTTGATTACCACTTACGTCTTCTTAAGAGTCTCATTTATTTATATTCAAGCCCACAGTTTATCTCCTAAAATAGAGCCAAAGAAAATCCTTAACATAATATGCAATTACCTCATCTTTTGAACTACAGTGTGATATGCTGGAAAAAATGTCTATTTTATTTTCCATCAAATATAAGTTTTTTTTTTTTACAAAGACACATTTCATGACCAGTCCTTGGATGACCTTTCTAGCACATGTATTACTAAGTAAAGTGTGTTCTGAATGTGGTGCATACACTGAAAACACTTCTGTTTTTACCAAAAATAAATAAATGCTCTGAAAACTGTCATCCTAGATGCAGAGCCTTTAAAAAAATCATATCTGTGAGATAGAATGAGCTTTGAAACCACAGCTGAATGTTAATTGGTACTTCTGTTGTTGTTGCTTGAAGCTTGAGTATTCACATTAAGCTGAACAAATGCCACATTTGCATTTCTGATAAGTGCTGGCATTTTTCTGATCTCCTAAATCACCTTTCTTCAGTAGGTAGTTCCAAAAAAGTTGCTTATGATGCCTTTAAATACATGCTACCCATTCTATATTAATGGGGGTTTATTAGCTAAAATTAAGGCAACCAATTAGTCAGTCTTATCATAGCAAAACTATTCAGAGAACCGGGTGACTGCCTTGTTTGATTAAAATAAAACTGAAATATACATAAGAACTCTGAAAGAAAATAATATTAGCTTAATATAATAGTATTGGAATAGTTTGTACTTAATATAAAAGGAGGTTTTCATGTTTGGCATAGTGAATATTAACTACTACATAATGAATTTATACAGTACATCTCTAGACACCACTGCAATCCCTGGTCGACTGGAAACATACTCTACCACAGTACAATGTACCTGAAAAGTACCACCAGCAGTGGTATTTACCAACAGCATTTTGGGTTCTTGAACTTTCTCCTATTGATCAGTTATGGTTGCAACCTGGCCTGTACTGAAGAAAAATTACAGCCAAGGCCGGGGCAAGTATTATAAATTTAGCGGCAACATAGCTAGTTGAACTGCTCCTGGCATGCCTCCATTTCACCCCAGCCTTTCTTCCCTTTCTAGCCACAATACTTACAAAATCCCTCAGGATTCAATGCTTCATGCCCCTGCACTATCTACCTCATGGCCTCACCCCTGTGACATCAATGGGCCATTGATTTACATCATTATCCTCTCCCTTATGGATCCGTCCCCCCTAGTCAGTAAAGAAGTTGTAAACCTATCGACAAGCAGGGATCCAAATACAACAGTGATGGAGGAGAAAGAATTGGCACAGGCACCTAATTAGATGTAATTCACTGTCCTATTAAAACAAGTAGGTCCAGTCTATCAAGAAGAACTATCTATCAAGGTTGAAGCAGAGAGTTAACAAGTATAATTCAGTAAACAAGTATATTTAAATATTTATGTTTAAGACCAACAAACAGGAAAAGCTCTCAACCTTACATTTAACACAGAAAAAACAGAACAAATGTCATTGCTCAGTTGCACGATTGTGAGGCTGGTTTAAATATACATATTTAATATGTATATACATACAGAAAGCTGCCATAACCAGTAACCATAACCAGATTTGCCTAGGGAGTTGTTTTTAAAGATTTGAATCCAATTTTCTCGATTCATCATAGATTGGCCCTTTAAGAAATTGATTATTTGCCACCTTGAACATGCCAAATTGCTGTTTTAGCCTATGGAAGCCATCCAGGGGTCAATTTGGAATTTTTTGC
This sequence comes from Xenopus borealis, assembly GCA_024363595.1. Classification (NCBI taxonomy): domain Eukaryota; kingdom Metazoa; phylum Chordata; class Amphibia; order Anura; family Pipidae; genus Xenopus; species Xenopus borealis. The sequence goes on from CM044436.1 coordinate 88,352,786, forward strand.
AGCCATCCTGACATTTCTGAGAAAAAAAATCTTGAATCAAGTTTGATTAAAATTCGAGTTACACTATTAGAACTTGGATATGGACCACCAGTATGCATATATATTTGTATAATTACTAGCATGCTTGAATCCTCAATAACTAGAAAAAAATTCAAAAAGCATGCTTATCTATATAAAAAAAATAATTTATTGTTACATCATTAAAAATTAAACAATCCCCTCATTACGCCTAACGTGTTTCATGCTTACCTAGCACTAGTCATAGGCATTTTCTCAAATGGCTGTTCCTTTTTACTCTTTAAATATCAACCCTCATAGACCCTCCCCTCTCTAAAACCAATCAAAAGTTTCTCACACATGTGACAATTATTATCCAATGAATCCAAGGCTATGAGCTCAGGTTTAATCGTATCTATGTATTATACAATCCATGTTATGGGGTATTTATCAAACGTAAAATTATTTTTTACAATATAAATCATTATTGAGTAAAATTAAATATAGCAAGTCACATCAAAAGCATAGTTCAAACCAAGTGGCAACCTAGTCTGTAAATAAAAGATCCAATAGACTGTACTTCTCTTTTTCGCAGTTTTGTCAAAAGGTCTCCTCCCCTAATACCTGTTTTAATCTGTTCTATCCCTTAAAAATACTTTAAATTGATATTGGTACATTCACTAAAATGTCTAGTGACATTGGTTTTGCTATTAGATTTACTATTCTTGATCTGACTAATGTGTTCCCTAGTGCGTTCTTTTAGTGACCTCACCGTACATCCTACATATTGTTTACCGCACTTGGTACATGGGACCAAGTATATCACACTTTACTACAGCAATTAATATATTGATTTTGTATATTTTTTTAGTTACTGTTGAGCAAAATTTGTATGTATTGATATGTGATACACCAATTGTGTCCACATTTAAAACAGCCTATATACCTCAAAAACTCACATTGTTTCTTATGTTGTTTCTCTCTATATGTTCGGAGACAACAGATGACCCAAAGTATATGCCCGTCTTGTCACACTACTCACACCAGGAGCCAGTGCATCACAAAAGTCTCCATCTGTATATAAAATAGGCAAAAAATTTTTTATCAACTTACAGTAACTATCCTTCTATACTGTCTGCTACAGATACAGCCGCTTGGATTTGTGTGTTAAATGCGTTGTGACTCAGGATTAATTGTTTCATTGTTTTCACTGGTGAACTCTTTAAATGGATGGGATGCTGTACCACAATATTCTTTGTTAAGAAGCATAAATGGGATATCTGGGTTTAGTTATTCTGTGTCAAACACACAATCCAAAGTGGCTTCATCTGTATATCTGTATATCTGTATATCTGTATATCTGAATATTTTGTCTCCATAACTCCTTCTCTGCTTATACTTGGTTGGAAACAATAAGGTGTTCCTGTCCATTTTTTCTGCCTTCACAAATTATTTATTAATTAATTTACTGCTATATCCTCTATATCCTATCCTATATCCTTTAGTTCCCCTTTAAAACCACCCATGTATAGCCACCTGATTTCAGTTTTCATAGAATGCTCTTTGTACTTCTTACATCATCAATTTACTCTACTTAATCTTATAAAATTTTGAAGTGTAGCATGTATGAACATGTGTGTTTTATGATTTACATTAAACATTACTTTATCTTTAAGAACATCCCATTGACACAAACATGGTCAAATGAAAGTATCAAAAACCGTTAAACAAAGTTGTGACACATTCTTACATATAACAGCCTTTCAAGTCTATTCAGCCTTTTCAATGTTTTAAAGCTTGTCCTGGCAGCATATGAGATGGATGGAAAGATGCATAGCATCATAAACACCACACTTAATAGGTAAAAGGTGCATTTGTTATTTTTTTATTTTTTTTATTTTTTAAACTTTCTTTTTTTATTGTTTTCTTTTTTTTTTGCAAATACAAAATCAGTAAACAAATATAAGTGAACTAAAAAGACAAAAGAAAAAAGAAATAAGAAAAATGAAAAAAGGAATGTACATCCATATTGTTATTTGGGTCTCAGCATTTTAAAGTAAAGACATTTCCAGTACTTAACTTTGTTTAAAGTTGTTTGATATAGAGTGTTTTTTATATATCATTTATATTATTCTGTTGTGTTAATATCCGTTTGCTCTAAATCTTCATTGTGAGAGTATGTTCATGGAGAAAGCAGGTTGATGGGGTATAGTTTCTCTTATAGGTCAGAGTCTAGTTATCTTTTCCGTATGTTCTTTGGTTTGTGTGATACAGTTTGGCATATTTGAGCATTTTGTATTGTAGAGGATATTGAGGTAGTCTTTTACATCTTTTGTTTTGTTCTTTGTATTCTCGTTTGGAGTTGTGTTTGATCATAGTATGAGTCCCATAAGATCCAGGTCTCCATGAAGGTGGGTGAGTTATCATGTAGTAAAGCTGTTAAATATTCCATTCTCCTTATTTGTTGTATTTTGTTAGTTAGTTCTGTTGTGTTCGGGGTGTTGGGATTTTTCCAATGTGCTGCTATCAGACATCTTGTTCCCATTAATATTTTTTGGACAATTTTTTGAGTGTGTTTGCCCATGTTATCAATTGGTAGACCTAGTAGGTGGGTTAGCGGATTTTTCTCTATTTCTGTGCATGTAATCCTCAGAAGGATGTTATTTGTTGCCTCCCATAGAGGTATTATAATTGGGCACGTCCAATAGATATGTAGTAGTGTAGCTGGTTTTTGTTGACATCTCCAGCATTCTTCTGGTGTTTCCGGAAAAAGTTTGTGCAGTAGTGCCGGGGTATGATACCATTCGAAAAGGATTTTATAGATGTTTTCCTTGTGTGTGGTGCATATTGATGTTTTAGAAGCGTTTCTCCATATCTCTCCCCATTGCTCCATGGTGATTTTTTTTGTCCAGTTCCTTTTCCCAGTGGGTCATATAGGTATGTGGTTTGTCTTCAATTGGTCTTTTGTTTAGTGAATTATATAGAGTCGAGATCAGACTTTTCCTCGTGACTAGATGCATACAGAGGCTTTCGTAGTATGTAGGGTTCCTTTGTTGTAGATATGGGTACACTGACTGTACAAAGTGTCTTAATCTGTAATACATATAGTCTTTCATCCCCTGTAGCTGATATTTCTCTATTATATCTGCTTTCTCCATGAATCTCAAGGTTCTCACATCAAACAACTTATAAACTTGAAACACTGTGGAATGTTTCCATATATCAACAAAGTGTTTCTCTGTTCCCAGAGAGAAGGCTGGGTTAAATAGGAATGGTGTGAGAGGGGATGTATCAGTTTTTTCCCTCAGTGTATTTGTTTTTTGGAGCCATAGTTTGTATGTGAATTGTATTGTTTTTGGTAGGTTTCTGGTTTCCCATTTTTTTGGTTTACTCCAAAATATTGTGCTAGGGTGTATCGGCTCTGAAATTAGCATTTCAATTTCCGCCCATTTAGTGTATGCTTCTTTTTGGGTTAAGTATATTATTTGGCGTAAGTGGGTTGCCATGTAATATTTATGAAAATTTGGGAATCCCAGACCTCCTTGAGCTCGATTAGTTTCTAATATTTCTTTTTTCACTCTGTGGCGTTTTCTTCCCCAGATAAACCTCATACATTCTGCCTGAAATTGTCTAATGTCTTTTCTTGGTATAGGAATGGGCAGTGTTTCGAAGTAATATAATATCTTAGGGAGCACATTCATTTTTATGGCTGCCATCTTCCCAAACCATGAAATATTGTATTTTTGCCATTTGTTTAGGTCTGTTTGTAATTTTTTCCACAGGGGGGTAATGTTTGTCTTATATATTGTGTCATATTTAGTTGTTAGAAGTATTCCCAAGTATTTTATTATTTCTGTTCGCCAGTTGTAGTTAAAGTTTAATTTTAGCAGTTTTAGGCGGTTTCCTGCCATATGTATTGGAAGAGCCTCTGTTTTTGTCTGATTAATTTTGTATCCTGATAATTGCCCAAATTTATCTATAACTTGGTGCAAGTTTGGTAGGGATGTTAATGGTTTTGTGATTGTCATGAGGACATCATCTGCATATAGACATATTTTGTATTCCATATGTTTGATTTTAATACCTGATATGTTTATGTTATTTCGTATTTGGGCTGCTAATGGTTCGATACTTAATATGAATAAAAGTGGGGATAGTGGACACCCCTGTCTCGTTCCGTTAGTAATGTTAAGTGGTTGTGAGGTAAGCCCTGCTGTTTTCAGGATAGCTGTTGGTTGAGAGTATAGTTTTTTCAATGCTGTTATAAAGGAACCTTGGAATCCCATTGTCGCTAAGGTAGCAAACATAAAACCCCAGTCTAGACGGTCGAATGCTTTTTCAGCGTCAAGACTTAGTAATAGGGCTTCGTCTGATGTTCTATTTAATTTATCGATTAGATCAATGATTCTTCTTGTATTATCCCCCGCTTGTCTGTTTTTTATAAATCCCACTTGATCATTATGTATCAGTCTTGGTAGAATTCGGGTCAGCCTATTTGCTAAGATCTTAGTAAAGATCTTCAGATCTGAGTTTAGGAGGGATATAGGTCGATAATTTGCACATGAAGTGGGGTCTTTCCCTTCTTTTGGTATTACCGTTATAAATGATTTCAGTGTTTCCCTGTGAATGGGGGTTCCTTGTAAATAGTTGTTGAAAAGACTATGAAGTATTGGTAGGAGTTCTTCCTGGAAAATTTTGTAATATTTATATGTCAGACCGTCTGGGCCTGGTGCCTTTTTGGATGGGAAGCTTTTTATGGCTTCTGTTATTTCTTCTGTGGTGATGTCTGCATTAAGGGCTTCTGTTTCAGTCCCTGTTAATTTGGGTAGGTTGCAGTCTTTTAGGAATTTTTCCCTCGCTTTTGATCTTTCTGCTTGTGTGTTTTTGGGAGTGGGTAGGTTGTATAGTGCTTGATAATATTGTTTAAAGCAGTCAACAATTTTTTCTGGGTTTGATTCTAATTTTCCCTTTGATTGAATTACTACTGGTGTGTTAAGTGCTTTTTCTCCTCTCAGTTTATTAGCCATCATAGTATGCGATTTGTTGGCAAATTCGTAGTATTTTTGTTGTGTCCATTTCATGGATTTCTCTATCGTGTAGATTGTTTTGTCTTTTATTGCATTCCTTAACTGTTCGATATGTGTCAGTAATCTAGATGAGGGTTGATGGAAGTATTTTTGTTCTAATTGGTGAAGTGAGCGTTTCATTTCATGTATTTCTTTGTTTCTTTCCCTTTTTACTGAACTAGTGTGTGATATCAGTTCTCCTCTGGTAAAGGCTTTATGTGCTTCCCATATTATGGTTGGGTCTTGGGTGGTCCCCTTGTTTATTTGAAAAAAATCTTTTAATTTCTCCGCAAATGTAGTTTGTTTTTCCTTTGTGTTCAATAGGGTTTCATTTAGCCTCCATGTGTTAGATGGTGGTGTTTCTGTCAATTTAGGTATTGTTAACGTTATGGGAGCATGGTCTGACCATGTTATGTGGTCTATGTCTACTGTGAGATTGGGAGTGCTTAGCTTGGGTGTAATAAAAAAGTAATCTATGCGGCTATAGGTTTTATGTGGGTGTGAATAAAAGGTGTAACTTTTTTGTTTGGGGTGTTTGACTCTCCATATATCTATAAATAGAGCTTTTCTTAATAGTTTTCTGAAGTTTTGGGATCTGAGTTCTGTTTCTCTATTCGCTTTTTGTGAGTTGGGCCTTAAAACGTCTTTTATTTGGGAAATTGTCATATCAAAATCCCCTCCTAATATTATTTTTTGGTTGTGCCATGTCCCTAAATTGTTCATGATCATGTTCATTTTTGCATAAAGTGTATTTGTCTTACATTTGGGGCATATATATTCGCAATGATTATTTGCGTTCCTTCTAGAGTACCTTTCAGAATTATATAATGGCCATTTTGGTTGGAACTGTGTGTGTCTGCCAATTAATATTGCTACTCCAGCTTTTTTTTTTTGGTGTGAGGCATAAAAACATTGTGGGTAATTGTTATTTTGCAGTCTCCAGACATCATTTCTCGCATGATGCGTTTCCTGAAGAAACGCTATATCTGCGTGCTGTTTTGCTAGTTCAGATAATATTAGTTTCCGTTTCATGGGAGAGTTTGAACCTTTGACATTTAATGATATTAATTTTACCATGGTAGGGTGATAATAGTATCGCTGTGGATTAATTTTGTCATTATATTTTGTCTGCAAGGCCTGATGTCTGGGTTCCGCTCACATATTAAAACATTTCTTAATTTTTTATAGCATGAAATATTATTATTTTTGGTGTACATTTCCTTAAAGAAAATAAAAATGAACATATGCATTAACATTAAATCAACAGCATTTTTAAAATAACTTGAACTTATGAGTGATTTCATACGTTTCCAAGATGTTATGTATCGGAACTGTGTATCACTCTGTGTCTTAATTTGGATGAAGTTTTGTTTGTTTGCCCCTATGGGGCTCCTTCCCAGGGGCATTAGTGGAATATGTTGTTCCACAAAGTTTGTGATTGGGGGTCAGTACAAGGTCTGAGCGTTATGCAAAGATTATCAAATGTCCAACTGGGCTGTGTCCAGTCCTATTTATAAAAAGAAAGAAAAACAGTACCTAAGGTTGCATTTTATCCTTTTGATGTTAGATAGAAGGTTTCAAGTCTTCGCCATAGGCATGGAGCGGTTATCTTTTCCTTCTTCATTTTGTTTTTTTCTTTTTTGTGTTGTTTCCCATATTGGTTGCGCTTTGCTTCGGTTGGGTGTTATTGGTGGAGAAGATATGGATGGTTGTTCCCTTATTCCCATCGTTTCGAGAAATCTTGTTTGTTGTGTTTCATCTAATAAGATGTATTGCCTGCCATCCTTGGTAGCGATAAGTTTAAAGGGGAAGCCCCATCGGTATGGCACCTTTTTTTCTCTTAATAGTTGTGTAAGTGATCTCAATGCTCGCCTTTTGGCTAGGGTAATTGATGATATATCATTATATAGTTGTAGTTGGGCGCCTTGGTGCTCTATACTTTGGCATGTTCTGGACGCTGTTATCACTCTGTCTTTACTTTCAAAGTAGTGGAGTTTAGTAATGACATCTTTTGGCAATTTGGTGTTGGGGGGTGGGTTGCCCAAAGCTCTATGTGCTCTGTCTAATCGCCAGGCTTCTGGCAGTAGATCTGGGACCAGTGTGGAAAACAGGTTTCTCAGGTATGTTTTGAGATCTGGTTGTTTAATCGTTTCAGAGATCCCCCTGATCCTGATATTACACCTGCGGTTTCTGTTTTCCAGGTCCTCGCATAAGAGTTTGACCTGGCATAATTCAGCACGTATTGCCTGGTTCTCTTCCATTAAGTCATTTTGGTTCCTTATTATGTCATCCACTGCTGTTTCTATTTTATCCGTTCTGTCCCCCAGCTCTGTTACCTCTGCCTTCAGGCCCGTTATCGCCTGCGCCACTGTGGTAGTAATGGTGGCGGTTAGTGTGTCTTTTAGTGTGGCCAGGTGCTGTGTCAGAACTGCCTCTGTAACTGGTGTCGGAGTGCATATTTCTGTCCCCCGTACCTGTTGTGAGGTGCTCCGTGGGCTCCTACTGTCCTCCTCTGACATGGTGTAGTTGGAGCAAGGGGATCGGGCTGTTGCGCCTTCGTCACCGCCGCCGCCATTTTGGGCCTCCTCCTGGGATTCCATGTGCGGATATTTTTGCAAGTAAGGGGACATTGTCCCTGCTGTTTCTTTCTGTTTTTTCTTCCCCATATCTGCGCGGGGGTTTTCTGGTTAACCTGCTCATTATTATTTTCTTTGTAGTGGCTTTTGTGCAGGTTTTCTCGTCGGATCCGGTCAGAGCTCAGTTGTGGTGCGACTGCTTCAGCTCATCTCGCGCATGCGCCCCCGCATTTGTTATTTTTAACATGGTTACATAGCCCCCTTTTTATTCCTTGCAGCACCGTCACACTACTGGTAGAAGCTGCCTTTCCTGCTTACAGTAATGACAGAGAGAAATTCGTTAGTTGTGATTTAAAGCAAGTGGTAAACCCTGCTGCTTTACTGACATTGTTCAATGTCAATCACAAAAATATGAATATATGGAAACAAGTGTGATTTTTTTAAAAGAAAATTATGACAAAAAATAACCCAATGCACCTTATCAAAAACGAACGATCAGTTGTCTTTATTGTAATTGCCTTATCAATTAATTAAATATTTAATTAGATAATCTGGACAGTTTTATTGGAAAGTTTTATAAAGAACAGACATATAAATGAATGTTGGTTGGTAAACCAGCACTTCTCTGTATGACCTCAATATTGCAAAATGTTAGTATATACTCAACAACATAATGTTCCAGTATACACACATCTTCTATATTGCAACCCAAAACCAAAATAACAGGTGATTAGGTGGCTAGAGTCAAAAACCACCAGATTAAATCAAACATTTTTGTTTTTGGGAGCTCAAAGCTTTCAATCCTTTAAGCATACCAATGTTTGTTGAATTGAAACACCTTACATGAATAGTGTTATAATCTTAGCAGATAATATCTAAATCCTAGTAGATAAATGCCATTCCATAATTCTGAGCTTTCTTAATTATGGGTTTCTGGATAACAGATCCCATACCTGTACTCATTTGCTGTCTTTTATGTGTCTATGCATTCTATGCATTATTATTCCCTGTCTGATATAGAGTATGCCAGTGTGCATGTTTTTTTTTGTCCTGCTGTTTGTTTCAGCTATTCATATCTCATGTATCATATTTTTCTAAAGCTATTATCACGTCTGCCCTATTCATTGTAAAATGTCTAAATTTTTGAGACCAAAAAATGTATTGTCATGCTCTTTAATAAATTACTGCAGTGTTTCTTAATTGTCTTTACAGTTTTTGGCTCACGTTCTGTGCATTTTCTTCCCCTTTGACAGCAACGTTAAACATAGCTCGGAAAAAGTAACAAATTATATTCAGTTTTCCTGCTGAGACAGTTTACCTCTGCAGCTGAATCAGATTTAGATTGTTCTTAGTGTAAGCCCTAAGCACCATGTATTGTACGTAATGACATTTACCTTTTCTGTAAAAAGTTTAATGGCTGTATTCTCTCTACTTTACTAACAAGCAGATTACATTTGTTTTTGTACTCTTCACAGTGGAAGTGAAGTTAACTTTATTTTTTCTCCTCCCTTAACTATAATATATGTCTAAATGAGACCCTTTAGATAATTTAGTGGTTTAAGCTCATTACAGTGTTTGAGCATTCATTTATTTTCAGTGTTCTCATTAGAGAATCAATTTTTTATGTTTTGAATTAGTTCATGCTTTGCTTATGACTCTTTGAGGATATTAATAATAGCAATTATATATAAGTACATTACATTGAAATACTGAATTATATAGTAAACAGATAACTCCTACTCATTTATTTCAGCAATATTATGTTTATTTACTAGTGGAAACCTGCCTGTCTTTTGGTATGGCTTTTTTATTTTAAAGTGGACCTGTCACCCAGACACAAAAATCTGTATAGTTTTCAAATTAAACCTGAAATCCAATTTCAAATTTGTTTAAAGCATTCATAGCTGTTTTAAGCACATTTAAAAATCTCTGTCAATCAAATATTGTCTGACACTCCTCTATGCCTTAGACATAGAGGCGGGGCAGATAATTACTTTCACTTTCTATTCAGCACTTCCTAGATGTCACTGCTCCCCACACATTCCCTCAGTTCTCTTAACCATTTAATTGTGTAGCCAGGACATGGGGATAGACATCGGTTCCCCCATTCTGGTGCACAAACAAGATTCTGAGATGATACAAGGCTTGTCTTAATAACAGTGTCCACAAAATGGCTCCTGTTTGCTTGCTATAATTATGAATTCCCAGACTGAAGAAAACAAGATTTAAATAATTTATATAGCGTAATTAAAATTAAAATGTTCATTTTGGTTGACTAATGTGATAAAATATGATTTTGAATATTTTTTTGTGGTGACGGGTCCACTTTAAGCCCAACAGACCTTAGTTTAGAAAGCTAAGGACTTTGATCCTTACAGCATAGTGTACATTTTGGCAGTGGCATATAAAACCTGTTAAGCGATTTTTTAATATTTACTTGTGTTTGTCGTCACCAGTCGACAGCTGATTGTGTTGCTTCTGCTGCAGTTTGCTTAGTTATACATTGAGGTGTACAGGCCAACCATGGAGCTACATTTAATAGCAGTAATTGTTTTCTAATTTGGATGGGCCACTGATGCTGCTTCTATTTGAGACGAGTATAGACTTGATGAAATCATTTAAATCATTGTCCTTCATTTTAATCCCATGCTAAAGCTACTCACATTTGAAAAGGTATAAAGGTGTTTTATCTTTGATATCAAGTCTGTAGTTTCTAATCTAAAAAGTGGCCAAAGTTTCAGTATAGTTAGTCTGCAGCATCTGGCCACAGGGGTTGGCAGCAAGCTCTTGTTTGAAATGGTTGTTGTGTTTTGATAGCTGAGGATGAGTAAAGTATAACAGTACTTTATTAGCAGGCGCATGCAGCCAATAAACTACAGTAACATCAACTCTAGCACCTTAAGCAGTGTAGACAGTACTGTGTATGCACAGTATAACTCATGTGAAAAGTGACATCTGCAGGCCATTTGTATAAACACCACATATTCCCTGTATAGTAGTAAAGCATTTGGGCACATGTAATAAACAATAACAATGCAATCATGCAATAATTACATTAAAGCACTAATATAACCTATATTATATCTATTCTACTGTCTACTGGTTTTATTTTCAAAGCTGGCAACCCATGGGTCATCTTTACAGATGCTAGCAATAAGATCACATTCATTAGAGCCAAAAAGTAGGAATGTTATGCAGCCATACAGTTTTCCTATGCAATTTCACATCTTTCATTATATGCATAAAAATATATCACAATTAACATATATAAGCTATATAGTTTATACTTGTAACAAGTCCTGTGAGTGTGGTTTTTCTTGGACTTCATTATTTATTATTTAACCAGCAACTGTATGAGCGCACCAGTTTTTTGATTCGGTATATATATATATTTATATATTTATTTATATATAAATATATATACATAGTTTATAACAAACAAGGGAAAGTTGTGTTCACCACTAATTTTTAAAAACATCAGGCTGGGTGCAATGAGGCTGTGACCACAAAATACTTATAGACAAATACAAGAGGTCTTCTGCACTCAACCCATTATCAATATACCCTTAAACAAAACAGGGATTGTTTGTCAATATATTGCAATATATATATATATATATATAAAATGAAAATTCATTAACAAAATGACAGTCATTTTGTTAATAAATTTTCATTTTATTTTTAAGTTTTTTAAGTCCTGAGAGTGCGGACCTTTTGCTTGAGATTCTTATCTAATATTTGTGGACACTGTACCCAGGCAAGTTAAACCATGTGACGAGAGTGCCGACTCCAACAAAGTCTATATATATATATATAATCTGCGGAAGAGTCGGCACTCTTGATAAGAAGCACAAAATTGCCTGGGTGCAGTGTCCAAAAATTAAATGTCAATATCACAAAAGTAAGGTCCACACTCTAAGGACTTAAAAAATAAAACAGAATTTATTCACATGAATGACTAACGTTTCGGCCTCCTCCAAGGCCTTTCTCAAAGTACAAACAAAGACAACAAAAATGCTTTAAATACATGATATGGCGGGAAAATTAGTCAGTTTGGAGCTGACGTATCTGTTTCATCATCAGCCTGCGTTAAGTAATTATCCAACACATGCTAGCCATACTAACATTCAATTACTGAATATATGTAACTACAATTTATAAGACTACACCTCCCCTACGTACACTGTTAAAATAGTTAAAAACATGATACTATGTAACATTGTACTGCTCTAAGTAGCCATTTACTTATTCCTTATTCGCAGCTGCTTTCTATATTGTGTGTGCTGCACATAGTATCAAAATTTGAGATAAGATTAAAGGCCTTTTGTTTTGGTAATATCTCTCCTTTAAAAGCCTGATTGCTGGCTGGGGAGGATTTAGCCTTCAGTGGATAAACAGCATTCAATGGACACTGAACACAGGTAATGCTAGAATGCACGTAATAAATAAAACAAGTTAGGGACCGCCATTCGGGGTTTACCTTGACGTGGTATGGTGGCTTATCAATTTTATGATCATATCTTTGTAACAAAATAACCCCTGTTTTGGGTCTATATGCATTAGCATTTATAATACTTATATATACTTTAAAGCCTTTAGAGTGCTCCCACACCCCCCTGTTTTGGTATTGTACATATATATATATATATATATATATACACTATCAACTATACCACATGAATCACAAAGGCATTTGTCGTTTCAAGGCAGTCAAACATATTAGCAAATTAACATTGTCAGCTTTGCTTAATGTGTCAATTTGTAAAAACTTTCCTGTCAGCAAAATGTAATAAATGCTATATTAAGATAAATTTGTAAGACAACAACTTCTACAAACTACTTGCAGAGGTAGCCTCATAAGTTATGACACATTAAATACAAAAGAAGCCAGGTTGTGTCTCAAAATATCAATTTAATTAATTGGTGCAAGGTAATTAGCTCAATTTATCTTTATTAGAATATTGATTTTAGATTATATTTTTTTAACAAAGATTCCTTTAAAACTTCAAGCAAGTAAAAGAAAATAGTGACAAGAGGAAAGGGGGTTAGAGATGTAATATATCACATAATCAATAATATATTTGTACTGCAACAGTGATTAAAACAGATTTCACTGAGAACCCAATAATCTGTAAGGAAGCATTATCAAAATCAGTTTCATTTAAAAAATTATTCAGATTTGTGGCCATCTGGTGCATTCTGGGATTGTGCAACAAAGTTAAAATATGAAAATAACATTTTCTTATTCTTCTTTTCTCATTGTGCCTTTGTGCTGTGGTGGTCATAGCCCATTACTTTCATGTATTACCTGTCTTTACTTTTACTTGTACGTTAATTGCCTGTATATAATTTATTTTTAACTTCTGCATCCATTTGTTCTTTGTTGTATTAATTCACATTATTATATTTAAAATGGGTTGCATTTATGTTTCCTATCCAACACTGAAAATTATATTTTGAAATTGCACTTTGCAATTGATTTATTAAACCTATATCCTAGCTGCAATGCCAAAAAAATCCAACCCCAATACACACAATTAACTAAATAACATAATATGAAATACAAGTGAAAAAGAGTATCACAAGTAAAGTCCCATTGATTAAAAGAAAAAGATATAGAAGAAAAACTCAATAGGTCTCATTTGCTAAGAGACAAAAGTAATAGATACCAAAAGTGATGGGTGAATTTAATCGCGGCAAAGTCCCGCGATTCGCCTCAGGCGAATAAATTAGTGAAACGCCATCCAAAATTGAATTCGATAATTTTTCACCATTTCGCAAATAATTTGGCCACCAAATAATTTGCCGCCGATTCGCCCATCACTAGATACCAAGAATGTTGTGATAAATTAAGATATTTGGACATTACGCAGTGGGCCAATGGCATACACTTGAATGCCCTTCAAATGCACATGATTTTATGGCAATAAAGACTGCACAAACCAGCTCAGTGAATTTAATACTGGGACAATGACAGTTGTAGAAGTCCCATTCTTCTATACGTTGCACTTCCGTCAAATTTTTTGTGTCAATAGGAGCCTACTGTGGAACTAATAGTAAATGAGTTGGACACAGTATGTAATCTGTTTAATTAAATTATAAAGTTCAGTTGCTGAAGTAGCTAACATTTTGACGTTAAAAGAAGAAGGTTATGATCATTTAAAAGAGACCAATATTGGGCCAGATTCAATTCAATGCGAAAAAGGTTTATCATGGACAAGATTCAATTTGAGATGCAATTCAATTAAAAAATGTATTTCACAGTTTATCATGTGACCACTCTATTAATGTAGATGGGAAAAACAATAAGTTTTTTCTACTCAAATTGAATCCTATCCATGAATCTTCACATGATAAGCCATGAGATACATTTTTCTTGCTGAATTGATTCTGGACCATTCTCGTTAAAACAAAATGTACTGCCTAATTGGATGCAAGATGCTATGTCAGAGTCAGAACTGAGTAATTTCTGGTGTGACTATATGGAAGTGTGCAGAATTTGTGTTTGGATGCAAGTACATTTTTTGCTGTGACTGTGACTACAGTATGTCTGGTAAGTATAGCATTGCATGAGGGAATGCGATAATAACCCATGCCAGATAAAATGTGGCTAAAAATATTTAAAATGCTCTTTTTATGATGTCTAAATATGTTTTAAAAGCATCCATAAAATATGGATAAGCTCAAATATCTTAAAGGTAGATACAAACAATGTAATTATGCATTACTTTCCAGTTTATTTAATTACAATTAATGAGATTGTTTTTTGCAAATATTAATAGAAAAATTGAAAAAGAAATTTAATTTCTAAAAGCAACTTTCATAACAATCTATTACAATGAAATCACTATATTCATTAAAAAAAATGAAAGAAAAGAGAAACTAATTCAACACCAGCCAAAATCAATTGCAACAATCAACAGATAGAGCAGAGCTAGGCTCTGTATCAATTTTCTCATCCTTTGCACCTTGATCTATCTCAGAAAATAGATTAATTCTAAACCTCTTGAGATTATTCTACGTCTTGCAATACTATATTCATTTTATTAAGAAATACACAAGGGCTGAAAAGTGAGATTAAGGTTAAACAGCAAGACTTCAGCAAGATTACTTGCTTCCAAACCTATTAAAATGTATTGCAATAAATATTTGACAGTAACTTTTTTAAGTGATAAGATATTGGTGTAAAAGATTAATTTATTTGATCATTTATGAAAACGGTGAACGTCCTTTCATTTATCACTCATTACATAATCAGCATTATTTGCATACAAACTATTAAGCTTTCATAACTGCACAGTCTCATCAATGAGGGACAGCAATTCAAAGGAGAAAAGGCTCAAGTTACACAGCAGATAGCAGTTAAGCTCTCTAGAACAGAATGTTATCTGTTATCCATTACTTATCCTGTGCCATATAGCCGTTTTTCAATTTCACCATTGCTACTTAGCAGCTTGTTTATATGAACTATAGTAGTGTTTCTGAAGCAAACAGATCAGTTTTAACAATGCAGGGCAACACTACATGATATTTTCTTTACTTTAAAACACTTTCATTTTTTGGTGTTACTGTTCCTTTAAAAGTGTTAAAAATGTTAACATGCTCAAACTGTTTAAAAAACATAAAATGAATGTTAATTGCAAACGTACTTAGAGATGCTCCCTGATTTATTTTACATATATTAATTTTTTTGGGTTCAAACCCTTTAAGTTTTAATATAGAGGATGTTTATTCTGCCCTTTGCAGGTCTAAGATGTTATTGACTATAAGGATATGGATCAATTGTGCAATAAATGCTATAGAGCTAGACGCTACCCTACGTTTTTTATTGTCTATACTTCTATTATATATCTTAGTTATTACTAGCAGACTCTTTCACCAATTCACACATTTTTCAGATTTTGTAAAGGATTAGTAACTGAGGAAAAAGTAATTGCAGGAAATCCTTCATGATTCCCCAGTTTAAAGGTTAGAAAATCTTCAATTAATCTCTTCTTTATAACCTGTCCATATAACCCGTGCTTTTTTATGCTTTATTACATTTCAATACTTTAAAGTAGTGAAATTTTAACTTGATTTCTATATAGTACAAATTTTTGCTCTGGTATGCCTTTTTGTTCATGGCAAATGAGTTCTTATGAAAAATTAAAGCTACTTTGCCTTTATAATAAGCTACATTGTTTTCTAGAATTTGATTTTTTTTTTCAACATTTCTTGCATTAATATTTAAATATAAGAACCAATGAACATTTCTAATTTTTCTTATAACTCAGTCTCCAGTTGATGTCAATGTCATCTATTTGTTTTCACAGGTCTACAAATAGAAAACCAGGAATTTCCATGTAAATAGAATATAACCTGCAATGATTTTTAGGATTTTTTAACATCAAATTAACAAAAGTGTGCGCTCTGGCAGGTCCTGCCAGCATGTGTTCAGCCAGGCTTCTTCTGCTGGCCTATTTAAGGGGATGTGGAGTGCCCAGTTCAGTTTGACTTCATGGCCAAGGTACTGGCACAAAAGAGAGGAAATCAGAGGACAGCACATTGGATCATTTAAAAGTTTGATTTCATCAAACATTGAAATACATGCATGTCATGATGAGCCTGACATGCTTCAGGTGCTTCCGCCCTTCATCATAGGCATAAAGAAAAGTTGGCAAGAACATCCAAATAAATAGGGCCAATGCATAGCACCCCTGGTAGTGACTACTAGGAAATCCCATAGCAAGTGAAGTTAGAATCTGCAATACATATGGACAAAATGTGTGAACAAAAACAAAATAGTATTTAAACCATGTGGGCTGAGTGTGTTTGAAGTAAAGATCCAGTACACTTCACATACTGTAGAAACCAGATACAAGTTACAGGAAGTCAGATACAGTAGGTTCAAGGAATGTGTCAGGGGAGGCCTGTCGGGACCAAGGAGGAAGCTTAGGGGTTAAAGTCCAAAAGCAGAGGTACAGGCAAGGATCAGGCAGAATCAAGGTCAAAGTCCAGGCAAGGTTTATAAAGGCAGGCGGCAATCTTCGATAACAAGTACAGGCAGGGTCAAAACACAGATAACAGGAGATAATTTACACCCAGGAACGTGAACAAACAATTTCCTATCATTGGGCGCATAATGGCATCCAATGCACACTTAAATATTCAATTCGACCCTTAGTAAATGTGCCCCTAAGTTGTCCTCCTCAAGGGGTTTTTTATCCAGTTTTCAGGTGCACAAAGAGTGTTATATTGTTTTTTTAGTGCCATCTACACATATAGGATTCCTGTATTCAGATTAATTAAAAGGTGTGTAATGTTATAAACTTTGCACAATGCTGTTCTTGTTCTTGGCCATGCTCTTAGGGGGTTGTGTGCTACCAGCAAGTAACACACATTATTGTGGCAGGCAGAATTAATGATTTGCACTCATCTGCTTATCTGAATGTATTACAGTGTGTTACCATGTATTATCACTCAGGCTATGTATTCATTATGTTATGCATTGATTTAGGAGTCCTGTATTATGCATGATGGATGTAAGTATAATATTGATTTCTTCAGCAAACAGAGCCCGGGGAACAATTTGGCTGTAAGCATAGCAAAAGCTTCAGCTGATTGTAGATTTGCTGTACTTGGCAATGTGCATATTAATAAACTGCAAACCAGAGGGCAAACTTCTATCTTCAGAAATTCTAAATCTGTTAAATCTGTGGTATTACCATGTCTAAATCTGCAACACAAATATATTTGTTCACTGTGTCCTGTTGTTGGTATGCTCTATAAGCTGTTACCTGTTCAGGGTTTTGTAGGCCCTTACAATTGTTTAACTGTAGCCCAGCTGCAGGTTCTTGTGCCCTGTGATATATGATGCCTTATGACTAGGGATGGGTGAATGTTTTCACCTTGTTTCGCTGCTGAAATTTGTTTTGACGCCCATAGACTTTAGTGGGTATCTACGACATTTCGCCAGCCGCAAATTTTCAGCTAAGTGAAATGGGTCAAATCTACTTATAACAGCAGATTAACCAAATTGATTAGGGTGATATACTGCAGTTGAAATGTAGTGTCACTGGGCCTGTAGTAATTATAACCAATGTTGTATAGACTGCCAAACTATTTTCCTATGAGTTTTGCAGTATGCTAATCTGACTATTGTTTTCTATGCACTGCAGAGCGTCAGACTTAGTGGTATACACACTTGGGGGCATGTTTACTAAGATTGGAGATAAATATTTGGAGAGATTTCTGGAGATGTTGCCCATAGCAACCAATCAGCAATTAGATTTAAACAGCCACCTATAAGTTAGCAAAGATCTGATTGGTTGCTATGGGCAACATCTCCAGAAATCTCTCCAAATAATTATCTCCAATCTTAGTAAACCTGCCCCTTGGTACTGTAAACAGCATTTGACTTGCATGTCCTACAGGGCTCTCTGAGTTTGATCTATCTGGTAGACGGTCAGAATGTAAATTATTTGAGATGGTTCAGAGGCTGATTCCATGATAGGTTGATGCAGGCCCTTTGGAGTGTTCCACTAATCTCTGCATGGCTAGGGTATACCCCAGTATTTGGTAAAGTACAGTAATTCGTAATGGTTTTGACTATTTTGGTAGCCCTAAATACTGGCAGGTGGCATGCTGTTTCATGGGCATCTCCTGTATTACAAGAAGGTCAATAAGAAGGCTTGTAAATCACATTTAGGTAGCATCGTCTCTGCCTTAAGAATAGTTGTACAGCTGTCAGGGGGTCCTGAAGCTATTCTGTACTGTGGTTGTTGGCAGGAGGGAAGTACTTGGTATTAACAAGCAGACATGGCACGTGTCCATACCCTTGTATTACCCTTGCTAAGCTATTGTAATTTTTGCAGTGTTCAGGGATGTTAACCCTTGCAAATGCTATTGGATGTGGGGTAAGATTACTGTTTCTTTGGAGCTGTATTTAGTTTGGCATGTTTTACACAGAGCCTAAAGGTGATAGTAAAGGAATGGGTTTATTCTCCATAAGTTTAATGGATATTGGTGACAGTTCCTTATTGTAGATTTGTGTTCATGCAACCTAATCTAATAGGTCTGGTGGTCTGGCCCACATATGCCAGGCCATGGGGCATTTGATGCAACAAATCACATTACTGCTCTAATATGTGAAGAAGGCTTTAATTGTGTGTTTAGATCCTTGTTGCGGGTGTTTGACAAAATTACCTGATATAATGTCATTACAGTGACCACAGTTCCTGCATGGAAAGGTACCATTACAATTAGACTTAATAGGAATGTGACTGCCTGATTGATGGTTTTTTTTTGTACCTTTTTGTACCAAATGCTTTTTCTGCATCAAGGCTAAAAATTACAGACTGTTCAGCTCTCCTTTGGAGAATCTCAATCAGGTCAACGGTGCACCTAGTGTTGTCACCTATCTGTCTGCCCATTATAATTCCCACTGATCTCTGTCTACCAGTCTTGGGAGGATGGGAGCAAGATGATTGGCCAGTAATTTTGAAAATAGTCTGAGTTCAGAAGTGCAATAAGTCTATAACTTGGGCACAATGTAGGGTCCTTTCCCTCTTTTAGTATTAATGAGAGGTGGGAGGTCAGGGTTGAGACCGGGATGGTGGCACCCTGAAGGTATTGGTTAAAGAGTTTTAACAAATAGGGTGCTGATATTATTATATATTATATTGATATAGTTTGTAGTATTTTTAAGGCAGTCCATCCGGACCAGGTGTAGGGTAGAGGTAAGTTCTTCTTTTGTGATGTCTGCATTGAGTAAGGTCAGGTCCCCTTCTGAGAATAAATTGAGGCCATTCATGAAGTTAGTTATCAAGTCCTGATGATGGGTTTTATGTGGAAGTGGTTGGGGAAGCTTATATAATTTGCTATAAAAGTCATAGAAATGAGAGCCTATTTGTTCAGGGTATTACAGATGAAGCCACTTTGGATTGTGTGTTTGACACAGAATAACTTAACTCAGTCTTCACACTTGTCTCATTTAACACAGAATATTGCGTCACAGCATCCCATCTAATTAAAGAGTTCACCATTGAAAACAATGGTGCTTTGGTATGCTAATGAAAAGGTTAAATGCATTAAATGAGTTAAGATGACTTTAGATAACACAGTTTCTTCAATTAGCCCTGAGTCATGATGCATTTAACAAACAAATCCAAGTGGCTGCATCTGTAGGTCAACTGTCCTGTTGGGAGTTTAACGCATGTTATTCTTGTTTTGGCCTGTTGGTCTCTTAGTTTTCTGGCTAATAGAGTGTGTTTTTTGTCTGCTTTTTCATAAAATAGTTGTCTTGTACAGACAATAGCTTTTTCAGCTTGCCTGTGTTTTAAGGCAGCCAGTTCCTTTCTTAGAACCTTAATTTGATGTAGTAAAGATTCCATTCCTGATAGGTTGTATTGTGTTTCTGTGTGGTTTGGCAAACTCCATTGAGCTGGCCTATACTAATAATTGTAAATTGTATCTAAACTAGTAATTGTCCTTAATGGAGCACCTTTTAAATGTTTTCTGCACCACGTATTCATAGTTACATAGTAAGTTAGGCTGAAAAAAGACACACGTCCATCCAGTTCAAACTTTAAAAATTTTTTCAACCTGCCTAACTGCTAGTTGATCCAGAGGAAGTTAAAAAACCCCTTCTGAAGCCTCTCCAATTTGCCTCAGAGGGGGGAAAAAATTCTTCCAGACTAGTCCCTGGATCAATTTGTACTGTGAGCTATCTTCCATAACCCTGTATTCCCTCGCTTGCTAAAAAGCCATCCAACCCCTTCTTAAAGCTATCTAATGTTTCAGCCTGTACAACTGATTCAGGGAGAGAATTCCACATCTTCACAGCTCTCACTGTAAAAAACCCCTTCTGAATATTTAGGCGGAACATCTTTTCTTCTAATCGGAATGTGTGACCTTGTGTCATCTGGAAAGACCTACTAGTGAATAAAGCATTAGAGAGAATATTATATGATCCCCTCATATATTTAGACATAGTTATCATATCCCCCCAATTTGGCCAGTCTTTCCTCATACCTCATTCTCTGTACCCTCTCTAATACAGTAATGTCCTGTTTAAGTGATGGAGACCAAAACTGTACGGCATATTCTAGATGTGGCCTTACAAGTGCTCTATAAAGTGGAAGAATTACTCCCTCCTCCCATGACTCTATGCCCCTTTCAATACAGCTAAAGACCTTATTTGCCCTTAATGTTTCATACCGGCATTGCTTGCTACAGCCAAGTTTATCATCTACAAGGACTCCAAGGTCCTTTTCCATAATGGATTTGCCTAGTGCAGTCCCATTAAGGGTATAAGTAGCTTGGATATTTTTACATCCCAGGTGCATGACTTTACATTTATCAACATTGAATCTCATTTGCCACTTAGATGCCCAGATTGCTAGTTTGTCAAGATCCTGTTGCAAGGATGTCACATCCTGGATGGAATTAATTGGGCTGGATTGTTTTGTGTCATCTGCAAACACGGATACATTACTTACAATGCCCTCCCCTAAGTCATTAATGAACAAGTTAAATAAAAGTGGACCCAATACTGAGCCCTGAGGGACCCCACTAAGAACCTTACTCCAAGTAGAGGATGTAGCATTAACAACCACCCTCTGTACCCGATCCTGTGTAGCCAGTTTCCTATCCATGCACAAACGACTTCATTAAAGTGGACCCGTCACCCAGACACAAAAATCTGTATAATAAAAGTCCTTTTCAAATTAAACATGAAATCCAATTTCAAATTTTCATTAAAGCATTTATAGCTGTTTTAAGCTCATTTAAAAATCTCAGCTGTCAATCAAATATTGTCTGCCACTCCTCTATGCCTTAGGCATAGAGGCGGGGCAGATAATTACTTTCACTTTCCATACAGCACTTTTTAGACATCACTGCTCCCCCAGTACTCTTAACCATTTAATTGTGTAGCCAGGACATGGGGATAGGCATCGGGTCCCCGATTCTGGTGCACAAACAAGATTCTGAGATGATGCAAGGTTTGTCTCAATAACAGTGTCCACAAAATGGCTCCTGCCCACTTGCTATAATTATGAATTCCCAGACTGAAGAAAACAAGATTAATATAATTTATATAGTGTAATGAATGTTCATTTTGCTTGACTAATGTGATAAAATAGGATTTTGAATATTTTTTTTGGGGTGACAGGTCCACTTTAAGCCCAACAGACCTTAGTTTAGAAAGCAGTTGTTTGTGGGGCATGGTATCAAACGCTTTGGCAAAATCCAAATAGATCACATCTACTGTCCCCACTGTCCCACCTATTCAGTTTGCTTGACAAAGGGGTGTGTCCCTGAAATGTTGCACTTCCACATTTTTAACACTGCAAGGTTTGCCCTGTGAATGCATGTCTTGTGTGTCAGTTAATTTTCTCGAACCTATGATTGCCCAGGCCTATCCACCTCTCAGTATAGGGATATGAGATGGTCAGGTGGTGGGTAACTTTCAGTTTGAGATCCTTGTGTAGGACTGGGATTTTTCCCCTGAGCATCATTGTTCATTGCTCTCTTCCTCTAGGATTAGAGCTGAGATCAGTTAATCCTATGAGAAGTCTCCTGGACATTACTAGGTTCAGTATGACAAGCTGCTGTACTTCACATTTATAAGCATATTTTTAATAGTGACTTTTTTCTTTGTAATTCTTTGAAATCATAAAGCAGTAGCTTGAACTTGATGTAATCTGAGCTGTATGAATCCATATCAGTGGCAAAACAATATTAATGGGTCTATTTAGGGGGTTTGTAGCAAACTGAGGTGCTACAGGCTGACTTAACCTCAGGTGGCTAATCAGTACTCCTTAAAACCCACACTTTCTCTATGGGAACCTGTCAGAAATGGTGTCAGAAGTGGCATATTAATCCACAGAGTTCCGGTTGTTAGAGGTGCTAGAGAGCCCCTCTATGGAAGTTTTTATGCAAAAGTTGGTGCAGCAACAGGATCAGCAGATCCAACAACAGGATCAGAAGATTCAATTGATCAGGTCAACTCTCCAAAAAAGCAGAAGCAATTGCTGCAACTCCAGGCCATACAGTCAAGTCTGGAGACAGCACCCACACCTAGACCTCTCCTGTTAAAAAATGATGATCTAGAGACATTTCTCATGACTTTTGAAAGGGTAGTCCAAGCCCAAAAATGGCCTGAGTACTAGTGGGCAATTTTACTGGCTCCACTCCACTCCTGCAGACAAAGCTAATGTCTACCAAGAAGTAAAGTCTGCCATAATAGACAGACTGATCTTACACCAGAGGTATACCTCCAGTGATGCCGGTCTGAGCCATAGTCCACACAGGTCCAGCCCAGAGTTTTAGCCCAGTGGTTGAAGGACTTTTGCACCAGGTGGATCCAGTTTGCAGGAAAGACTGCAGATAAGGTAATAGAGACTGTTGTTCTGGAACACAAGAGTACAAGAGTATAAAAACAGGGGAGGTTTTGAAAGAAATGGTTGTTCCTAAGGAATTAATGAGGTCTGTGTATAGTTAGGCTATGACTGTGTATAGCTGGGACATTTGGGTAACGGTAAAATCTTAGAGAGCATCTTTGTAAGGTTTCTTTAGACCAGGTTTTTATAGGGCTTTTAATACCTATTGTTGTGCATGAGCATATTGCCAAACACCCAGCCAAAGAATGCCCAAACTTATGGGGAAAACAGACTCAGGGTTGGAAAGTGGGTCTCACCTTCATCACCGCCCTCACAGTAGTAAAGTTTTGGTGAGGAAAGAAGTGAGGGAAATGCATAAGCCCCCAACCCTTTTTTTTTCTTTAGGAACAATTTTCTTCCTAAGCAAGAGTTGGAGAGTTGGGCTTCAGCCACAGAAGTCAGGGCCACATGCAAACAGAGGAGTTGTGTAGCAGAGTGAGGTGCTACAGGCTGACCAGCTGTGTTTGATTAGCTTCATGTAGCTAATCAGTACTCCGTACTTAAACCCCAGTCTGGTCAGTCTCTCATGAGTACTAACTGGGAGAGACCCTGAGAGAGAGTCTGGTATCTTGACATTAATGATTCTATGTGCCTGTGCACACAGTAACCCATGTGGAAGATCTGTAACTCTGCTGTCTTTTTGTTATTATTGAACTGAGTCTACATCCAAAATCTATTATTTATTTGGAAAAAAAACAGTTTTATTTTATACCCGTTGCTGCTGGCTGAAACAAAAGCCACTTTTTCTTTAAATGACTTTTGCTGTCAGGACGCTTACTCTGTGGGAACCTGTCATAGGGCTATTTACCAAAAGTTCTCACTATTTTCTGAAAACTACTCCAGCCAAATCTGCAAAGACTTTCCCCTCTACTTATCAATACATTTTCACTAACTTTTCTTGTGCGGAAAAAGTCATGATAAAATCGTGAACATTTTTTCAGATTTTGTGCTCGAAAAGTTTTTAGTAAAATCGACTGAAAGCTGAGATTCTTTTGGAGAGACAGCGCCACTCAGAAAATCTTCAGATTGTTAGCATCTTTCATTGACTTTTACAGTATATGTTCTTAGCACATCTGAGTTGGAGTACTTTTTTAATCTCACTTTTAACACCATCAACTTGAATAAATCCCGAAAAGAATTTTTTTCTACCCCAAAAAATTGTACTTACCCCTTTAAAAGTCCAACCAGACAAATTCTGAGCTTAATAAATAACCCCCTTTATGTTTAATTAAATTTCAGCAGTTTTAAGGTCTGGGGATCCAAATTATGGGAACATTCCCTAAACACATAATCCCAGGTCCTCAGCATTCTATCTAATGGATCATATACTAGTGCACTTTACACCTCTTTACAGCTGCAAATCAGAATTCTGGAGTAAAACTTGCAATGAGGACTGCAATCAAGCAATCTTGTGCTTCTATTAGTATCTCATTAGTATGTTTCTAATCCTTGCTATGAAAAAGGATTTCACCTTTCCCACCCAATTACTAAAGAAAATCAAACCATAAAAACCTCAACAAAAATATAAGTAAACATCAGTCAGAGATGTGGCATTGTTTGATCTTTTATTGGTGTTCTTTAAGCACGATACTTCTTACCAGCAAGTCAGTTAGCACTGCGCATAGCAGTAGTGATAATGACAGTGGAATGAGGCAGATTTGTCATTTTAATGACTTTACAAAAGGAGTCATTTGTTTGCACATATTAGGTTTACGAAACCAAAAGATCTGACATGTTACAAATGATTTACTGGTTAATATGGTTTACTATTCTGTTTAACATAATGTAAAGCACAATTCTGTGTGTCTTGGCCTATTTATTTTAGACAGCTAAACATTTTATTTCCTTTGTTTTGGTTGTTTAAGTATTTTAATAAAATATGTAGCAACATTTCAGGAATAGTTGACACTGTGCTTTAGTTTGTGTCATATTTCAAAAAGCCTTTAATGTATGAGCATTCATTATTCATCACACACTAAGATATTAATGATATTTTTACAATGCAGCAAGGAAAATAAACTATATTAAAGCCTAAGTAGCTATGTTGGATGAAGAGAAAGATGCATGTTATCGGATGCTTTGACTAGAGCCCAATTAATGTCCCAGCTAATCCCATATCCCTAAAGAGTATAATGACAACAGTGTAGAACAGATATATCGTAACATATGCAAATACATTAAAACTGGCACTTATTGAAAACAATTAGGCATGCTTTTATCTCTTCCTAAGGGCTCTTACACAAGGGTGTTTTTACCTGTGCTCCCCAGCATTCCATTTTGTTCAGTTCAGCCGCAGGGGAGCGCAGGAGTAGACACACTAAATTCTTTTGAAGGGGATGTACTCACACACACGCATGTAAGCGCTGAACGCAGGTAGAATGCAGCATGTTGTGTCTCAACCTGCGTTCTGCACCTACATGCATCTGTGTACAGCCACATTGAAAAGAATCAAGTAAGTCTACTCCTGCACTCCTCTGCGGCTGAATGGAACAAAATGGAACTCAAGGATACGCAGGAAAAAACGTCCATGTGTAAGAGCTTGTTAGAGTAACTGAATCAGTTCCATCCTACCATATGTAATATTATTAACCCATTCTGCTGCTAATAAAAGTAGCATTGTTTGGACTAAGTCTAGTAATCCACATGTAACCAATTGTCAGGCAGCTGCTAATTGATAGCTACTAAAGCTATATCTTGTCCAAAATTTTATTTTTATAACATTACATCCTGAATTTTAAAATACATCTTTTTAGTTTTTTGCTCAGCTTTCTTGTCTAAATTATTATCAAAGTTTCATAAAGAAGTAAAGTAACATCTGACATTTTGTTATTGTTAGGTGACTTTAATGTACAAAAAGTACAGGATTAATATTAATAATATTTGGCTATTCCAAATTTGGCCAGCACTGACCACTTGTGGGTTCAAAACAACTGTTTTATTTGTAATAGGCAAACAGAATTTTGGTTCCGACGTTACGTGTATGTGGTTCAAGTAGCTGACAATATTCCCAGGGCTGTGCAACCCCAAAAGTAATCCAAGGAACAGTAGAAGATGGAATAAGCCTTGATAAAGGGTTTTTACCCGAAACATGTAGTGTGCTATACACTGCTTTAATAAAAGAAAAATTGCAGACTGAGAACTGCTTGAAGCTGCTTATTCCATCTTCTACTGTTCCTTGTTTTATTTGTAATGTCTGGAAAGTGATTTTCACAGCCAAATATTATTATCATTGGAGAAAATAAAGAGCCAGAATAAGTACATACACAAAACTTCCCTTTTGATATGCTAATTAAAATTTGTGTGCAATTATATTGTATTTGTATATAGATTTATGTCTATTTAGTATATTATTTTTTAATAATTTTCCTACAGGAATTGGATTGCCTTTTAATATTGTTTTTCCCTTCAAGTTGTGAATTTAACGCGATCTTCTGCCACAGTGCTCGGGTTTTGTTGATATTATATCTCGTTTGTTATCTACACGGTGCTAAATGTAAAGCCATATGGGAATTCCTCTGGACGAGACATTATATAAAGTAAGTTTCTGTACATTCAACCAAAATTCACTGATAAAAGTGGACTGGCTTTAAGACTTTTGATATCAGTTCACTGACAAAGCACCAACAAGCAAAGCTTTATAAAGGACAAGTCTAAAATAGAATACGGCTAGAAATGCTGTATTTTGTATGCTAAGCATGAACATGAACTTACTGCACCACAAACCTAATCAAACAAATGATTTATGCTTTCAAAGTTGGGCACAGGGGGCTGTCATCTTGTAACTTTGTTATACATCTTTGCAAGACCACGACTGTGCACATGCTCATTGTGGCCTGGGCTGCTTAGGGATCATCATACATTATCAAAACTGCACAAGTCAAATAATATCTGCCAGAAGCTGATACAGCAAGACTGATTAATAATCAGAATATACAGACTGCACTGGGCCCTGTGTTGTCATGTAATCTAATGTGGATTTTATAGTATTTGTTTTATTTAATACAATCTTTCTCCAACTCTGCAGAACCAGTAGCTGCAGCACAATAATCCTCAAAATAAAATCCCAGTTTATCTGTTTAAATCTGGCTCCATAATCTTTGTCCCTGCAGCTGGAGTTGGAAACATTAAAGGAGATGTAAACGCAAAAATAAAAACCCAATACAAATCCCTACACAGTCTACTCTCCAGGGAAACAAAGCTGCTGGAGTTCTGAAGTTACTGAAGTAAGGTGGGGGCTCCCCCAGCTGTTCGTAAGTATGATTATTTCCCTGCCCAGCAGTTACGGACCGACAATTCCTATTTGCAGCAGTAAATGAAGGGAGAATTTCACTGCATAGAGTCAGGTTTCTAATAAAAACTGTACACATTTTTTAATTAAAGTATATTGGAGATAGATTTCTTTTTCATTAAAGTAAAAATTGGATTTTTGTTTGCCTTTCCTTGTCCTTTAAATATCAAGTCCTAATTATATTAAAAACTATCACTTTTTAGAACAGAGTAAATTATTTTCTTTATCTCACAGAACTAAGAATATTTAACAATATCTGCCTTTTTTAAAGTCCTAGCTTTTACGCATCTGTCATGTTGCCTCTTATTAAATTGGCCTACTCACAATGGAATGAGAAACACAGTTCTCTATAGGGATCATTTACTAAGAATAGAATTAATTTTTTTTTCCATGAATCACAAACATCTGTGGTTTTCCTGGTTTTCTAAAAAGCTCTGAAAATGTGAGATTTGTCAAGTGAAAAAAAAACCTGAAAGCCTTTCATGCCAAACTTTGCCAAATAAAAGTTATTGAGGTGCTGTAGAAGTCAGTGGGGGGAGAGATGATCTTATTAGACTTTTTAAAACCAAAATCAGAATATTAGTTTTAAGATTTTTTCGCTATGAATTGTCTAGAATTTGTAGAAGTTTCCAGGTATTCAGCTTTTTTTCAGCTAATTTTTTCACAACTTTTTCATAACTTACCTAATGGGAACTTTTAATAAATGCAATGACAATCGTGGTTTTAGCATTTATGAGTTTCGTTGTGATTTCCAATACCACTAAAATCCAAGTATTATTAATACTATTAAAGGTGACCAGTCATCCAAAAGAAATATTCAAAATCCTATTTTATTGCATTAATCAAGCAAAATGAACTTTATCTACATTATATTAATTATTTGATTCTTGTTTCCTTCAGTCTGGGAATTCAAAATTATAACAAGCAGGCAGGAGCCATTTTGTGGACACTGTCATTAAGGCAAGCATTATATCATCTTAGAATCTTATTTGTGCACCACAATGGGGGACTCAATGTCTATCCCCACGCCCTTGCTACACAATTAAACAGTGAAGAGAATGGGGGAATGTGTGGGGAGCAGTGACAACTAGGAAGTGCTGAATGGAAAGTGAAAGTAATTGTCTACCCCGCCTCTATGCCACAGGCATAGAGGAGGGGCAGACAATATTTTATTGACAGCTGATATTTTTAAATAAGCGAGCAGCAAATATGAATGCTTTAATAAAAAAATAGAAATTGGATTTCATGTTTAATTTGAAAAGGACTTTTATTATACAGATTTTTGGGTCTGGGTGACAGGTCCACTTTCATAAATAAGCATCCATGTGTTAAGCAAAAGTTAAAACACAAACAACATTACATCATTACAAAGAATTTGTGTTGAAGGCTAGGTGAGTGCCACATGAATATTGGTCATCAGAATTCATTCTCCTCACTCTTACAAGATCTGTGATTTAATTCTTCATCCAATTTCAAGATCCCTGTGTTCATTATAGTGGATGAAAAATGAGTATAGCACAAATTCTTTGTAATGATATGTTGTTTGTGTTTTAACTTTTGCTTAACACATGGAGGCTTAATAATACTTGGATTTTAGTGGTATTGGAAATCACAACTAAACTCATAAATGCTAGAACCATGATTGTCATTCCATTTATTAAAAGTTCCCAAGTGGCAACGTTTAGGGCAACGCAGTGCCCTTTATAAAACTTTACCACTTGTTGTCTGCAAACATGTTTTGAGCCAATAAATCACCCAATGAACAATATTTCAACCCAATGTGCTACAGTACTTTGGAGTATTTTGACCTGTGGCAGGTCGAATATATTACTGTTATAGCACCTGATGGGGATTTGAGGCGAGAGGTTTGAGCACTCCATTCTAGTGTGGAATTGACCATACAGTATTAGTGGCAAAAATTCCATGGATAAAATTAGCATGGAAAGGGCAATGTTGATAACGACATTCAAAAAGGCCCGTCTATCTTTATAATGGTATTTTGCTGGCCTGAACCTGGAGAAATGTCTCTAGGCAAAAATATGTTCTTGTGCTCTTAGTGAATTTGAGAATTCTCACTGGAGAATGTTCACCTGGAGAAGAGAGGGGAATTTTTGTTGAAACTACTCCAAATTTTCAATTTCACCACTTAAAAATATGTCCCAATGTGCTAATTAAATTGATGTAGACATGACTGGACTATGGACCATTATACTTATAGTAGTGATGGGCGAATCAGCGGTGTTTAATTGAATTCGCGAAACGCTGATGCATCTCGTTTTGGACGTGTGCGTCTGTTTTTGGACGCTGGTGCCCATTGCCGGCGTAAAAAAAACGGACACCAGCAATGGGCGCCGACATCCAAAAAAGGACGCGTGCGTCCAAAACAAGGCGCTGGTCAATTTTTGCCAGGTGAAAAAAAGTTTATATTAAGTTGCATTTATGCTTCACTGTAATATACACTTGCAACCGGGAATGCAATAATTGCAATGGATTCATACCTTCCTTGTTGTTTGGGTAAGCTTTGTTTCCCTAGCATGACCTCATAGTTTCTCCATCATGCAAAGAATTATTGGGGGTGAAGATCCCCTTTGTGCTTTCTATAGTTATAAATAAGTTGAGTAACGGAAATCACATCCAGTACGTGTCTCTGTCGAACTGGTCTTTTCTACACTTTTTTTTTAAGGCACAACTAACATTTGAGAACATTGGCAAAATAGGGAGAAAACAAGCTTTACCATTCTGGAAAATGAAATGTCATACACCACTGCTTTCAGCTTCTCCATAGCTACACAAGACCACAGGTGGCTTTAAGACGTGACACTGCATATTAGGTATGGGAATATGAAACGGCTGTCCAGGGACTTTCCAAATAAGAAATGGATGTTATAAAATATACAATTCTGAGACGCACACAGCAGAAAACTGAATCAAGAGGATTTTTTATATCTGTCACCCATGAGTTTTATTGTGGATATCCATAATCTCATTCTCTTTTACTCTACTCATCCCTGGCAAGCATAAAAGGTTCCGCTATCACATTCAACTACAGTCGTCTTTTATTTAAGAGGGTCTGAACCTGCACATCAATTTCAAACATTATTTTGTTAAAGGGAGCTTAGATCTGGGGAACTGCATATGAACAGAGCATTGCATTATCCTTCTTACATGGTTTGAACTATAGCACATTTGTGTTAATCTATCAAAGATTGGGGGGTCTTCTAAATCAGAGACTAAAAACCTAAGGCTTTTTAATGAGATACTGTCATGGGATAAAAAGTTTTTTTCAAAATGCGTCAGTTAATAGTGCTGCTCCTGCAGAATTCTGTATTGAAATCCATTTCTCAAAAGAGCAAACAGATTTTTTTATATTTAATTTTGAAATCTGACATGGGGCTAGATATATTGACAATTTCCCAGCTGCCCCAAGTCATGTGACTTGTGCTCTGATAAACTTCAATCACTCTTTACTGCTGTACTGCAAGTTGGAGTGATATCACCCCCTCCCTCTCCCCCCCAGCAGCCTAACAACAGAACAATGGGAAGGTAACCAGATAACAGCTCCTTAACACAAGATAACAGCTGCCTGGTAGATATAAGAATAGCACTGAGTAGTAAAAACCCATGTCCCACTGCGTTCTATTCAGTTACATTGAGAAGGAAAAACAACAACCTGCCAGAAAGCAGTTCCCTTCTAAAGTGCTGGCACAAGTCACATGACTAGGGGCACCTGGGAAATTGACAAAATGTCTAACTCCATGTCAGATATCAAAACTGAATTAAAAAAATCTGTTTGCTCTTTTGATAAATGGATTTCAGTGCAGAAGTCTACTGAAGCAGCACTATTAACTGATGTGTTTTGAAAAAATGTTTTCCCATGATAGTGTGATGAAGTATTTCCCTAAAGCCTTGTAATAAAATGAAAACATAAATCCACCTGAAGCTGTCAGCTTATGTTTATGAGTATGTTTATTTATAGACATTTTGTTTTTTTAGGAGATACGCACAGGAAGCTGTCAGCTAAATGTTTTTGTACAGTAACAGCTTTGGTACAACTAATGTTATCTGAACTTCTTCTAAATAAAGGGTATAGGCGCAGATAAAGTTTTTTCAAGTTTGATTTCAGCTACAGCTACGGGTCCAATTTATTCACATTCATGAAAAGTTGAGGTTTATAAGTTTATTTCTAAAGCACTACAAAGATACACAGCACTGTACAATATTACAGTATAGAAATGTACACACAGGGAGGACAACATTATAATCAATAAAAGTATAAATATACAGAGATTACCAGCTATTAACAGTTATCTTTTATTTGTCTCACAGGCACTGTGAGCCCTTTTGCATGTTGGTGTTGTCTGTTATAATTATACTGCATATGCAGACACCCTTCAGAATAGTAATCTACATCTGGTTTAAGCTGCAATAAGCAGTCACTGCTTTATACTTACCCCTCTGTAACTGGAAACCTACTAGACATTCTAACAGAGAATTACTATATGTAGTTTCCATCCACCATGCTGCCTGAGTAACTACATTGTGATTGACTGCTGTAAAACAGCAAATAAACAGTAGCCATCCGCATAGTGAGGAGTGAGTGTGTATATACTGCAGCTAATAACCTTATGTAAAAGAGAGAGCTCAGCCACATGTACCATGATAAACACACATATAACTACTTCTGCCCTATGCACACAGCCTGAATGACAGTATGCATCCTCTATAGGGTATGATGACAGGGCAGCTGGAATGTTGTCCAAATAAATATATCACCAGTCTACAGACTCACTCATGTATATAAATCTGTAACTCAATAAAGCCCAGTAAAATTAGAGGTGGGACTCTGAAGACAGGCTGCTGAATCAAGTTACTATATCTATATCTATAGAAATACATGTATTGGATCCCTTATCCAGAATGCTCCAAATTACCGAATGGCCATCTCCCATAGACTCCATTATAATGAAATAATCCAAATTTTTTAAATGATTTATTTTTTCTCTGTACTTGATCCAAACTAAGATATAGTTAATCCTTATTGAAAGCATCCTTTTGGGCTTATTTTTTTATTTTATTTTTACACGATTTTCTAGTATATTTAAAGTATGAAGATTAAAATTACGGAAAGATTAGTTATTCGGCAAACCCCAGGTCCTGAACATTCTGGATAATAGGTCCCTTACCTGTACTGCCCACTCCATTGCTGTACACTCCAACTGCAGCTCTGTGTATACTCTAATGAGTTGCAGTAGCAGCAGCTCAGTGTCACAGGCTGGATTTCTATATAATACAGAGGGTGCCTGTTGGGCCCAGGCTGACTGTCATGCTGCCTCAGTGTCTACAGCAAGATTAACTGCTGTTAAACAGCAAAATGAACAGCAAGAAACTAACAAACAGCTGTCCAAATAGTTCTAGCCCCCAAAGCCAGCAGTTTACTGAGGAGTTAATGTGTATATACTGCAGCTAATAACATTATATTACAGAGATAGTTCTGCCTCATGTTTCTACCTGCTCAGAAGATAAGGAAGTGAACTGCTTCTTCTCCTGACATCACATCCCTGTCTTTCTCGCCCCCATCCTGGCATTTCCCTGCCTTAACTCATTCCTTCTCACCCACTCACAGGTACATCTGATTCTGCCAGTCTTTAAATATAAAGCATTGTAATTTGGTTGCTGGTCATTCGTATCCCTTGTCATGCAGCCCCTGCATTTATAGCTCCAGGGCTTACCTTTCCATGGTCCCCTGTCTCATAAGTTATTCAGTATAGATGCAAGTGCATATGTCTATCTACATGTCAAGGAATATGGGCACTCCTTTGAGGACAGCAGTGTGCACATTTTGGATATAGAGGACTGATGGTTTGATAGAGATGCTTGTCATCAACATACAATGCACTTTGTCATCCTTACCCCATTGGCTTCAAAACAATTCATACTTGAAAAAGAAGAGTTATGTCACACCATCCACATAACGTTATTATAGTGTGATATGAGAAAGAAAGAGAATTAATAAATATATTTCATGCTTGAAAAGTTGTTCTGAAACATTTAATTAAGCAGTTAAAATAAAATAGGCAATTCATAGGGTTAAAAACAATTGAAAACACATTGATGCATTGATCTGGTCTTGAATAATATAGGATAATGCTATAAAGCAATAATTGGTGAATTAATCCCACCTAGATCTTAACATCAGGCCAAATAACCCCTTTACAAAATACACTTTCTCTATTAGGATACAATACATGCAGCAATATTGCAAAGGTGTCAGTTATTAAAGTATAATGCTGCTGGACTCCCATCATCCAGTCACACTTCCATTCATAATTATTGAAAGATTAACACCTGCCACCACTTTCACACATATGTATGTTTTAACCAACACCTCACTGAAGTTCAATGGAATCTCTGTGGTTGGATATCTGTCCACTCGGATGAGAGCTCAAACATTTTCAAGAAAAATACTAAATGTCCAGTTGCCTTTGACTTAATTCTACTAGATACTGGATTTATTCAACATTATACTTTGTATGGATAAAAGAGTTTGCCCTGATAAACCAAATTAATAATAAAGAATGCTTAACAATCAATGTTTATAAATACTAGCATGTTAGAACTTTTTCTCTACTGTTCATAATGGACCTCATTTATAGAAAAGTTTGGCTTCTTTTGTGCACCCTATTATGCTTATGCCCTCTCGTATGCCCTGTGGAGCTACAGGTGGGTAGCACATGGGTATAGCCTGGGCTCATAACCTTGGTATATTAGCCATACTCTGTGATATTTAATGTCTCTCTTCATAACAAATTTGAAAATGTGACCACATCTGTCAAAGAATCTTCGGTGGTTTTATAATTTAATCTTGTCTTGAGGGAAGCAAATCAATATACCTGATTTGCTTTACACTGTACAATATTGCCTAAATTGACATATTCAAAATGTATGAGGCTATAAAAATATATTACCAACATTAGTGAGTCTCTAAGTATGACAACAAGAACATATGTATGTATCTCATAAAGGTATGGGATTCGTTATCCTGCAACCAGTTATCCAGAAAGATCTGAATTAAGGAAAGGCTGTCTGCCATAGACTCCATTATAATTAAATAATCCAAAATTAAAAAAAAAAAAAAAAATTCTGTAATAATAAAACAGTATGTTGTATTTGCTCCAAACTTATATATAAATAGCCCTATTGGAAGCAAAACCAGCCTTTTGGGGTTATTTAATGTCTGGAAAACTCCAGGTCCCAAGCATTTTGGATAAAAGGTCCCATACCTGTATTTCAATTATGTCTGCAAACAATGGATATACAATTGCACTGAACCTGATGACAGATAATGATGAAAAAAAAAAAATAAATAAACCTATTTTTGTCTTGGTTTCCATGGAAACTAAGTGCACAAGATTTGAAGATTCCAGACATGTTTTGAAATAATTTGCTGTTTGCTAAAGCACAAATATTGGATAAACTTAGTCTAACAATATAATTCCTTTTTTGGCACATAGTTCAATAGTTTTAAATTTGAAATGTTAATAATATTTTTACTATGCTGGTATTAGATTGAATAAAGCTTTCTTCATGTAACAAAGGACTGTCCAACTGCAGTACTCAGCTGTAAACATCCATGTATTCACAGATAACACGGTGTTCTCACTTCCACCTGTGTTACAGAGCTAGGCACCTCTGGTTTAATATATCTCTAGGACAATATTTTGCACTGCCTTAAAAAAAAAATAAAACAGTAAAAAAATATAAATAGCTTAATTTTAATAGTGGAGGGCAGTGATCCCCATCCAATAGCTCACAAGCAACATGTTGCTCACCAACCCCTTGAATGTTGCTCTCAGTGACCTCAGAGCAGGTGATTATTTTTTGAATTCCAGGCTTGGAGACAAGTTTTGGTTGCATAAAAAACAAGTGTAACAGAGCCTCCTGTATGCTGCCAGTCCACATAGAGGCTACCAATGGCCAATCACAACCTTTATTTGGCAACACCCAGGAACATTTTCATGCTTGTGTTGCTCCCCAACTCTTTTTACATTAGAATGTTGCTCACAGGTTAAAAGGGTTGGGGACCCCTGGTATAGGGTATCAGAAAAGTCTTTCCTCTGTTTTTCTGTCTGGGACATCAACCAGTCTGGTTACAGACTAGAGAGCAATGCATTTGGCTGGGTGCCCCAGTGCAGAGGAGGAGGACCCATGGGAGCCTTGCTTTAGAGCCAAATTCACAGGGTTACAGAAGAGCCCCTGTTGCAGCAGTCAGCCAGAGCTAGATTCGTGGAGTGCAGTAAGGTGCAGTAGTATAGAGTTAAACTGTTTTTGTGCTCATCTTGGACAAGATTTTAGCTTCAGGTTACAGGGAGAGGTGGCCTGTGTCCAGTTCAATGGTTGAATGTCAGTTACATCCTTGTGTGTCCCCTGTGTGAGGACAGATATTTCTTGAGCCTGCCACACGGGAGTTACAGCCTATATCCTAAAGGAGAGGTATATTGGGGCAGGTAGTGCTGGCTGGAGAATAAAGGACTCTCTGGGGAAAAGGGACATTTCATGTGAACTGAACTGTGTATCCACTTGCAGTGGAGGTAGAGACTGTGCTAGGTGCTAGCATGAGGGAACTTCGAGCGACTTTGGAAATCGAGTGAATTGGTGCAGACGATTCTTCATTACAGCAGACGGAAAGCAGGGGAAATGCAGTTTGGGGAGATAGTATCCCCGCAGAAGACGCTCCCCGAATCTGCCCATCTGCCCCTACCCTAGTGACTGGAACCAAAAATAACACTGTTTACTCAAGATAAGGTTTAACAAACTGATGTTTTAATCCCTTGAGTTAATGTCATATGTTAGAAAATATGTTAGAAAACACTGGGGGAAATAAACTAAAGGGTGAATTTTCATCTCGGAAGTCTCCTCCACAGTTTGCGCCATTTCGTCAGACTTTAATTCACAGCACATAGGCAAATTCTTGAATATGCATAGTGACATTGCGGCAGATGAACCCGGCAGAATGAGTGTCGTAAGTGAAACTTCATCAATGCAAGCATTTCATAGCGAACTTTCACTAGCATTCATTTCTGCCTAGAGAAAGTTCATTAACACATTTACCCTTTGGTCAATTTAAATACCTTTTTTTTTGTCTTATCAGTTTGCCAGGTATAACCTGGTGAAGCAGACTCTGGCAAAAGGAGGAACATAATGGAAAATTCACACTTTAGTGAATTTGATCACAACAATCGTTTGCTTGACAGAAAACTTTGTTAACAATTAACTCTTTCAGTAGACAATTGTCCTCCATGTCTGTTAGTGAAGTAGCGATGTCCCTGTGAATTGTATCTCTAGTGAATTTTTGCTAGCAACGGCCACTTCGCTCTTTATTAAATTTGCTCCACTGACTGAAACTGTCTAGAGCTGCAAAGTATGTTTTCTAAAAATATCCCCAAATCCTTCTCAATTAAGGAGACTTTCAACACACTTTAATTTATCATTTATGTTACTTTGCTCAAGTGCAAACTTTCAGTTAACACTGAACCACATTCTACTGGACAGGTCTCCATCTGGTCAAAAATCTCTGCAAAGCAGCAGCCTCCTACATGGAAGTTTGTACAATTTGCACTCACTAGCTGTGTTTGATGTAGTATCATCAGCAAGCATAGAAGTACTTACAATGCCTCAAGGTCATGTATTAGCAAATTAAAAAGCAAAAGAACAAGGCAAGACTCTGGTGGAATGCTTCTTACCTTCTATGCTCCGCTGTATTAAATGGTTTAGTAAAATGTAAGTAAATTGCATCCTCTGTAACTGAAAAGTCTAGTCTTCTACACACATACAATTTTTCTGGTAACATCTGTAGCATATAAAACCATCCTAGCAAAAACACACGGTATTGTGTCTGAGTTTTAGTTTTAAGTATGAGAACAGAACCCCTTTTTGAATAAACTTCCTACTACAGTACTTCAAATATTCAATTCCTCACCAACTTCTGGTACTTTTCCCTCATTATTAAACCAGGCCTGTACAACCCCGTATGTCGGCGTGGTTCACTCTCTTTGGTTTTATAATTATCAGATCTTTTATCCTTTCCTATTGTAACCTACATTGCCATATAATAGAAAATTCTTTTATTCTTCTCTCTTTTCACAAGATGTGAGGGATTAGTGGTTTTTTAGGTAAGATAGTCAGGGAAGGAAAATCTTGAGACCACAGGCCCCCCACATTCTGCCTTCTTTGCTTGTGGTAATCCCAGGATTTACTGTAGATCAGTTGGTAGCAAATGGGATGACTCCACCACTATTCTTTATTCAAATGTCTAACTTGTTTCAATAATCATATGATTGGGATGTTTGATGCCTGGGTAAATTGATACAAAGTTTATTCTGCAACTCTGTTGATTAGGATCGATACAATTTTAATCTTCACAGTAAATTCCTCATCACAGAGCTTGTGGTTGTTATTCACTGGGAAATTTAAGCATTTAACTATTAATGAACTGTTTTAGATACCACTTTTCAACTTAATCAATATTGAAGGGGTTAACAAAGTAAATTAAATTCACTAACCTTTTTTAGTTTTCATGATTGTCATACATTTTAATTGATCATTGGATAAAAAAATGTTATACTCTTAAATTAATTTAAACAATCAGGAGTATTGAAATTAATTGGGGAGATTCACAGTCAAGGTATTAATTGAAGAGATTGATTGGACTGTGAATCAATTGAGGGTTCTTTTTGCACTTAATTTATTGGTGGTATTGGATATAATAAAAGCACTAGCACTTTATTGAATAATTATTATTTATGGAGAAAACAATTAAGGGAATCCAGGTTTTATATGTTTTTTTATATATTGTTGTATATTAGGGAATAAAGACATGCAGGGCTGTACCTTTTCTTTTTCTTTTTTAATAAATATTGGATAGTTGGCAATTATGCCCCAGTGTCTTTTAAGGGGATAAGTTGTTGTGGTATTATAACCTTGAAATAA
This sequence comes from Xenopus borealis, assembly GCA_024363595.1. Lineage (NCBI taxonomy): Eukaryota > Metazoa > Chordata > Amphibia > Anura > Pipidae > Xenopus > Xenopus borealis. Next base: position 88,391,121 of record CM044436.1, read on the forward strand.
ACCAGGCCTGTGTCAAACCCATTCTGAAAAAAGCTACACTGGACCCTTCCTGTTTGTTTATCTACTGTCCTGTCTCTCTCTTACCACTAAACTTCTGGAATGTTGTGTCTTTTCCTGTATTATTAATTTACCAATAATCTGCTTGAGCCTATACAGTATTGCTTTCGACTTGCACACTGCACTGAGACCGCCTTATGTAGAGTTGCAAAGATCTCCAGACTTCTAAGTCCAAATAACATTTCTCTATTCTCATTCTCCTGGACTTATCTTCTGCTTTTGATATTGTTGACATTCTGTTCTATAGAAAATTCTCCATTCAGTATATATATTTAGGACCACTCCTTCTCTGTAACTATGCTAATAAATCCTCTTCCCCTTTCATCTTAGTGTGGTGCCCCAGGGTTCTTTACTTAGTCCTCTGCTGTTCTATTTGTACACTATCTCTTTAGAGACCTTATATCTTGATTTGGTCATAAATATCACTTGTATGCAGATGGCATGCAGATATATTTAGACACTCCTTCACTAACCACTGATGTTCAGACCCAGATAGCATATTGGCTAGTAGATATCACCTCCTGGATGAATCTATGCCACCTCAAGCTCAACTTGTCCAAAACTGAGCTCTTGGTCTTTCCACCCAAACCTAGCCCATCTCTTCCTTTCACCATTACAACTTAAAAAGGCGAAAGCCTTCGATCAAGTTTTATACCGCCGTTTGTATCACAGAGAAGCCACACCATGCTTATATGGACTCCCAAGATACACAAAGAAGGAGCCCCACTAAGGCCTATTGTCAGCAGCATAAATTCAGCATTACAGCATTGCTAAATTCTTGGCTAGCATCTTAGCCCCGTTGGTAGGCAATACAATGCATCATATCCAGAATGCCAAAGATTTTGTAACCAAGATTCATGGTGTTACACCAGAGGCAGAAGAAACCATGGTATCATATGATGTCACATCTTTGTTTACATGTATACCTACATACAGAGGCAATTGAGACTATAAGAAATCGACTGCAGCAAGAGAACACCTTAGCAGCAGAACGAAGCTCAATCCTAACCAAGTATGTTTGTTGCTAGATTTGTGCCTTAACACCACATACTTCAACTACAAGGACTTTTTCTATAGACAGAAACATGACTGTGCATTGGGTTCTCAAGTCTCTCCCATTGTAGCTAACTTGTACATGAAGGAAGTGGAAAGGAGGGCTTTACTTACTTTCCAGGGAACTACACCAAGTCACTGGTTCAGGTATGTGGATGACACTTTACAGAGCACATTAATTCAGTGGACAATAACATCAAGTTCTCAAGGGAAGATGTCCACTGGAACAAACTTGCTTTTTTGGACTGTTTAATTTGCATCCAAGAGGGGGGTAACTTAAAAATGGAGGTATACAGGAAACCTACTCATACGGATCAATATCTGTTGTTCGATTTCCACCATCCACTGGAACACAAACTGGGTGTGATTAGAACTTTGCAACACAGGGCGGAATATGTGGCAACTAATACAGAGTCCAAGGACAAGGAACATAAACATATCAGAGGAGCTTTAAAAGCATGTGGCTACCCAGATTGGGCCTTTGTCAAAACAGCAGCAACCAAGTCCAACAGGAACATCAAAAGAAATAACCACCCGGAGACACATAGTAAGGGAAACATAGTCATTCCATATGAAGCTGGAGTGTCAGAGAAACTCAGGAGGATTTACAACAAACACCACATCCCTGTGTTTTTCAAACCTAGCAACACAAAAACTGGTACACCAAAGGATCCAACTCATAAGGGAAGTGGTATACCCAGTCCAGTGTAGCGATGAGTGCATTGATCTATACATTGGGGAGACAAAACAACTGCTTCGTAAGCAAATTAATCAGCATAGGAGGGCAAATTCTACAGGGCAAGACTCAGCTGTTTTTCTACACCTTAAAGACAAGGGACACTCTTTTGAAGATAAGAATGTCCAAATTTTGGATAAAGAAGATCGCTGGTTTGAAAGAGGTGTGAAAGCGGCGATTCATGTTAAGGTGGAGAAACCATCCCTGAACAGAGGTGGGGGCCTTCGACACCACCTGTCTGCTACATACAATGCTGTTCCCCCACAGTTTCAGAAATTTTGATACATCCATTCATGCAACTCTTACAAGTAACACCTGTTGCATGACACTTTGATAATCCTATCACTGTAGCTACACAGAATCAACAACTCTGTGAATTTCAGATGTCACCTCTCTGAAGAGTTACACTGTGCCGTTGTGATTGGATTGTTGGAAGAGTCTATATGCCGAGAACTCCCCTACCAGTCAGTTGAACTGAAGAAGCTGCTCGGATGAGCAGTGAAACGTCTTCATTAAAATTTCTCAGCAAATCCAGTTGCTTTGAGTTACTTTTGTTAAATATAAAAGCTTTCTGCTAACATACAAAACCCTTTACTTCTCTGCTCAACACTACATTTCTTTTTTTGTCTCACTGTACGTTCCTGGTTGTCTTTTTCGCTCCTCTCAGAGCCACCTTGTTTTCACACCATCCATTTCCACTGCAACCTATCACCTCAAGCCTTTCTATCTTGCTACTCCTCTGGAATTCCATCCCTGATTTCATCTGTAAGGAGTGCTCTCTCAATCTCTTAATGAAAAAAACTAAAAGTCTACTACCTTTTGGAGCACTAGAACATTAGTCTAGTCCTGGTGCCTATTGGACAATGTCTTTACCTTGTGTACTTTTTCCCCTCCAATTTGTGCCTGTATGTTAGCTACCCACCCACTTAGACTATGAGATCTATGGGGCAATTACCTCCTTCCCACTGTGTCTCTTACTACAATGCACTTAAACTCTGTGTGCTTGTATGAGCTCTGTGTACTGTGTATATGTATTGTAATTTTTGTGTAATTTTATATATTGTACTTTCATTAATATTATATGGCACTGCAGCTCAATAGCGATTTACAAATAAAGTTATACATATATACATAGTAGCACCACATTAGCAATTTGCCAATCTCTCTGCCAGACATAAACAAAGCCACGGAAACAAATAAGTATAGTAGTTTGGCAGACAGAAAGATGAGCTCTTTTACTACCCTGGGGTGAATAAGCCTGGTGGGAGTTTGTTCTGGGGGGTTGCTAGTTTTTGCAAATCATTGTCCCTAAGGTGATTAGTTATGTGCTGGGGATTTTTGTTCTATCCATAGGAGTGGAGCAGGTACGTATATGGATTTAAAGGGGTTGTTCACCTTCAAACAACTAGTTGTTTTCAGATAGATCACCAGAAATAACAACTTTTTCCAATTACTGTCTATTTTCTATTTTTAACCATTTTTCTAATATTGAAGTGTAAAGTGTAATTTTTCACCTTCTAAAGCAGCTCTGGGAGGGGGGGGTCGCAGACCCCCCCGACTGTTCTAAACTGATACATTTAATGGATACATTTCTTATCTTTGTCCCTGTTGAGCAGAATATCTGGGTTTCATTACAGGCAGCTGTTAGAATTGATATTTGCCAATTCTCCAGAGATGCTGCTGTGAAATGTATCAATTAAATGTTGCAAAACTGTATCAGTTTAGAGTCTGCACCTGAATTACTGAGCTGCCAGACTCAAACACCAGAGACACCAACATTCAACTTTAAACTTAGATTTTGGAAAAACAGTAAAAGATAAATAATGGAAAGTAATTGAAAAAAGTCTTTATTTCTGGGGAACAATGTGAAAACAACTGAACAGAAAAAAGTGCTTGGAAGGTGAACAACCCCTTTAATAGTATGTCTTAGGGCTCAACACGGCATGTCCAGTACATCGCCAAGCGATAACATGCATGCAAACTGTCGGATGAGCAGAAGAGAATGGAACTGAATGTGAAATTTCAGGTACGAACTATATGTATCCTATGGACGGATGTGAATGCCACATGCCGTGTCTTCATCCAACAGTTGGATACATGTAGTTTGTAAGATTTCTCGTTCAGTTCCACTCTCTTCTGTACATCCATCACGCGCATGTGCGTAATTGCATGGTGATGTATCGGAGATCAAGGCAGCCCTTAATATGACTTAATAAATTATTTTTCACATATGATGGGTGATATCCTGCAGTGAATACCAACCATTTGTTTATTTTGTGTGCTACCAGTGGTAGCCTACAGATGCACAAGGCAAAAATGGGCAGCACTCCGGAGATCCTTAAAATTGCCTTTATTTTTCACATGCAGGGCAGCATTATAGCAACGTTTCGAGCCCAACCGGCTCTTTATCAAGCCTACAGATGCAGCCACTGGGATTTGTGAGTTAAAAGCGTCATGACTCAGGGTTAATTGAAGAAACTGTGTTATCTAAAGTTATCTTAACTCATTTAATGCATTTAACCTTTTTATTAGCATACCAAAGCACCATTGTTTTCAATGGTGAACTCTTTAATTGGATGGGATGCTGTGACACAATATTCTGTGCTAAGTGGGATAAATGGGATAGATTAGTTAAGTTTTTCTATGTGAAATGCACAATCCAAAGTGGCTTCATCTGTACTACCATTAATGTGGGTTTGGTATTAAAAGTTCTAGTGAGTAGTTATGGTTTAAAAACTGGGAGTGGACAACACATGCTTCCATTATCAGCCTCCATCAAGTAGGGCAGAAAAAGTACAGCTCTTGGTACCACAAAAGTTGCACAATACTGATCTAGAAGTAAAATTCCCTTAAGGGACCAAAATTATGTTTTTTTTCCCATTTAATTTTATTTTTCTATATAATATCAAATAAATCCATGGGACATCAGGGACATTTTATCTAAAATGTCTTTATTGAATACAGATTGAGATCAATATAATAAAGTAGTTTTAGATAACAATAGAGTTTGTAGACAATTTAATAAAGAAGTTTTAGATATAAAGTCCCCGGAGTGCTACAATTTTAAATGAATAGTTTATACTGTGTAGCACCAGGCACACTATAGCACTACTTTAAGTTGAAAATGTTTTGGTCTACTAAACATTTTTAATCTTAACATCTAAAGGCATATATGATGAAATGACTTTTAATACTCATTAATAGCTGTGTGTGAAGTGCCTTTTTTACATGAATTAATATGATGAAAATAATATTCTTTGCTCAAACTGGAAAAGAAGAGCTTCAGGCACAAGATGAATATTTAATATTTTATAGCTATAATCTCTGTATCTGATGTAATGGGAAGAATTGATGTGGAAGGTCTCAGCTCTGTTCCACATTTATTAGTTTCATTTAGAAAATGAATCATGTAATCATGTATACTAGGTCAGTTCAACCAGTCAATATTTTCACAGACTTAGCTCTAAACTTTAGAAGTGATATAAAACAGCATTTCTTTGTATGACAGCATTTATGCAGGCATCACGAATGGTGGACAGTCATAGGCGGATTTTCATTAAGGCTTGGGGAGGCTAAGCCTTCCCAAAACTGTTTGCATAAATTATTTTAAGAAAAATGAAAAGAAAAAAAATTTAAATCCTCTGACTGACCAATGTGTCTATTTGAGTTTGTCTGGGGGAGGGGCAAGAGTCAAAGCAGCTGTTAATCCTCCATCTGCTTGTTTGGTATGTGGGGATTGTTTCATACTTACATTACAAAAAAAAAACACCATGAATGGTCAATGGTAGTTCCATTAATCTATTCAGGTAAGTGTTATCTGAAACTGGAAAAGGTATGAAGGTGTGATGCAGCCATTATATTACCATTGTGACCAGATCGCACTTTCACACCTCTGTGAATTTTATCCAACACCTATTTGAATAGTTCAGTGGAACCATTGTGATTGGATATTGGTGACTGTTTCCTTAAAGGAGTTGTTTAACAGATTGTTCAACAGAAATCAATCCTTCTTTTACTTTTTACTGTTTTTCCAAAATTGAACTTTAAAATGTAATGTTCCTGTATGTGGGGTTTTAGTCTGGCAGCTCAGTGATCCAGCAGCATCTGAACTGTAACAATCTGCTACAATTAGCTTATACAATTAGTTAAAATGTTTATTAGCAGTATATGAGGAATATTAGCAACTATTGTATCAATTCAATTCACTTTTCTCTGGATCAGCTAACAGATCAGTTTGGCTTCTTTCACTTACACACAAATGTTGTGTTGTTGGTTGAATGCAAGTTTTATCTCAACCTCATCTACTATTATATTGTATTACTTTTAAACTGCAGTAAAAGGGCAGCTATTGTTTTTTTGTGAGGGGACCAAAATTCATCTGCAATATACTTTGTATGTATACAATCTCCAATAAATGACAATTAATATATCCCTTTTGTTTTATGTGAAAGTAGACCAATAAACATGCTTTAATGTTAAGCAACCCAATCATTAGCCCTGATTTCCAGTAATGTGGATGAACTGAACTTTTTCTAAAATTTTGATAATAATAGAGTGCTATGCATATTATTTTCAAAATAGTCTGGGCTTCATATGCAGCATGTGGGCCCATCAGTTAGTAGCTCGTAAGTCAGACCATGTATGGGACAGATTTCAGATTGTAGTGCATTTTTAGACAAAAACACCTGTGTTCTCAGCAGGGCCGCTCCAGCCATGAGGCAAGGTGAGACCCTTGCCTCAGGTGGCATGAAGCAGCCAGTTACCAGGGGTGGCAAAAAGCCACCTCTGGTAACTTTAAGAGCCGAATTTCCAATTTTTAAAATGGAAATTCGGCTCTCCTAGTGCAGCGAGTGCAATAGCGATCGCTGCACTAGTGATGCAGCCCCTCCTCCACCCGCTCCGACGCTATAAGTTCAAAGCGCAGAGCAGGAGGGGTGGGGGCGGCATCGGGGCTGCTGCCTCAGATACACCCCTGGTGCTCAGACATGTGAATTACAACTGTTGCCAATGCTTATAATATAGGATTGAATCCGCTGTTTCTGCCAGCGGAAACTCACTGTTGAAAAAACTGTTGAAGTAACATTAGACTTAGCCTACCCAAACAAAAAAATCACCCTCCGCCTATGTGGACAGTCATCATTACAGTTGTTAAGGAATTAGGAATTTTTTTGTCTTAGAATTTTTGTATTTTTTATAATTTTGTAATGAACCCTTTGGGGGCAATGTAATATGTTTTGCTAGCGCAAAAAAGACTCTTGTGAACAGTAGCAACCATGTTTATGTCCTTTCTGACTGATAAAAGACCTTAACAACTTCATCTCAAAGTTTTCAAACAAATGCCTTTTGTGAACATTAGCAGCATATCTAATTCATTTTCACAAATGCAAAGCCTTTTTAGCAACAAAATATTTAAGGAAACTCCAGAGAAGGTGTTAATGCTAAACATTTGCATAGCGAAAATGCTCAATGCAATATTTGCCAGTGACTGATTTTACATTGCTAAACATTTGCAAAGGTGCCAATTTAAGTAACGCCTGTGACTTTTAATCACATTCCCCCCTTTGTGACTAATAACTGAAAATACATATTTATTCCTAAGAATACAGATGACAGTCTAGGTCTCTATTAAGGTGAATATTTCACCACTAGAGTGTGCTTAATTAAACAGGAAGGAATGTGAAACACTTCAGACTTCGGACACATTTTTAAAAGGCCAGAATTAATTTTTACATGGTGGAAAGGAATATGACAATGCATTTCCTTTCTAAATCATAGTCATTGGGAAGATAGTGAGGGAGGAACTAACATAATAAATCTATATTTAAAAGCAGGCCCTTTCAACACCACTATTGGCCCATTGCTTGTTTTGTTTCCTATTCTATTCTAACCCTATTCTTCTCATGCTTGGCATGTAGTGATTGTCATATAGTAGTCTTCCCTTAAACACATTCAAATTGCTCTTCCAAAGGTACCCAGAAAAAAAAATATATAAAACATAACAGCACATTTCTCATACATGAGCTCAGGCATTTTTATGGCAGGTTTACTGCTATAAATAGTTTTTGAAAGCCAATTGCAAACCTTTTTTTTTGCAGCCACCAAAATATTAATCATGTAGTTAATATTAAATCTCGGCTTTTAGCAATTCCTGAACTTTTTGGTTCATTTGTTTACCATCCTAGTAAACAGGCAAATGCCTAAAATAATACATGCATTTTCATTATGCACTCTTACAATGCTTCCATCTAAATTATTCCTTGTCAATCAACCCAGTAACAATTGCATGAATGGACAGATAACACCAGCGGAATTCATTAGAAAGAGCAGTGTGTTGCCTGGGAGTGCACATTCATCATGGTTTTCTGACTTCTATCTTATCTGAATGTAAATGATGACAATGGCAATTAGGGATAAAGAAGGTTGGTGTGAATTGAGGAAAACACAGGCATCAATATTGTCTGCAATGAAAGTTCTTCTAGAAGCTAGTAGTATGAAACAGTGTAAGAAACTGTCAAACACAAATATCCTTTACCAGTTACAGACCTAGAATTACTGCCAGACAGGCTACTAAAAATGCATTGGTAATATATGTATAATTCAGAAATTCACAATTATGTTTGCAGGAGAATTATGTCAAGTAGTATAGGAACCACTATGGTATAATTTATTATAATTTTGTCAATGGAATTATTATTATTAGTTTTTTTTCTTGTAGAATTGGCTTTTTTTCTGAAAAATTATAGTTGACTTCTTTCTGGACACTTGTACAATTTTATTTTGCACAGGGAAGAACAAATATTTAAATATTTTCTTTTGCATATGCATATATTATTTGTGCAAAAAGGATTAGATACTATGAAATAATCTTACCATTTTATTTATTTTCATTTAGCTGTAGCATGTTGTTTTTGTTCTTCCATATGCAAAAGAAAATTGTACAGTTGTCCAGAAAGAAGTCATCTATAATTGTTCAGAATGAAGCCAGCTCCACAAGAACGAAAAGCATTACAAGGTTTATATGTACAGGTAATGTGTTTTATATAAGTGCAGGTCTTGTGCAATTAAATATATATATGGTAAATGCAAACTGAAGGATTATCACTCTCAACCCTCCAGCCTAAATTGAAGAACTTAATTATAAAGTATTTAAAAGATGAGGATTAATAACAGATAATTAAATTTTTAATTTAAACATAATAAAAAGAGTGTGGAGTCATTTCATATATGCTCCTTGACTCACTTGGGATTTCAGCACTTTCTTTGGCTCATTTCATACTACAGTGAAGAAAGAAATGAAGAAGAAAAGATTTGTTTCATCCAGTATCTCCTGAGGTCTCTCACAATGGTAATCAAGAATATAATCAACTACAATACACAGCCTGCCCTTTCTCTGAAAGTGACTGTAACATGTAATTCAATAGTATGTATTCATTCTCAGTGATCAGGTGCAGACACTATTGATTTAGAGGGATGTCATCTGGCATGCAGTTGGTTTTGTGGAATTAAAAGAATCTTAAGAAAAAGTAATAGTTTTTGCCCTTTGACCACAGATCAGATACATTGACAATATTTCACAATCATTAAAGCCATTTACAATCTCTATTCTACTCAATATGTACAATTATAGGGGTTATACTTGTGTTGGAGTGGGAGGATGCTCTGTTAGTGTTTGATAAATATCATTTGTTTTTAGATCTGTTCACAAATAATCCTAGTAGTTTAAAATAATTTGTACTGGGACCAGTTTTAGGCTCCTTAGGGTATCATATAACAGGAAATGCACAGTTCAGAAGATTAGTAAATGAAAGTATTAGACTGAATGATTAAAAGTTTATATTGATAGGCAAGTTATGCAGATTGTCAACCTGTTATCATAGATTTTACTATGAAATATCAAATATTTTGGTTGAGATTGTCTGGAAAGTGTGCTGGTCATTTTACATCTCATCAGTTCTGCTGTGGAAAAAGAAAGTGTACATTTTATACTGCAACACAATGTTTATACCTCTTATTAAACCTGTCAGTCAGCCATCAGATCATCATTCCCAGGAGAGGGGTTTTAGTTTACCTAGGAAAATTATACATAATTTTTGCAGCATACCCTGGGCTTTCTTAATCTGCCTACATGTTTGTGCAATTTCATTTCTGTAAAAAGATACAAGTATCTAAATACTATAAATGTTATTTTGCAAAAATACAGATTTGTATAAAGAAATATGTTTTATCTTAGGTCAATTGTCAAAATGCTACTAAAACAAAAAAAAATGGCTGGGAGGCTTTACTTTTCCTTTACATAATATATTCCTTCAAATAACTAATATTGCCTCATTCATTAGGATACAACTAGTAAAATAATGCAAGTGTGACTTAAAACTGTTAACATATAAAATACCATTTTTGTTTAATCAGTGTTTTACTTGTTTTGCGAATGAGGCTTTTTCACCTATACAAAAACATGTGCCCTGAGTATAACATGCAAATCCCTTTTAATATGATAATAATTACCTAATGGGGCACTAATAGGAGGTGTGAAATGAAGATTGCGTGAACCAAAGCAGAGCAAATTATTTTAGAATTGATCTGATACATGGGGAAGAGTTATACTTAGCTCTACTCCCATTTTTAAAATGTTAGGAGAAAAGTCAAATGCCCCCATATGTAAATAAAGGCACTAAGTTTGCCCAGGGACAGTAACCCATAGCAACCAATAAGATGCTTGCTTTTAAACAGGTGACCAGTAAATGCTACCTGCTGATTGGTTGTTATGAGTTATTGTCCCTGGGCAAACTTAATGCCTTTTATTACATCACCCCCTTAAAGTGTCATTTTTGCACCATTTTTATGTTGTTTCAAAGACAAATTTAAAAAGTGTCTGTAAACTGTTCTTTCTTTCACTAAAAAAAGGAAAAGTGGCTTAGGAATTTAGGCGGATTTCTGTTGGTGAATATGGAGAAAGTATTTTGCACCAGCTTACCACCACTTTTACCTGCTCTTTTGTGAATTCTCCACAATGAGTCATATGTATAAAAAAATGTTCCCCATTCCACCATAGTTCCCCTAGGCTATATTAACTTGCATCAGGTTTTTAGGGATATATTTGTCAAAATTTAAGTTGTGGAAACTTCTAGAATGCTAAAGATAAACTTTGTTTTTATGAAAGGGGGTAATTTTGTGATGACAGTATACAATTAATACCACTCAGTATTTCAAAGATCTGATACTTTGTCTCTAAAGCAACTAGACAATTATTCATGCACCTATCCAATACTGTTTAGATTACTGCTACCTATCACTAGGCAGTGTCCATGACTTCTGTCTTAAACTCTTCTGCTAAAATACTTAGCATAAGAGAAAACCCGTCCATTTGTTGTTAATATCCTTATGCTGGCACCCTCATAGCCAAAGGATAACTTTTGCTAAATTTAAAGCCATATTATGCTCATACCTTCACTTTTTCTCCAAGGGTTATTGGTGGTTCTCTCTTTTCCAATTAGGGCAACTACCTTCCACAACAACAGTTACCTTTTGTCATAAACCTTGATCTCTTGCTGTTTCTTCTCTTTGGAATAGTTCCCTCAATTACTCTGTAAAGATCTCTCTCAGACCCCCATGAGAAGGTTCTATCTTATTTTTAAGGTGTACGTAAAAAGCAGACAGGGACATTTAGACAGTAAGCCCCAAGGGGTAGGGTCCTCCATCATCTTGTCTCCTCAACACTGTGTAATTATATTTTATATTTATGAAAACTGTATTTATAATAATGCACTTATTGTTACTTATTAATGCAGTGATCCCTTGTTTGTTACTACTAATTTATTGTTGCTGTACAGTGCTTTGCCCTCAAGGAGCGCTATACAAATAAAAATATACATACATACATACATTTTGACCACTCTTTGTTTTATTTGGACAGGATCCGCCTTGGCTACCCAGCATAAAAGCCCATTTCTTAGCTACTGAGAAGAGGACAGTACACACCAAAATAAAACCGCAAAGGATCGACATTTAATCCATGTGGGTATAACGTCCCAGGATTATACAATGAATATTGTATATTTTCCCTTTAAATGTATTCTTTGAAATAAATTGAAAGTTTTCTAATCACTGAAATACAGGATGGTTTATTCCCCTGCATGTGCTGTTAGCTAAAAGCAGGGTTGTGGTACATATCAGTAGAGAAACTTGGAATGCCTATCAGACCTTTGAATCCATCAAGAAGGGGTCAAGGAGAAGTGTTATCTTGTTTCCTGTCCTTTGTGCTGAGGCTAGGCTAAACAGACAAAGATTTGTTCACATCAGCCCAAGTCCAAATCAGTTGGCTGAAGTCAAAGGAATAGCTTGCTTGATGTCTTCATTTTAAAATTAAACAAACTACTCAATTAGCTCTTTTAAAAATGGATCTCTGTACAGGATTATGTGTGAGAAGCATCATTAACTGATGCATTTTGAAAGCATCATGTTTCCCAAAAACAGTAACCCTTTTCAAAAAAGAAATTGAATTCTACCTCTTGGAGCTCTAGCACAGCTTATTATTTTAATAATTTTAAATGGCAGCAATTATTTATCCAACGCAAGTAACTCAAAACAACTGGACTTGCTGAGAAAATGTAATGAAGATGTTTCACTGCTCATCAAAGCAGCTTCTTCAGCTCAACTGGTGTAGGGGAGTTCTCATCAGATAGACTCTTCCAACAATCTAATCACAACAGCACATTGTAACTTTTCAGAGAGGTGACATCTGAAATTCACACAGGTGTTGATTCTGTGTAGTTACTGTGATAGGATTATCAATTTGTCATGCAAAACAGGTGTTACTTTTGAGAGTTGCATGAATGGATGTGTGAAAAATTCTGAAACCACCGGGGTACAGATTTTAGAACAGCATTGTAACAGACAGGTGGTGTTGAAGGCCCCCGCCTCTGTTCAGGGATGGTTTCTCCACCTTAACATGAATCGCCTCTTTCACACCTCTTTCAAAACAGTGGTCTTCTTTATCCAACATTTGTATATTGCTATCTTCAAAAGAGTGTCTTTTAGGTGTGGGCAAACTGTGCAGGGCAAGACTCGGCTGTTTTTCCACACCTAAATGACAAGGGCCACTTGAAGATAGCAATGTACAAATTATGGATAAAGAAGAATGCTGGTTTGAAAGAGTTGTGAAAGAGTTGCATGACACATTGGTAATCATATCATAATAACTACACAGAATTAACACCTCTGTGAATTTCAGATGTCACCTCTCTGAAGATGTGCTGTTGTGATTAGATTGTTGGAAGAGTCTATATGCCGAGAACTCCCCTATACCAGTTGAACTGAAGTAGCCGCTTGGATGAGAAGTGAAACGTCTTCATTACATTTTCTTAGCAAGTCTAGTTGTTTTGAGTTACTTGTGTTGTATATACCATGAATTGGATGAATAAGAATCTTCATAGGCAGCACTTATTATACAATAATTTCACCTCTAAGTTTCCTATCAACTTGTTCTAAAGGGCTGACACCTTTTTCTTGTGTCTCTTATGACATTAAACATGCGTAACTGTAGAAATACAGAGCGTCTAGATTAGATTTGTACGTTAGAATTGAATCATTTTCGAGCGTGGGGCTGAAAACTAAACAAGAGGAGACCAAACAAATCATTTCAAAATCTTCCCTTTAGGTGCCAAAAGCCTGTAGGTGGGGTTAAGTATGAAGGTATGATTTAATCGAAGAGGATGTGTACATTTTTATACTTTTTTTACATCTTCTGCTCTCCTTGTTAACATTTTTAATAATTCAAGATCAAGGTAGCTACTTTGCCAGCATTCTCCTTGGGTATGAAATATGCAGAAATGTATACTTCAAAAAGTGAAAACATAAGTATTAGCATACACAGAAATATGTTTAATGCAAACATGACTACATGCAATCAATGACCAATAAGTAAGAAGACTGAGAGTTGCTGTTTTTTAAAATTGAAAAAACTCTGGAGCATTCAAAATCTTTTGGTGCATGACCTTTAGATGTGCCATTCCTTCACAAGGGAAGGCAATGTTGATTGACATAAAGCAATAATAATAGCAATGCCAAATTATGAATAACCATTAATGAGAAAATAGGAAAAATGGGACTGCATTTTAAATTAATTCCCAGGAGGTTGCTTGTGGCTGCTATTTTGTTGGAATAAAAGGAAATTGGAAAGATTAAATTCAATAATGTCAACTACTTCAATATATCCTTAAAAGGGAACTGTCAGTAGTGTTAAAAATCCATTACTATACAGTGGATGTTCAATTTGTTTCACAGAAAGGCTAATATTTTCATACTTTTATTTATATATTTAACAATTTATTGTGAGTTTCTCAACCTAACATTTTCTGGATTCAGATAACATACCTATCATCTATGTTGCTGTCAGATATTAATATTAACTGTCTGACAAATATTCATTGTATGCTGACTATAAACTGACTGTAGAGTATAAACTGAAAGTAGAGTGTAGAGTGAAAACTGCACAATTACAACATTTAAACCAAATTTTAAAAGCTAAGTTAAAAAAATTGTTAACAGAAATCCTAAGCAACTTCTAAATTGTTGGTGCACAGATTTTATCAAGGGTTATTTATCCTCTGGGATTATTGATGGCTCATTTCAAAGAAGGTTATGGTGCTTGCATTTATTGTGCAAGATTGTGCTGTCAGAAAGATTACTCAAAGTATAGGTACGGTATACCTTATACAAAAACTTGTTATCCAAATACCTCTGAGCTATGTCCTATAGACTCCATTTTAATCACATATTTTTAATTCTTAAAAATGATTTCCCTTTTCTCTGTGATAATAAAGCAGTCCCTTGCACTTGATGATAACTGTATAAATTCATATTTATGTCATAACACTGGCCAAATCCTAACAAAAGAAGCTCAGATTCTGCCATACTGGATCAGGGATGTGATGCATCCCTAATTTGTTGCTTTGCATACTTACTCATCCAATAGCAGCAGCAGAAAAATAGGAGATTGAAAAAAGCACATCACAAACCATTTACATGTCAAAAATTATTCCATGGCTTCAAGTGTACAACTATGACAATTAACCATCAAATGATGGTAAGGACTTAATAACTAATGCCGATTGTAGATGAGACTACTAAAGCAGATCTTGTGGTACAAAATATTTTTACATTTTTATTATGGCTGCAAATTTATTGTAAGCGTATTTGGAGAAGTATGTAAAGAAATGCCAGCTTCCATTTATTGAGAAAATCAGTTTTTGTCAAATTGTTGGAGAGCTGAAATAAACTGACATTATGGTCAACATGAAAGTCCATTTTGTGTTCTGCTAAATGTTTATTTGAATGGTCCAGTCAGTGATATGATTTATGAGTTTGATGTAAGAAGAACAATTTGAATTTCACTAGGAACGATAGAAACAGTACTATTTAATGAAGTAAAAACAAAAAAAAAAGGGGGAAGATAAGAAAATATCAGTATACAGCATAGATTTGTTTATTATAACCTGTAAATGGAAAGCAAACACTGTGGGTAGTCCAGGCATTATGATTATATGTAAATGTTGTTTGCAGCAATACACAGTTATGATAAATGGTTGGTAGAACATCATTTAAATGCAAAGATGAAAAAAAATAGAATTTTTATTTTCTCTTGAAACTGGGTTCACGGTTTGATGTTTGTATAATTGGCTGCTCATTATTATGCAGCCACAGTTTTAGATTTATTTCATATGAACTCATGTATTGCAGATTTCCTTTTAAATAAATGTCATGGCTGATTTACAGCATAAAAAAAAAAATTATAGGAATGACTTAAAATATTGTAATTTTAGTACGTGGCTAAATATTTTAAGGCCACCAACTTGCATGGTTGCTGCTTTATATACATAATTTCAAAGAATAAAAACCTATATATATATATATATATATAGATATATATATATATAAAATAAAACAATGAGATCTGGAGTAATGTCAGTCAAGGGGTCTGTAAGAGCAGAAATGTAACATTATCATTAGACTGCTGCTTCATGCCCTATTCATGTGTTTCTATAACTAATGAACCTCTGTGTGGTGCTTAAGGCATTTATAGACATTTCACAATTCTCAAGAGGCTGAAACTATCAAATACAATTGGGCTTAAAAGACTTCACTATTCCAAAAGTTTCATTTTTACAAATTGCCCCATTACTTGTCTGCGTAATTAGGCAGCACAACTTTGCTAATGAAGGGTTTAATCATCCACAAAGGATAGAATTTACAATAAACCATGAATAATAATCCATAAATCCTCATTCTTTACAGGATAATAAACTAAACTTGTGACATAAATGTAGCACTGGTAAATATGGCACAGTAAGTGTAAGAGGCCTTGTACAGATGCAGTCACTTGGATTTGTAAGTTAAATGCGTCTCAGGGCTAATTGAAGAAACTGTTATCTTAACTCATTTAATGCATTTAACCTTTTCATTAGCATACCAAAGCACCATTGTTTTCAATGGTGAACTCTTTAATTGGATGGGATGCTGTGACACAATATTCTGTGCTAAGTGGGATAAATGGGATAGATGAGTTAAGTCACAATGCATTTAACACACAATCCAAAGTGACTGCATCTGTATATGCTTTCAAGCATTGCCATTGACACACTATTCTAAACAAGGTCAGTCCACAAATGAGGTTCCTATAAAGGTTCCAAGGACCCGGCCGGCTATCATTCAAGATCAATGATTATTGAGTGACAAGTTTCTACAATGAAATATACCCCATGGCATGTCCACACTATAGGAAAATGTGTCTTTATCAATGCTAGTTTCATGCTGAAAGTTAGCATAAACAGTTTTGTCACTATTTCCAACTCACATACCATAAATCATACTTTCTATTATTAGATTACAAATTTCAGCAAACATATTGGTATATTTATTCCTACTGGGTTTTTTTAATGGGTGGCATACACAAGAGACATTATGAAAATCTTTTGCAAGCTCCTTGCTTCTAATTGCTCCATAAACAATAAAATGTGGCAAACAAGGAATGCTAATATACAGTATTTTTATATGGTGAAAATGGGTCTGTGCTGCAGGGTTTAATGTCTTCTGTTATGTCATTGCAGAGCTCCTGCTGCTTCTTTTTCTTTTATTTTTTGTATTGTATCTTATCATTTGCCTTCCGTAGTTTCTCCAGGCATTGTGGCACAAGTGCTATTTATTTTTAAGTGAAAATATACCCCCTTTTTTATGATTGATTTGGTTTTATGTAGAACATGCACAAACACCAATATAAATGTATTTTTTTAATACATAGGCATACCTGATTACCTAAATAAAATGAAGTCAGGATAGTTGCACTTGCAGAGGCTTCCAGTGTAATCCAACCATTCCCTTACCTAAATCAATTCCTTCCTTACCTAAATCCATTGTGAAGTGATGAATTCAGGGAATGTACCGTAACTATGTCTGGAAAGCATGGAAATACCCAGGCCAGAATCCATTAGTTTCCAGTAGAACAAGGAGAGGGAGGCTTAAGGAGGGTTTGGAAAGTGTTCTTACAAGTATCATAGTTTTCTTTTTAGTCCTTGGGAGATAGATAATTAGATGTCTGTATACAATCCCCTTCCTTCCCTCTTTGTTTTGACTTTATTGTTAGCAGGAGTCCATTATGAAGGGGTATTATCTGTGCATTGGTAATCTAATATCTATTTTGCAAAGACGAAACAAGGTAGAAAATGCGCATAAACACCTGTTTAGCTCAACAAAAAACTTTTTTTAAGATTTAAACATTATGCAAAAAGTTCTCATTACAAGTCCTATTCATGGAAGTTAATTCATGTATTCATATTATTATTATTATTATTATTATTAACATGTATTTCTATAGCT
The DNA here is from genome assembly GCA_024363595.1 of Xenopus borealis. Taxonomy (NCBI): domain Eukaryota; kingdom Metazoa; phylum Chordata; class Amphibia; order Anura; family Pipidae; genus Xenopus; species Xenopus borealis. The sequence continues at coordinate 88,408,837 of CM044436.1, forward strand.
CCAATGTATTTCGTAGCGCTAGACTATTTTATATCTATAAACTGGCATAATCTGAGCATCTGAGGAAGATGGGATCTGAACATTCTGAGGATGAATGGTGTATGTGTTGGGGGATTAGAAAACATCAGTGGGCTACCTGGGATAACTTAAAATATAAGTAAATACGAATGGATATTTTCATTAACCTTCATAATGAAGTTTAAATAACAAGGAACATTATAAACACAGTGTTAAGATGGACATTTTGTGTGCTATAAAGGATAAAATAATAAAAAAATGTTGTGCAGAAATTGAAACTCTAACAAGAACTGTTATATTATGTGCATAACAATATCATCAGTCATTATCACTGGTAGAAACTGCATAAAAAGAACAGCTACTGAATAATGAATGGATGTCTTTGTAATCTAATTCATTTGGTGTCCTGCCAAAATATCAAATAATCAATTTAATCAGTTAGAAAGCTAAGAATTCTGGAATCTTTTATGTTCACGGTGCCAAAGCCAAATGTCCTAATACTCTACAATCAACATCACTAGCACAGTTGCATAAAGACATATTGTTAAAACACATTTTTATTTAACTGGCACTTTTATTAGCTGTATTTTTTGTGCTCACGTGTAATATAACGAGTATTATGTGACTATTTTAGTTGTATTACTAGAGAATTTCTTATGAATACAAAATGTGTTTCTTGACATCACAAGTAAGATTTAAGGCTCCATAATCATGTAACCTCTCCACTGAAAATCACATATTTTACAGATCAAACCAGCAAAGAGAATTCCTGATTTTCACAAACAAGTCACAAAATAACTGATTGAAAACTGCCCAGTGCATCTAATGAGAATTGAAATGTTTACTTGTGTAGCCTATTTTGTTTACCCAGACATTTTTTTTACTTATGAACATGACAAAGCTTGTTAAATTCTGTAACTGATCTAAGGCGAATATAAGTGAAAATCATCTTTTTTTCGAAAATAATGTCTTACACAGGCATAGGCTAGACAGTGGACAACCTTTTCTGACAACCTTTTTTGTCTTAACTACAGTGCTTTGAGACTGGCTGCAAACACCTAAAAGCTTCTTTCCACTGTTCTAAATGACTATAGTATAGCACTCTTCTATGTTTTAGGTGCTATGATTAGCATCCTTTTTGGAGTATTTAACATTTAAAAAACTGGTAATTGAGTTAAACACCATCATATGGCATCTGTGACCTGTATATTGCCTGTGTTTCCGAGAACCCTGCCACAATTCATTGTCCCCTGGATCCTTGTTTGAGCATGTACGTATGCAAGTTTTTGCCATGTAATGCACTTGTTCTAATAATTCATGTTGGGTGACTATGGCTCTTTTTATTTTATCTAACATTGTGGAAAGACTAATACTGCCTTGTTAAATTATTGTAGCCAATATTGTGTATTTCTGTCTGTGTTGTTCCTGCTTTTTCTTTTAATCATTATTATTGTCTCTGCTTGTGGTTGTGTTTAGGCTTCCTCTGCCTATCAAAATAGGCCTGCTCACAGGAGTTTGTGTGCCTTTATTGTGCACTGGTTAAAAAAAATATATATAATTCCTATCTACTTCTTATATGTCCTGTTCTGCACCCTCTTTCTATTTACATATCAGTGGCACCCTTACTTAACTCCCATTGGAGTTACCTGCTTTAATTAAGGGGGTTTCATCCCAGTATCCCACCACTTATACCTGAAGGGTTCTTTTATTACAAAAGTTTCCATATAGCTTTTATTGCAAAAATCATTTGAAGTGTCAATGGTGATTCATTTTAAAAAATACAAACCTTAAAATCATATTCTCAATTTCATTTGTAGCAAACAAGGCAATAGCAAGAAAAGTATTGCTTGTTTGTTGAGTAGTTCAAAGTTTTGCTGATTTTGTGCATGTGAGAAATGATTACAGACCGTTTTATTAAATTACACTTTATCAGTATAGTGTATAGTATTTTTCAATCATCATTGCCCCATGATACAAACTAGATGCTAACAATAATTAATAACTGAAAATGAATACAAATGCAAACCTTCAAACAAAGAAGGTCTCTGAGGATCTGTACTTTGCAATAAATGAGTGAAAATTCTTTTCCATGCATTTTATGTTATTAAACTAAATGTATGACCAGTTATGTTGAATGATATGCGGTTGTATTTCTTCACATTGGGTTGAAACAAAGCATCATTCTGGTCACAGTCCATACATAACTTGATTTGTTTACATTATACTGTATAACCATTAATTACGTTTTGTATCTACAGATGCAGCCACTTGGATTTGGGTGTTAAATGGGTCAGGACTCAGGGTTAATTGAAGAAACTGTGTTATCTAAAGTCATTTTAACTCATTTAATGCATTTAACCTTTTAATTGGCATACCAAAGCTCCATTGTTTTCAATGGTGAACTCTTTAATTGGATGGGATGCTGTGACACAATATTCTGTGATAAGTGAGTTAAATGGGAAGTCTGAGTTAAGTTATTCTGTGTCAAATGCACAATCCAAAGTGGCTTCATCTGTATATGTTGTATTTACTGCCAGTACAGTGTAAATGTTGAATGTATTGTACCTGCCTTTATTTTTAATTTCAGTAATTAGTATCACCAACACTGACCATACAGTATTTCACAACATATAGCAATTTAGTGGATTACAGGTATATATCGACCACTGACTCCTCACCTGGCAGCTTCAACAGTGTACATTATGTGTGGTGGAGATTGATCCAATGATATTATCCTGAAGAGTTGAAATGATAGGGTCAGAAAGAAAAGATCACTGTGTATGGTGACACCACATTTTTTTGTGTTTGAATTGAATTAATTTGATGATAATGAACCTTCAGATTTATTCCCAAGCAACTCTAGAAGTTTGTCTGAAAACCTTGTGTTTTGTTGTGGATCAGGTCCAAATGCTACTCGCTGTGCCAAGGTTTAAATGTTATGACAAAAGAGGCACCTTTGTAGTATGTTGTGTACCAGATGACATGTAGAGTTGCTGATAGCTGTCCTTAAGGATTTTACGTACTTTCTTTTGACTAGAACACATTGGCCCATCTACAGCATCCATTGTTCAACTGTAGCTAACAAGTGAAGGTTTATATTATCGAAAGCAATACTACTTTTCTTGGGGCATGAGCTCTGTGCAGTGTTTCAGACCTGAATAGCAGCATAGTTCTTTAGAATGAACCCACTTGTTCACTTGAAATAAAAGACAAAAATAAAAATAATAAAAATACTACTTTTCTTGTCAACTGTTCAGAATGCAAAGGTCTTTGTTATTAGAAATGTAATTCCTCCTAAGAAATACCTAACATGCTTATTGTCTTAACATTTTTAAAATTATATTTCATGTCATAGCAATGTATGCTTTTTATTAATGTAAAACATACAATAAAGTTGACTAAATGTAAAAAATAAATAAATACATTTTAAAAATGTATTCAGTTTTTAGAGAAGAGTAAATTTTTTTTTTGAAGAGAGACATGTCTTTAAGACATACAGTAAGCAAAATAAAAGTGTTGCTTTGATACCCATAAATGCAATTGTCTTCTTAATTAGCATACTTTTCAGGGAAGGGGGTTTCAGAATTATCCATGAAAAACTATGCATAAAAGCATTTTGGTGAATGCTTTACAGAGTATCTATGATTTTGAACATTAGCAACAATTTTATATGAATACTTTGTTACCTTATCTTAATTATATACAACAAGGATATTTTTTATGTATATATTGTGTGGTGTATTTAAGAATGCTATGTGATTTATATCTTGGATAGTATCAGGACACAGCAGTGACAACCTTCAAACACATACTATTTAGCACACAGTCACTAAGTCCCCTCCCCTTTGACCAAGAGCAGCTGAGAATCCAGTCCTTCCTGTCTCCAAACTGCTTTCCAGTGTCCTGATTCTTGAATGGACTGCCCGAGGATTCCATGCCCTAACTTATTGGTCACTGACCAATCAGAACTGGACACATGTACTTATGATCAGTCTTTTAGTTATCACAATAGGCTAAGTTAGGCTGAGAGTGCTGGGAGTTCCTGGAGTGAGGACACAGATGCCAGACCAAATGGAAGGATGAGTTTCAGGGAGACATATCCATATTTATAATTGTCTTTGTAAATATTTGTTATACGTTCTATGTAATGTAAATTGGTTTATGTGTATTATTTCTGTAGATGTGTCAATAGCTTTGGTTAATAAATGTATAAGAACCCTTATAGCCAGGAATACTTATGTACATGTGTATGTGAGAATAAATATACATATTTACATTAATATATCCTTGGTCAACATACTGCATAGTTTTGACAAACATTTTGAAAACAGAAATTTTAGCTATTTCTCTTCTTTGTGCATATTTTGCAAACTATAAGCCAGTCAAAGTAGTTTTCACTTGTGTCTGTGGCTTTCCCTAATCATTTTATGCAGATGTTATTATAAATGTCTACTATTGAAATGGCAACAGGGACTCTTTATTTGAAATTATCACTGATATAATTTGGTCTTTAGAAACTAGGAACTGTCATAAAATTAAAACTAAATGCATCTAACCCCAAGAGTATGAGGTTTTTAATTATCTAAATTAAAATGTGGCCATAGAAGAAAGGCTTTATTGCTAGGGAAATGAGTTTTCAGTAGTGCAAATAGAAAAGCAACGAGGCAGCGTAATATACTAACATCTCTTTTATTGTTTTTAAATTCATACAAAAAAGGTAAAAATTCATTTCAGAAGAATAAAACATACAAAAGCATTTTCTAAAAAGACAGAACACAATAATAGTAAAACATCTTAAAGACTCTACTTTAACAGTAGCAAGCTGTGCCATACCAAACTTTCTCCATAACCTGTTGGATCCAATACTTCAACAACAATGGGCATGCATGCAAATTACATACCTGTAGTCTGTACATATACCTGTATGGATAACTATCTAGGCTGTGTGCATTTAAGCTATAGTATAAATTGCAACAGCCAGAACAATATGTTAAATATTTTAAAAGACCACTAATGACAATAAAGCCCTTGCATGGGTATGGTTACACATCAACATATGCTACCTCTCATTATCAACAAAGCCCTATGACTTCCCTCCACCAGGAAGCTCCGCTACAAGCCACCATTTAATGCTCAAACATTCAAATCATTAAAAAAAGTTAGTGCTAAAAAATTGACCAAAAAAATAGCTTTTTACTGACTGGTTTCCAATAATATCTATTAGCTCCATGGCCATTGTATTTTCTATGCTCATGGCCCCATCTTATTTGATGACTTTTCACAATGTATTTCATGGCTTCCATCCCTACATGAGACATTATTACTATCACATAGGAATAAAAAGCCATAAAACACCACAGTGAATTTATCTCGATCGGATGCAATACTTATTTTCTTCACATGATTTCACATCCATTTCAAAACTAACCTATAATTTCATGCTACATTACTGAGAATTTAAAACTATATTTCAATGACAAGCTGCACTGAAATAGTTACATCAAAAATTTACAGAACTGCAGCTGTCACTGACATTCTGCATCTTTTGGAGGGGTTAGAAGACACAAAACAAACAACACAAAAAAAACAACTCAATCCACTAAATGTGACAGGACACCAAAGACAGCTAACCGACAGAACAACACTAACATGCATTAGAAAATGCTGTGAAACTTCATGGCAGCTGAGGAACAATGAAATTAGCCCACAGCAGGGTTTTAGTCAAACCAAAACTGTTTAATCACAGAAAAAGCAGCAATTCTAACCAAAGTAGCACACAAAGCTGCACAATACACCAGAATCAAACTGTTAAAAGGAGAAACAAAGGCCCTTTCCACAAAATTGTATTCAGGGTAGACTATTCGCTAAATGCATATTAAAGCACATGCATTCTTTGTTCATGAGTCAAAGACCACTTTGGTAATATCATAAACTGGGCAGCACTTGAAGATACCATGAAACTGAGCTACAAAACATGCTAGGCTTTTGCCTATAACTTGGCATACACACACAAAAAAAGCAAACCACTGAAATCAGATCAGACAAACAGATGGAGAAAATGGATGGTTCATTAAATACTAAAAATTAATTTCATGCACATCTTAACTGACATAGTGATGAATTGGCTTAGGTGGTACTGATTTACCCATAGTTTATCATTTTCTAATAAACTACCATAAAATTCTGAATTGGAAGCTCCCTCCACTTCATATTTACCTGTACTGTGCTTTACTTACCGTCATTTCCTGTGTTATACACTGGGACCAAGTTGGATGGCAGAAAAAAGAATAGGAAATCATAAAATTAAAGGAAATTAGTACATTTATTTATAAAGCATACATGTAATTGGATAATAAGAATAACTGGATAAGAAATGTTTTTCACTTGTTACAAAAAAACAGGGCATTATTATTATTATTATTATTATTAACATGTATTTATATAGCGCCAACTTGTTTCGTAGCGCTGGAATGACAATTATTAAAATGCTTGCACTTGATAAACAATTTAGTCTGAAGGGGTTATTTATCAAAGTCTGAATGCTCAAAAAACTTTTTTTGTTATAAAATCCAAATTTTTAGTGGGAAAAACCTAAATTTTTTGGGATTTATTTAATCCCAATGCTCCAAAAAGTCAGAATCTGAAAATTCCGCATCTCAGACCAGCCGAAGTTGTAAATAAGTCCATCCTATATGGAATTTTGTGTGGTCTGCACAAACTCCAACTCCAATTTTTTCATTTCAATTTAGGAAATATGTCCAAAAAGAAATCACACAGTTTTAGTATTTTTTTTTGTTTTTTCCCTGAACCAATGAATTTGTGCGTTTTAAATAATGAATCATGGTTTCTAGTTTGGTTGGACTTTTTTTAATTTAAATACTTTTAAAATAATTAGTATTTTGATAAATGAGTCCCCCCATGTAAGTCAATATGATACTTAGACATAACCATTTCACCCCTCTCACTTGATGTAAATAATGTAATGTAAAAAAGTAATTTAAGTATACTGCCCCTAATTTTACCCTTCAGTCATGCCAGGAACAAGCGTACAATTAGTCTGGTATTGATCTTGTATAGACAGTACACAAGTACACTCAGCAAAAAGTAAGCATGCAACAGTCAAAAGTAATAAAGAACATACATTTCTAGTCATGCTGCAGTACTGGAAATTCTGTATCCAAAGCAAGGCAAAACCATATGTTTCACTGAAGTTTTTGGAAGTGGAAACAGGAGGTTTCAAATCATTTTGTTGACTAGGGCAGCACGTGGATACCTTTTATATAGCTGAAGCAGAAAATTATTGTCAAAAAAGTAATAACTGTAATTTGTTTTTAAAATTTATATCAGTACTAGTAATCCATGCATTCAATAATGCTATTCAAGGGCCTTTTCTTAGATGGATATGGATAATCAATCATACCAAAGACTCCAGAAACATACTACAGGGCAATGCCACCATATGTGGACCATTGTACACTCGCTAAATATCTAAAACAAAGGGAAGATTGGAAGGAAAACATTTTATGTATATGTTTGGGGATCAGGTATCATCTGCTTAAGCAACATGATGTTTTTTATGTTTTTTAACAGCAAGATGAAAATTGTTTACACTGTTCATTAAAAGGATCACCATTTTGCACTTGTATTAGTATAGAATAATTAATAAAGCAAGTTAAAATGCAATAGTGTATAGATACATACACATGGCAAACTTTTTGTTGAACTGTTAGAGATGACTTGGGATACCGTACAACTAGTTCACTAAGGGGCAGATTTATCAATTGTTGAATTTCGAAGTGAAAATACTTCAAAATTCGACCAAAGTGTTTTTTCGAAAGAAAACAGTATTGAATTAATGAATTAATGAATTAATTAATCTGCCCCTAATAGGTACCCCTAATAGGTGCCATAGGGACATATTTTTATGCTGTATAAAAAAACAGCGAGATAATACACCAAAAATTGCTAGGCCACTAAAAAGATAGTGTTTAATTGTTCGCATGGCATAAAATGACACACACTTTGATAAACTCGACATTTATTTTGCACAGCTTTTTACACTGTTCTTTTGGCAAATTTAGTTTTACACAGCATAATAAATATATCTACACACATATATATATGTATATAAATATATACATTTACTGTATATGTGTATATAAATATATACATTTATATGTGTATATATATATATATATATATATATATATAAAACAAGTAGTCGGTGCAGGCTGCACACCTCGAAGAGGAGTCATCTACCTGGGTGCTCTGGTAAAATGAATCAAATAAACACTGTGCTTGGTACCGGCACTCACGGGTTTTTGAATAGAAAGTCAGTCAGTCAATCTGGTGAAAACATAGAAGATTCAGGTTTATTAGATCCGACGTTTCGGCTCCACACTGGAGCCTTTCCAGCTCCTTGAGAAAGGCTCCAGTGTGGAGCCGAAACGTCGGATCTAATAAACCTGAATCTTCTATGTTGAATTTCTGGATTTCCCTGTTGGCAAATGTTTTTGCAAAACTGCTGCTAAAATTCACAGTGGGTCAGACACACATTGATTTTAATGTATTTTGAAAAAAGAGTTGCAAGTATAAAAATTGTTGCTCGTGTCAAAATTGTCTTGCATCAAAATAATTTTCAAACCCATTGACTACGATGCATTTCACAAATTTTTTGCTGTTCCACAAATTTTTTCAGAGTTTTGTGTATTTCTTGGCAAATCAAAGCAGAACAGATTCGCCCAACACTAGTTATGACCTATGTTTCTGTAACAGCAAAGGTCAGTGTATATAGTGTGTATGGATGAAGACACATTTGAACCAAAATCCCAGTGCATTCCTTAAATTCTAGCAAGAATGAACTAGCAATGACAATCTTATTTGCAGCGTTACGCACATGACCTAACAATGTGATAAAGGTGACATTACAAAAAGATGTACAGAGAACAGAAGTAGCAGTCAGAGGCAAGAATTTAACCCAGCTAATCTTAAAGTATGATACAGACACTAATAGAATCCAATATATAGCAAAAAGCCTGATAAAGATTGACTGGAAGCCTGATACAGCCTTTGTGACAGTTTGAAATAGAATGAGTGGCAGTCTGTGACATATTGACCAGCAACCTTTTACAGATGGAAGCATACTTTTTGAAGATAAAATATGATCAGGCAAGAAGTGACCGTAACGGCTATCATACAAATGAAGCAGTGAGCTAATATGCATACATAAAAACACTAAAACTAAGACTAATACTGATAAATTGAAATACGTAGAGGACTAATCACAATGACAGAATTTGACAAGTCTATCACAAAATCAATACGTTTAGTTACTTTTTTATACAAATAAACAGAATTTTTAGTTACAACTAAAAATGTTTTACTTTCTAACAGATGTCAGTCTGTCAGTTGGAATAAAAAACTTAAGCTGGCCTTTTTTTACTCATCAGATGCTCCTTTCATCAAGCAAACTTTGCCAGTTTAGCTTGGTCTCATGCTAATGATTGAATCACACACATGGCCCTGTCAGAGGAATACCAAATACAAAGCCATATGGGATTTTCCAACCTTCCCAACTGATATCTGACCAAGTCCCTATCAGATATTGGGAATGCAATGGATTTTCATCCCAATACAGCCCATAAAAACAGTCTGGAGTACTAATGCAGCTATAAATTTAAATCATCATGGTAAAAATATGTTTATGATCATGCTAAAAATCTAAATAATGGAATGGTATAAAAGCCTTAGTTTATTCAAGTAAATTTAATATATTCACCTCATGTAGATCATTGGCTTTCGATGGCATTATCCTCAACACAAGCTCTACTTCATTCTCTGCAGATTCCATATCGGTTATCACATTTTTAAGGTGTGGTTGAACTCTCTGTGGGTATTTTGTTTCAGACAGAATTTCTAACGGTTTGTCATTAGACAAAAAAAAATCTGAATTCAGAAAAAAGAAAAATCAGATATTGGAAAATATTTTTAGACAAACACGTACAGCTGACAGAGAAAATTGACTGTTTACCTTGGAAAGAATGTCTTTTCTTTTCCAAATAATTGTTCAGGCCTTTCTGAATGTCATCCAAAAGCAATTCTGCCTCCTTCAACCTATCCAGCATCTGGGGCTGTGAGATAACCCTTATGACATTGGCCTCTTTTACAAACTCCTTCATTATTAGCCTCCTGGTGGGTGAGATAGAATACAGAGAATGTAATAACCATAGTTCACACAACAGGCCTTCTCTCTCTCTCTCAAATTGAAAATCCCCTTATTACAAAACAAGTAGTGATCTTTTTCTCTACCTTTAACTAGGACTGTCACATTCATAGCTTTTTACAAAAACACAGCTGCCTTTTAAACTTCAGATAAATAGAAAGTGCTAGGTGGTAATTCTACTCAGCCTGAACACATTATTCTCTAAGACACATTGGTGAGGCAGTTTTCATTTTTAACTGTATTGGACAGGAAAATCCTTTGCCTACCTAATTATGACTGGGCTTTGTTCTGTGCTGTTAACCCACATTGCTAACTTGATTAACTTCTTTTATTTGCCATAGCTAGATCAATATATCAACATGCTTTGTGTTTTTTGTTTTCCAGAAAATGAGAGGGCCCATGTGGACTTGTGCCCATTAATACCGGCAAGGCAAAAAATGGAAAATGCAGAAAAAGCAATAAAGTTTGTCTGAACAGTAAATATAATGCAGTAGAGGTGGTTAATTTAAAAGAAAATGGATCCTATATGGTATAGGATCTGTTATCTGGAATATTGTTATAAGAAAGATATTACATTCAACATTGCAATCACAAATTTGTTGCCTTGAGCCCATTTTCACCCATTAGTATAAATACAGTATATTGATGAAAATTAATCATAATCATATGACTTGTTAAAGACACAGAAATAATTAAAAAACACATACCATTACTACTGCAACATACAGATGCAGCCACTTGGATTTGGGTGTTAAATGCGTCGTGACTCAGGGTTAATTGAAGAAACTGTGTTATCTAAAGTTATCTTAACTCATTTAATGCATTTAACCTTTTCATTAGCATACCAAAGCACCATTGTTTTCAATGGTGAACTCTTTAATTGGATGGGATGGTGTGACACAATATTCTGTGATAAGGGAGTTAAATGGGATGTCTGAGTTAAGTTATTCTGTGTCAAATGCACAATCCAAAGTGGCTTCATCTGTACTGTTAACACATTTTCAGTTTCTTGTATGTGTTTTTTTTTTTTAAATCTATCTTTAATTCTATTTAAATATATTTGACTATATCTATAACTGTTCTGTAACTGAAATGAAATTGCATAATGAGTTTTGTTATGTAGATAAAACAATCATATTGATGGTCCTTCTTTGGCCTCTCTGAGTTATTTATACATCTTCTTTTGTACAGTGGCCTGTAAGGCCTTACCAATGACCTATAACATTTTTCTTTTATAGAATCTAGTGATCTACTGCAATTTCAGTTGTGTTTGCATGCTTTGAAGTCATATTAAGTAACATTAAATCAGAGGGCTGAAACCTTTGCTGCTTTTAAATGCTAGTGTTGTTTATCACATATACCATCCTTCTATACAGTATGTGTGATTTTTGTTATTTTAGTATGTTAGTACTCCATGCTTATAATAGTTTTTGAATGGCTGTCTACTGGCAGGTTCAGTTTGGCTTAAAAAGCTTTAAAGTTTGTTGAAACTACACACTAGGCAAACTCTATTTAGATATTATGAGGGCTCACCATATGCCACCTTGTCATAGTCACAGGTTTCCAAACTCCAGTGCAATGATTTTATAAGCATGATATATTTTGATCTGTAATGTGGTTGATAGGTATTGGGGCCTGAAAATGTTAAACCATATAGGGGACTTTAAGCAGATCATAAGATATTCACACCAATGAAGGAAGAGGCCACATGAACAGGGGAAGCAGGGTACAAGAGTACATACTCCTTTGTGCTAAATATCATACAGTAGCCTTAATTGAAAACCCCTTCTGAAGTTTCTGAGCAACTACAAAATGATTGACATCCCGCTGGGAAACTTCACAGCAGCAATTTAACGTTGACCTTATGTTCCAAGGTACTTCATGTTTTGGATTTGGGTGTTAAATGCGTCGTGACTCAGGGTTAATTGAAGAAACTGTGTTATCTAAAGTTATCTTAACTCATTTAATGCATTTAACCTTTTCATTAGTATAAAGGAAGAGGCCACATGAACAGGGGAAGGAGAGTACAAGAGTACATACTCCTTTGTGCTAGATATAATACAGTAGCCTTAATTGAAAACCCCTTCTGAAGTTTCTGAGCAACTACAAAATGATTGACATAATTTTGTACACATATATTACATGAATATGAAATAAATACTACAACATAGGCATCCAGTCACTACGATCCTGTTAGCATTAACTGTTGCACCACCCACTACCCACTCTTATGTCATCAGGTGATGGTGCCGTGTATGTTTTGAGTAAAATCTTAATGGGGTAATTTCCATAGGAACTCTTTTGTTAAATTAGCTCCCATGCTGCTTCTTCTGTTAGCAACAGATATGGTAGAATCGGTCATAACAGGTGTTTATGAGTGTAGTTTTGTCTGATAGCAATGCAAGGTGTTTTTGCTGTTTTTGTCAGTTATGCTCTTTTTAGAAACAGCTCGGCATAAAAAATGCATCACAACTGTCTTGTTATGTTTCTGTAGACCTTATTGATAAAATAAGTTGTAAGATATTGCTGATTACAGTATGTACACTTTAAAATTAAATGAATCAATCATAATATTAGGTGAGTGAAGGCATTAACAAGGGCACAGGCACTTGATAATTAAATAATATTTTTAACATGCATTAACAGTTATACATATATTACAGACTATTTCCTAGTTCTTGCTGTTGTCCTGCTGTTAGAAAAGTCAGAAATTTCGAAATAATGAACCGACTGCACAGTTCTAACCCTGAGGTGCATGTTGTGTTCATAAAAAAACTTTTTAAAAAATGCAGTATGGCTGGGAAAAAAACTATTATTTTCCATCCATGAATTGAACTCTGTAGATTTATTCTATACATTTGAAAATGTTGGAATGTGTCCCATGCAAATTATTTCTTGATTTTTTTTAACTGAATGCTAGCTCAGACCAATACAAACTACAGCTTTAAAATTGAGGTTTTCAAAGGTTCCCACTAAAAGAAAGATTTCTAACATAAAATTAATTACTTTGGCTTCTGAAGTCTTTTTTAAGAGTCAGTAGACACAGAATAGTTATAAAATACAGCTGGATTTAAAACAAATAATAAAGGGAGAAACAAAAAAAAAAGAACACTGGTGTATGCATCAATCTGTGTATATGTGTGTACATGTGCCTGATGTTTAAATGTGTATATATTTAAGTAATTAATCAAGGGGGGGGGGGGCAAGTGTTAATGTTTCATACTTTGTGCCATTCCAAAGGCTCTTTCAAAGAAGTTTGAAGAATTCTAAACAGTAGTATAACTGTGCAACAACTTTCCATGATCTTTGTGGTGTGTGTTCTAAAAACTAGAAAGAACAAGAAACATATTTTCATAACAAAATTAATATAATCTGAACAAAAGATGGAACATACAACAGGGCAACATGTATGCTCCAAATATTACTTTAAAAATTATAATGTTATGTAATAAAACATCAGAGACAGAAGCTGATCGCTTACAATTACATTTTTATGCATGGGGCAATCGTCTTTAGTATTTTCTTTTACATTCTGACAAATTATTACTGCAACTGCTTATTACTACAGTCACTAATTCACCCTGATAACAAAGTACATGCAATAGAATGAACCAAATTAATTAACAGTTTATACATTAATAAAACTTCCATAGAATGTTTATATGAGAAATTGCTATTTAACACTGTGCAGCTATATACATTATTATACATTACATTGTGATATATGCTGTATTATCCAGAGTGGTAAATCTTTATTTACCCTTTCATGCCCCACTGTAAACTTAATTTCTGGTAGACACAAAAATATTCCTATTTCAACTTACCAGTTTGCAGCAACAATTTTAAATGTTTCCCTTCTACTGGTATTTGGATGTGTATTTCCCCAATGTGAAGATGGGTTCCAGGTATAGCCAGGCCATTTGAACATTGAGCCAAAAATCCAAAACTTCCTGCAAGAGCCTCTGCACAAAAAGATAACGGAGATGAAACCGATACAATTCTCTGAGCTGCTGATGGGAATTGAGGCAGATTTCTCAAACTAATCCACGATAGATTATTACAATGAAATAAATTTTTTTATGGATTGTTCTATGCCATCTCATACTCTTGAAGAAATGCCTTCTCAACTCCTGTTTTCTGTTCTACTTGGTAAAGCACGCTAAAAAATGAGCCATCGCAGCTGCCTCTTTGTGTGTCTCACTTGGATGATTCACTCTCTTACCATGTGTCTATTGAGTTTAGGCTCACATAATAAAAACTAAAGTGAAATCAATTTAACATAAAGAATGCAATACTTCTTTTCCCCTTCTTAATATTCTGCAGAATGTTGAGGGCAAAGCCAAGTTTGAAAAGTTTTATATAATGAAAGGCACTGAAGCATGAATCTTATTGGGCGGTGAAATTGGAGCTGCTTGATGGAGATGAAATCTAAAAGCTAATTAAATCCAACAAGAGCTTCACCAAAGCAACGTACCAGCTTAGACTCCCATGCTAATATTTCTTTTTCAAATGGTGCAATAAATGGAGAGCCTTTCATGGTTGTAGTTTCACAATGTGATCTTCCAGCAAAACCTTAAATAGGGAGGAGAAAAGGAAGCAATGTGAAAAGAGGAGGCTTAGTTACCTGGATTACAGAGCTAAATGAAATCACAAGCCAAGATAAAATGAATGGATAAGTTAAAGCGTCTGAAGAGCTGATTTGAAGCCAACCAGCAAAATGGATTGAGCTTTAATACCTCCAGTTACTGAGAATTTCCCTTGACACTCAAATGTAATTTGAAGAGGTCAGAGAAAAATTCCTGCACAGTATTATTATTATGTTCCTAGAATTGTATGCTTGCAAGATGCCAGCAATAATAATTTCATATAGGCGTCAAAGTTCACAGACAGGTGGGCAAAAATACAGTGTGCCAAAAAAGGCAAAATGCACTGCTTTGTTTTGCAACATAAGACCACTTAGGGGCAAAGTCACTACAGGGTGAAGTGGCCATAACTAGTGAAAATTCACCAGAAAAATAATGTGCAGGAACATAGCCAATTTATTAAAATTCTCTAGCAAAGAGTGCATTACTGATGAAGTCTCACGCCCCATCCCCAGGCAAATTTTTGCAAATGATCATTACTCCGCAAACTCACTAAAGTGCAAATTTTCTATTATGTTACCCCTTTCTCCAGAGTTTGCTTCACCAGGTTATACTTGGTGAACAGATAAAATTAAGCTACATCTTCCTTAACATATACTGTATGCAGAAAGATATTAAAAAAAAGCTAAAACTTTTTTTTTTCAGATTTTAAATTGGGTTTGTGTTTAAAAGTTGTAACTGTTAAATATATTTTTAATCATTTGTGGGGCATGCCGCATTTGTTTTAGGGTAGGCTCATGTCTAGGACAATAGAGCATCTCTTTAATCTTTATTTTACTTCCTTGGACATATTTAATAAAAAGTGGCCAGCTATTTCACCAACATCACTAATAAAGACATAAATATACCTAATATGTACCGACCTAATCAAACTGACCTAGGTGTAAGCGTGTTAACGAAATTTGCTAGGCAGAAAATAAATCTAGCGAAAGTTAGGAGGAGTAATGTTGAAACCAATCTAAGGAATATAGACCCAGAAAGCTTACACACAATGCAAAATTAACTCTCATTTCATTAAATTTTCAGTGGTTTTAAAGTTATTTGTAAACATAATTGCAGTTGAAAACAATGTTTGTTTTTCCTTTCACTGTTCTGTTAAGGTGGCTTATGCTTCTTTGATTCAAGGGTCAGAACCAACAGTGAAGAACATAGAAAATTACAAATATAATTTTACTTTCAATAGCATTTGCATGTACAAATAACTTTAGACTATTTGAGAGCCCAGTATTGTTGTGAAAGGACCACAACTTTAGTGTAAAATCAAACAATGTACTGTAACACAGAAGTTGTAGTGATGCTCAGAAAAACACTACTTGCTAAAAAGCCCAACAGGATTTAATGGTGAACTGTCCTGCTGGCCACCAGCATGCTCAGATGTGTAACAGGACACAAAGGAAGCCTAGCTCTTAACCCACAACTTATGATACATTATGCAAGGTGGTGTTAACAAAACCACAGCAAATAGGGGAATACCAGCTTCAGAAAAACCCCAACCATGACATTAGCCTCAATCCAAGAACATAACTCCCTCCTCTGGGGAAACTAACTGTGTGGTAGGGTGAGATGCTATTCCCCAAGTTGTTGGATCAAGGAGAGCATTTTTTTCCTTCAAATTACTTTTTCTCGTATATTCTTAATATGCTCCCTACTCTTAACCTCCCAGTTTACCTCAACTTCCCTGAGCCTTTTAAACCAAGTCAAAGCTTCCTTGTACAAACAAGTTGTTGTTATTATGCCATCATCCCTTTCAGGAGTTCATAAGAATTCGGCAGGACAGCACTAGAAATATGGGTGACATCTTATTCAAGTTCATAAACCAATAAAATGAGTACAAATATTACTAACATTCACTAAAAGAACAATATACAGATTAGCAACAAACATTAATATCAACAAATTAAATAATATTTGATTAACCTTCACATATTTTAGATATATTTGATTTGTTACCTCAACTTTATTACTAAAACAAGTTTATAACAAGAAAGGAAACTGGAAATTTGCATGCATCTTCACTTATAGTTGCTGAGGATAATACAATTGTGTGGGTTTATGATTAATAAGGTTATCTACAGGATGTACAGAGCAGCCATTGCATATGATTTTTAGTTGTTCACACTGGTCCTGAAAATTTTGTATATGTAAAAGTGTCTCTTCTATTATTCTTTATTTGCCACTATATATTTTTTTAAAGTTTTGTAGTGATGCATTTAAGCTTGCCATACCTCTTCAATGTATTCTATTATTCATATATTTATGGTTTAGTAACTATGCTTATGTAACCCCTTTTTTGCTGAATTAGGAAAATGCCAACTAATGTGATAGATCATGGGCTACACCAGGCTTTCACCAGGATGGGTTTTCGCAAGAAACACGTGCTGATGTTTGTGAACTACAACTCACTACTGCCAAAGTACAAAAGAATAAAGTTGTACACCAGGGGTTCTTTGCAAGACAGTAGAACAGGCTTTATTCAGGTAAAAACCCCCACAGGGTTATCAAACTCACACATGAGATAGCCACAGTACATCTCCAAATACATTCACAGTTGTAGCAGAGACAGCATATAAAGACACCACACTAGAAATAGCCAAAGGAGCTGAGAGATCACCTTCCAGGGTTTCAGTACTAGTGATGGGTGAATCTATCCCATTTCGCTTCTCCGAAAAATTTGCGAATTTCCAGCGAAATTCGTGGATTGGCACTCGCAAAACGAGTCGCGGCATGTTTTTGACGCGCAACGCGTCATATTCGACGTGTTGCATCGTTTGTGACGTGCGTCGCATAATTTTCGTTGCGCGACTCATTTTTTCACTGGCAAATTTTTGCTGCCGCGAATTCGCGCCTGGTGAATAAATTCGCCCATCACTATTCAATACCTCATGTGAACCGGATTCCCTACAGCAGACTTGGAATGAGGTTACACCATAGCCTGATTCCCTTGCAACTACTGTGGTCCCTTCACTACAGGCAATCAAAGCCTGGGGGAGAGCTACTCCCTTCTGTTCTCCTAGTTGGAGCTTGAGCTGCTCTTTCTTACTAAGCTTCACTGTCTCACTCTCTCTATAGAGTGCTATAACATGAGCTACACTACATAATAGCTCACATCGTTCACAGGGTCCCTGTATCCCGATTTCACTAAATGGGTTATCCTTGTTGACTCCAGGTTCAGGATCCACTGCCCAGATCAACTGCAGCAGGCTAAGGAGAAAGGACCTCCCCCCTGCATATCAATAATGCAGCACTGCAGGAAGGCATCATCACCTAGAACCAATGAAACATGTATGCAAATGAGGTACATTATATATATATGTTACGTGGGTTTTAACCCAACAATAGGGAAGGAGGCACTGGCAGGGAACAAAGCCATAAGGGAAATTACACTTATGGGTCCCTACATTTACTAAAACCATTAACAACTACAATGGCTATACCATATGACCATTCATACTAACAATGTTGGAGTAAATGTAACATAGGCAAAATATCACAATGATAAATGCTGCAGCCGTTGCAATAATGTCCAATTGATCTGTACTAATATATTTTGGACGGCAGTAAGAAAAGTGGAATCAGAATATCCAGGACAAGGCTAATGGCGTCAAATATCCATTTCAAATGTCAACTTGATTACATCGAATTATAACAGGATGTTACCTTTTTAAACTGTAATTCAATGTTATATTGATATCTTTAGTGTGGTATTTTATTTCTGTGTGTAAAGAGAACCAGTTGGTGACAACAGAAGGGAAAGTTCCAAACAAAAGTTATATAAATATTAATTTTAGTCAGAGACTATGCTCCTAGACCATGATGCATAAGCAATGTTTTAGGTACAAATGTGGCTGCTTTGATGAATATTGCGCGATCTCACTTTAATATGCTGGCCTTTGTTTTATATTCACCCAAAATCTGCAGAGGTATACATTTTACCTGCCAATTTTACAGATTTAAATTTTAAATTTAAATGAGGAAGCCATCTATCACAAGTTTAACACTTCAGAAGTGTCAAGTAAAAAGTGAAGGAATCAAGGGTTATTAAGAATGACATCTACTGACATTTTATTTTTATATGTGCATATATATGTTTTAAAATGACAATTTATGTATTTATATCAAGCTGTGTAATTAGTAGCTTCTACTTTTAGTTGACTAAAGAGAGAAAGAGAGAGAGACATTCTATATCTTTTTGGTCCAAAATAATCAAATCTATTTCTAGCTGCTAATCCCTCCCTTTGAGACATGATCCAATATTCATCTTACTCAAAACCTAGCTTTCCTCTTAAGTCCTTTAACCTTATTCACAATCCCTGCATCCCCAGTGATCATTAAAAATTATATTGATCTGCAAATAGAGCAGTTTTCCTGAGAAGCAAGCAATATGACAGTAGTTAACAGAATATATTTCTGTTCACCCAATAAACTATAAAATGCAATTCAAGCTTGAACTTCATAAAAAATAGACTGTAAAAAATATGTAAACTGTTCCATAGCTTTCAGTTGATAAACTCGCCCAGCATTTTCTGAAACTAAGCACTTAAGTCATAAGTCATGATAATGCAGGTAAGATATCAAGGTTCCAAAGTAAATAAAATGGAAAATGCTATATGATCTAATATACAGTAGAAGGCCACAATCTGTGTTCTTAGTAAGTGTTGTTCATTTTACTAAGTGTTACATTTGGTGCTATGGAAGGATGACTAAAACCACTCATTTTTACATACACAGAATATGGTATGGCAAAAGAAATCTAGATGCCAGTTTAACTCAATTGGAGTTATTTACAAGGCAGACAAGAGGGACAATTATATGTTCTGTGAAAGTTATGGAACAGTATGCCTGAGTTAAGGCTTAGGGGATACAGTATAACATGCAAACTAAAGTACAATAATATGTACAAAACAATTGTATAGTGTAATAACTGTAAATGAAATCCTTATTTATGATGCAATTAGTGATTGATGTTCTGTATTGTTCAGCCTTATGAATAGATAACATTGTAGATTAAAGTGTAGATTATTTGATTATGTTAAGTACGCTTTTTTCACCACTTTGATATGCACTAGTCACAAATGTGTGCATAAATGTGACCCTGCTCTTACTCTTGAGTAAACTGTACTTATTTGGGCTTACATGGAGGCTATTTGACTCATTATACAACAGATGCAATGCCTGCAACTGCTGAAAATTCTCTTGTGGCAAACATGACAGTCAATGATGTACTTCAGGAGGCTGTGCATTTAAAAGTAAAACATTGATTGACAGCTGTTCTCTCCCAAAAGGTTGAGTAGAGGTATTTTCAATTTTCTTGTAGTTCCGGATGAGTTCACTAATAGGTTTCCCAGGCCTGTCTGTATGCCACTGGGGGTTTGAGAGTTACAGGAAGACTTACTTCAGGACTGGTAAGCTCAGCAACCCCAGAGATAAAAAAATAAATTTTTTAATGAAATGACACAAATTGCTGAATAAAAAAACATAAAGACAATTAGCAATTATCATTACATTATAAAGTAGCAGCACCACCTTATAAATCACCATATCTAATTTCACCTAGAATAAGTAGCCAAGTGAGTGAACTAAATAATATGTGCCTTTAAAATATGGTCCCAACAAATCCTTATATTTGCAGTAATTAATGAGTAGCGTGGCTCTCAAGAACATACATCTGCTTTTTATAAAAAAGCAATGTTTCCTTAGCATAATGACTACATATTTGCAAAAAAAAAAAAAAGAAAACCTAGGGCTCAATGGTGTATGCATACCACAAGCAGAATTCTATAAATGGAAATCACTTTTTGTTGGGTAAAGTTAAGTTGGCAATCAATATGTCTTCTGCATATGATTGGTGAAATGGAGCCATATAATGTACAATCCCCAAAACCTGTGTTTGTAGCGTGGATTTGTTCATGCCTTATTATGTAAATTGTTCCTCGTTGATGACATTACAACCAATTTAGATAAACCATGTTCGCTATCCCAGCTGTTGCCAAGCATTGCACTTACAAATCATATATAATATACACATTTCTGTGTGAATATCATGAATCCCTGACACATCTGAGCTTTCATTAAAAAGCTTAAAGATGGGACTTGAATAACAATCTGCCATCACTAATTAGTATTTTCAGTTTAGCATATTCACTTTCAGACATATTGCTGTTTGCACATGGTAATTTAAGTAAACAGATAGCATCCACAGCTGCATCAATTAACACTGCTAATCAAAACTGAATTCAGGTAATTAGGCCCATTTATGGAAAAAGTCTATAATTTGGGTGGGGGCTAAATTCTTGAGTAATATTTATAAAAGATTTTTTTTTCTGACACTAGAAAATAAGAGAAGGAAAATGAAAGCTTAAACATCAAAGTGACGTGGCAAAATTGACAAACTGAGGCTGAATATTTAATTGCTTTTATTAGCACAGTTTTACTTTTCTTTTAAATGTTTTCACTGCAATTACTGCTGATTATTTTTTCAGCAACAACATTATTGTCCAATACTTGTACTTGGAGTTCTCTATGTTTTAATCTAGATCATACTGTATATATCACTGTAGTCATCAAATGTCTATACTGCCTCAGATGGCTAAAATCAAAACTGCAGCATCAAAAAACATGAGCACAGAAGCAATAGGATCCTTTAATGGGCACATAGCAACCACTATGTGCTGCTGCATTCACAGATCCTGTATATGCCAACCTGATTTTCACTAAGGTTGGCCTGAGGCCTTCACATTTCCTAGTAGTGTTGAGCAAATTTTGCAAAACACAAATTAAAGTCTACATTTAAAAAAAAAAACTTGTTGCAGTCGCAGTGATTTTTTTGTAGCAAAATAGATTGTAGTCTAGGGGTGACTTTTATTGTTTACTGAGACATTTTTGCCTACCATGTAACATTTTTGTTATCCACACAACATTTTTGGCATATGCAAAACCTACAGTATGATGAATATTTGGCATTCCGCTAAACGTTTTGCTGGCAGCGAAACTCAGAAATTAAATTTGCTCATCACTACTACAGAGTGTTTTTACTAAGTAGATGGCCAGCAACTCAAAGCAACCTTACAAAAAGGCATATTTTTTCTTCTTTTAATTTTCTTTCTTCTTTTAATACATTCAAGTTGAGGTTTCTTTTTGTAGAAACTTGAACCTTTTGTATAATGTCATATAACTACCATGTTAAGTACTAAATCCTGCACTCTCTGGTTCATATGAAGCACTGTGTATATAAATAGGAGGAAAGGGAAATAACCATAAATAAAACATACAGAAAGCAAATTTTATACAGAACAGACAAATTGCTCCTTTACCTTTTTACTGATCAGGCTCCAGTGTTGGGGTTTGATCCCTAGTGTACACAAAGCTGTTGATCTTAAACTTCTCAAGCTTGGACTTAATGGTGGTAGCTACTTTCAGAAGTCTGTGTAAATCCAGATGATAAAATACTTTTGTCAGCCTGTAACTAGCTTTCCATAAATTCTGCATATGATGACAAACATTTTTCAATAAGGAGCTATTGATTTTTTCCAATGGTGTAGGAATCATATATCATGTTGCCAAGCAGAGGCTAATCCTTGCCATATTAAGGCAATACAATTTAAATTGATTTCACAGCAAAACAGCTTATACTGACAGACTCTCTCCTGTCCTATAAAAATACAAAATGGCTTCTCTACATTACATTAATAGGATTAAAAGTAATCCTATTCTGGTGGGTATGCAACATAAAAAGCATGCAGTCTATTTCCTGTATAACTTCCTGTTTAAAATTTATGGGACTACAAACATCATCACTGTTTAACTATTTTACTTTAGCTGATCATATGAAGGCTTACCTCCTCTTCTACTTCCTCTGCAATCACATGTAAAAATTAACCATTCAGTGAAGTGAAGTGAAGTGAGCCTGAGAACTCGGACTCCTCTATTGTATACACTGAAGAAAAGAACTGATTTAGCACATTTGCCTTTTCTGTATCTGTTACAACAATACTGGTACCATTATTTAATGGATCAACACTTTCAACCTGCATCTTTTTACTATTAATATATTTAAAAAACTTTTTAGGGTTAGAATTAGCCTACGTTACACTTAACTCTTCATTTCCTTTCTTTATCTTCCAGATTACAAATTTACAACATGTATTATAGTGTTTATATTCATTAAATGCTGGTAAATAATGGTTATCTGGCATGGCAACTTTTTATTCTAGTCATCATTTTCAAGAGAATTAATCTAGATTATAGTATGGGTACCATATATCCACAAAAAGTGTCCATGGTATTATAGAATGTGAAGGATCAGCATTGCAATTAATTTGAAATACAAATGTACTATAGTACCAAGTGCACCATAACACGTGTAGTACTTTGGGCCATTACTATATATTATCCTTGCTAAAGGTCATATAAATATATTTGGATTTCTAGTTAATTGGAGTGCAGGTCCTTCATTATGTGTGTGTGTATGTGTACAGAATATATATATATATATATATATATATATATAATCCAACATTTTAACTTATTGACCTGTGAATATATGAGCAATGCAGAAGAACGGCACTCACAGGACTTACTGAATCAATCTTACAAAAGTTTATTTTGCTCAACGTTTAGTCAGGAATCAAACAGTGCTGAGACAGCTTTGCCAGGGCTGTATCATGTGCCCTCTGTAGTCTTGTCTCACTGATGAAATTCATGGGTTGAAAGAATGAAATTGAATATTTAGAGAGATCATTTAAATTGTTTATATTTCAATAGAATAATTAGAATAAGTCATCATTCTAATTATAGATAGGTCAATCATCATAATAAAGGTCAACCAAGTGTAATCTTCCTTAAAATAGCTAGTTGCTCATTCAACCCCCTGGACATATTCAATTGCATTTCCATACAAAAAGACATTACTTTCATAATTACTGTGA